>JAILYB010000134.1:0-1200000 GCA_021437785.1 Rhodomyrtus psidioides | reverse complement strand
GAGTTGTTGGTGGCGGAGGTGAGCGGCGGAAGTGGCGGTTTCTCGCCTGAATAGAGGCGAACCGCGGTTAACCCCAAAACAGGAGACAGCGGCTTCCGCGGTGGTTTGCGGCGGCTCTGGCGCTCAACGGGCGGTGAGGCTCGGTCGAGACGGTGGTGCGGTGGCCAGGAGACGTCGGCGAGGTGGCAGATGGCGGGGGCGACGTCGTACGAAGCCGGAGGAGGGAGCGGAGCTCTCGGGTTCAGGGGGCCGAAAACAGGGCCGGGGCTTCAGGGGCTGTTTCGCGGCCGTCTGTCGTGACCCGTCCGGAAGCGGACGCGGCTAATGGATTACCGATCACGGGTCTTGGATCGGCGCGAGCCCTCCCAGGCCCATACCAAATCGCGGCGGGAGTATTCTTCGACGATAAGAGTCGATCGCTTTCGACCTTCAGTGTGGTCGTGGTGGCATGTGCAAATTGTGCATGCATTTGGAGTCGCCACCGGTCTTTCTTGGAGGGTAGACCGGAAACCTTACTGACCGATTGGGAGAGATCGATCAGTTCTGCGGAACCAGAGATTTTGGGTTCGGGGACTTGGTTACGCTGGCGTCATTACCAACGCCCTTTCGGTACCTAACGCGAGTGATTTTCCTGACTAAGAGTTCATGCAGACGCAAGTTTGGGTGAGGTAAGTCCGACTTTGCACATTAACCAGTTTAACATGCTCACGTAATCATAATAAATAAATAGATGTCAATCACATAAACATCTATCCTACGTGGTGATCATGGAATTATGACTTAATGGGTCTCGAGCCAATGAGACCACATTTAATCATTTTAATATTTTAATAACGGAGAGCCGCTCTTCGCTTCTTCTTGGTTTCTTGAACTCTTCAAGAATTGGGCCCCAAAGAGCTCGCCGACTTAAAAGGCTCCTCCACGTAATCCTCGTAGCATTTACATCAACAATTGACTATGCTAAAAATAAAGATTACATGAAAAATAAAAGGAGTACGCAGCCTCCATTTAATAATTACAACCCCAAATATATAAATAATCATCATACATTCATATTGTTGACACCTAAATTCTGATCGCCATAAAATTGAATTTGGTAAAATAAAAAAAAATAAAAATAAAATAAAATAAAAAATAAAATAATAATAATAATAATAATAATAATAATAATAATAACAAAGAATGGGATAGCGTCCGACAAAAGTTGAGGTTCAATTGTCTTTATCTATTTCATTGCCCATAAAATAATAGCATAAAGAGATTGGGGGAATATTTAACACGGTCAAAGTTTTGAAAGGGGGAAGATGGCAAACAAGCCATCGTGGGGGGAAATTAAAAAGAGAGAGAGAGAGAGAGAGAGAGAGGGAGAGAGAGAAGATGCCACTCGAAAAAACCAGCGGCAGAACCAAAAAAACCAACAGCACAAGTCGTCGGCAGCGACATGGACGACAAAGAAGCAAAAGCCGGGGTGGACATCTGGAAGTACATCCTCGGCTTCACCGAGATGGCGGTGGTGAAGTGTGCCGTCGATCTCGGCATAGCCGACGCCATAGAGAGCCACCCTGAGCCCTCCATCTCTCTCTCCCAGCTCTCCTCGAAGCTGGGCTGCTGCCCCTCCTCCCTCCGTCGCATCCTCCGCTTCCTCGTCCACCGCAAGATCTTCAGGCGCCACGCCAACACCGACATCTACTCGCAGACCCCGCTCTCTCACCGTCTCCTGACCAGAGGAGAGAACTCGATGGCCGCTTTCGTTCTGCTCGAGACCACTCCCGTCATGCTCGCCCCGTGGCTCAACCTGAGCTCTCGCATGATCGCAGCGGCTGCTGCCGGAGCTCCTTCGCCTTTCGTGGCAGCAAATGGCGACGACATTTGGACATACTCAGCGGCGAATCCCAGTCACAGTAGGCTCATCAACGAGGCCATGGCATGCGACGCGAGAGTGGTGGTGCCGGCACTCGCCAAGGGATGCCCGGAGGTGTTCGAGGGAGTCCTAACCGTGGTGGACGCCGGAGGAGGGAATGGGACCGCCCTGAGGTTGCTGAGGAAGGCATTCCCGTGGATCAGAGGGATTAATTTTGACCTCCCTCACGTTGTCTCCGTCGCGTTGCCGCCGTGTGAGGGAGTGGAGCACGTCGGCGGGGACATGTTTAAGGGTGTTCCCAAGGCTGATGCTGCTTTCCTCATGGTGGACGTTGTTCTTGCTTCGAAGCTCTTGAATGAATTCAGTTGCTGATGATCCTGCCTGAGCATTTCGGTTGCGACTTTGGGAGAGCTCGATTTTTGTGGAATGTCACAAAGTCAGTCGCCTTACTGAAACCATTTTGGAATCGAGTCAAGTCGCTTGTTTAACGGATCGTTCTCACCATCACTCCCTGAGAACCCGGATTCTAGCCTTCACTCTCTCCCAACGGACACTCCCTCTCAAGTTCTCTCTCACAAGTCGTCACCCAATCCCTCAATCTTCGGCGCACGTTCATCCCCTTTGTGGGAGGCTTCGGGCAAGAGGAAATTGGTTGACGTCGCGTTCATCACGATCTCAACGGGAGCGTCCTGTTCTTAGAGTTGCTGTTCGGCCCGGGATCTTTTGCCATTCGCCTCTATTCAGCGGCAAATAAAGATTTTCCAGAATTGTATCTATGCCGGAAAATGCCAAAATCACGAGCCGCATCGCCAGATCGACATAGTCTCAGCCGGCCGTCCAATCGCCAGATCGACGTCAGTTTCGACCTTGGCGATTTTCTATTATCGTTTTTTTGTTTATTTTCGCAGGAATATCGAATCGACCTTGGAGGCGTCTAACTCGAAGAGGGAAAGGAAGCGCAGCTCAGGTAACGGGCATGGAGATGGCCGCAGGATGGGGGTTGAGCGATTGAAGACCGGTGTCCAATCGGGTATATTTTGCGTACCCGATTAATATATTAGAGTCATTTTCCCAAAATATTGTCATTATAGGTTTGATCTGCATGTGTTTATTTCAATCTAGTGGTTAGCTCGTTTATTTGGTTCAGTGTTGTATGTTGTTGAAGAAAATATTTTCAGAAAATAGTAATAATAATAAAAATACGGAAAATCAATAAAAATGGAAAATCATTAAAATATTCAAAAAAAAAAATGAAAAATTCTAAAAAATTCTAAAAAATCCCAAAAAATAGGAAATGGCCACATTCAACTGGCCATGACCTGTCCCGGGTGTTTTGAACCCAATTATTCTTAAAAATGACGATTTCGCCCTTTGGGCGAATCGTCTTCCAAAAATTGACGATTTTGCCCTTCAGGTTAAATCGTCTCCAAATCTTCCCATTTTACCCCTGGTCCGAAGTCGCACCTCCCTTAAGCCTTTATGGTTATACTAGGAAGCCATTGATTTGAATTGATGTGCATTGATGTGATTTATTTATATATTTGATTGCGCTTTCATTTAAATTGATTGTGATTGATAGGAATAGTCTTCCAATCTGCATGAATCCCTGAATCAAGCCTACCTCATCTAAAATTGCGCCTGCATGAATTCTTAGCCAGGAAAATCACTCGCGTTAGGTACCGAAAGGGCGTTGGTAATGACACCAGCGTAACCAAGTCCCCGAACCCAAAATCTCTAGTTCCGCAGAACTGATCGATCTCTCCCAATCGATCAGTAAGGTTTCCGGTCTACCCTCCAAGAAAGACCGGTGGCGACTCCAAATGCATGCACAATTTGCACATGTCACCACGACCACACTGAAGGTCGAAAGCGATCGACTCTTATCGTCGAATCCTTTGAAAAATACTCCCGCCGCGATTTGGTATGGGCCTGGGAGGGCCCGCGCCGATCCGAAACCCGCGATCGGTAATCCATTAGCCGCGTCCGCTTTTCGGACGGGTCGCGACAGCTGGCGACTCCGCTGGGGAGCGTTTGTTCTAGAACCCATGGTTCTAGACCTCAAGTGGACTTAGGCCGTAATTAAAACGCTGAGTGATTTTTCTAACCCTGCAGGCGCTCTTGAAGGTGAGGTAAGTCCGCTTACGATAGGTGTTATATGTTTTTGCAGATTGGAGAAATAAGGGGTGTAGTCCGTGATTAACATTGTCTTATGCAGGTTGGGCGTAGGAATGTATGTTGTGTGGATGATTTGAAGTGCTGATTGATAAACTGTTGTGCGTGACTTGCATTGTGATGATCACGACACGTGGACACACACAACCGCGCCTAAAACCCCGGGCGCCGCCTTTAGGAACACAATAGAAGGAATTGAAAATGGAATCTCCGTGAGGAAAAACACGGGGTAATCCACTTTTCAATTCCGCTCACTTCGAACTATGGATCGAGTCCCAATGCAACGATAGCTGTGCAATGGAATCGGCTCTTTCTAGAACTCGAGGTGGGAACCTTAACCTTAGGTGCCAAACCCTCTGATTTTTAGAAGTTTACTATCACCTGTTTCATGCGCATGTCTCTGGGCGGTTGGTACACCTAAGACCGCACAATAAGTCGACGTGTTGGGTTGGTAAGACTCTCTATCCCCCCAAATCTATCACTGTTCATATAGATATAGGCATTTCATTTATTGCATTCTGGTGATTAGATTAAATGCCATTTCGAGGATAGATATATGCGTTTGTCCCTAACGTCCTTGATAGAAGACGAGGAGGGTGATATCCCACGACGAACACCGAGTGTGCGATAAGGAGCATACTATGGACATTATTGAGGTATCATCCAATGAAGATGACGAGTTGGGGCAAGTGATCCTGAAGGCACAGATCAAAACTGGGGCATCCTTAAACGTTAGGATCACATTCCTTTATTTCATTTTCCATTACTAGTCCTCTTGTATAGGGTTTATTTTTACTGAGGTTTTCTCTATCTCACCCCTTAGAGTGATTGTATTAGGGATCTATTGGTGTATACATTCAGATGGAACTTGGTTGTATTTCTTTTAACGGGTCATTGGAATGTGATAGTGGCATTTTTTCTAATCATCCGAATACTCCCAAGTCAAGTTTATAATTCCTTTAGAGGAAATTAAAATTGGAAGTCTTGCACGACCTTTTGGTCATGTGAGGTAATCCAACCCCAATTTCGCTAGAAGGAACTACACACTTGAATTGGTTCATGCATGTTGTACACCACTGGTAATTCACGATAATTGATCAAGAATATCAGCGTAGTTTCAAATTTAATGACGAAATAGATGTCCAAACTACTTTCGTTCTTAGCGAACGACCTTAATTTGGATGCCATATCTTCAATTGAATTTAAAACGCGTTATTATGTCTTGCACTTTTGAGTAAGTCATTCCTCTCGAAATTAATCAAAAGCGATTATCGTGAATTACGTTCCTTTCAATAGTATGCTTTCTTTCGAGGAATATTGATAAAAACTTTTCGCACAAGATTAAAACCCTTGTAAAAGTTCTTGTCCTTATTAATCACAAGCAAGCATAAGATTGAAAGGGGTCTATGCTTTCTTTTTCAAATTATTCCTTCTGATTCTGTCTTTTTATTTGCAGGTGAAAAACAAGTAGTATAGAGAAATCTTTTCTTGGACAAATCTGCAACTATTCTTCCATCTGATCATGAGCGAGTTATAAAATCATGACGTATTTGCTCGGCTTATTGCTATTATGGTTCGGCTCACTCAAGTTGAAGATGTTTGGATGCTCGAAGAAATGAACCATACAGAAGTTAAAACACACACACGAGAACTTTCATTTATTTTGCTCAGCGGAGGGTTTTCAGAAGCAGGTCATACAAGTCGGGGTGGAAAAGTAAAGCCAAAGTGAGCCCTAATTAACGACACAAAGGATCCCAACTGACCCTCCATGTTATTAATGCTCTGCTCATACTCCCAGCTCCGCATGTTGTGGTCGGCAAGCCTGAGGAGAAGACTTCTGCATTCTCCCTTAACTTCGGCGACCTTGGCCTCGTGTTCTTCGGTGACTACTTCCAGGTCCCGAACCAGTCCATTCCCGCGAGCTATGTCATCGGTTATCTTGTCGAGCCGTTCTTCCTGCCAGTCGCTCTGAAGCCTCAACAGGACGTTGCGGCGGTCATGCTCGCCGGTGGTCAGGGATATGGCCAATTGATCCACCAGATTTCTCCTCTCGCGAAGCAACGTCGCGACCCGCTCATTAGCAAACTCGACGGCCTTTTTGTAACTATCAACCAGATAGTTGGTCAGCACCAAATGATCAGATCGATCCTCATAACGAGCCCGCAAGACGCGAGCCACGAGAACCTCCCGATTAGCAACACGATAGGCCTCTAAGGAGTGTGCAAAGAGAGTCGGGAAAGTTCTATATTCCCTCCCCAGTGTAGTACCTTCGAGAGAAGTGGTATCAAGGTCCTCGAGCAGGACACAGATTGCATCCTCGGTTGCAGAATGATCGGTTATGTGCGCGTAACCGCGACCCAGTAGGTTGTAAAGCTTTTCCCACTGGGCCAAGACATCAGTTGAAAAAGTGCGTACGGGAGAGGAGGCCATTTGCGTTGGGTTGGCTTGAGAATAAGACGAGTTTAACAGAGAGATTAGAAGGAAGAAGCTGATTATGCGAGAACGTTAACCTTCCATACATTAATTCCTCATTTTATAGCAACTCGAGGATGATGAAGGGTCTCAGTAATAATGCTGGTGGAGCCCAGTTAGGGGGGTAAAGCAGGAGGTCCCCTCACGAGAACCATTGGATTCGTTTCGGCCCGCGATTTCCGGCTCATCAATTAAAAGATGTAAAAGATTTGTCGGGATCATCATTATTGGAGTTAGGTGGGAGGTAAGCGCAACTATCGAAGAGAGCCCTAACAGGATTTGGCAGTCCCATCACGTTGAAAAGCTAAGCGAGAAATTCAAAGTCTTGAGGGGGAACGTTTGCCTAATGATGCTTGAAGAGCGTCTCCTAAACATACGAAGTCACTCGAAGAAAACTTTATAGGGAGTGAGCATACATGAGAGAGTGGAGAACTCTGAGTGGGCAAGAACCAATCAAACATTTCTTAATCCAACATATTTAAGAGGTTATTGTCAGCTGCTAGAGGCGACTGACTCAAAAATCTCAGAAATTGAACTACAGAGGGATCTCGAAGATTCCAAGATCAAGTCTAACGCCAAAACCATGGAGCCCAACACTTCTGGCAACGGAAATCAAGATCACGGCAACGACGACAACGACATCCACGATGTTCAACTCGGGAAAAGAAGACGTCCTCACCAATACTCTCAGGAGGAAACCCAAATGCTGGAAACCCTTTTCAGTAAAAGCCATTACATGAAAAAGAAGTGGAGAATTGAATTGAGCCGGGAGTTGGGGATTAATCAGTCGAGGATCCAGTTTTGGTTTCAAAATAGGAGATCCAAATCGAAGGCTCAACGCAAACGTCAGGTGGTCGAGATTTTAAAGGAAGAAAACCAAAAGCTGCGAACAGAAAACATGAGGTATGAAAAAGCTCTCAATATTACCGTTTGCCCTCATTGCGATAACCTCGTCGCCCTCGGTAAGATATTCCCCGATAAGCCTCACGCGATGATTGAAGACGTTCATTTACCACCTTACTCCCTCGGGGCATCTCCTGCTCAACCAGATTTTGCCGGAGTCACGCATGAGCAGGATGATCCTACGAAGATGATACAAATGCCTCCTGGGGGATGGGATTTGCATCGCTTTGATTGGAGTTATAGTTTCAAGGAGCTGGATGTTACCGCCGACCAGCTCAAAGCATATCAGCCTTATGCACAACAATTTTCGATAGGGTCGGGTCCTGCTGGAGATGAGTTAATCAGTCGTCAAGCCATCGATGCAATTTTGGGCCACGATAAGAGGAGGTTCGCTTGGCCCCCTGAACTGCATTCCAGATTCCTAGACGTGGTTCACCAAATGGGGATCGACTCAGCAACTCCGACGCGCATATTTAAGGCCATGAATGTACCGGGGCTTAGTAAGGAGCTGGTCAGGAATCACCTTGCTGCCTACAGAAAGCTATTAAAACAACGTCGAGCGGATCTAAACCGGGAGGAATCCGTCTCGAGCTCAAAAGCTAGGGGCGACCGCCATTGTAATGCTCAGGCATCAAGAGATACCCGGCCAAATCTAAGCATCAATCAAGCTAGCAACCCGACCACCGGCAAACTGAAAGCTGATCAGAATGTCCTCCCAGGCCATTTCAACACTTCTCAAGAGCACGTGTCACAAGTACAGCGAGTGCGCACTCCTCCATTCGAGCAACAGTCGGCTGGTGCTCTGCCTGCCGCTGGTCAACCCACGACAGACGATTTCTTCGATGAGGGGCTCGATGCCTTGTTCAATCAGTGGGAAGCTGGCATGCTTGGACAGCCATGATCTAGCACCTGGCTCGGGGCACGATGGGTCGGTCACTACGAACACCCATAGGAAGAAGAACATGTTCACGAGTAGATCACTCATTTTATCCGTTGTAAAGTTCCTACGGGAACATTTTTCTTTAATGACTATAGTTAATTCTATATTAAAACCAACGCTATCGACGAACATCGTCATGCTCAGTTGTGATGATCCCTTGTTAGATTAAGTCTGAAACCAGAGACGGTCTTTAAAATTTTGAGTGGCCACGAACTCATTCCTCACCAAGCGCCCGGGATGCTGAAATGAAGAGTAACAGCATGCACAGGGAAAATGTCACTTTCGTTTGAACGATGAAAAGGGGTTGAGAGAAGATCATAGCGTTAATTCCCATGGAGCTAAATGAATTAAACGGAGTCATTAATTGCGGGTCCACCGCTGCTCCCCACGTTCTCGGGCCTAGCAAATCATAAAAGGCGCCGAAAGATTGTAGGCCCACCACTTTGAAGACTGAACTAGGGGACGAGCGCAATACTCGATGAAACCGAATCAATGCAAGAGAGTTTGTGATCCTATCACGAGGAAAAAGAAAGGGGAATACAGACGATGAGTAATTGCAGAATCTCGGGAGGAGCGCTTGCTTGCTGGTCTTCATATGCAGCCTGAAGGATGGTTCCAGGACACGCACAATCACTTGAGAAAATTTCTAGAGTGAGCAAACACGTAAGAGCGAATTGAGAAAGCTGAGTGAACTAGATCAGCCCGAGATACCCCGATCTATCATGTTTAAAAGTTATTCCCATCTGCTAGAAACGCCCGACCTGGACATTTCTGAGCACGAACTGCTGGGAGACTTTGAAGATCCTGGAGCTGAATCCTGCCCGAAGGCCATAGAGACTGACTCCTCCAGCGATGAAATTCTAGGTTTCAGCTACGAAGAAGGAGTATACAATGATGACCGGAGCCGGAAAAGGAAGCAACTACAACGCCACACTCCAGGCCAAATCCGAGAGCTCGAAGCTTTCTTCAATGAATGCCCCACTCCAAGCAGACAACAGAAAATGGAGTTGAGCCGAAAGATAGGATTGGAGCTTTCGAAGGTCAAGTTTTGGTTCGCCAACAAACGAACCCGGGTGAAACAGCAATACGCAGACCATGAGTTACTGGTCCTGAAGGAGGAGAATGAGAAGCTTCAAGCTGAAAGCGCGAGATATAAGGAAGCTCTGACCAAGGCCACCTGCCTTAATTGTGGTAATCCTGTTGTCCTCGGCGAGGTGTTCCTCGATGAACCATCCCTGTTGACGAATAACGCTCAGCTGTTACCGTATTCTCCACAGCATTTTTCGACACAGCCAGATACCGCCGGAGATCTGCATGAGCAAGTCAACACCATAGGATCAACACCAACATCCTCTGAGAAATGGGATATGAATCATCACAGGGGGAATTCTCTCAATGACGAACTCGCTGTCGCAGCCAGCCAATCCAAAGTCGGTGAGTCCCTCCCTGGACAACTTTTGAAACGACTAGATCCCGTAGAGAATAGCTACCGAAGTATTGACGATATTTTGGGTGATAAGAGAACAAGGTTTTACTGGACCTATGAGCTTCACACCAAATTTGTTGATGCAATTCGAGAACTGGGAGTTGATTCGGCTAGCCCACTGCGCATACTCGAGATTATGAATGTGCCGGGGCTCTCTAGAATTAACGTTGAGTCTCACCTCAAGTACTATAGGAGATTGCTAAGGGATGGAAGGATAGCGTTAAACCATCATAAAGCCGGTTGGAGCTCAAGTGCTGGGCAGAGTTACAACCATGATGATTGGAGAGCCAAGAGCACCCAACCGTGTTTCAGCAATGACGGGACCAGCAGTCGTGTCAGCGACTCCTCTAACCCAAATCAGAATGCTCCGCCAAGCTATCTCAATACTCCTCAAGAGTATATGCCACAGTTCCAGCACATAGGGATTCCTCAATTTGAGCGCGAATCAGTCATTAATGTTGTCCCTGAAGCGGATCTGGCATTGGTAGAGAGTGCACATATAAACCTGCCGGTCATCGGAGGAAGTCCCAATTCGAGGGGTCAAATTGCTCACGGCGAGAGCAAAGAGAGGAATCCCTCACCTGCAGTCGACGACACCCAATCTGGGCACCAGGGGCTAGAAAGAGCAGGTGATTTCCTTGATGAGGAGCTGGACACTTGGATCAATACTTTTCAGGAATGTATGTCTCAACCCCAACAGGGCAATGATGAAGGTTCCAGCTCAAAGACTCCAGTCCCTCACAACGAAGGCAATGAAAGAAATCTGCCCCCAACAATCGTTGATACCCAACTTGAACATCAATGGCTCGAAGACTCGAGCAATTTCCTTGGCGATGAGTTCAATCTTTGGCTCGATCAATTTGGAGCCGGAGGACCATCGCTGTGGTAACGCAAAGCCGGTGATCAAACGTCTGATGCAAGGCATGGCTACTCGATGAAAAATGCTTAGAGAAAAGGGGTTGAATACTCCTATTGAATATGTTGTTGATCGCACTGTAAGGCTCCCACGGGAACATCTTTCCTTAATATCTAGAACTAATTGCGCGTGAGTGTCAACATCACCCTTTGAGCATCTTCAAGCCGAGGGCCGTTGATTAATCACTTAATTCGTGGAGCAAATTCCATGAACGATGACTATCACCCGCGGAGCATAATGGGATCTACCCCATTCAGCACGAAATACGTTTGGTCACGAAGCCTCCCATTTGGTAAAACGATGTATCGTTCCTAAACGATCTTCAACCGAATACCAAAGTAATGTATCATTTCTTTCCCTTCTCAGGTGATAAACATGGATAAATCACTCAAGGAGTCATGCGTTCAAATAACAGAACAAACGCTGCCCAGCTGGGGGCAAAGGAACCATCGATGTTGCGACCACTCCAAGCATGGATAGGCGGATTTGATAGACGGGGTTCATATCAATACGCAACATCAGAACGGGATGGGAACCAAGGGTAAAGTTGTATCGTCCCAATTTGTCTTGAATTCGAGAATATGAATTGATACTCGTTGTCTACCCTTGACAGGGGAATCGCCTTGGAGACGAACAAGTTTTTACATCCCACGTACTACCTGTTAGGGTAGTTGAGGGTAGGATGTATCGTTCCGATTTTCGAAAAATTCGTGAACATACAATGATATGCTTCTTTTACATTTTCAGGGGTCTGCAGCCGCGACAGGTAGGTAAGTATCCTTTTCCCAGTTAGCTGGAGATAAAGAATGTTAAAATCCTTTCAGCCGCCATGAAAATTATCCAATGCATCGCTGTGCATGATTTAAATCGGGAGGTCGCCCAAAGCATGAATAAAACATGCACGATACATCACAAAATCCCCTCGATGGATAAATTTTGGGAAAGAAAGAAACGAATTTTTCCAAATATGATTATTTGTTAAATCATTCAAAAGGAAATTTACTCAAAAGAGAGGCGAGCTCAGTCCAAACACATCCTACATACACTTGAGAGACGAGGGAAGTGAATCGGATAGCAAAATCTGTACCTACGGAGGTAGGGACCATTCGCAGCAATTACATGGATTGGGACGACGGAGGCGTTCGTTTCATATTCCCAAATACTACAGGTGACCATTAATAACCCCTTTGAACGGAGGTTTTCATCATCAGCCCTGTCGAGAACCACCCCACATCGGGGCAGAATAGAAGTAAGTCCAACAGCATCAGGAGAAATGGTTAGAAATTTTGTTGCTCAGACTAACATTAATCTTCGTGTGTTGTTTATATGGTAATCCAAGTACCATAGGATGATGAGAAGCATTCATTTCTCTATCCCACACACTGAATCCTTTGCATAGCCAAATTGAGCCTGCAAAATCATTTCATAAACCCGTTGGTGATCATTGCACATTCCAAGACGGATGCAGCATCACTTCAGAAACGAAGGAGTTCAAGACTTAGGGTTTGCAAAAAATCCCTAAGTTAATGCTTAACCTTGTTAGGCCTTTGATCATAGGTCTAACACGATCCCATGAAGATGAGAAAAAGTGGGATTTCAAAAATGAATCCACGGCATCGAGAGAAAGCAAAGTGCCTGGTAAAAGCAAGGCCGATGCTCGTGTAAGTTGTTTGATTGATCCGCAATGAGGCCGGATGGGAAAAGAGAAAGACCCCTAAAGGAGTCGGGTCAAAAAGACTACTCCCCAAATGATGACAGGCGTGGAAGACGCAGACAGAGTTGTCAAAAGCGGTTGCATGCCTCAAAAATTGAAGATGCAAAATGGAAAAGACATGTGACAAGTTTGCAATGATCACCAATGTCAATCCCCTCATAAATCCTGGGCCAAAAACAAGCCTTTTTCGGTCCCCAATCCTACCAACATCATAACCCTGAAACAGTCTTCTCTGACTAAGACACTTGGGTTAACATATTGCTTAGCTCGAAGAAGTACGAGCAAGACTATTTCTTTCTCATTTTGCAGGGTTCTTGACTTGTAAACCCGGAGCAGATGGTGAAGGATTTCATTCAGCGGCCTCGACTCCAAAGCGGGTCCCCTTGAAAACCAATATCCAAGCCCAACATTACGGTCCCGTGGAAGACCTCCCGACCGATCAAAATGTATGCGCTGCGAATGATCCTAAAACCTAGGCACAGGTTAGTAGGAGGTTGAGCGCATCCCTTACAAAAGACCATTATCACAGAGCGGTGAGGAGCCCTCTTGGATGAGAAATTCTCCAATAGATGTTTTGAATAAACTCTTTTTGGAAATTTCAAATTGTTTGATCCTGATTTTCCGTGCAAGAGATTTGTGATCACATTTGCATGTTGCAAGAATGTTTTGGATAGCCTTCGGCATCAATATGCACATTTCATAATTAAAACTTAAGTCATACGGTTTTGTCAAATGGACAGCCGTGGTCTTTCCAAAGATTACTAACATTTTCTTGGTGAAGAAAATTCTTTCAGGCTCAAACTTCTGCAGGATGCCTGGAGAACCCAGCTCCCAGAATGTTGCCTCAACAGACTCAAGCAGTCTCATCGGACGTGGAGAACCCTCGTCATGAGACCCCTTTTCAAAGCAAACCAAAGGTAGAAACCGCCTGAAGGGTCAACACAAGGTAGATACCGCCTGAAGGGTCAAGCCAAAGGTAGAAACCGCCTGAAGGGTCAAACCAAGGTAGAAACCGCCCGAAGGGTCAGCTCAAGGTAGAAACCGCCGGAAGGGTCAACACAACGGTAGAAACCGCCTGAAGGGTCAACCCAATAGTAAAAGTCACTTAACTGGTCAACTCAATGGTCCGATCCACCATACGGATCAAAATCCTTGGTAAATCTCAAATGAGACGCGTCTTCCTTAGATTCATATCAGTTAGGAATCCCATTATGGTTTGACCTACCATACGGGTCAGAGCTTAACCTCTCTAGGATACTCTAGTAACGAGTTCCTAGAAATTCTCTTGAATCCATCAGACACCGTGAAAATCGCACAAACATCGAACAGGTAAGTGGCAGGTATGTCTCTCTATTTATCTCACTCTCTCATGTCAAATGAATGTTTCCCCCTTCAAGAAAGAGCATACATCGACAAGCATGAAAAACTGGATGTCATGACTCCTCTTCCTTTAATTTCACGAGTCGAGTCGATCAGGACTCATGTGTCACCCTGTCTTTGAGAGAAACCTCTGAGGGGATTCCTCTGACGAGATTCCTCTCAAAGAGGGGCAGCTGTTGACACCTAAATTCTGATCGCCATAAAATTGAATTTGGTAAAATAAAAAAAAATAAAAATAAAATAAAATAAAAAATAAAATAATAATAATAATAATAATAATAATAATAATAATAACAAAGAATGGGATAGCGTCCGACAAAAGTTGAGGTTCAATTGTCTTTATCTATTTCATTGCCCATAAAATAATAGCATAAAGAGATTGGGGGAATATTTAACACGGTCAAAGTTTTGAAAGGGGGAAGATGGCAAACAAGCCATCGTGGGGGGAAATTAAAAAGAGAGAGAGAGAGAGAGAGAGAGAGGGAGAGAGAGAAGATGCCACTCGAAAAAACCAGCGGCAGAACCAAAAAACCAACAGCACAAGTCGTCGGCAGCGACATGGACGACAAAGAAGCAAAAGCCGGGGTGGACATCTGGAAGTACATCCTCGGCTTCACCGAGATGGCGGTGGTGAAGTGTGCCGTCGATCTCGGCATAGCCGACGCCATAGAGAGCCACCCTGAGCCCTCCATCTCTCTCTCCCAGCTCTCCTCGAAGCTGGGCTGCTGCCCCTCCTCCCTCCGTCGCATCCTCCGCTTCCTCGTCCACCGCAAGATCTTCAGGCGCCACGCCAACACCGACATCTACTCGCAGACCCCGCTCTCTCACCGTCTCCTGACCAGAGGAGAGAACTCGATGGCCGCTTTCGTTCTGCTCGAGACCACTCCCGTCATGCTCGCCCCGTGGCTCAACCTGAGCTCTCGCATGATCGCAGCGGCTGCTGCCGGAGCTCCTTCGCCTTTCGTGGCAGCAAATGGCGACGACATTTGGACATACTCAGCGGCGAATCCCAGTCACAGTAGGCTCATCAACGAGGCCATGGCATGCGACGCGAGAGTGGTGGTGCCGGCACTCGCCAAGGGATGCCCGGAGGTGTTCGAGGGAGTCCTAACCGTGGTGGACGCCGGAGGAGGGAATGGGACCGCCCTGAGGTTGCTGAGGAAGGCATTCCCGTGGATCAGAGGGATTAATTTTGACCTCCCTCACGTTGTCTCCGTCGCGTTGCCGCCGTGTGAGGGAGTGGAGCACGTCGGCGGGGACATGTTTAAGGGTGTTCCCAAGGCTGATGCTGCTTTCCTCATGGTGGACGTTGTTCTTGCTTCGAAGCTCTTGAATGAATTCAGTTGCTGATGATCCTGCCTGAGCATTTCGGTTGCGACTTTGGGAGAGCTCGATTTTTGTGGAATGTCACAAAGTCAGTCGCCTTACTGAAACCATTTTGGAATCGAGTCAAGTCGCTTGTTTAACGGATCGTTCTCACCATCACTCCCTGAGAACCCGGATTCTAGCCTTCACTCTCTCCCAACGGACACTCCCTCTCAAGTTCTCTCTCACAAGTCGTCACCCAATCCCTCAATCTTCGGCGCACGTTCATCCCCTTTGTGGGAGGCTTCGGGCAAGAGGAAATTGGTTGACGTCGCGTTCATCACGATCTCAACGGGAGCGTCCTGTTCTTAGAGTTGCTGTTCGGCCCGGGATCTTTTGCCATTCGCCTCTATTCAGCGGCAAATAAAGATTTTCCAGAATTGTATCTATGCCGGAAAATGCCAAAATCACGAGCCGCATCGCCAGATCGACATAGTCTCAGCCGGCCGTCCAATCGCCAGATCGACGTCAGTTTCGACCTTGGCGATTTTCTATTATCGTTTTTTTGTTTATTTTCGCAGGAATATCGAATCGACCTTGGAGGCGTCTAACTCGAAGAGGGAAAGGAAGCGCAGCTCAGGTAACGGGCATGGAGATGGCCGCAGGATGGGGGTTGAGCGATTGAAGACCGGTGTCCAATCGGGTATATTTTGCGTACCCGATTAATATATTAGAGTCATTTTCCCAAAATATTGTCATTATAGGTTTGATCTGCATGTGTTTATTTCAATCTAGTGGTTAGCTCGTTTATTTGGTTCAGTGTTGTATGTTGTTGAAGAAAATATTTTCAGAAAATAGTAATAATAATAAAAATACGGAAAATCAATAAAAATGGAAAATCATTAAAATATTCAAAAAAAAAATGAAAAATTCTAAAAAATTCTAAAAAATCCCAAAAAATAGGAAATGGCCACATTCAACTGGCCATGACCTGTCCCGGGTGTTTTGAACCCAATTATTCTTAAAAATGACGATTTCGCCCTTTGGGCGAATCGTCTTCCAAAAATTGACGATTTTGCCCTTCAGGTTAAATCGTCTCCAAATCTTCCCATTTTACCCCTGGTCCGAAGTCGCACCTCCCTTAAGCCTTTATGGTTATACTAGGAAGCCATTGATTTGAATTGATGTGCATTGATGTGATTTATTTATATATTTGATTGCGCTTTCATTTAAATTGATTGTGATTGATAGGAATAGTCTTCCAATCTGCATGAATCCCTGAATCAAGCCTACCTCATCTAAAATTGCGCCTGCATGAATTCTTAGCCAGGAAAATCACTCGCGTTAGGTACCGAAAGGGCGTTGGTAATGACACCAGCGTAACCAAGTCCCCGAACCCAAAATCTCTAGTTCCGCAGAACTGATCGATCTCTCCCAATCGATCAGTAAGGTTTCCGGTCTACCCTCCAAGAAAGACCGGTGGCGACTCCAAATGCATGCACAATTTGCACATGTCACCACGACCACACTGAAGGTCGAAAGCGATCGACTCTTATCGTCGAATCCTTTGAAAAATACTCCCGCCGCGATTTGGTATGGGCCTGGGAGGGCCCGCGCCGATCCGAAACCCGCGATCGGTAATCCATTAGCCGCGTCCGCTTTTCGGACGGGTCGCGACACATATATACATCAATCACATTGATTAGGGATTTTTCCATGATCACCACCCTTTCACGTAAGTAATAAATTCACAATTTAAAACTTAGGAAGGCACAATAAAAATTCTACGTTGAATCATATTCAGAATTTTTACGTAAAATAAGATAGCCATAAATTTTCGATTCAAAATTGATTTAGTCTCAATTTTTGCTACATTGATTAATTTATCATATAAAATAATCAATCTCCATTAGCCATGTAAGACGAACAATTCGTTAATACATATTGGCCATAGTATTGCAAAAATTGCAAAAAATCAATTAAATGCACGAAAACACCTAAGGATTGGCTCTGATACCACTGTTGGGATCCACGTAACACGTAGCAGAAATAAATAACAACCCATACATGTATCTCCAGAGGCGTACTTCGTGCATTTCAATCGAAAAAAAAAAATACAAAGTCTCAAAGGGAGTAAATAGATTACCTCTCGTAGTGTGCTTGAACGGAGGTGTCGGTTCGATGTTCTTCGATCTCAGCCTCCACAAGTGTTAGGCATCTAGTTCGGACGCACCACCAATTGACGAACGGGGAGACGACTAATAACTCCACAACAATTGTGCTAGCAATATGCGGAATCAATATTCCGAACTTAGTATATTTTGCTCACTCAAGATTGTGAGAATATAGATAGTGTTTGTGTTCTTCTCTCTAAGCTCTCAAAAATTTGCACACTCTACAAAATGTCTCTCCCTCTCAATCTCAAAACTCTTGCCATCCTTTTATTGCCAAAAATACCTTCCAATAAATTGTATTTAAAAATAGCACTAACAATTATAAATTCTATCTAAAAATAGCACTCACAAATAAATGACATTTAAAATTAGCACTAACAATAGCACTCACAATTTATAATACAAAAATGCTATTTAAAAATAGCACTAATAATTATAAATTCTATCTAATAATAGCACTCACAATTTATGATAAATAAATGCCATTTAAAAATAGCACTAACAATAACACTCACAATTTATGATAAATAAATGTCATTTAAAAATATCACTAACAATAGCACTCACAATTTATAATACAAAAATTCTATTTAAAAATAGCACTAGCAATAGCACTCACAATACAAAAATGCTAAAAAAAGGCACTAACAAAGGTGTTAAAAATAATAACCATTATTATTATTACAAGAGTTAAAGAGGTTACCAAATAGTACAAATATGCATAACGTATAAATACGTATGACGTATAAATATGTAGAGCATACGTATACATCCGTGAAACCGGGGACTAATTGAAAGAAAAATGTGCAATTAAGCCCTTTTGGTAAAAATTGATTAAATTGGAGGGCAAATTGACCTAATTGCACTTTAAGACTTTAGAATCCAATGTCATAGCTTATAAAAAGTGAGAATTGAAAACTAAAAGACTCGAAAAGGATTTTTTTTTTTTTTTTAGGCTCGGTTCGGGTTTATGTTTGTGAAGGAACATAGTGACCCGAGCCGAATTTTTGAGATTTAAAGTGACACACTTGAAGAGGAAATTAAAACAAAATTATCGAATATTTTTGGATATTTTTCTGACCACGAATGGTATTTTTCTGATTTTTTGGGTATTTTATAATTAAATAAACTCGAAAAATATTAAAAATACCGAAAAATATTTTTTGTTCAAAATTGGTTCCTAAGGCTAAACCAAGGCTTCCAAAGTTGATTTTGTGATTTTATGACCTTTTTTGATATTTTTAATTAATTTTAAAAATCACAATAATAAATGGTAAAAAATCAGGTGTCAACAGCTACCCCTCTTTGAGAGGAATCTCGTTAGAGGTTTCTCTCAAAGATAAGGTGGCACCTGATTCCTAACCGACTCAATTGGGAAAATGAGAGAAGAAATGTTATGACATCGGATCCTTAAGCCTATTGATAAAAGCTCAATTCAATCCCCGGTTTGCTCTAACAATTTGAACATGGGCCGGAGTGAGAGAGGCTTACCTGAAGCTCACCTGTCGGATGCTGCCGGTTGCGACGACTTTCAAGAAGATGCCTAGGACTCGTCATTCAGAATATCCTAGGGAGATTAAGCTCTAACCTGTATGGTAGGTCATACCATGATGGGATTCCTAACTGGTAGGAACCTAAGGAAGGCGCATCCCACGCTTTGGGATTTGCCAAGAATTTTGATCCGTATGGTGGATCAGACCTTTGTGTTGATCCTTACTGCGATATTTATCAATGAGTTGACCCTTATGGCGGTTTCTACCAATGAATTGACCCTTATGGCGGTTTCTACCATATGTGACCCTTCAGGCGGTTTCTACATTGGTTTGATCCTTCAGGCGGTTTCTACATTGGTTTGACCCTTCAGGCGGTTTCTACCTTGAGTTGACCCTTCAGGCGGTTTCTACCTTGGTTTGACCCTTCAGGCGGTATCTACCTTGAGTTGACCATTCAGGCGGTATCTACCTTTGTTTTGACCCTTCAGGCGGTATCTACCTTTGGTTGACCCTTCAGACGGTTTCTACCTTTGTTTTGACCCTTCAGGCGGTTTCTACCTTTATTTTGACCCTTCAGGCGGTTTCTACCTTGAGTTGACCCTTCAGGCGGTTTCTACCTTTGATTGACCCTTCAGGTGGTTTCTACCTTTGTTTTGACCCTTCAGGCGGTTTCTACCTTTGGTTGACCCTTCAGGCGGTTTCTACCTTTGATTTGACCCTTCAGGCGGTTTCTACCTTTGATTTGACCCTTCAGGCGGTATCTACCATCATTTGACCCTTCAGGCGGTATCTACCGTTGTTTTGCTTTGAAAAGGGGTCTCATGACGAGGGTTCTCCACGTCCGATGAGACTGCCTGATTTTGAAAAAGGGTCCCGAGACGAGGGTTCTCCACGTCTATTGGGATTGCTTGATTTTTTTTAAAAAGGGGTCCTGGGACGAGGGTTCTCCATGTCATGTTAGGACTGTTTGATATTTTTGAAAAGGGGTCCTAGGACGAGGGTTCTCCACGTCATGCTAGGACTTGGGTCTGTTGAGGCGACATTCTGGGAGCTGGGTTCTCCAGGTATCCTGCAGAAAGTTCAAACCTGAAAGATTTTTCTTCACCAAGAAAATGTTAATAATCTTTGGGAAGACAATAATTGTCCAATTGACAAAATTTTATGACTTAAGTTTTAGTCATGAAATGTGCATTTTGATGCTGGAGGTTATCCAAAGCATTCTTACAACATGCAAATGTGATCACAAATTCCTTGCATGGAAAATTCGGATCAACAGTTTGAAAATTCCAAAAAGAGTTTGTTCAAAACATCAATTGGAATATTTCTCGACAAGGAGGTCTTCTCACCTGTTTTGAGATAGTGGTTTTTATAGGGGATGCACTCAATTCCCTACTAACCTGTGCCTAGATTTTAGGCTCATTCGCAGCGCATACATTTTGATCGGTCGGGAGGTCTTCCATGGGACCGTAATGTTGGGCTCGGTTATTGATCTTCAAGGGGGACCCGCCTTGGAGTCGAGGCCATTGAATAAAAATTTTCATCATCTGCTTCGGGTTTACAAGTCAAGAACCCTGCAAAATGAGAAAGAAATAGTCTTGCTCGTACTTCTTCGAGCTAAGCTATATGTTAACCCAAGTGTCTTAGTCAAAGAAGACTGTTTCAGGGTTATGATGTTGGTAGGATTGGGGACCGAAAAAGGCTTGTTTTTGGCCCAGAATTCATGAGGGGATTGACATTGGTGATCATTGCAAATTTGTCACCTGTCTTTTCCATTATGCATCTTCAATTTCTGAGGCGTGCAACCGCTTTTGAGGTGTGCACAAATTTTTTAGAGAGCGTCTCTGGCTGCATTAAGAGATTGACAAC
This sequence comes from Rhodomyrtus psidioides, assembly GCA_021437785.1. Classification (NCBI taxonomy): domain Eukaryota; kingdom Viridiplantae; phylum Streptophyta; class Magnoliopsida; order Myrtales; family Myrtaceae; genus Rhodomyrtus; species Rhodomyrtus psidioides. The sequence continues at coordinate 1,179,318 of JAILYB010000134.1, read as the reverse complement.
TCTGTCTGTGTCTTCGCTCCGCGGCAAACATCATTTAGGGGGCAGTTTTTCTGACCTGACTCCTTTAGTGGTTTTTTTTTCTCTTCCCAACTAGGCTTTATTGGGGATCAATCAAACAGTTTTCACGAGCATCAGCCTTGCTTTTACCAGGCACTTTGCTTTTTCTTGATGCCGTGGATTTTTCTCATTCATTTTTGAAATCCCACTTTTTCTCATCTTCATGGGATCATGTTAGACATATAGTCTAAACATGCTTTAAATATCAGTCCGGGAATTCTCTTCGTAATCCCTGAGTCTTGAATTCCTCCGTTTATGAGGTGATGATGCCTTTATCTTGGAATGTGCAATGATCACCAACGGGTTCATGAAATGGATTTGCAGGCTCAACTTGGCTGTGCAAAGGATATGGTGTGTGGGATAGAGAAATGAATGCTTCTCGTCATCCTATGGCACTTGGATTACCATATAAACAACACACAAAGATCGATGTTAGTCCGAGCAAGAAAATTTCTAACCATTTTCTCCTGATGCTGCTGGACTCATCTCCATTTTGCCCCGATGTAGGGTGGTTCTTGACAGGGTTAAGAATGAAAACCGCCGTTCAAAGGGGTTATCAACGGTCACCTGTAGTGTTTGGGGGATATGAAACGAATGCCTCCGTCGTCCCAACCCATGTAATGGCTGCGAATGGTCCCTACTTCCGTAGGTCCAGATTTTGCTGTCTGATTCGCTCCGCTTCTCTCTTAAGTGTGTATAGGACGTGTTTGGACTAGGCTTTGCCTCTCGTCTTTTGAGAAAACGTCCTTTTGAGAGTTTTGAACAACTTTTGATTGGAAAAATCTCTTTCGTTTTCCCAAAAATTTTACCCATCAAGGGGATTTTATGGTGCACCATGCACGTTCTTATTCATGTTCAGACAACCTTCTGTTTCAAAACATGAATGCCAATGAAATTTGAATTCTATGCCTTCTCTAGACATTAGATTCTGAAAGCTTTTCTTTTCTTTTTTTTATTCAACATCTTCAATGGATTGGGGATAGGGATACTTACCTGTCCCCCGCGGCTGGAGATCCCTGAAAATGCGGAAGAAACATGTTATTGTCCGTTCAGAAATTTTCAAAAAATTAGAACGATACATCTTACCCTTGGTCATGTGTTCCAATGGGTAATACATGGGATGTGAAAACCCGTTTCGCCTTGATGGCGAGCCCCTGTCAAAGACGGGAATTAGGTGTCAGTTTGCGTTCCAAAATTCCAGGCAAATTGGAACGATACAGCCTTATTCTTGCTTTGTGTTTCCATTTGAGCACAAACGCGCGGCTTGCAGAAATTGGCCATCTATATTGTGGCCATGATTCCTCCGTTTGGTTGGCGGTAAATCCTTCTCAAGGATTTGCCATGGAGGAGATCCATTTGTGTTTTTGGACGCGTTCCAGCGCCGCTCTTCAGAGTTCCTTTTATTCAAGGGAAAAAGAAAATTTTATCAAAATGCATGTCAAAACATGTGACGTAGGAGCGATACTTTTTACCATCCACTAGGTCTTATAAACAAAGAGCATCTCCTGGAATCCTGACTTCTAAGGCCAATGATTCTATTCGCCTCCATGTTAGCGCGCTCTTTTCATTTGAGGCTTTCAGCGCCAACGACTTCCTGCAAAATGAGTAAAAACTCATGTTAGGCATGTGGTCTTCGAAGACCAAATTGGAACGATACAAGGTTACCGTTCACCCAAATTCGTATCTTGGGGTTTGATTCTGATGCGGACGACTCTGTTATTGTGTCCATTGACTTTGCCAGAGGAGAAACGTCCGGCGTACAAATGATTCACTTGCCCCAGTTAGGCATGGTTTTGCTGTTTGTCATCTCTGGATTCGATGACCATGGTCTGATGCGCTTTCATGGGGGATCATGACAGTTTGCCCCCGGTTTGGCTCCTCAAAGAAAATGGGGGGAACCTGCTCCCATTGATTTTTGCAGATTCTGATTATCCATCTCGATTGTCAGAGTCCTTGATCAATTTTATCTGTCTCAAGACAGCTTGATATTCTTGGGATTCGTCATGTGGCGGTTTGGTGATTCTCTCGATCACAGTCGCCATTTGAGGTATTTGATGTTCCCTGTTTGTTATTTGAAAGCATTACATCCTGCGTCCTCTGCTCTTGATCATCATCTGAGAGGAAAAGAAAGGAAGCATTATTCCCATATCAAGAAAACAATCATTTTGGAACGATACGTCCTTTTACACTTGATTTGCATTCCGTTTTGCTGTTGCATATTGATATGCACAACATCTATCAAATTCCTCCATCCGTGCTTGAAGGTATTTGCAACGCCTACGGTTCATTTGCCCCAGCTGGGCGACGTCTGTTTTGTCATTTGAATGCATGAGCTTTTGGGTGCATTGTCTCTTTTATCACCTGAGATAAAAAAAAATGGAGAAAAACTTATCCCCAGATCTAATTAAAAATCAATTAGGAACGATACGTCCTTTCACCAAACGAGTGGCTCTGCGGCCAAATGTATTTTGCACTGAAGGGACGAATTCCACTATGCTCCACGGGTTTGGGGAATTTGCCCCCATTTTCGATAGAAATGAGCCTTATCAAGATGTATACAATACAAATAGATCCCTAATACAATCAATCTAAGGGACGAGATAGAGAGGATCTCAGCAAAATTAATCTTATACAATAGAACTAAGAATGTCAAATCAATCAAAGGAATGTGGTCCGAACACTTGGAGATGCCCCAGTTCCAGTCTTCGAGATGTGACTCCAGGATCACCGATTTTTTTTTAGGTGGTTTTAGATATACCAACCATCTAAAGACATGCACATGAGACAAGTGAGGATAAAACTACCAAAAATCAAAGGATTTGGCACCTAAGGTCAAGGTTCCCACCTCGAGTTCTAGAAAGAGCAGATTCCATTGCACAACTATCGTTGCATTGGGGCTCGATCCATAGTTCGAAATGAGCGGAATTGAAAAGTGGATTACCCCGTGTCTTTCCTCACGGAGATTCCATTTTCAATCCCTTCTATTGTTTTCCTATAGACGGCGCCCGGGGTTTTAGGCGCGGTTGTGTGTATTTTCGGTGTCGTGCTAAAGCGATAAACATGCATCTTATTTAACAATCACCGCTTCAATATAAAACATACACACAATCATTCATTCCTATGCCAACCTGCATAAGACAATGTTAATCACAGACTACCCCCCTTATCACTCCAATCTGCAAAAACATATAACACCTATCATAAGCGGACTTACCTCACCTTCAAGAGCGCCTGCATAGTTAGAAAAATCACTCAGCGTTTTAATTACGGCCTAGGTCCACTTGAGGTCTAGAACCATAGGTTCTAGAACAAAGTCCCCAGTGGAGTCGCCAGCTGTCGCGACCCGTCCGGAAGCGGACGCGGCTAATGGATTACCGATCACGGGTCTTGGATCGGCGCGAGCCCTCCCAGGCCCATACCAAATCGCGGCGGGAGTATTCTTCGACGATAAGAGTCGATCGCTTTCGACCTTTAGTGTGGTCGTGGTGGCATGTGCAAATTGTGCATGCATTTGGAGTCGCCACCGGTCTTTCTTGGAGGGTAGACCAGAAACCTTACTGACCGATTGGGAGAGATCGATCAGTTCTGCGGAACCAGAGATTTTGGGTTCGGGGACTTGGTTACGCTGGTGTCATTACCAACGCCCTTTCGGTACCTAACGCGAGTGATTTTCCTGACTAAGAGTTCATGCAGGCGCAAGTTTGGGTGAGGTAAGTCCGACTTTGCACATTAACCAGTTTAACATGCTCACGTAATCATAATAAATAAATAGATGTCAATCACATAAACATCTATCCTACGTGGTGATCATGGAATTATGACTTAATGGGTCTCGAGCCAATGAGACCACATTTAATCATTTTAATATTTTAATAACGGAGAGCCGCTCTTCGCTTCTTCTTGGTTTCTTGAACTCTTCAAGAATTGGGCCCCAAAGAGCTCGCCGACTTAAAAGGCTCCTCCACGTAATCCTCGTAGCATTTACATCAACAATTGACTATGCTAAAAATAAAGATTACATGAAAAATAAAAGGAGTACGCAGCCTCCATTTAATAATTACAACCCCAAATATATAAATAATCATCATACATTCATATATACATCAATCACATTGATTAGGGATTTTTCCATGATCACCACCCTTTCACGTAAGTAATAAATTCACAATTTAAAACTTAGGAAGGCACAATAAAAATTCTACGTTGAATCATATTCAGAATTTTTACGTAAAATAAGATAGCCATAAATTTTCGATTCAAAATTGATTTAGTCTCAATTTTTGCTACATTGATTAATTTATCATATAAAATAATCAATCTCCATTAGCCATGTAAGACGAACAATTCGTTAATACATATTGGCCATAGTATTGCAAAAATTGCAAAAAATCAATTAAATGCACGAAAACACCTAAGGATTGGCTCTGATACCACTGTTGGGATCCACGTAACACGTAGCAGAAATAAATAACAACCCATACATGTATCTCCAGAGGCGTACTTCGTGCATTTCAATCGAAAAAAAAAATACAAAGTCTCAAAGGGAGTAAATAGATTACCTCTCGTAGTGTGCTTGAACGGAGGTGTCGGTTCGATGTTCTTCGATCTCAGCCTCCACAAGTGTTAGGCATCTAGTTCGGACGCACCACCAATTGACGAACGGGGAGACGACTAATAACTCCACAACAATTGTGCTAGCAATATGCGGAATCAATATTCCGAACTTAGTATATTTTGCTCACTCAAGATTGTGAGAATATAGATAGTGTTTGTGTTCTTCTCTCTAAGCTCTCAAAAATTTGCACACTCTACAAAATGTCTCTCCCTCTCAACCTCAAAACTCTTGCCATCCTTTTATAGCCAAAAATACCTTCCAATAAATTGTATTTAAAAATAGCACTAACAATTATAAATTCTATCTAAAAATAGCACTCACAAATAAATGACATTTAAAATTAGCACTAACAATAGCACTCACAATTTATAATACAAAAATGCTATTTAAAAATAGCACTAATAATTATAAATTCTATCTAATAATAGCACTCACAATTTATGATAAATAAATGCCATTTAAAAATAGCACTAACAATAGCACTCACAATTTATGATAAATAAATGTCATTTAAAAATATCACTAACAATAGCACTCACAATTTATAATACAAAAATTCTATTTAAAAATAGCACTAGCAATAGCACTCACAATACAAAAATGCTAAAAAAAGGCACTAACAAAGGTGTTAAAAATAATAACCATTATTATTATTACAAGAGTTAAAGAGGTTACCAAATAGTACAAATATGCATAACGTATAAATACGTATGACGTATAAATATGTAGAGCATACGTATACATCCGTGAAACCGGGGACTAATTGAAAGAAAAATGTGCAATTAAGCCCTTTTGGTAAAAATTGATTAAATTGGAGGGCAAATTGACCTAATTGCACTTTAAGACTTTAGAATCCAATGTCATAGCTTATAAAAAGTGAGAATTGAAAACTAAAAGACTAGAAAAGGAATTTTTTTTTTTTTTTAGGCTCGGTTCGGGTTTATGTTTGTGAAGGAACATAGTGACCCGAGCCGAATTTTTGAGATTTAAAGTGACACACTTGAAGAGGAAATTAAAACAAAATTATCGAATATTTTTGGGTATTTTTCTGACCACGAATGGTATTTTTCTGATTTTTTGGGTATTTTATAATTAAATAAACTCGAAAAATATTAAAAATACCGAAAAATATTTTTTGTTCAAAATTGGTTCCTAAGGCTAAACCAAGGCTTCCAAAGTTGATTTTGTGATTTTATGACCTTTTTTGATATTTTTAATTAATTTTAAAAATCACAATAATAAATGGTAAAAAATCAGGTGTCAACACCGTCCAGTGGCCAACGACGGTTGGGACGGCGGAGACAGAGCGGCAGCGAGGCAACGCGAAGGTTAGAGGTGATGGTCGGAGGAGGTGGCGTACAAAGCCGACGGGAGGAGGAGGATGGAGGTGGTTCGGCCGTGGGGATTCTCGGCGGCACAGTGAACATGAGAGAGGGAGCAGATGGGAAGAGAGAGAGAGAGAGAGAGTCACATGAGGGAGAGAGAGACGTGAGAGGGTGATGGCTGATGGGAGGTGGGGTCTACAAAGACTTTTTGGCCAATTTGTCTTATATGGGCAAATAATTGAGGGGCAAAACGGTCTTTGATAAATCGGGACTAAATAAAATTCGGTACACTGGAGAAGGGTATTTTTTGGCAATTTCATAGGCTAGGGTCGATTAGGAATAGGCTCGAGCGCGAGGATTGAAATCCTAATTCGCAACGGCTAAGAATTCGAAACCTAATCTAAACCGACAGAAGTTTCAGAATTCGTCCAATTCTCGTCTCTTCAGTGATCCAAAATATCTTGTCGACTGAAATTCAATTTTAATTCCTTTTATTGAATTCAGGGACTTTATAAAAGGTGAATTTCCAGGGCGTCACATTTGACATGAACCATAAACCTACAAGAGAGAAAAATTTTAAAGTCTCACCCCGTTTTTATAGAATTTTGACATGAACTAAAAAACTATAAAAAAAAAAGTAGTGAAGCTTCAATATAAACCAAGGATACATAGGAGAGAGATATGTTTTTTTTTTAGAAATTTCATTGCTCCACGATCTTTAATTCCAAAGATCATTTTCAAGTTTGAACTTGTTCATTTAAAATTTGAGTTCTTCTACTTCATTTTTTTTACTTATTTTTTATTTTTATATCTTTTTTTCGTTATTTTATTATGTTTCATCAATCAAATTTTTATTAAATAACAAATTATACTATCCAAAAATCCTTCTTTGAAACTCACCCAATGAATCCTTCAATTCGTAATGACATGATATGAAGTGTGTGTATATGTATATGTATATGCACAAAATATATATTATAAATAGAAAGAACGTAAAATTTATAAATATATATGAATAAATAAAAGAATTTGTAATTTTATTTTTAATATTAAATTTCAAATATAATTCATATTACTAAATTTAAATTTTATTTTTAAGAAGTTTCTTTTTAGAGAAAAAATAACTTTTATACTATGAACATAATAAATCATGTTACCTTTATCTCACTTCCCCTTGGATAATTTTATCCAAGCTATATCCCTCTTATAACTCACTTTATCCAATCCTCGGCGGTAGCCAAACAAGATATCCTGTCTTGATTTTTATCCTGACCACCAAACGCAACTTGAGTAATTTTGAAAATATTCGTTATCTTGAGAAAATTATAAAACAAATTCTAATTTTTTTGTATTTTTTTCAATTCAATCATAACCCTTTTAAATTTATCGATTCAGTCTTAAATTTTTTTTATCTTTTGTCGCTTCAACCCTATTAGTTGAAAATAGCTGATGTGGACATCGATCATCCTACGTGACACTACCAGACCATAATTTTAAAATATTTTTCTATTATTTGTTAATTTGTTCTTTTTTTTTCTTTTTTTAACCTTCCTTTATTACATTTTTTCTCTTTTCTTTTATTCCCTCCGCCGGTCTTAGGCGTGGGCCACTCTCGTTGGCCCTTGGCAATAGCTATCACACACCTAGGCTAGGGCAACCATCAAATTGAGAAGGTTCAGGATAGGTCTCACTTTATTTCCTCGACCTCAAAAAAAGAACAAAGTTTTAGGGAAGAATGTTCAACTAGCTAGATCCACCACTGTCGTAAGTGGCCACCAACCATCTTCATCCGCCACCGGTTACCGGAGAAAAAAGGAAAAAGTAAAAAATTAAAAAAATACTTTTCTAAAAAAATAGAAAATATTATTTTTGAACAAAATTAACTAGATTTGTATTGCATGAAAGTGTTTTAGTAATATCATTTTTCTTAGAAATTATAAAAAATAAATATTCCATGATTTTGTTAGATATTGAAGTGTTTCAGTAATACGGGTTGGTCGGATATTTGTCGATTGATTTGTACGGCATGAAAATGGGTCAAAACTCTTAAATGGGTTAATATGAGTCACACCATAGTCGATCCGATCCGACCCCCCGTTTGACACTCTCTTCATTGTTCAATTCCATGACTTTGTGTTTTCAATTTTGTAATATTATTCTTTAAATACTTTGCAACATTTATGTTTATCGTAGCAAGCAATTCAAGTGCAAACTTCGTACAACAGTACTATTGAGCTTATGTTCAATCCGTCTTTACACGGTCAGCACCATCATGGAGTAGTTTATGAGTTATTCAAAAAATTTTCAAAAGCTAATTTAAGTGTGAATTCGTTTCAAAAATTTAGATGCAAATTGACTATTGAGCTTATGTTCTTTTGTGAGGATTTTTTTTTATGTCTTTACGCACATGGCATAGTTGGTTGAGACCGTGCCCTTCTTCCTCTCATGAAAGGTTGAGGGTTCGAATCTGCTGGCCGCGTTCTGCTGACTTAAGTGGGGGGCCCCGGCTGGTGGGTTACTGGGCCAGTCCCCCTCGAGGAATATTCGAGCTCGCGAAGCGGGCCCGACACCTCGGTCATCAAAAAATAAATAAATAAAATAAATAGACTAATTATGAATTATGCATGATATGTAGTTATTTTATTAGTGATGCTATATAGGTTGAATTTATAATGACAATATGTAATTATTTGATTTAAATAAACAAAACATTGGGAAGAAAAATTGCTTTCGAGAACATAAATTTTTGTGCAATCACGAAACACATTTTCTATTTTGGGAACAGAAATTTTGTTCGGTTATCAAGCGCGTTCTGATTCTCTAAAATTTGTCAAGAGAACGTAATCAGAGATCAGGATGTTGCCAAATGCATCCTTAGATCCCTAATGGAGATACCGCATCACTTAACATCACATGAGCTACGTGGATATTTACGGTTAAAAAAACGCGGGCAATGTACATTGAGCATTTTCAACCACGTGATTAACAACAGAGTGTTGTAAATATATTAATAAGTGGATATTTCACCTTCCACCTTTTTTCCTCTTATAATGAGAATTGATTACGTACATTAAAGAGGGTTAATAAAGATTGATTACATGCATTAATGAGGATTGATGAGGATTGATTACGATGAATGATTATGTGTATTAAGGATGATTGATGTTTAGCCTTTCATATTTCATGAACGTTTTTACTCTCCTGCCTATAAATAGAGGCTTGTGTAACTTGTTGAAGTGAATGAAAAAGAGTTGACATTCTGCTCTCACTTTTCTCTTGTCTCTTCTTTCTCTCATTATATTTTCAGTAAAATTATCTGAGCTGATTCCAAAGATCGCCGTTTTCTTTTAGAACACGTTATCAGCACGAATCGGTTAGAATATTGGATATCGCTCAAGGTAACACACATTACTTCTCATTCTAATATCTCTACAATTTTCTTTTGAGTATGTCAAATATTACCGAGAGAGAGTTTGCGACGTTAGATATTATCAGAAGTAGTTACCTAACATGGATTTTTGATGTCAAGATACACTTAACATCGTTACATCTCAGTCGATCTATTCTCCCAGAATCTAATTGTACTCCAGCCCAGAAGGCTAAGGCTCTTATCTTCATTCGCCACCATTTACATGAAAATTTAAAGGCAGAGTATCTGACTGAGGATGACCCTGCGATTTTATGGCAATCCCTGAAGGATCGCTTTGATCATCAACAAGAAGTTGTCCTTCCTCATGCGATGTTTCAATGGATCAATTTATGTTTTCAGGATTTTAAATCTGTAGCAGAATATAATTCTTCTATTAATCGAATTGTATCACAATTAAGACTCTATGACCAGCAGATCACAGAGACTGAAATGCTAAAAAAAATATTATCTACTTTTCATGCCAATAACCTTGTACTCCAGCAGCACTATAGGGCAAATAATTACTCCAAGCATTCAGAGTTAATCTCAGCACTACTTGTAGCTGAAAAACACAACCAGTTATTGATACAAAACCACAATTCTCGTCCTACTGGAGCGGCACCAGTGCTTGAAGCACATGTCGCATATCATAGAAACAAGAGCCACGGGCATTGGAAGGGTAAAAGGTATAACTTGAAAAATCAGCCATATAAAAGCCGAGATAGAGGTTCACAAAGACCTAAACACGGTCCACAAAGAAAAAGAAGGTCCGGAAGTACCTAACCAGATTGGTGCCAATGTTTGTCATAGATGTGGCTATATAGGCCATTGGTCTCGTACTTGTCGCACCCCAAAGCACCTAGTTGATATCTATCAAAGAGAATAAGATGAGAGGAAAATGGAAGCCAATGTTGCAACCAAGCCCTCAATGGAGAATACAGAATCATCTCTTGACAATACACCTTTTGATATTGATTATTTTTTGGATTTAGATTAAGCAATATATATAAGTCTATGTCAAATTTTATTTACGTGTATTCTATCAGTTTTTGAATAATATTTATATTTAATATTGTAATTCCATTTCTTATTCTTTTTGTTAGTCATCAATGATGCTAAGCAATTATCTCGAGGAGAACAATGATATTCTTTGTCTTGTAGACAGTGGTACTACACACACTATCCTCTAGGAGAGGAAGTTCTTTTAGACATTGAAAAAATGCGAAGGGAATATAACCACTATTTCAGGCGACAGTAACATTATTACAAGCTTCGGAAGAGCTCATGTAATACTGCCAATAGGAACATTTTTTTTATTAATGATGCTTTATTTTGCCCACGGTCTAAAAGGAACCTACTCAGCTTTAAAGATATTCGTTCCAATAGGTTTCACGCTGAAATCGAGACCGAAGGTAGCAAAGAATATTTGTATCTAATCTAGATGAGTGGATACAGAAAATAAATTATGGAAAAGTTACCATCATTCACCTTAGGGTTATATTATACTTACATACATGTAAGTAATATACATGTTGCGATGAACTTGAAGTTCATAAACCCAGAAGGTTTTCAATTATGGCATGACCATTTAGGTCACCCATGGTCAAATATGATGCGCCGAATATTAACGCATTTAGTTGGGCATTCATTAATAAATCGTGGGCTCCCTTCACCCATTGATTATGTATGCGATGCGTGCGCTAAGGGTAAATTAATTGTACGGCCGTCTCATACTAAAGTAAGGGTGGAATCTCCTATATTTTTGCATAAAATTCAAGAAGATATCTGTGGGCATATCCACCCTGCATGTGGACCTTTCAGGTACTTTATGGTCATGATTGATGCTTCAACGAGATGGACATATATTGACCTGTTGTCAACACGTAATATGGCCTTTGCAAAATTACTCACTTAGCTCATTAAGTTACGTGCATAATTTCCTGATTACCCGATCTAGAAGATCCGGTTAGATAATGTTGGTGAGTTTACGTCTAAGGTTTTTGATGACTATTGTACGGCCATTGGGATAGACGTGGAGCATCTTGTGCCACATACTCATACACAGAACGGCCTAGCAGAATCTTTAATTAAACGTCTGAAAATGATTGCTAGACTGTTGCTATCGAGGGCCAAATTACCCTTTAGTTTATGGGGACATGCGATATTGCACGTTGTATCATTGATTAGAATTCGACCCACTGCATATCATGAATACTCCTTGATTCAACTTGTATGTGGATGTGAACCTAATGTTTCCCATATGCGAATTTTTGGTTGTGCCGTTTACGTTCCTATATACCACCTACACAACGTTCCAAAATGGGGCCTTAACGTCGACTTTGTATTTATGTGGGATACGAATCTTCATCTATTCTAAAATATTCGGAACCCCAGGTGGGCGACTTATTTATTTTCCGGTTCGCCGACTGTATATTTGATGAGACATTTTTTCTGGCATTAGGGGGAGAAAGCCCAAAGCTCAAAGAATGCTGAGAAATTTCCTGGAAGGAAGATCCATTGAATTATCTTGATCAACGTACAAGCATGACTGAACTTGGAGTTTAGAATATTATTAACTTGCAACATTTAGCAAGTAAACTGCCAGATGCATTTATTGATCACAAAGGGGTGACTAAGTCTCATATTTCTGCAAAAAACGCACCACCTAGAGTTGAGATCCCCTTGGAACCAAAAATGTCTGATGATCCTAATTAATGCCGGAAGCGTGGACGACCCACAGGAGCTAAAGACATAAATCCGCGGAAAAGAAAAAACATTCCGCCACCTAATGCTCCTCCTGCAGAGGAAAGAAATCCCGGTGAAATTAGTGCAGCTGCCTCAAATGACAATCCCGAGAATACGAAACAGCCAAATCCTATTGATCTGGGAAACGATAGGATTTGGTTGATGTCAATATCGAGATTGCAGTAAATTATATGAATACGTTAATGAAATACGATAGAATTACAACTGTCGTCGACGACTCTTTTGCCTCTTCAGTAGCGCTCACCATCTCAAAAGATAGTTTGTTTCCATAACCAAAATCCATTCTTGAATACTAGAGGCGTTCGGTTGGATTAAATGGAAGGAGGCGACTAAGGCAGAACTAGACTCCCTTAATAAACAATGTGTTTTTGGACTTGTTGTCCAAAGACCCAAAGATGTTATCCTTGTTGGATATAAATGGGTGTTTGTAAGAAAACACAATAAAAAGAATGAGGTAGTAAGATATAAAGCGAGACTACTTGCTCAAGGATTTTCGCAGAGACCCAGTATAGACTTTGATGTCACTTATTCTCCCGTAATGAACAATATTACGTTTCGTTATTTGATCAGTATGGCAGTAAGTATGAATCTTGATATGCGCCTAATGGATGTTGTGACTGCATATTTATATGGGTCGTTTGACACTGATATATATATGAAAGTCCCTGAATGATTTCCAATTCCCAAGATGGTAAAGAATGAAAATTGCAATATGTACAGTATTAAGTTGTAAAGATCATTATATGGTCTTAAACAATCCGGTCGCATGTGGTACAACCAGTTAAGTGATTACCTCCTGAAGCAGGGATATGTAAATAATGTAATATATCCTTATGTGTTCATAAAAAAGGTTACCAAATGGCTTTGCTATTATATCTGTATATGTTGATGACTTGAATATAATTGAAACTCCAAAAGAGCTCGAAGAAGCTCGTTCTTTGCTTGAAAAAAAAAATTGAAATGAAAGACTTGGGTCAGACCAAGTACTGCCTCCGCCTGCAAATCGAGTACCTCCCAAAAGGAGTTTTATTGCATCAGTCTAGTTATACAAAGAAGATATTGTGGACATTTTATATGGATAAATCTCATTCTCTCAGCACACCAATGGTGATCCGTTCACTCGAAGTGGACAAAGACCCATTTAGACCTAAAGAGGAAAACAAGAATAGATTATGACCTAATGTTCCTTATCTTAGCGCCATATGAGCACTGTTATATCTTGTAAATTGCACAAGGTCTGACATTGCATTTGTAGTAAATGTTTTAGCTAGACACAGTTCCAATCCAACCCGAATAAATTGAAATGACATTAAATATATCTTATGTTACCTTCAAGGAACTGTTGATCTTGGTTTATTTTACTAGAGAAGCAAAGATTTAACACTGGTGGGATATTCAGATGCTGGTTATATATCTGATCCTCATAATGCCAAGTCATAGGCTGGTTATATGTTTCTCTGTGGAGACACGACAGTTTCATGGAAGTTAGTAAAACAAAGAGTAGTTGCTACTTCTTCAAATCATTCTGAGATTATTGCATTATTTGAAACTGCCAAAGAATGTGTTTGGTTGATAACTTTGATACATCACATTCAAGATTCATATGACTTATCCTCAAATTATGATGCCCACACTATACTTTTTTAGGATAATGTGGCTTACATTGCATAATACGTGATGTATTTGTCAAGAGTGACAAAACTAAACATATTTCACCTAAGTTATTTTACCCATATGAACTCCAAAATAATGGTGAAATAGATATCCATCAAATTCTCTCTAGTGACAATCTTGCAGATTTGTTCACTAAATCGCTTCCTACTTCCGCATTTGAAAAACTTGTATATGGAATAGGGATGTGTCGGTTTGGACAACTACTTCAATCAAGGGGAGCGAATTGATCATCCCTGAAGGATGCAACGCAGAAGGTTTATGGCTGTACTCTTTTTCCCTTTGTAAGTTTTTTTTCTCCTAAAAGATTTTTACTTACCAAAGGTTTTTAATGAGGCAACCTACGTGCAATGACTATTAAAATGAGTGGGAGTATTATAAGCATTGTACTCTTTTTTTCCTTCGCTAAGTTTTTGTCCCACTAGGTTTTTCTTTGCAAGGTTTTTAATAATGCAATGTAAATAGCGTATGTAAAAAGGTGAACATCCAAGGGGGAGTGTTGTAAATATATTAATAAGTGAATGTTTTACCTTCCATCATTTTTCCTCTTCTAATAAGGATTGATTACGTACATTAAGGAGGATTGATAATGATTGATTACGTATATTAAAAAGGATTAATGATGATTGATGTTTAACCTTTCATATTTCATGAACGTTTTTACTCTATTGCCTATAAATAAAGGCTTGTATAACTTGTTGAAGTGAATGAAAAAGAGTTGACATTCTGCTCTTACTTTTCTCTTATCTCTTCTTTCTCTCATTATATTTTCGGTAGAATTCTCTGAGTTGATTCCAAAAATCGCCGTTTTCTCTTACAACATAGAGCACATATAAGAAATCATGAGAAGGGGTAAAAGAATATTCGTCAAAATGAAATGGGATAATAATGAATTTCAAGTAAAATCTATTTTTTCGAAAACGCCCTAATTATAATAATAATAATAAAAAGTAAAGATCTATTCTCGGGGCTCCAATTAGAACCGTGACCCGGAATCTGTCGTCATATCCAAACGGTCGGACTCCTCCAATAAAGTGCCCGTTCCCGCTATGCTCTCATCTGGGATATCATCCTGCGTGACGGAGGAAGCCATTCTCAGCGCTTTGTCTCCAAACTTGCATCAAATCAACCTCGCCTGAACTCTCTCGTCCGCACAATGCCGCTTCTCCACTCGTAAGCCTCTCTCTCTCTCTCTCTCTCTCTCTCTCTCCGTGCTGCCTCTTCTCCGTAGAATTTTGATTCAAAGAGAGTAGACTTTGGAGCTGGAGTATATTCTGTCGCCATTCCGTCGAGCGAGTGTGGAGAACTCTCTGCCGATCTAATTTGGGTGCTGAGTGGATCGAATTGAGTATTCCCTCGATGTGAGCGTATGCATGGCGGCACGCTCGGAGAACATCGAACCGAGCTGCATTTCGCTTATCAAGCTCGCTTTTGCGGCTATGTTTTGCCTCGTTCGAAGATCTCATGATCTGTTCTTAGACCCGGTGCTCGTCAGTGTTGGTTGACGTCGCATTTGTAGCTGAGTTTGATTGATCGTTGTGATGGCTTCGTCTGCCGGAGAATCTTCGCTTGTTCCAACACCGAGGAAAGATGAAAATCTCGTCTATGGATGGGGCTTTAGGTTTTCCACATCGAATTAGTGCGACGAGATGTCGTGCTTTGGTTTTATTTGCTATGGAATAAATTTTTTTCCCTTTAATCTGGTAATCGGTTCCAGCTGTTTCAATGTGGCTTTGTGAAACCTGCAGAAGATTGGCAGTCCCATGCCCAGCCCTCAAATGTGATCGGAATAAACTTCTGTGCCCACTTGTCGGGCATGTTACGGACATCAAATTCATGCAGTTCATCTGTCCAAAGCGGAGCAAGTCACCTTGCTTGGCCGTGATCTGTTCCACCACCATACTTGACCCCCTTAGATTATCAAAGACGAGGGTTGATCCGAGAGAGACATCTGGATTGCGGGATTGTGGCTGGTCAGAAGTCCCGGTGGGTGCTCCTGATGATAACTGGGAGGAAGTAAAACTAAATAGCGAGATTGTCCCATCAGGACGTTTTAACGACAAGAGCTATAAGGAAAGTGAGAGAAGGAGAAAAATTGGAGAAGCCAACAAAGGGAAAGTGCCATGGAATGCTGGCAGAAGACACAGTGAAGGTAAATCTCTTCTTTAGGGAATCGCAAACCTTCATATTATGGATTATTTGGAGTTTAGCATCTCTTACACTCTGCAGAGACTCGAAAGCGAATCAAGCAGAGAACAATCGAAGCATTGAGAGATCCCAAGGTGAAGTCCTGTAAGATTGATTCAGGTGTATGTTTTCTTAGCATTGTTGGAATTTGCCGACAAGCAATTTGTCAGTTTGACTAACAGAAAGATGATTGGCGTAATTTCATATTGTGACTCCTGCATTACTACTATACTTTCTTGTAGACTTTGTTATAGAGCTGCGCTTGCTCTGTTGCTGGAGACATGCGTCTATGCACCTAATTATCCCTTTTTATTTCACCATTTGTTTTCAGTATTGAAAACCTCATAAGACTTATTTCTGCCAGAATTACTTCCTTTTCGTCTAACTCTTTTTCCAGTTCCTATTTCCAGATCAGGCAGAAGATGTCTGAACATCCCCGTACTCACAGGTAGGTAATTTGTGTCTTCTGTGCTTGAACAGTCTATCAGATGATCCACCTCTCCAAATGAAGCAAATTTCAGTTTATCAGGAAAAAACTAGCAAGTGCGCTCTTTATAAGTCATTTCACAGGCTGAGAGTTGAGTGGACTCAACTGAACGCTTTTTCATTTGAACTTAAAAATGAAATTGGCTTGCCTTCGTAAGTTATAGAAGGAAATTAGTGAGTACATCCATATTCCAGCATTCGGAGAAGATGATGTTCTGCAGTAATTGAATCATCTTACTGACAAATCTTAGAGCAGAACACGGCATTTGTTACCCGTAGAAAGTTCATGGTGACCAGATGTGAGAATAACTTCCCGCAAAATAAAATCATTTTGTTCGAATTGCCACTGTATCTGATGAATAATCAGAATCTCTTAACATCATTGTTATTGTGATCTACAGATGTATAATACATTAGAAACCTTAATATCTTTTGTCAAAGAGTAGCAGCTCCAAGGATTTCTTTCCTCAAGTGCTTTCACATGTATCTGTTCCCTTGGTTATCTAGGAAGATGGTTGCTTTGCAATTCTGGAACTTGCTATCTTATCTTGTCAAACATATGAGCAACGTATAGCTGGGTCCTCAAAAACCTCAAACATGCTTTAAGCTGCCAAAACATTCTTGCACATATTAAGCTGGAAGAAAGTAAAAGAGGGGAGGGCTCCAAAGAAAAGTTGTGGCAATTTTAACGCGGAAGTTATAATTACTAGCTGAAATTGGATTTAAGTTTTGCGATCTGTCATTGCTTTTGCCAGTGGCAAAAAAGTAGTTTGCGTGAATGATAATATTACTTTGATTGAAGGACCTTATTTCTTATTTTTAAACGTCTGAGAGTCCTTACTAACTCTCTGTGGGGCAAAATCAGCTCAGGATTGGTCTAATTATTTTACAGTGATTTAATCAAAGCAAAGATTAGCTCTTCACTTCGTTGCATTTGGAAAGAGCGTCTAAAGCGTAGAAGGTTGAAAGAGAAATTCTTCTCATCATGGGCAGATAGCATAGCAGAGGCAGCTAAGACAGGATGGAGTGGTCAGAGAGAACTGGATTGGGATAGCTATGACAAATTAAAACATGAAATCAATCTCCTACATATTCATTGGCTTGCTGAAAAGGAAAGAGCTAAAAATATGGCAAAGATGAGGGCTCACAAAGAAGCAGCAGAGGCAAAAGCAGAAAAGATGGCTAGGCTTGCTCAGAAGAGAAAAGAAAGGGAGGAAAAAGCAAAAGAACGAGGAAAGACGAAAAGAGTATCGTTCAGTAAAAAAGAGAAGAAGAAAGGTGACTTAGCAGTTGCTCGAGGGATGAAGCTTAAGAAGAGCTTGCTGAAGGTAAATGGTGTTTCATGTCTTGAATAAGAGAATCGTCCTGCATTTGATGCTTTGGACCTTCGGATTTATCTCTTTACTTCAGCTGCGACCATAACTTTTGTGGCTCCACAGTTTAATCTCAACATTAATGTGTCTATTTGTACTATGCTTTTCTTTGACAGATATTTCCTTTCAGACATACCAATCTTTCTGTTCCTCCTCAAAACCATATTAGGCTGATTTCATTTTTATGTTCGATTTCTAGATTAACCGAAAGAGATCCTTGAAAGTTGTGCAAGTCACTGGTCAGGGGGATGCAGTTCTCGCTCATATTCCAGACTGGGAGAAACTGGATTTAGAGCATATCATGAGAGAAAAGGCACAAAGGAAACTTTCACTGTCTGATCAGATACAAGCAGCCAAAAATCAAAGCAAAGTTCACAACTTAGAGGCTTTTCTCATGCCATCTTCCGTTCATTCATCTAGTGAGAAGTGAAGTCTGTGAGCTATGCATGCACAATTGTTGCGTGTCCTGTCTTACTGAAACATGTTATTGTGAAAGCAAAGGTGATCATTTTCTTAGTGATGAAGTATCTGCCCATTCCTGCTATATATTATGCTGCATAATGCTATCACTTTGTGCCAAGTGTTATTAATTGTTGTCGTTGATTTTACCAGCTGACACTTGAGCTGGAAACTTGATTGGTTGACCTGAGAATCGAGATGTATTCTCATGCCTCAGCTGATTGGGTGTGGGTCTTGCTTAATTTCAATTGTTCTGATTTTTTAATGATGCCTATGTTTCTTGAGAAGTCGCATGCTAGGCTAGATGTCATTACTTGCGGTTAACATTTAGTGTCTTTCTTATTGGTTGTAATTCTGTATCTCGGAATGAATTGATTACATCGTTCACTTATCCAAAAGAGGAAGTTGACTTTGGCTTTTCAAGTAGTTTTGCATTTTTTTGCTAATTTGGTTTGAATTTTTTACTCAGGTGACATGGATGTGTTCGACATCGTCACTATTTGGAGATCACCTCAGTAAACAAAGGCGAGCTTCTTCAATTACCATGGCACATAGGGTTGCTTGGCTCCGTTCCTGGTGTTTGTCATATATTATGTGCGCTAGGGAATTGTCTCGCATCTCTCTCCCTCTCTCTCTCCCCCCATGCATCCGTGTGTCCTACACTGTGCTTGCAGTGAGTTGCAGCACCCTTGGCTGCGGAGCTGGAAAAAGAACCGGTTAGTGAAGCTGAGTGTCTTTCAGAATTCATTCAAAAATTGTTTGTGCTTATAGCTCTTATAAATTAGATGCCAGAAAGCGCAAGCAATTCAGGACAAAGAAACTTGTCGATATGTGTTTCTATAATCCATAATAAATTTTTCTATTCAGTACATGAACGTCATAATGGACTGGCTCTAGTTAACAAAATGTTTTTGAAAATGCAGTGTGGCACTACCATTATGGGAAAAATTTGCAATTGGCCTATATAGGGGCTTTTCTTTTCATCTTGTGTTTTTTTTTTTTTTTTTGGCGAATCTCAGAGTACTTGCTCTATTTGGATATTCAAGTATTGATAAGTAAGGCTTGGATTTTGTATTCTTGACTTTAAAGGAGGGAGTCATAAGTCTGAAGTAGAATCCAGTAAGCAAATGAGAATTCTCGCCTCCGGAGAAAATACTCCGCGGTATGGGCTCTGCACAAACAGCATAGGATGACACATCCAGTGACGTTTGTAGCCAAGCCTCATGCAGACTGTTCGATTGACGAGTTGATCCTTTTCTACGATGGCTCGTCAGATTGCGGTCTGTAACTGTAACCTCCCGTGATCCCACTAGTCATTGACCCATGTAAAACCTATCCTGTCCTCGCAGGGATACGAAAGTTCTTTTTCCCTGGTGAGATTGGGCTTCATTGAGATCAATCGATCGTCCGATTACTCCATGTTTTAAGACCCTTCATATCATTACACTATGGATGATGCACAATTTTTTTTTTTATCCTGTCCATCCTCTTTTTGTGAATGGTTCCTAGTTTTTTCTCCCGACATCCCGGTGTTGCATGGGCCCATCATTGTCTCAGTGATTGGACATGATGCACTAGGTCCCGTCCCGGGTCAATGCGCCTCACATCATCATCACAAGGACTGCAATCCCTTTGCAAGTACTTCGGGTGATGTCTTTCCCTATATTGATTTCTTTGGTTTGTACGTGCATATAAATACACATATATAAAATCTATGCTATGTTACGTGAACTTATGCATCCCTTCCCTTGTCCCTTTTAACCAAACAAGAAATCCAACACTTCGTAATTGTCGTGACGGGAGATAGCTCGACAACTAACGCCAACACTGCTTAGTCAATCTTTTTGTTCACCCGAAAAGACACGCCTGAGTTTCTCTGCCTTTTCTTCTTCCAATGCACTCAAGACTCTCCACCACCTTCCGACCCACCAAAGGTCCCCTATTTCCATTAGAAATTATAATACAAACTCGAAGTCAAGCTGTACGCCCTTTATTTTTGCATGCCAAACCCCTATTTGGCTTGACGTGTGCCAGATAGCATCCAGTTTGGTCGTGTTAGCTCATCTTCTTCTATTCATCCCTCTTACATTATCCCACTTCATCAAATTTCCCTAAGGCTCCTTTCTCTTTTGCCCCTCCCCTCCCCCAGTCTTTCAACTATCTCGATGGAATTGCCGTTGACGGCGCCGGACTCCGGTGGCTCGACAGTTTCGTACAAGTTGGAGACAAAGAACTTGTCCTACAAACTGTGCCCCAAGTTTGATGAGTTCTCTTGGCTCTTTCGCAACAAGAGTCGAAACTCGAGTGCAAAGTTCTTTTTGAAGGATGTGAATTGCGAGGCAAGGCCTGGGGAGATCACTGCCATTGCTGGCCCTAGTGGAGCTGGCAAAACCACCTTGCTTGAAGTCCTAGCGGGGAAAATTTCCTGGGGCAGAGTGTCCGGGGAAGTTCTGGTAAACGATCAGCCGATTGATCCCAAGAGCTTTC
The DNA here is from genome assembly GCA_021437785.1 of Rhodomyrtus psidioides. NCBI lineage: Eukaryota > Viridiplantae > Streptophyta > Magnoliopsida > Myrtales > Myrtaceae > Rhodomyrtus > Rhodomyrtus psidioides. The sequence goes on along the minus strand of JAILYB010000134.1, from coordinate 1,158,483 downwards.
AGAGGTTATCTGGTTACGTTCCTCAAGATGATGAGCTGTTTCCTTCTCTGACTGTCGAGGAAACGCTCGTGTATAGCGCGCTTCTCAGGCTTCAAGGAGGAAGGAAAGAGGCTGTCGCTAGAGTGAGAGCACTGACGAAGGAGCTTGGCTTGGATCATGTTGCGGGAACGAGAATAGGTGGAAAGTCATCGAACAGAGGGATCTCGGGCGGGGAAAAGCGTAGGGTGTCGATTGGGGTGGAACTAGTCCATGACCCGGCAGTGATCTTGATCGATGAACCAACGTCTGGACTGGATTCAGCCTCAGCTCTTCACGTTGTGAAGATGCTCAAGTTCATGGCACTTCACCAAGGTAAGACAATCATATTAACCATTCACCAACCTGGGTATCGGATTCTTGAGCTGTTTGATCGAGTTGTTTTGCTTTCGGGGGGGTTTGTTGTTCATAATGGCCCTCTGTCTCTTCTGGAAGAGAAGCTTAGATTCGCCGGTTTGGGCATGCCGTGCCATGTCAATGTGCTTGAATATGCCATTGATGGTATAGAATACTTGGGTGTAGAAGCTCCAAGCAACCAGCATTTTCTCCAAGGAAACGCTAAAGACGGTAATGAAAATGAGGCACCAGGAAAAGAGGAGCTATTCTCGTATTCGAACTCTTGGTTCAGAGAGATTCTCATACTGGAGCAAAGATTTTGCAGAAACATTTTCAGGACGAAGCAGCTCTTCGCTACAAGGGTGATACAGGCCCTTGTGGCTGGATTTGTGCTCGGCACCATTTTCCTTAACGTCGGAGACAATCCAGGAGAAGTTGCTCTGCAAATTCGGCTAGGGTTCTTCGCCTTCAGCCTAACCTTCTTGCTCTCTTCCACGACAGAAGCCCTACCCATTTACTTGCAAGAAAGAAGAATCCTGATGAGGGAGACTTCAAGAGGAGCCTACAGGGTATCCTCCTACGTTGTCGCAAATATCGTCGTCTTCCTTCCGTTTCTTTTGATGGTGGGTTTCCTCTACTCGATCCCAGTTTACTGGCTGGTCGGGTTTCAGAGAAGCACCGATGCATTTTTCTACTTCTCGCTCGTGGTTTGGTTGGTCCTCTTGATGTCCAATTCCTTTGTAGCTTGTTTCAGCGCTCTCGTGCCGAATTTCATCATGGGGACGTCCATCATCGCCGGGCTGATGGGATCTTTCTTCCTCTTCTCCGGTTATTTCATATCGAAGGAGAAGATCCCCAGATACTGGATTTTCATGCATTACATGAGCTTGTTCAAGTACCCATTTGAGTGTTTCATACTGAATGAATATGGAGGTCCTGAAGGGAGAAACAGGTGCTTAGAGTTCGAGAATGGAGAGTGCAGCTTATATGGAAGTGGTTTCTTGAGACAGCAAGGATTAGAGCAATCAGAGAAGTGGACCAACATAGCTGTGATGTGCGGTTTCATCGTCGGCTACAGAGTCCTTTGTCTTCTCATCTTGTGGTACAGATGCTGTAGGACAAGAAACTAGTTGTATTAAGGAGAGACCGTTTTCTGTCCATTCTTTCTTGTTACAATTCCTAAACTTATCAAATTGTTGACATAAGCAGAAGCTTGCCTTGTACCATTGAAATTAGTGCATAAACTTGACATGAGTTATTCTACAGGCAAATATGAGTTATTCTTCAGCCAAATTATTCATCTTCAATCACGTACCGTGGTAAATTGGCACAAGCACGCAGCTAAGCATGCAAAGAACTCGCTAAAATTTGGGATGGAATGATCAAGGTATGGCTAAATACTTCATATCCTGTATAATTTCACTCTGAGATCTTAGCACACCACACAAAAAGAACCCTATCGATGATCTTTTAACAATACCTTCTATACAAATCTTTGAGTGAAAACCTCTTGACATATGAGCTGACTGTCACCTCAATTCTATTAAAGATGCATAGACCGTCCATATTGTCCACATCCCATACTTGAAGATCAAGAAAAAGACTGTTTCCAACACTCGCTCTTCTTCGACATTGAGGCTCAACTGCTCTTTTCTGAAGTTAGATAATTATAGCTCCTTGGACTGTGCTCACATCCCAAGCCTGTTCAAGAAAAGAAGCACAGAAGCTCCGAAAAAGAAAAGGCAACTCGAATACCTAACCAAGCCAGAATACTATGCACAAGGAACCTTAATACTACAGCAAAGTTTCTCAAATATCTATTCTCCATGTACGTGAAAAGCCTAGTTCAAATGCTCCTATCATAAATAGAATTGAAACCTTAATACTACAGCAAAGTTTCTCAAATATCTATTCCCCATGTATGTGCAAAACCTAGTTCAAATGCTCCTATCATAAATAGAATTGAAGGTCATTGTAGCACATGAGCTGGTCATGTCTTTCGACCACGAAGATGAATTGTCTGGCCTGCTGCTCGACTCCCCAGATGCAGTGGAAGATGAATCCTCGAGTGACCTTTCAGGTCTTGCTCAGCGATTAGACTCATGAATTCTGAAATTGACCCAGGTCTTGATATCTCACTGTCATTAACCTCAGCTAAGCCCATTAACATCTTCACGACAGTCGACATGGATGGTCGAAGCCTTGGTAGACCCTGTGTGCAGAGAAGACCAATCTTCATGAAGAGGCATGCCTCTTCCCTATGATGTTCCTGTTCCCCATCCAGAGATGTGTCCGCCAAGCTCATTAGCTCCCCTTTCTCGTGCAGCTTCCATGCCTATATCACAGTGTACATGTAGTAATGCTATATTAACAAAAGGGGAATCCTTACGATTCAGAGATATAAATAAGCTTCTAGTTATAGGAATCTACAGGATGAGAAGTTACCCTTTCAAGAAGATATCGCTCTTCAGCCGGTAATTTACTGTTTGTGTTAAATCTCCCACTAACAATTTCCAAAAGCAGTACGCCGAAACTGAATATATCTGCTTTGTTTGTCAACTGACCTCGCATTGCATACTCTGGTGCCAGATAACCCCTGCATAGGCAGAACCATGTTATTGACCAAGAACCAAGATTTCTGACAGAAAACAGGAGGAGTTGCGGAAAGAGAAAGAAATCAGGATCAAATGTTGAAAAGTATCACATCTTTTACTGGTTTTAATGCATTCAGTCATGATCTGAAAACATATATCCCGAAGCTTGATTGAGCTTCTAAAACTACTTTCCTTGGTCCCAAATACCCAGATTTACTACATAACTGAACATCTCCAGTGCAACCTCAGCAACAACTTCGGGTTAAACCAACAAAGAATGTACACAAGCGACATAGTAGAATTTTAATGCTTATTCAGCAGATGAAGTGGCAGTTCAAAACAGGGTCAAATGAGTTACGGAATTTCCTGAAAGGTTCGACTTTATATCGACAGGAGTAATTGAGAAGTTTGTGACTTACACTGTTCCAGCAACACGGGTGCTGATATGAGTCATGTTGCTCGGGAAAAGTTTCGCAAGACCAAAATCTGAAATTATCGGCTCCAGCTGACGATCTAGCAGGATATTGCTTGCTTTTATGTCTCTGTGGATAATCGGTGGTTGGACTTCCTCATGGAGGAACGCTAGGCCCATCGCCACGCCTATGCAAATCTTACGTCGTGTAGGCCATTGAAATTGGATGCCACTGTTGGAACCGCCTATAAAGGAGAGGAAAAATCTCACACCATCTCGGCTTATGGCAGGAGTAAATATGCAGAAGTGAATATGCAGAAGTAAACTCACCAAGAAGTGTTTGCGAGAGGCTATTATTCTCGAGATAACCGTATACCAGGATCCTATGCTCTCCTTCCACACAGCAACCATGTAACTTAACTAGGTTAGGATGCTCTATGTTTGCAATCATGTTTATCTCTGTCAAGAACTCCCGCACTCCTTGACTCGACTCAGCCGATAACACCTTCACGGCGACCAAGGTGCCATCGTCAAGTACACCCTGTTCACACAAGTTGAGAAATTTCCAAATGTTGCTCAATTATTGTTACTCTCATCCATGAATTTGAAAAAAAAAAAAAAAAAGAACCTCAACTATTGAAAAAGACACCAAGATATGGCTCCACTACCTTGTAGACTGAACCAAAACCCCCACGACCGATTCTGTTGGATCGACTAAAATCTGTGGTTGCTTTGACCAAGTCTTTATACTTGTACAACGTTGTATTCTGTATTCCTGAAACCTCTGTACATATGAGAGAATCAATCAGAAGCTTTGTCATGAATTCGAAGGTCCACAGAATGCATAAAGTAACCGACTGATGCTCGTTCTAAGATCTGACAAGCCTGTTCGGAAAGGGAATGAATCTAACCAAGATTAGACATTACACACAGGAAATCCAACAGCAAGGATTTCTTTTTTATTCCACGAATTCATAACATTGACAGAGAATACTTGTGCAACCAGGTAGGAAAAGGGATAAGCCATACCATCATCGACCTCTCCACTTAGTTTCAATGGGGAAGCTCTGTTGCTCTTGAATAATAAAGGAAAACAATGCATCGAACTGGCTTGTCCCATGCAAATCGATATCTCCACCAAAAAATTAAGCCGAGATCTTCAGGGACGCCTTATTTTGAGACCGACCACTAATTAAAACGTCTTCCACACCGAAACCTGATAAAAAGGTAAAAACAAAACCAACACGCATACATTATTAGCGTGATACTGCGAACAGTGAAGATTTTACAACTCAGTTAACGCAAAAATCAATTCCCCAGCATCTGATCTGCCCTTAATCCCTCATCATCACCATTCATCAATCGTAACTTATCAAAACAGAAAGACAAATTGCTCATCACGGCAGTTCCTTCAGGACGAATTCTAAGTCATCCCCAACCCTCCAGTCCACCGGTTCACATATCATTTCATCCCTAAGGAATGTTCACAAGCAGGAGCTGAACATGAATTTTGAAGAACGATGAACAATGAGGGAGCAACAGAGAGGAAAGCGCGAGCCCAGATACTGTGTTCAGTTTCTCTAACTTACAAACAACAAGACTAGGCTCAATTCCGGTGCTCTCCTCCTTACTGTGGAAGCCAAGCTAAAACAGAACACAGACAAGAAAATTCAAAAATGGGGACTACCCTTGTTCAAGAAATCTCAGAAACTATGAAAAAAGCGCATACCAAACACCACCGAAGCACGAGCAATTGCCAAGAGAAAGAAGAATCAAACGTTAGCCGCTCTATCCTCCCGAATTACTACGGCTGAAGATTTCTGGATAGAGAGAGAGAGAGAGAGAGGAGGGAGAGGAGAGGACAGAAGTGTTGGCAATATTCAGGATGTTTCGGAGGAAGGCGACTGGGCTGTATTATCTTAGGAGTTGGAGATTTGTCAAGAAGGCCTGCATCTGAATTGCATTCAATGTAAAAAACTATTGACCACCTCCCCGCTTGAAGACGACCCCCGTCTTCTTCTTACATCTCAATTATTAATATCCATGTGAACACGAATTCATCTTTTGTTTGAGCGATGGTGACGTCGTCCTAAACGATGGCCAAAAAAGGTTCTTGTCCAGTTGTCCTGAACACTCGCTTCGAAAAATGAAAAATTTAAATGATATTATCGTAAAAAATTGATCCTTTGTGTTGTTTAGGCCGACGAAATATGTTTTTATTACCAAAAACACTCCATGTCTATATATATTCATAGGCCATTACATTATTTTCCGTTCATCCATTCATCATTGCAATTCATGTATAAATGCTTTCGTGGACGATTACAATATCATTCGTTCACCCATTTATTTATTTTTGTAAGCGACGCAAGGTGATCACTCTCAAGAAAATCTTCTTGAGGGTGGGCATGGTTTATTTTACGCCCTTAATTTTCTCCAAATTTCACGTGACTTAATCTATTTAATAACAAAAATAACTAAGCCCCTATGAAATGTAAAGACCCGAATCGTCACGTGTGCATGTCTTCCACGACTTTGTCCAGCTTTTAACAGTTCTTTGCGGGGGGGAAAAGAAAGTTCGAGAGCTGAGCTTTTAAGTTGGTAGAGAAGGGAGGAGCAAACAAGCAAAAGAGTTGAGGTCAGCTTTCGTAATCCATTATACTATTCGGAAAATCAATAATTGAAGTCATGATATTATCCCCGACCCAAAAAAAGAAAAAGAAAAAAAGTCATGATATTTCCAGATCATATAAAAATCAAAGGTCAGAAACCCACAGCACCCAAAGAAGAATTTAGACAACAAGTTTTTAATGGTCAAGTTCAACCCCTCCTTCCCCTTTTTGAGTTTCTCAGCAATTTCCAAGACACGAGCTTTGGGCAGGGGATACGTTCACATTCCGACAGGACGTGTCCTACTTCTAGATGTCGCTGTTCTTTACTGTCTTCTTCAAACTAACCGCGTAGCCCCAGGTTAGAGCGGGGAAAATTTATATATATCAGTATTTTTCATTGATATTATATTAAAAATCAGATTTTAAGCAAAACGACGTCGTTTTAACCACGTCATCGTCACGTAAAGAAAGAGAAGATATTTAAAAAAAAAGGTGACATCGACATTTTCCGTCAGCCAAATTGGACGTAGTTAACAGAAAGACTTGATTGACCCAATTTGATAAGTTTTAGAATTCGATTTCATTTTTTTTTTTTGGACGAGTTTCGAAAGTTCTAGTGAACGTAGCACTTCTTTTGACCAAACATTTAACCGCAGAAGATCTCATTCTTGACCGGCGACATACGGAGCGTGTACCACGCGCGAAATATTCTCGCGCAATTAATTAATTTCCTGGACAATCTAAGGAAAAACTCCAAATGATTTGGTTTGATTTTTTCTACGACGACTCCGTTCTCGACGTCGACGGCACCCTGTGAGTCGGTGGGACCCGAGCAGCATTCCATTCTTTCCTAATCAAGTTCTAGTGAACGTATCACTTCTTTTGACCAAACATTTAACCACAGAAGATCTCATTCTTGACCGGCGACATACGGAGCGTGTACCACGCGCGAATATTCTCGCGCAATTAATTAATTTCCTGGACAATCTAAGGAAAAACTCCAAATGATTTGGTTTGATTTTTCTGCGACGACTCCGTTGTCAACGTCGACGGCACCCTGTGAGTCGATGGGACCCGAGCAGCATTCCATTCTTTCCTAATCAAAATCCCCCACCATTTTTTGCCAATTCCTGCCGATTTTTGACCGGGGGGGGGGGGGGGGGGGGGGGGGGGGGGGGGGGGGGGGGGATAACTACGTTGAGCAAAGCAATGGGAGCAAAATACTCACCGTGGTTGCGATCAGCTCTGACCCCTTCTCGTCGGACCGAGATGGGAATCGTCATCTCTCGGAGCTCTTGAGGCCCACTCGTCACTTTTGCGATGTGCCTTTTTGAGGCCCAAAGAAGAAAAAGCCGTGTCGGATCCGGCCTGTCGACAAGGACCACCACACGAACCTGGTCCATGTGCCCCAAAAAAAGTTAAAAAAAAAACCCGAACCCGATATTGGATACGCCCTGATCGGTACGCTCACGGTCGAGATTTTTTTTTGAGCAAGCGAGAGCCCGCTCTGACATAATGTGAAATTTTGAACGTCGTCCGCACGATTATTTTTAATGCCCGAGCTGTTATGCATGTACATGAATTCGATATAGAAACTTTGGCTTATGAACCGTGAACTGCGATGTTTTGGCACCAATGCGAATTAAGTTGGTTTGCAGCGACAGAATTCAAGTTTGAAGGTGCAGAATGGTCCGTGGCGGGAATGTAAGTGGACGTGCTTTTAACGGTAGCCGATGTGTCGTCCTGGATAGGCCGAGGGCCACGACTATCCCCCGGTCTAGGAAGAGGGCCTGCTCGCCCTCGCCAAGGCGTCTGCGATCCTGCCGGCCATCGTTGCCACCCCACTAGCATTGGGGATGGCTACCACAAGTGAGAGGGGGCAGCTCCTTCCCACCTGTGTGTTTCTTCTTTTGTTTTTTGATTTTTATCTTGATTTAATTTTTAATTAAATTTAACTAAACATTTGGTTTAAAAGTATGTTTTGACAAAAATATTCCTCATTGGCTGGGAAATTTAGCCGGTCGGCCGACTGGCGAGGTGAGGCCCTTATTTGAAACAGTCATGGCCACTTCAGGTTTCTATTTGATACAATGAGGGCACCTCGGACCATTTTAGGTCCTTATTTTGAGAAATTAGAACATTTTGGGTCTTTATTTATAATTTTTCATGATTTTAATAGAAAAATCAAATTTTAAAAGGTGAGAGTAAAAGGGGAAGTTAAGGGCCTGCATGATAATACTTATGCTTCTCAATTTCTTTGCCAGAAGTCAATCTGATAAGTTTTAGAACTCGATTCCATTTTTTTTTTTGGACGAGTTTTGAAAGTTCTAGTGAACATATCACTTCTTTTGACCAAACATTTAACCACCGAAGATCTCATTCTTGACCGGCGACATACGGAGCGTGTACCACGCACGAAATATTCTCACGCAATTAATTAATTTCTTGGACAATCTAAGGAAAAACTCCAAATGATTTGGTTTGATTTTTCTGCGACGACTCCGTTCTCGACGTCGACGGCACCCTGTGAGTCGGTGGGACCCGAGCAGCATTCCATTCTTTCCTAATCAAAATCCCCCACCAAGCACATCATCAACTACTTTTTCAACGCTTGAGGTTTCCTCCCTCCAAAGGTTTTCTCCCGCGGTTGCTCTGCGTAGGCTTCGTTGAGGGGGAGAGGGAGAAGCTCTCTCTCTCCCCTTCATTCTTCACTTTCTTTATGTTTTTCTTTACGTTTTTCTTTTCTGTCTTTTTTGTTTGCTTTCTTTTCCTTCCTCTTCCGATCTTTGCTAGATCTGAAAGTTTCTCTTCTCCCGTTTCGGGGAGACATCTCTCTCAATTTGACTTAGATTTGAGAGTTTTTGTTAGTATGTTTGCTGCGTTTCACTTTCCTCAGGTTTTGTTGCTGAACAAATCCAGATTCGGTGAAGATCGAATGAGTTTCGTCAACGATCGATACTCGTTTAACCTTGTTTTTCTGCACGGTGATGGTGATGGGGACGCCGAACCTAGGTGCGCACCGCCGAAAGGCAAAACCGTTGTGAAACCTGATGATATCGGTGTGTGCTTATTACCGAAGACAGATCCGGTGATCGGTCACCGATTTCAGCTTGAAGAAATTATAGTTCAGCTTTCTGAACGAGTGATTTTTAGCGTTGTTCTTATGAGTAAGCTTTTATTTTTGGATCTTGTTCTGTTGTGGATATCCAACATGGATCGTTGTATCTCATGTACTTTGAGGAAATGAATGAAATTTTATTTAGACCAAAAAAAAAAAAACCCCACCATTTTGCCAATTCCTGCCGATTTTTGACCGAGGGGGTGGATAACAATGGGAGCAAATACTGACCGTGGTTGCGATCAGCTCTGACCCCTTCACGTCGGACCGACATGGGAATCGTCGTCTCTCGGAGCTCTTGAGGCCCACTCATCACTTTTGCGATGTGCCTTTTTGAGGCCCAAAGAAGAAAAAGCTGTGTCGGATCCGGCCCGTCGACAAGGACCACCACACGAACCCGGTCCACGTGGAACAAAAAAAGGAAAAGAAAAAAAAAACCCAAACCTGACGCGATATTGGATACGCCCTGACCGGTACGCTCACGGTCGAGATTTTTTTGAGCAAGCGAGAGCCCGCTCTGACATAATGTGAAATTTTGAACGTCGTCCGCACGATTATTTTTAATGCCCGAGCTGTTATGCATGTACATGAATTCGATATAGAAACTTTGGCTTATGAACCGTGAACTGCGATGTTTTGGCACCAATGCGAATTAAGTTGGTTTGCAGCGAAAGAATTCAAGTTTGAAGGTGCAGAGTGGTCCGTGGCGGGAATGTAAGTGGACGTGGCTTTTAACGGTAGCCGATGTGTCGCCCTGGATAGGCCGAGGGCCACGATCGTCCCCCGGACTAGGAAGAGGGCCTGCTCGCCCTCGCCGAGGCGTCTGCGATCCTGCCGGCCATCGCTGCCACCCTACCGGCATTGGGGATGGCTGCCACAAGTGAGAGGGGGCGGCCCCTTCCCGCATGTGTTTTCTTCTTTTGTTTTTTGATTTTTATTTCGATTTAATTTTTAATTAAATTTAACTAAAGATTTGGTTTAAAAGTATGTTTTGACAAAAATATTCCTCATTGGCTGGAAAATTTAGTCGCTCGGCCGGCTAGCGAGGTGAGACCTTTATTTGAAACGGTCATGGTCACTTCAGGTTTTTATTTGATACAATGAGGGCACCTCGGACCATTTTAGGCCCTTATTTGAGAAATTAGAACATTTTGGGTCTTTATTTAGAATTTTTCATGAATTTAATACAAAAAACAACTTTTAAAAGGTGAGCGTAAAGGAAGTTTAGGGCCTGCATGATAATGCTTCTCAATTTCTCCGCCAGGAGTCAATCTGATAGAGAAATCCGTTTAGTAAAAACACTTCAGAAGTAAAAATGCGTTTGGTAAAAAAAGATTGACTTATTGACTCTAGAATCACTTATGGTAGGGTTTTTGGCCAAGTTTGAGAAGTAAAAAATTTTAACTCCTCGATTCTAGAATTACTTCTTATGCCACACTTGCCTCCGTCGACCACCGTCGCCCCCCTGATCGTCGATTGTAACCCATCACCACCGTCGGCCGCCCAACCGTCGCCTTCGACAATCGTCGCCACCCGCCACCGCCACCGCCACCGTCGAAGATTTTGTTAATAATATTTCAGCGTCGATAGTTTCTGAATGCGTTCTAAATGCGGAAAAAAAAAATTCAGAAATTCAGCCAATGAATACATTCGATTTAAATGCGGAAAAAAAAATTCAGCCAATGAATATATTCGATTTAAATTCATTTAAAATTCACAAATTTGCAAAAAGGAAAAAAAGAAAAGAAAAGAGAGAGACTTGCCTTCTTCCTCTTGCTTCCTTCATGCAACTGCAAATTAGCTGTCTCTGCCGTCGGAGTCAAAGATCAGCCGTTATTCCTCCAATTTCATCCTCCGCGAGGAGCTAAGCTCGAGGCGACGCCTCTCGGTCGGCGCCATAACAGCTCAGCTCGTCTCTGCCCGCCGAGATCGGCACTTCAGCTGCGACTCCTTCCGCTTCAATGAAATAGGCCTCTTCCCAGGGCTCTCGCCATGCCCTCATCTCCCAAGTTCTTCCACCAGAGCCGTCCTTCGCCCCGCAGATCTACGGTCCTGATCTTGGGCTGTTGCCTCCTGATCGGGCTATCCGGATTCGTGTTCGGCCTCATCGCCATCCTCAGGCCGGGCAAGTGCTCCGTCCACGAGCCGCGATCTGTTCGAGTCGTTTGGGAGAAAGAGGGCAGTGGGGACGGCTCAAATTCTGCTGGGGATGGAGTTCGAAGTGCTAGCCGTCATAAAGTGATGGGCTTTGTGGGGATTCAGACCGGTTTCGGATCGGCTGGTCGCCGGAGATCCCTGCGCCAGACTTGGATGCCGTCCGATCGGCAAGGGCTCCAACGGTACCGATTTTCTCTGAGAACTCTACAAACGATGTTCAGTCTCATTTTGGAACGATATAGGATGAGATCATGCTAATTCAAGTTCATTTGCTAAAAGTAGTAATATCGCATAGATTCAAGATAACCTATTTAGGTAGAATGGCTGGTGCATTTAACTGTAGAAGACGGGTAGTTTGCTGGTAATGTGTTAAGTCATTTCAGAGTCGATAGTTTCTGATTTTCCTTTGACCTCAAATGGAGGTTCTGAGAAGCACTGGTGGAATGCATAGATTGAGCGTAAGATTGATTGCAGGTTGGAGGAAGCCACTGGTTTGGCATTCAGGTTTGTGATTGGCAAAACTAAAGATCAGTCGAAGATGTCGGAGCTTAAGAGGGAAGTGGCAGAGTATGATGACTTCTTGTTACTGGACAATGAAGAGGAATACAGTTTGCTTCCTTATAAAACGTTAGTGCGGAGGTTATGGATTTTCTTTTTAATCTCCACAATGGGTTTGCTGAAGTTCATTGTCTGTTTGTATTTGCAGGCTAGCTTTCTTTAAAGCTGCATATGCACTTTATGATTCTGAGTTTTATGTCAAAGCAGACGACGACATATATCTAAGACCTGGTATTGAAGCTTATGTCAGACTCAGTGACTGTTTTTTTATTGTTGATATTTTTGAATGACCCTACAATATTATTTTTTTCCTTGAAAAATCGTCAGATCGGCTTTCACTGCTCTTGGCAAAAGAACGGAGTCATACTCAATCTTACATTGGGTGCATGAAAAAGGGGCAAGTTTTCGCCAACCCAAAGCTTAAATGGTTAGTCTTACCTATATGATCACGTGACAATTTTCTTAATGAAAAGAGAGATGATAGCTAGCTGATGCTTATGGTTGAATGATCCATTGAAAAGAGATTTATAGTGTCAATGCCCCATTTTTAGCAGAGGTCACAATTGTCTTGTTCATGCATGGTGTAGTTTTTTTTTTTTTTAAGTTTTATGCTTCCTATCATGTTAATGAAAAGAAAGTTGACAGCTATCTGATGTTTGTCGATCGAGTCATTGAAAGGAAGATTTAGTGTAAATATGCCAGTTAAGCAGAGGTAGGAATTCTGTAGATTGCCATAGCGCATGCTGAATAGTATTTTAGGTTGATTTTTATCTTGGACAGCATTAGTGTTTTATTGGCATAGAAAAGGAAGAGAAAGTATTGAAGATTTCCATGGCCATGCGGTTTGTCGATGCATTTATATAGTTAGTGTGAGTTTCTTCACGATAAATTTCTTCCGTCTCCCCCTTTCTCCAGCATTTGATTAGCATTTGACTGATGCAGGTATGAGCCGTTGCACTATTTGCTTGGCAGTGAGTACTTCCTACATGCATATGGTCCGTTATATGCTCTTTCAGCTGATGTTGTTGCAGGCTTGGTTGCTCTTCGAAACAATAGGCAAGATCCCAAGTTGACTCGATATATATTGTTTGATTACATACTTTTACTATTCTCACCTTGGAAGGCATTGTTCAATGTATATTGTTCAGTGACTTGCTGATTGCACTGTGAATCTCTGTCCTTCATTTCCCCTAAGCAACATGAGATTGATCCATCATATGTGCATTATATAAATCCTAGTAAGTATGAAGAATTGTTTGTTTGCATGGTTATCAGTAGTTGGCACTGCATCAGTAGCAATTGTTGGGGGTAGACCTTGCCTAGCTTAAATTTCCCCTACAAATTCGTAAATCCCAAAAAACAAAGGCCCGCCCCCATTTATGCTTTTAGAAAAAAAGGAAAAAAAAGGTCTATTGAATCTGTGCTTGTAATACTCTGTCTAATGAAGGTCTTCAATGCTCTACTGAGAAGATTCAATCATTAAATGGAGACTCAGGTTAAAACCGGTAGAGAAAAATTTAAAAGAAGATGATGAGAAAAGATACGGATGAGATTTTAGGTCCAACAGAAGACTTGATAAAGAATTGAGGACAGTGATCTGAAAGGATTCACATAGCTGAACACAATTAGTATAACGTGGCTTAGTTTGTTATATTGTTATTACTGAGCTATACATGATGTTTTCTTAGTAAAATAGATTCTAGTAAGCTTAACAGGGTAAGCATGAGAAAATAATTTTTTGGTTTAGCAATGGAGAAATAGATCTTGGGACAGTTTTGCCCATTAGTGAGGTTAGAGCAAAGGAATGGGAAGTAGAACCCCCACAAGGGTGGAATGCTTGTGCAACTTTATTTTGCTATGCAGGAAGAATGTTAAAAGAGCAAAGCCGTGGTAACCGTGATCATGTTTCCGCATGTCAAAAATTGCTTCTTGGCATGTTGCATTTCTTTTGAAGGCCCCTGCATCACTACTTATGTTATCCACAATTGTCGGCAGTGCGACACTATTCTCTTTTGCGAAACTACTACGTTTGTATTTCATATATGTCTTCTTTATTATTCCAGTTTCCGGATGTTCAGCAATGAGGATGTTACAATTGGGTCATGGATGCTTGCCATGAATGTCAATCATGAGAACAATCAATTGCTTTGTGAATCAGATTGCACTCCATCCTTTATTGCTGTTTGGGATATTCCAAAGTGTTCAGGTGAGCAGCTCTTACAAACAGTAATCTCAATTGAGGTCCAACCTGGTAGCTTATTTCTTTTTAAGTGAAACTCGACAACCGACTCTATATATTGATAGTGGGTCCAGAGCATACAACGAGTTGTGGGTTACGCTAAGTTCTTTCGACCGTAGGGGGAAGTGGATACGTAAATAAGCATTTGGGAATACATCTTCAAGAGGTATACCTAACAGTCTGTTTTAAATGCCATTCAGGGCTCTGTGATCCAGAAAAGCGGTTGGTGGAACTTCATCAAAAGGAAAGCTGCTCAAGAAGCCCTACTATGCCGTCTGATGATGAATAGCCAGGTTCTTTGGCCGCTCGCTTGTGAATCAGTATTGTTGCACTCCACATGTCGTGTAATTTGTGGATCCTCATTAATTCATCTCCTTTTTTCCTTTTAAACTATTGTACAAAGTTTGAACAGATACATTGATACCTAGTGGTCACTAGACAGCCTCCAGAATTAGAAAACGCCAAGGAGCAGTACTTGTTAGGTTCTCACTGTTCTTTCTACCATTCTTTTAGACCATTGTCGGAACTTCTAAAATTAATTGTATTCTTCATTATACACATACATCGAATACAAAGCATTATTTCTTATACAGATGTCTCCAAATGAAGGGCGGGACCCAAACTGCTCCCTGTAGGAGCTCTCTCCAAGTTTCCTCTGTCAGGCTAAATAATTAGATTGAGTTCGCTTTGAATTATGTATCTTTCCAAGAAGAGCTTGATGGTTTATGGAGAAGGGAAAGATTTGAAGTAAGAGGGTTAGTGATATGGACATCGAACCATATCGAGGATGAGGTGCTAGGGACTCGTTGTTCTATCCGCTTGGTCCAATTACTCGAGCGAGAGCGAGGGAATTCAAGTAAGCTATCGGCATCATGGTTCAAGATCTTTGGAGTGGAGGTGATCTTGATTCAGGAATTGAAGATTCTGAAGCTCTTTGGCGCAACATGATTACATTTAGCTTCGCGAATTCTGAACGGATTCATGGCTAACGAGCTCCGAATGAGCTCAAATTTGGTCAGCTGAAGAGAAACGGCGTCTTGATCAATACTCATGGCCTTTGGCCATGAACTGCGATGAATTTCAACCATTCGGCATCATTTAGATAGACTTTTAGGACTTTTTTTCTATTTTTAGGCGAATTTTTATTAATTAAGGGTATTTTTATAATTTTTGCCTTTTAGGGTTAGCACCATATATAAGTGTGCTTATGAGTTTCTGAAAACATAACATTAATTCAGAATTTTATACAGATAGATTTTCTCTTCTTCAAGTTCTCTTGAAGACTAGATCTTATCAAGGCTTCCTTGTGGCGATCGATCGACTTATCGAGCAAGTTCGCGAATTTTCTTGTTCGTGGCGTCTATAGCGTGGATTGGTTGACACAGGTTCGTCAACAGGTCACGCTCATACCGAGGTTACCAATCACAGGTTCGATTGTGGGTTAAGGTTAGCAATTCGCAACCCTTGGAACGATCAGTTTCCGCAGCGATTCACATCAGTTAGTGGTGATTATGTGTGCATTTGGCAAGATTAGCTTGTCTGCACCAGTGCGATGTTCCGTTGGTTCCACTCGAATAATATTCAGGGAGGCGCTACACTCGAGTCCGATTGATTCTTTCATCGACAAAGCAGAAGCAGACCTGCTTCCATCAGTTCAAGCTTTCTCTTCTGGTGATGAAATAAGCAGAGGCTTCCTCTTGAATACAGGTCTAGCAGGCCCAGTTCCATGATTAGAACTCTGTTTAAAGTCTAAGTAAGGTAAAGGGATGAATGGGTACTGGCAAATGGAGTTCATTACCAGCCGGGTTCTGTTCTTTTCAATGATTTGCCTCACTGATGATCTATGATGTCCGTACTCTGTGGCTCCACTCATCGCACGGATGAAATCTATAGCTTGAAAAATCTTTTGCACCTCACTAACCTTTTTGTACATACGGATGAAACGTGGTAAACTTTCCATGAGGTAAAAATTGACGATCTTCCACTCTTTACTAAGCTAACAAAACGACGTCGGAAACACCACCACAAAAAAAAAAAATTAGATAACAAGTTTGTTTCTGTATCAATTGCTTCCGGAACGACAAATAATTAGTTGACCTGACGATCGATAATTGAGCTCCATACCTGGCTTTAAATCATTAATCATAAGAGTTTCCTCCATTTCTAACGTTGCAATAGGCCTTGAGCTTGAAAGTTGAAACTAAGGAAAAAAAACAAAAAACAAAAGGAAAAACAAAAACCTGTCGACTGTCGAGTACTCTACAAGCAAAATTGCACGAAAATCGGAAAATGCCGCTTAAATAACCGCGGGGTTGAACCGTCGCGTGCCGACGCTAATTACTCATCTCTCTCTCTCCCTCGCGCTCTCGCGTCGTGTGGTCTGCCATCGACCTCCCTCTGCAATGGCGAGCAGTAATCTCCCCCGGAGGATCATAAAGGTGCTTCATCCTCTTCCGATCTCTCGCTTTTCCGTTCCTTCCTCAGCCTCCCATCTGATCGCCGTGTGAAATTAGCCTGTATTTTAATTTCCCACCATTTCGAGAGCTTGAACTAGAGAAACAAACTTCACTTGTCATCGTTTGCGCTTCGTCGAAAGCAAGTCTTGACTGCTTTGATCACCTGGTACTGTCCATTTTAGCTGGAAAGGTCGCGTCGCGATTCGTTCTTGCTTGTGCTTGCGGACTGTGTGTTAGGGTTTTAACTCGATCGGTTCGTGACTTCGTCTCTGCTGCGCGTCGATTCTGAATTCGGTCTTCGGAATTTGCTTGTGCTACGATCAATTCATGTCTAGAGTAGGAAAAGTAATGTGGGGTCGGATAATAGGACCATTTTTTTTTTTTTTGGGTCTGCTAGTGAGTTGAGCTCTAACGCGATTTTGATTTTCTTCTCTCTTTTTTCTTTTTTCTGCTTCACTCCGTTGATCATTTTGAAATTGTTGCGACCGAACAGGAAACGCAGCGTCTCCTCAGCGAACCTGGTAAGCTCCTACTCATCAGACAGTCTGGTTCTTCATTTGGCTGTCCTGTCCTTCGTCCAGTCTTGAAATCTTAAAAAATGTTATGGTGTGCTTAGATCTGTTTTGTTTTCGTATTTGTATTTATGTCACAAGTTTCTTATCTTTCTCCATTGGAAGACACTCCCCTCTTAGGTGCTAATTTTATGCTCCTCCTTTTTTCTTCTATTAGAGACATTAGGAGTTCCGTAATTCTGTCAGATATATTGTTTAAGAAGCTAATTTCTGAGATCTGTGGTTTAGCTCCTGGCATTAGTGCTTCACCTTCAGAGGACAATATGCGGTACTTTAACGTTATGATCCTTGGCCCTACACAATCTCCTTATGAAGGTATACTGTTAACTTGATGTAATTATGCACACCTTCCAGTAATGCATACAGATTTCTGTATTTAATGAGTTGAACCCACCTGTGTGCATATGGTTATTCAGCTGCGCAATTTTTTCTTTTTTCTTTTTTGTGTTTAAGGAGTAGGGAGAGCTGGTGTTGGTTGTTATCGTGCTATTGACGGATTGATTTACTTACTAAAATCTGAGAGACAGCAGATGCTTAGTTTCACACACATTGGTGCATCTGCATGATGCAAACTATCTATTAATGACCTTTGTTATATTGGAAATAATCTCTCATTGGTGGAGTTTCATCCTAGGGAGGTTGGGGTTGGTGTTGCTCTTCTCTTCTCTCTCTCTCTCTCTCTTTTTAAAGTCCCCCCTTAATCAGGAAAAAGGATCAAGTTAATGTTGCATCTGTGCATATTTGTTTAACCCATTTCGGCAGTGCATGTTTTCCTTTAATCAGCTTTCTACGATAGTTCTTTGTATACCTCTATGTAAAATTCGAATCTCCTGACTACAGCTTAGAAAAGTTCGTTACTGTCATAATAATTTCTTAGTTAACTTGTTTGCTCGTCTTTTTGAATCTTATTGCAGGAGGAGTTTTCAAACTAGAGTTGTTTTTGCCTGAAGAATATCCTATGGCTGCTCCTAAGGTAGTTTGCAGTTAAGCACAGTCTTTTCTTCCAATATTTAGTAACTTCTATTGTCAATCTGCTGCTTGGCTCTTTTTCAGTACAGAATCTCAATCACGTAGAGGTGCTGGATTGCAAGTGCTCTGTATATTGTTTGTGAAAGCTACATAATCAATTTATGGTTGGTGTTGACTGTAAAAGTTACATGCTAGTTTAAAGACAAAACCGCTTACCAAAAAAATTAGATGAATAGGACATTTATCCATCTTTCTTTTTGTAATTGTTTCAAACTCTTTTATTTGTTTTTTCTCGGTTTCATGGTGGGGTAATGGCTTTCCTCTTGTTTCTAGAGCCTTTGCATTTCTGTCAGAACTATGTGTTTTGTTCAATCACTTCTGCTATCTAGAAAAATTGGCAATCGCAGTAAATTATTCATGAATCGTTCAGATCGTCCTTAGATGGTTCCAAGGGGGTGTTCATTTTTGGGCAGCTTTAGTTTTCCGCAGTGAACCATGTTTAAAGTGGAGTTGGATTTGCCTCGGGTGGCAGGAAAAAGAATAAATGATTGGCTTACTGCAGTAGGTCAAGTTGGATTCCTCTTGATTTTGACTGCTGAGTGGCTCTGTCCAGTCTGCATGTTACTTGTCTGAGTAACTTTCTTTACGATTCTTCTGTTAGCTATTCTGATAGATTTCATTGGTTGTGCGAACATATGCATATGGTTGCCTAGATAACTCTCGGATGAAGTTGGACATTACCTGTGTTGCTGACTCCTGGGTCTCCCTTAAGTACTTTAGAAGTTTTTATTGTCCTGAGGTTTTCAACTGCTTTATCAGAAAAGAGTGGTGACTCGTGGGGTTTAGCTTTAATCATTACTTGTGCAACAGGTTAGGTTTCTCACAAAAATATATCACCCCAACATTGACAAGGTACTATTTCAATTTCTTTTTCCAATTTTTTTTTTTTTGGGTTGAAATATTCATCTTATTTTTTAATGCGAGTTTTCTTCCAATCAGCTTGGTAGGATATGCCTTGACATCCTGAAAGACAAGTGGAGTCCTGCACTACAGATTCGTACTGTACTTCTTAGGTATTCTAATGCTTTCCCTTTGCATATAGAGACTTCTGGAAAGGGACTGAACAGGCTGCATTAGCACTCTAATAATCTAATTAGCTAAACAGAAAACTATTTGATTTTCATTTTCATAGTGGATATAGTTTTTGTCAAGCCAAGCTTGGCCATAGTTCTTCCGTACCAACTTAGCTGCCCGGCGCTGCTTCATAAGTAAGAAAGGTTTAGGAGCACCTTGGCAACAGCAAAGGCAATTAGGAACAGAAAAGTTCTACCAAGTTGTTAAAGATGTAGGTCTTAGTTTTGCTGGCTCACAGCATCACTCTCCCTTAATCTTGTGCTTTTATTCTGGAGGCTAATGCAACAGCATTTGTTTGAATTTGTTGTGCAAAATGGTAAGTTTAATGTTTTGGAAATTTGAGGTTCGGCATGTTGATGTTGGATTTTTCATACGATAGCCGATGGAAGCATTTTCTGATGTACTGTTCTGCAGCATTCAAGCTCTTTTGAGTGCTCCAAACCCCGATGATCCTCTGTCTGAGAACATTGCTAAGCATTGGAAGACGAATGAGGCTGAAGCTGTCGAAACAGGTAATGCAATGTCTTTTGTGGTTTTGCTGGGTCTCAGTAATTGGTTCTTCTGATCATGTGGTACTTCGAATGATTAAGATTTTTCGTTTTAATGCTTGAGATTCACGTGACATGTTTAACGTATTTTGCTGATCTTATCTTTTTCTCTTCATAATCATTTACAATAGTCCAGTGGAAGGCCAAAATTTAATTTTCTTCCGTATCCTTGTATTTGATGTGCACTGTTTAATTTGACCCTGCAGCGAAGGAATGGACCAGATTGTATGCTAGTGGCGCGTGATGACGTGGAGGAAAAACTTCCGCGAATTGAAATGATTTTCACCTAGTGTAATCTTTACTCACTGTGGACTTGGGATGGAAATGGGAAGAAATGCTATGACCATTGGATGTTGGATATTCGTGTGTATATTCATACGGGGAATTAACTGTGTTAAATATAGTGTTCCCTGTTCCTTATGCTGGATAATTGCTGCTTGATCTTTCTTTTCAAGTACCTTATCAGTGGATTAGACTGCGTATCAGGTAGTCATCCTTTTGGAAGGTACACCTAGACGTCCTTTTCTTTTCTGAAAAGGAAACCTTGATGTGAATATTTTCAGGTTCTTGTAGGGGTAGCTCCGTCTCGGGCTTTTGAACAGCTTTGTTGTCCAGGGCCTGTGCCTTGAATAACTTTGAATTGGACGCACAAAAACTCTCTTCGGGCGCGAGATGAGCATGTGCTGTGAGTCCCGTGAGTTGGGGAAAAACAAAGGATTGATCTCAATGGGCACCAGACCAGTTGATATTAAATGGCTTTAAAAAGGGGATTTCACTCATAATAACTTCCCAATTAATTAGAAAAAAAAATAGGAATATGTTGAGTGCAATTGAGCCCTAAAATTTGTAAAAAAATATAATCAAGTTCTAAATCTGTTAAATTAGTTCAATCGAGTTTTTATTTTTTTGGCCAAATCCCCAGGCGAGGGTTTGCTAGGCTAGCTAGGCATGGTCGAAGCCTCGGTCTGGGTGATGTTAGCTTTCGCCTGGGGATTTGGTGAAAAACCTCGCAAAATAGTCAGCTGACAAGGCTTTTGGAAGAGGAGCTTCGATGGGAGTACATTGAACTTGAGGTATGATATATGTTCACATATTTCGTCTCTGAAACAAAATAAACGCTTACAGTTTCACTTCTTCATAGTGTTTGTGTCTTATCTCTAGTTCCTGTTCTTTGCCTCACAGATTAAGCACGATAGAGCTTTAGTTCCTGCGTTCCATGACGGGAGGATGTTTTTGACTGGTAACACATCTCCGCCTTGGGCTAGCGAGGACACTGGCCTCGAGCAGGAGCCGGCATCTCCCAAGTCTGGGTTTCTACAACCCATATCTTGGCGAGGCTTCGCCAGCGCCTAGCGAGCCTTGCCTGGGACCGGCGCAGCCTCAGCCAAGGCCGGCAAGGGCCGACCACCCTCGCCTCGGGTCATAAAATTTAATTTAGATAAAATTTCAAAAAAATATATTAATTAAAAGTGCTATGTAGGATGAGAAAAATAATTCAAAAATGCTACGTCAGTATTTTTCTTTAAATAAACTGACAGTGTTAATAGAATGAATTGATTGAACCAATTTGACACGTTTTATGACTTGATTGCACTTTTTATAAATTTTAGAACTTTTAACGAACATGTCCACAAAAAAAAAAAAAAATACAATAGAGGGCGAAGCTGCCCCCGACGTCCGATCTATCACAGGGTCCTTCTGATGGGGATGTCGTGTCAAGAATTATAATACGATGATCATTCTGAGGAGCTGATGCTTCTGAATATCGCAATCTTCAGTCGGAACTGTTTCCCCACATCTGTTTTGTGTTCTCTAATTGCTTGCCTTGTTCTTGTAAGTTCTCCGATAGCTTCTAAAATCCCAACTAGTAGATTTAAGGTCACGGAGCTTTGCACAGACGTATCTCTGAAGGCACAGGGCAGGGAGAGAAGGAGCAATCGTCAAGAAGGGCAAAGACGCTCTCGGATGGATAGTGTGGGTCCTCCAAGAGAAGAGGATCGAGCACACGTTCAAGATGATAGGGAAGCTCGCCAGTTTCGACCCCGAGCCGTCCGGTTGCTTGGAGAAGAGGAGGATCGGGAAGCTTAAAGGGCGTGAAGGCCAGGGAGCTCATGCTTTGGACCCCTTGCACCGATATCGTGGTCGACGAGGGGAAGATCCGGTTCAAAGCCATTGGTGCGGCCTCACTGTCGCCTTCCCCATCGGGGCCTTTGCCACCCACGATTGCTCGTCGTCATCGCCACGACTCGTGCCTAGTTGTGGATCTTTCTCGGGCATTTCTTTTGGTGACTGTTGCTGTCGTGGTTCCGTTCGGCTCGACACGATCTCTTGATTGAATCGATTTATGCGCTGAAAATGAATTTACTCCATGGCATTGCTCGGATTGAAAGCTCGTGAAGTTTGGTGCACGAAGCAATAATTCAACTCGATAGGATGAAAAGGAATTTATGTGGATGGAGGTAAGAGACGTCAATAGGAAAAACCCTTCTACTTTTTGGTCAGAAAATTTATGGACGTCGCATACAATGTCACTGCCCCAGAATTACCCCCAAATTGAAATAGAAATTCCCTCCCTCAACTCGTAGTTATCTTAGAATATTGGCGAAATCGGTCCCGCCACCGCCACAATTTGGTCCCCGTCTTGGCCAATTAGTACTCCATGTCCGGATGGGTGTTTTGCCCGAGCCAAGCTTCGGTCCGAGGATCAATCACGCAATCGCTCGACTCACACGAACCGTAGAGAGAAAGAGAGCGAACCAAGAGAGAGTGATTCGTGCGAGAGAACGAGAGTCTGTATTCTCTTGTCTTGTATTATTTGGATACCCATACTTTGTCTTATGTGGTTCGGCCCTTGTGAGGCCTTTCATCTCCTCCGTGGCTGAATCATTAGGTGTACAGCCCCTTGGACGGCCCTTCGACTACCCAAAATCATCCAAGGATCGAGTCCATTCGTCTGCCCGGTCGCTCGCCTGGCCGTGCCGGCCATGCGCCGGGTCGTTCTGCATCATGGGGATCATCCTCTGATTCACGCTGTGTGCGCACTGGTTCATGTGCCGATTCATGCACTGCCTAGTGCATCGCTTCACATGCTCGGCCGTCTAGATTAATGCCCAGCCATGTTGGATCGTCCCTGGTTGATCCTTGTGCCCGACCATGGGGTGATTCGCGGCATGGCCGGTCCGTCGTGCTGCGACTCGCAGCCTGCCCTTGATACAAGACTCCTATCTCAAGGAGGACTTGTGCGCAGTTGGCCAGAGACTCCTCCTTGGTGAAGGAGAGTGTGTGCTGGTGATGCTCAGGTCAAGGCCGGAGAATCCTATCTCCGCAATTGGTCTCAGGTAAAATGCTATCTTTTCTCCAAATTATGCTTGCTAAGTAATGGCTTATCATAGTTCAGTGGAACGCCGAAAGTAAAATTTTCTGGTCTGATCAGTGATCCCTTATACGTGATGTGCCCTCTTTTTAATTTGACCCTGCAGCGAAGGAATTAATGGACTCAGATTTATTGCTAGTGGCGCGTGATTACTTGGTGGAAAAACTTCTTCCAATCGAAATGATCGTCATCATCATTCATCACAGTTTAATCGAAGGAACATATCCCTAGCTTAAAATTGGCTTTCTAGCCCACCTGATGCCTCGGGGGTCTCACTTATATCTGAATCAAAATTTTTGTACTCGAACTCCTTGAGTTAGCTAATGAATTACGTCTCTTCCGAGCCCCCCAAGAAAAGAAAAAAAAAATCTCATTCGCTCTGGACTTCAGCCAGAAAATGCGAGGAAATCCTATGCCCATTTGATGTTGGATGTTCTTGCATATCCATATGGAGAATTAACAGTGTTGATAACTGTGTTCGCGCTGTTCCTCGTGCTGGATGATTGCAGCTTTATCTTTCTTTCTAAGTACCTTAACAGTGGATTGGAGTGAATAGCAGGTAGTCATCATCCATTAGGAAGATAACATAGATGCATTTTTCTCCTTGATGTGCATATTTTCAGCTTCCACTAGTAGTAGGTCCGTCTCAGACTCTCCCGACAGCTTGTACCTGAAGTAACTCCCATTTGATGTAGAAAACATCCATTTGGGTAGAAAGATGAGCATGTGTTCGATGCGCGATATCTCGACGGGCACCCGGACCAATTGATCTTAAAAATCGGATTTCGCCCATAATCACTTCCCGATCGAAGCAAATTTAGAGCTTTCTTGTAGCATCAGATGTCTGCATCTCGGGTTAGCTTAGCAAACTGTGTGTTTAAGCCATTAGCAACGTACATGTCAAAGCCAATGCTAAACTGCAGCAGTACAGGTATCCCACAGCGGACAGGAATAGAATCTCGATCTTCGCCTACTTACTAGTTCCCAACATCGGCGCGACGTTCATCGCGCAACTACAAAATGCAATCTGCCACTTCTTCCCGACGAGGATTTCGTGTCGCTGATTTGTTCCACACATGATCGGATGCATTAGGACCAGGAGAACCTGGACGGCTATTAAACAAAAAGAAAGGAAAAAAAAAAAAAACAGAACATTGACCTAATGATCATTCCAATGTTGTACTGATGCTTCTGAGTATCACAAACTTTCATAGTTGTTTTTTTCACCCAACCATTCTTTTTTCCCTTTTGGCCAGTACTCAGCAGCGGGTTAAGCTAAGTCGCACCTTGTAAGTCTTCCGATAGCTTCTAAAATCCTTACCAGTAGAAAGAAATAGGTCGCAGAGCTCGGGACAGACGGCATCTCTGAAGGGCCATGGCGGAAAGAGAAGGAGCAACCATCAAGAAAGGCCAAGAAGCTCTCCAGAGGATACTCTCCCTCTACGAACAGAATGAGCTCCCGGTCGGGCTTCTGCCTTTCGAGGAATTGATCGAGGTGGGATTTGTGGAGAGGACCGGGTACATGTGGATCCGCCAAGAGAAGCGGATCGGGCACACGTTCAAGAAGATAGGGAGGCTGGTCAGCTACGACGCCGAGATGTCCGGCTACCTGGAGAGGAAGAGGATCAGGAAGCTCAAGGGCGTGAAGGCCAAGAACATCATGATCTGGACCCCTTGCGGCGAGATCGCGGTCGACGACGCGCCCACCGGGAAGATCCGGTTCAAAGCCATCGGCGGCCTCGCCGGCATCTACCCCGTCAAAGCCTTTGCCACCCGCGACTGATCGTTTCGGTGATTATCGATGCCATTGTTCCGTTTGGCTTGAGATTTGGAAGCTTACGAAGCTTGTTCTATGAAGCAATAATAAAGCATTTGTATGTATTTATAGAGAAGTAGGGTCTAGAGACGTTAACGGGAAATTTTTTTTATTTTTTTATTTTTTTTTTATAATAAATTCATGGACGTCGCATACAAAGTCATGGCCTCAGTATTGCCAAGAAATAGAAAATTGGAATTCTACCCCCCAACTTTCAGTTAATTAAGAATATTGGCAAAACGTGGCCCGCCGCCCCCACAATTTGGTCCCTCATCCTTTGTCTAATACCCCATGTCTTCAGGGAGGACACCCATGTCGATGAGGACTTGCTTGCAGTTGGGCAGGGACTCCTTCTTGGCGAAGGCGAGCGGGTTGGCGTAGCGGATCTCCTGGGCGACGCCATTCTTATTGGTGAGAGCCACTCTAGCATTGTGCACGGCACCTTCCAAGAGTGCGCTGCACTCGGGGTCGCTGCTCTCGACCAATTTCAGCTCGCAAATCTCCTCCTCGTGGTCCCCATTGATGACTAGCTTGTAATCGCCGTTCTTGTCGGTCACCGCCTCGGCCGTCAGAGTGAGGTCCCCGGTGGTACGGTTGTGGCATTCCAAGCCGACCTTGGAATCTGCAACGAAAGATCCCACATAGCTCTCGTCGTATTAAGTTCTTCAGGGAACACGCATCGACAACATATACCAACATTGTTAAAGAGCTTACCTGCTAGACCGTAGCTGGCTTTGGTTTCGAAGTCGACGCGGCAGGTGTCGCAGTAGACCTTGCCGACGACGGTGAAATGCTCAGCGCCATAGGCGAAGCCAAGGAGGGAGGAGATGCAGAGGGCGGGTGGCGACGAGAGCGGCGGCCTCGAAAGTTCTCGCCATTATTTGTTATTGGGTCTCCTTTGTCGATTGGCTTCTTGAGATGCTAGAGAAGGCTTGCCTTGATTGATGGGGGGGGAGGAAGCTTTTTATACGAGTCTTGGGAGGGGAGGGAAGGGCGTTAATCTTGTGTTGGAGCTTGAATTATGGGAAGGAGAGGAGCAAGAACCGCTCTTCTATTCAAGGACTTCGACAAGTGCGGCCACCTTTCTTTTAGGATCACGTAACAGCCTTTGTTACACCTAATTTTGGATGGTCAAAGGACAAATAGCCACCGAATAGGTGCAAAAAACTCCATCCCTACTCGCCTTGATAAATTAGAAGAGCCGGAAGATTTTCGCTCCCGAACCGCGTCGTAATGTGCGTAGAGAAATGCCGATAAGTCGCCTTACCAAAGTTGGTGTTTTGGTAACGGTCGAATACACTAAGGATGGTACATTTTAAATGGTAATTTAGTAAGATCACAAAGCTGCTGAGATTTCACTTCGAGTTCATAATGCAACATAGTTTTCATTGCCTTGTAGGTAACAAAGCATGAGTGGTAGATTCTAGACGAAAACCTTCATATTCAGCTTTGACCCTGCTTTATATATCAATGAGGGATCAGTGCGTTGGGAGCCTAAATTTTTTGAAAAGTTACAATGGAGTCCTTGAACTTGTTAGAAAGTGTAGTTGAGTCTTAAAACTTTCAAAAAAGTGCAATCATGTCCTAAAACTTGTCAAATCGAATGAAATTTTTTTTTCAAAAATTTTCATGACTCGATTGCACTTTCGTGAAAAGCCGTGGAATTTGATTGCACATTTTGAAAGTTTTAGGACTTCGATTGCACTTTCATGACAGGTTTTGGGGTTCTGAGCGTACTTATCCCCGTAAATAAAATGTGATTTGTCGGCGGCACCGTTGGGGGGGGGGGGGGGGAGGGGGGGGACACATGCATTTCATCTTTGAAGGTAGCAAAAAAATATATAACCAGAAGAAGGATATAAATTGTTAATAGTAATGGACGAGCAGCAACACAATGCATAGGCATAAATTAATTCAAAAGCACGATGAACAAAATGAAGGACGTATCGAATTTCTCTTTCAACATAAATGGAGGTTTGACAGAAGGGAAAGAGCAAAGCATTGGAGGAGCCAAGTAAAAGTGCTTTACGATGTAAGCTGTGACTGTATCGGCAAAAACTAAGGCAGTACTTTATTAAGGTTGGCCACATTAAAGACGACAGCGATAAAGCTTTCAAAACAACAATAATTCGTAGGATGAATCGCTTTAAGAAAATTTTATAGAATATATCGGTACCCGACCCCCCAAAATCTCTCTTGGATATCATCATAATGGTAAGCTTAGTCCTTATTACCTTTTTCTTCGCTGTATTAATCTAATTAATCTTTCTGAACTATCATCAATGGGGTCGTCTTAGGTTCACTTTTAAGTTGGCTCAATTCCCTGTTATATCCCCAAACTTTAGGTCAAGTATTAATTCTGCCCTCGAGCTTCTTCTTCTTCTTCTTCATTTTGTCTAAGAGAAACCCTAAACTTGAGGTCCAGTCCTAAATATGCCCTAGATTTTTTTTGACACCTACAGCTTTAACTCTAATCTCAAATTTACCCCGAACTGTTTTTTTTTTTTTTTTTGGTCTTAAAA
This sequence comes from Rhodomyrtus psidioides, assembly GCA_021437785.1. Lineage (NCBI taxonomy): Eukaryota > Viridiplantae > Streptophyta > Magnoliopsida > Myrtales > Myrtaceae > Rhodomyrtus > Rhodomyrtus psidioides. The sequence continues at coordinate 1,131,031 of JAILYB010000134.1, read as the reverse complement.
AATCACAATCTAATCTCAAATCTAGCCCCATTAATTCTTTTGTTCGAAATCATTATTAGCTGTTTGACGTGAGGTTTTCACGTTAGCAAGGTAACATGGAAAATCATTAAATGATCAAACCGTTCTTTGATACGAAAAATAGTGATGGACGACAGTGATTTTTTGACGGAGAGCTAGTGAGGGCATATTTGAGACTAAAATTAAAGTCGGCAATTTTTTTTTTTTTTTTTACAAAAACAAAAAAATTCAGGATATTCTATGACGCTCAACTTGTGCTCTAAACTTTCGCAGGTACAAACAGATTCAAAAGGACACGATTAAGAATTAGATGAGTTGGAAGCTTAAAAAATCACAAGATCAAATATTTGATCCAAAAGGAGTCAAACTCTGTTAGAATGTGAAGTTCTTCCATAGAATGAAATTATGGCCCTCAACAATTTCTTAAAGAACTTGGACTCGACCTGAAGTTGATTTTTTTTTTATGGGATTAGGCCCTTTAAATTTCTTTGAATAATCATTGGTACGATTAGGATTGTGCATAACTCCCGATCCAAACTTGGAACTGAATCAGACCGACCCCAACCGATCAGTTCTGGATGGTTCCGGGGGACCAGTCTGGTTTCTATTCCATAGAAAGAGCAGGACTAAAGAACCGGCCAAGATTTTCTTAATTTTTGTTATTTTTATTCTAAAGCAAACCCCAATCGAAAAAATTATTTTTATCTTTTAATTTTGGTATATTTTCACTTATAGGGAATAAAAGAAACATGACCAACCGATAATCTCTCTTATATACACACCAATTTTTCTTTTCAAATAGAATCAAACTGAATTATAAACATGAATCAAAGAGATGTTAAATAGGTTTGAATCACCGTGAACTTATTCTTTGAAGTCATCTCTAAGATCTTGGAGTTTACTATTGAGTTGGGTTAAACCCAATTTCTTTCAAAAGAATCCAAATGGGCAAATCGTACCAAGATGGGCAGATTGTACCAAGTTTCGATCGTGTCCCCTGTGTCGAGCTTTCCTTCTTCTTCTTACCTTCTTTCACTGGTGCAAATTCGATTAAAAAAAGAAAAAGAAAAGGTGGCAATCACAAAACAGTCAATGGTTTTTCACTGCCACTTGTCGACTTGCGGTAACATTGGAAAATGACGTGATGTTGCGACTGCTAATTCTACTGTTAGAGTCCATAAGGCAGAGAAAAAGAAATGAAAAGTAAAAACCATTCATCAATCCAAGTCGCCAATGGCGCTTTGTGTTAATTTATTGTTACTATTCCGTAAAATAAGATCATCGGTATGCGTGGGAAAGTGACAAATCTTCAAGAATCTGACTTTTTCAACCCCAAAAAGATGGGAAACAGTTTTTGTTTAGCTTAATTGTAGTATTTCACTGGGAAATAATTAATCTGGTTTGTTGGTAGAAGGGCCATTTCATCGCCAAATTAGAGGACAAGAATAACTCTCTTTAGACCTTGAGGAATATATATATTTTTTTAATTTTATTTTCTCGTTTTTGCAACTTTCCCATTTCAATTTCAAAAAAAAAAAAGCGATTTTTTCTCATATGAAAATGATGAGATTGGTTCCTTTATTCTGATAAGATTAAATGCGGATCCTTCAATTATGAAATATGAACGTCTAATCAACCTCGTTTTCTTGATAATTGCATTTTAACAATCGCCCTCTCGCCGGATATTTTATAGATTCGATCGAGAATTAATGGTAAAGACCTGACTAGAGCCCAACATCGTTTCTAGTCTGGATATATCAGTCACAATCTTAGCGCAAAGTTTTGACTTTCAGAGGCATCGACGTCACTGGTTCTGTCATTCTCAATTTTGTTTGATTGGAAAGCTATCTAAAGCACGTTGCATTATTGATGCATTATGCATAGTTATCTGTTGATCAAGCTGACTGCAAGTTGCAAAAATTAGATGCCTAACTATATCACGCTTCAATTTTCACGACAAATAATTTAACTAGTATGATATTGCGTGACAAAATGAGAATTAGACGCTTGATTATCTTTGTGTGTGCGCGCGCGCGCGCGAGGTGGTGGGGGGGGGAGGGGGGAGAAGATTACGGAGGGGGTTTGAGTTTGACGATTCGATTTACCAATTACACCCATTAGATTTTATAATAATGTGTCATTCACTTTAATGGGGTAGACTAAAGAAGCCCACTTATCTCAACAACGAAGAGGATAATACTTTTTCATGAAGTAACACTAGTTAATCTCGTTTATCAATGTTAATATGACCTGTCTCGTATGAGACGACTATACAAATTTGGTGAAATTAGTACAAATATGAGAATTGTACACAAAGTTAAAGTGAGACGTAACAGGTTTGGAATATAAGAAAGAACAGATATGACTTAAAGAAAGTTAAGGACCGGAAAAGACGGGGGGATCACCTGCTTTTTGTGAGAGATTTCGCAAGATTTCGACAGTGCTACTACATGATTTACATAGGGAAAGAATATCACCCCGACTCTCTAATTAACCCCCTTTTTTTTTGGTCGGACTCTAATGAACTTTTTAATCTGTAAGACATTCTCCTATTCGTGTGGTGAAAGCTTAAAGGAGAATGGGGGACGCTAAGATGGGAATCGTCCTCTTATTACAAGAAAACAACCCTCGAATGCTATCGTCATCTTCGCTTGGTTTCATGTTAGAGAGCAACAATGCAAAGACCCCATCGTCCATTGATGGACATCAACGGCCGAAGGAGTAGAAACCCAATAGCTATGTCAAGCTAGAACTACACACAATAGGGACAATAGCCATCTCAAAACCCTAGTTAAGTCCTAAGTTACGCTTGAATTTTTTGTATATCTTCAATTTTGGTAGAAATAATTATACATCGCAAAGGGAAATTTAGTTTACCTAACCAGGTTGTCAGAAATGCAAATCCGAAGTCGGATCACGCTTAGTCTTTTTGGAGCGGGGTTGTAAATTGATCCGAGCTCATCAAACCTTAATTAATATTTTACCTTTCGAGTAGGTCTTTTTGACTTTTAATTGTATCCAGGTTGCTGATAATACCCGTATTTGCACTTGTTACGAGTATAATATGTATCTACTTGTAGCGGAGTCAACTACATGTGGAAATGATTTGCCACTTATGTGTTCATAGTCGTAGCTACCATACATTTGCACTTCGGTGCATATACAAGAAAGAAAAGTGAAAAAGTATATGCATGTTTCATGACAAACAAGCCAAACATAGATCGTTGTTTGGCATGGTGACGAAATCGAACTTGCTTGTTTGCCTGCACTTGTCAGCTAGACATCTGATTTACACTTGTGACTTTAATTCCCTCTAAATTGCGGAAATAAAAAAATATACCTAAAATTTGAAAACATATGTTATACGATTTTGCACGTCCATAATTGATTATATAATTAGAAAGATTTCACGTATTTCGAATTTTCATAAAAGTAAAAAACGCAAGTTCCGAGATATTCATAACATAGAAGTTAAAAGTTAAAAGAAAAGGTTGCTCTAGAAGATACGTTTATAAACAGTAAATAACAATGATTGACAGGGTGACAGAAATAGAAGTGTACAAGACTACACGGTAATGCTCTGATTGTTAATAATGCATCTTGACATTAATTAAAGTAAGAAAATAACATGGATGGGGAAGAAAAAAGAGCTAAAGCACTTTCATGGGGACCATAGCATGTCTCCTCATATTGCCCATTGATGTGAACATTTTCCTCGCCATTTCTTTTCTCTCCTCTCCTCTACCATCTTCCTTCCTGCTCCGCCTTTCTTTGTTCTCTTGAATAGCAAGTAGGGATGAATTGATTCGTGTTATACCTACTACTGAAAACTTCCAAGAAAATAGGAAAACCCTAGAGCACTACATGTCAATCGAAAAGGGCAAAGGCATGGCTGAAGGATCGTCGAGATCTACTGCTTCCCCAGATGATCAACACCAACAGCAAAGGGTGCTTCCGCCGAGTCGTTATGAGTTGCAGAAAAGGAGAGATTGGAATACCTTTGGACAGTACTTAAGCAATCAAAGACCCCCCATCTCAATTTCACAATTCAATTCAAACCATGTTCTCGAGTTCCTTCGCTACCTCGACCAGTTCGGGAAGACTAAAGTTCACTTGCACGGCTGCATCTATTTCGGGCAGCCTGAACCGCCGGGCCCTTGCGCGTGTCCCCTGAGACAAGCTTGGGGAAGCCTCGATGCACTCATCGGAAGGCTGAGAGCTGCTTATGAAGAGAACGGCGGGTTACCGGAAGCAAACCCGTTCGCTGGCGGCTCGATCCGGATTTATCTCCGCGAAGTTAAGGACTCTCAAGCTAAGGCTCGAGGAATCCCTTATAAGAAGAAGAGCAGGAGAAGAGGTGCAACGAAGGCCAAAAATGATGGCTACAATAACATCCCTGTCAGTGAATCTTGAAGATCTTGCAACTGCTTGAGTGTGGTAAAGTCTCTATTTCCCTAATTGATCAAACATGTAATCTTTTGAAAGCGAAACTTGCTGTAGCATGAACTTGTTTCCTTCCCATCGAAATGATATAGGTATAACACTGCCACGAGTAGGAGTGTGATGTCACTGATTTTTTAGGAGCCGAATTTTTGGCTTGAGAAGTTTTCTCCCAACTAAGCTCGAGAGCACTGATCTCCATTTGAAGAAACCCTAGCAAGTTGCTAGGTTCTTTAAAACCCTAATCTGCCTAGTATTAGGCTTGAGAAGTACATTACGACACTTCTAAGCACTATCCTGTTTTTTTTTTTTTTAAATTGCTTGTCGGAGTAAAGACATGAGATACCACATCACCTAGTCTCTCTCTCTCTCTCTCTGTGCGCGCGAGGTCTGCAAGGTCTGATTTGGGTTTCTATTAGCTAGCTATTGAGTCCCGGCTGATGGTTAGATCACACTATCTTTTGCTTGCCAGTTGCCAAGGATGAGCACAGCATCATCTAGCAGTAACTTTAGCTCTCTAGTCCATAGATGAAATCTCATTTTAATTTGCTGTTGTTATGGTTGTTCTTGTCATCATTGTTATCATTCTCCTTGGTTTGCATAAGGTGCATAAGCATAATCTTGGCATTTGAGAGGAGGCTACACATTGATTTGCTTAAACTGTATCACCGTATTTTTTTTTTTTTGAGTTATATCAATCGGGATTGGGGTATACCAATCACATGTAACTACATTCTACACATCTTTTTTTTTTTCTATAAAATTGGTACTTTGATTTCTCTATTGCAGAGGAAGGCGAATCGAAGTAGCTTGATGTGCCGATTTCCCTTTATGATAGGAAAGCTTTCCCGCATCAAATTCTATCCGTTTGCTATTTTCAGTATGTCAACATTTCTTCTTAATCGAGGACATGCTCCGTGATATGTACTTCTTAGTTTATTGCCTATGTTTAAATGCGAGTGCCAAGGGTAACAATTGCAATGAATTTGCATTTTTCGGTCTCTTTTCATGGTTAATCTGCCTGTTTTAACATTTCCTAACAAGTCCATCTCTCTAGTCTATGTTTGTTATTTGACAAAACAAAATCCCCAATATATATATACATTTCTTTGCATTCATGGTTGATCATTCAGAATCTTTTGAGCAGATTCTTCTTGTCCCAGGAAATTACCTTAAGTTCCCAGAAGATGATAGTACAATTAACAAAAATAGTCATGGTTTGGATAAATCCCAGGTGTTCCCCACTTAATTACGTTGTACCCCACAATTTCATCATGCAATCGGATCTCGGATTCTTTTAGTCTTTTCAGACAACATAGCCATTTTGACCTAATGAGAGCTTTTAAATGGATTGCAACCTGTTTTGCATCAAATAAAGCTATATATGTAGTCCTCCCACATATGTTCCTTAGGGCTTAGGAGGAACCTTTTCACAGCTAATCATCCACTAATGTCTTTGGTTCCAAAATGTCCATCTGATAAACCCCTTATGAGGTGAGGTGGCATTCGAGATTGAGCTTGTTTAGTTCTTGATTATGTCTGACAAAAAGAATGAGCTTCGACCCTTAATTATCTCGGATTCATGAGATTTTTAACTTCTCTTCGATTCAACACATACAATTGACCCTTAAGAGAACTGAAGCCATTCATCCAACAACAATTGTTTACGGATAAATATTTTCACAAGCTGTACCCAAACTAAAAACCTTTAAAATCTCATACCTACATTGTACACATCTCTCAGTCCATTGCTTCCGTTTGAATTTGTCAGCTTCGATCGACTGTCTTCGACTAAAAGAAGGCTTGCGGTCCTGTTCTTTGAACGGTTTCGGGTAATGATATAGCACATTAAAGATTGATAATACTAATGCAATCTGTTTTGAACGAGGAATGGTTGTTGATGCTCATGCCAAAGAGGAAAAGCTTAAGTTTTGAGAGTAGCAGAAGGCAACTTTAATGACTATGGTCGCATTCTGGAAATGTGAAGTACATATGTGGGGATACTTGTTCAAATAGTCGTAAACCTATTGTACAATGGTCAATCAGTCTTAAACATTTCAATTGTGCCATTTCAATCCTAATTAAACATTTTTTACGATTTGCAAATTTAGTTCAAACTTCTTAATTGTGTCGGCTTAGTCCTAAACTTTTTGAAATTTTGTCAATTCATTCATAAACATGTTATTTGGATAATTGAAGGAGGGACCACATTGAAAAATTGCAAATCATATGCGAGTTTCGTTGATCGGCTGCCGGTTTTGCTATGATACTGTGACAAATCCGTTCTTATGGAATGAGCGAGTCTCCACAGACTGTGCTAAGTTGATTTATGTTTTAGATTTGCACTGCACTGTAACTCTTTGGGATTGTTTTTTCTTGAAGTTATGTATCTCCTTTTCATACGAAGTGAAGATCTTCTTTTCGACCAAAAAATTTTAACAAATCATCAAAAGGTTTATGACTAAATTGGCACAATTGAAAAGTTTACGACTAAATTGGCAGATTGTGAAAAAATTTAAGACTAAATTGGCAAATTGTGAAAAAATTTAAGACTAAATTGACAAAATTAGAAGGTTTATGAGTGAATTGGCCGCCATGCATTATGTCTAGGACTTTTGGATCACTTTCCATGCACATGCATCTGCATGCATTCAATTTTCTTTCTTTAGTTTTTGGATAAACATCGAGCTTGTTTGATAAAATTGAAAAATAAGTCGTGAAAACTTAAGCCCAGATTGAAAGTGTTGACAAGCGTAATTAGTGAAAATAAAAATAAGAAGTTACCGGAATTTCATTAGCAATATTATTTATTTAGTGCTAAATATGTGATTTGCGAACATCACCGAAAGGTTGAGTAACGGTTGGTATAAGACACTATCTACTCGACTGGAGCCCCATTTGGAAACGAAGTCGATGGGGATGGCAATCTTGGGAGAAAACGCTTGATTCCTGTGGGTCCAAAGAAAAGGAAATATAAAATTATAAATCTTTATTCCCTTTCTACTTTATTGTTTGCCCAATAAGGAAAATATCACCCTAAGATAAGATATATGTCAGTTCTTTCCAGTAAGATTGTGTTCACTTGGATGGGATTAATAATTTAGGGCGTCACTGATTCAATTCGATCCTGTTTTTCAAAAAAATCGAACCGAACTAGCCATTTGGGTGTAAGTTTGAACTAAATCGAATCTCACCAGAACTGAATATGTACTGAATCAAAAATTCATTTCGATTTGATTTTCGATTTTTCCTTTTCTTTTTCTTGTTTGAAGCCCGCCGGCCTTCAACCCCAGAAAGAAAAATAAAAAAAGATAGTTATTTTGGAGATTATCAGTGTGATTTGATTAACCGAACCGAGATAGTCGAACTGAAAAAAAAAAAAGAAAAAACGGTTATTTTTCAATTACCTGAACCGAAAACCGAACCGAACTGAAATGCACGACATTTCTAGTTCAATTCAGTTTTCGATCCAGTCCCACTAATTAATGTAATCTCAATATTTAGGACGAATCTTATATATTTCCATATCCCATCCTGCAATTTAATGCTATGATTTGGAGGGACACGAGTTTCAAAAGCACACGCTTTTTTCTTAACTAAGAATCCTAATCAAGCCTAATAATGCATTACAGCCATTAAAAATTTAGAACTTAAAAGTGCGTAGGCCAACCACAGTGCATCAACTGTCTCGTGCATCTAATGGTCGAAATACAGCGGGAGCGAGGAAGCATCTAATTTGTAAAGATCCGCTTCGATTCCCAGTAAACTGTGAATTTGAGAAGGCGACTCAGACAGATATATTACTTGCAAACACAACTAAAGCTGAGAGAACATTAGAATCTCAGCAAGTGCGAAAACTTCGACGTTTAGAAGAATCCACAAAAACCCACCGGCCCCCCTCACCGGTCCCTGCTCAGTCCACACCTGCACCGGTGCAATCTTTTTGCCACTAAAGCCGCACCGCCGACATCTTCGTAAATTCAAGAATTGTTAATACATCCCAGTCCATTCTCTATATCAGCCCGCCAACGACTGACCATATTTCTCTCGTCTTCAGTGAGAACAGATGAATCTGAGAGCCTCAACCCAGAAGATTATTTACTGAACAAAATAAAGAGAAATAGATGACCGATGAATGACATACATACTTTACGCAACACCGAAGCATCGATGCTCCTGCGCGATTCAGATTTCTAACCAGAAAGTATTCTAACACTGATCGTTGGTAATTCAATTAGGACAATTGGAAATCAGAAAATTGTTTCACATGTTTATGTTATAATTGCAGCAATTAAGTAAAAGATGCACTGATTTTGGAGATATGGTTGCTGAGGACAAAGAAGTCCTATATCTGAAGGCAATGAACTTTCAGCGTGCAGAACAGAAATTGCAGGGATTCAATTACACTTATGTACCATAGCTTCAATACTGCACAATCAAGACAACATTAACAAGGAAGAAATAACACGTTCTGCACAGAATGGTTCAGAATTTCTCTTCGGAATTTGGAAACTTCTATTTTCAGCATATGCCACCATGCAGAGACTTAAAATGCGCAGAACCTACATGTTCATAATAGAGCTCTCAAAGAACTACTTCCAGTTGACGTGTTATTTGATTGATGAAGAACATTCAAAGAACAAACAAAATGAAGAATACATAGTCAGCGATACCAGTTTTTGCCTCAAATCAGATAGACATAACACAAATTTCAAGCACCATCGTTTGATTTCATCGTGTTGTTTTTCACAAGCATACTTATTTTTCCGCTTCTCGCTTGCTTTGATTCTTTAACGAGCATTTAGGTGAATAAAGGAGGCATCATTTCAACAGCAAAAAAAAAAAAAAAAAGGCGGCATCGACATATACTAGATAAAACCAAATATAATTCCATCTGGGTAGATTGGCGAGGAAATTGCATATTTGAGCTAAAAAGATCATCATACCCGCTCAGTTAAAAAATTCACGACATGGGAAGAGCATGACCACTGATCAACTTCGACGTTTGAAATCGGTTTTGAGCTGAATACTATACAGCAACGCCGGGGCCGCAGAAACGAAACTACTCCATACAGTAATTCTATTAAGGGAAAGAAAACAGAAGCTTGGTATGTTGACGAAAGCTCCAAAGAATACCCACAAAAAGTGCTTGACAACATATATACTGATTTTTCAATGGTCTTTATTTTGGGCACATAGAGAAGCTGAAAGCCGAGATGGCAAGAGGTTTTAAAGCATCCCCGTGTGGTTAGATCAGATAAACCCTTCGAGTGTGAGAAGGCCACCATTTGTTGATTCTGGATGCATCACGAGACTCTGCTCCTTTCTCACATTTTTTGACAATGTCATCATAAAGAATTGTGTAATTTGAGCTACTCACATTTCTGAAGTAACAGAGATTAGTGCCATCATAATTGTATACTTGCTGAGTACTGCCTAACCCACTGACTGCCAAGTTATTCTTCACAGTCATGTGACCCTGCCCATTCTGCACATTGCTCAGCGAACCGCTTGAGAGCTCGAAGCCAGAATTCTTAAGCCTTTTCTCATTAAAAGCAAACGTAAGATTCGCAACAGATAAAGAAGTGTCATTTCCTTCATCGATAGAGTTGGAGTATAAATAGAACGGGAAATCTCTGTCCACTCGGATGGATGCAAGGGTGGAGGACGGGCTCTTGGCATCAACGCTGTCATTGAAATGGATCAGCTGATTAATAATTTGCAGATTCCCGTCATTCCCCATGACCATCACATTACTGTAATTAAATTCTTGCTTCCAAGTGGTCATGATTTTCCCATAAGTTGACTTCACCCATCCACTGGACGATATGGACCGGCTGACCCCAGTCAAAAACTTCCCATCAAAGCCCTTAAAATCCAATACCGAAGAAACGACTAGAGGCATGCAATTGTAAGTCAAGAGCTTCCCCGCAGTTTTCGTGCTCTTATCATCCAGCCAAAGATGCAGATTTGCGTCAATGTACCACACGTTCAAAGCGTTGGTGACGCTGAAGCCAAATTCGTGGAGCTTTCCATCTAATATATTCGCTAGAAAGGGTGTAATCTCAATGTCATATGTAGGGAGATCAAACGACCCAATGCCAGTGATGGGTCTCCATAAAAGAGGATTGATCCCTCCTGTGTATACCACCGTGAAAGGCCAAACCGCACCGACTACCGCACCGTCGAGACTCACGAGAACCTCCCTAAAAGGACCATTCCCGTCCGCCCCAGTAAGATTATTGGCCTCGATATACTCATTGGGGAGATTCCCATACCAAAACTCATCATCCTCGTGAAAAGACAGGTAAACCTCCAGCACTGCCCTGTAAACATTCAGGGGAACACTAAACTCCTTCGTCTCTATATCAGTAGCATTCTCGATTTCAAACCACAACCCATCATTCAAAGGCAAGTTTCTCGAAATGGGCAAGATCAAATCCGCATTCGAGCCATACCCAGGTACCGAATTCCTCGAATTTCCCACACCCCCTACCAAATGCTCATCATCAGCGGGGTAAAAATGAAACTTTAACTCGACATGGTAAACCCCTGTATAGGTGCGACTCACAACATTGCCAAGAAAAACGGCAAGAGTACCGTTCTTCATGAGCAACGAATAGTACCTGGTGATGTCCTTCTCGACACTCCAAAAAATTCCGGTAGCTCTCGGCTCGGCAGTGCAGCTCCTGAGAAGCTCAACCCCACCAAGCCAGACCCCGAAAATTCGGTCATATTGCCTGCCTTTGCAGGTGGCACTCCATTCGAGCACGATCTTTGAGAATCTCCGCGAATAACAAGACGATGGAGGGGTGTAGTCGGCGAGAACCGGGGGCTTGCCGTATGTGTATGCGAAGTCGTGCTGCAAAATGAGGTACGAGCAAGGTTTGGTGTTGGGGAGCTTGATGGGCTTGGTGACTTCAAAGTAGCGAGTGGGTGGCCCGGTGGAGTTGGTGTGAAGCTCGGGTTCAGAGACGAGGGATGATCGGAGGAGCTTGATCTGGTGGACGTTCGCGGTGGAGAGAGAGAAGAAGAAGAGGAGGAGGAGGAGGAGGAGGAAGAACGGAGAGGAAGCCATGTATGGTGGTTGAGGGTTTGCTTTTGCTTCAAATATTGATTATTGTCCTCTTGGATTCTTCGCCTGGTAGGACTGCAGAAAAGAACGCGTTGTAGAAGTAAATGGGATTTAAAAAAAGAAAAAATCAGTCAATCAAAGCGCAGGGGAATGGAAGGTGATGAAATCGAAGAAAGTTTTACCAATATCTGGGGGAATGGGGATCCGCAAAGAATCTAAAAGCCAAGCAGAATTTGCTTTCTATTAAAATTACCTCTCCAATCGAGCCACGCCAATGTTGGGCAAGAGGCAAATTTGTCCCAAAATTTTCTTTTCCCTCAAAGTGAACTCACGTGGAGGTGGAGCCCGGCGAACGGCACAAAGTGAGAACACTCAAACCGAATCGAGTTTACCCGAAAATCGAACCACCCGAAGAATAAGTTCGGGCTCCAAAATCGGTATGAGAACAAGTTCTAATTCGGACCGATTTTGGAACCCGTTTTTACTCTAATTGCGTCATGTTGCTTACTATTATTCTATTCTGGATTGTTATTTTTTATGGATTTGTGCAAGTACAAAGTACAAATTATAAGCAAAAAATCTCAGTTAATCTGCAATTATTCGGTTCGGTTCACAAATAAAGTCGAACATCATGATGATGATGTGAACATATAATTTCTGAACAAATGACTCGCGGAGATTAGTATGATGAACTTTTGTACTTTCGTGAGTATAGTGGAATTTGTGCACAAAAATGGACATTTATTCCGTGCCAGAAACTTCCAATTTACAAATTTGTTTTCTAGAATTTTTAGAATCTTAAGAGTAAACACTAAAATGAATCACTAGGGAGCTAGATGATATGCTCCCGCCGTCAATTATTCAGAATCGAATATGATAATCGACACTATTTATATCTATCTACCGCCAATTTTCCAATTTGATGCACAACTTTCATTCAACAAAAAATACCTTTACCTCATCTAAATACAGAAAAAGAGAAAGTACATTGTACATTGCTAATAGCTAAAATCATATACCTCGAAAGGATTACTTGAAAAAACTCCTATTCGACAAGCACACATCCTCACTTATGAAATTCATGTCAATTTATGGAAACAAAATCATTCAGACAAAAAGGAAGAGGGGTTCGTTCGTACGTTCTAGTAGGCGTAGAGTAACTTGTACAAAGAAGGGATGTGATGTCACGCCCAAGCCCAACAAAACTGCCAATTGCATCTGGAAATTATCAATCTACCCTTCAGTCATTCAATTATCATTGTCGAGCCTTATGGATTTTCCCATTTCCCAGTTGCGATGCACGCCCGATTCCCAACCAAAATTTTTCCCCAAACGAGGGGTTCCTTGAAAAACCTTTCACCAGCCTCAGAGGAAAATAAAAATCACATCTTTCGTCTCCTCCGACGATGGATCCCTTCGAGTTCGAGCAGAGACTGAGAGACGAGGTTGTCTACCTCCACTCTCTGTGGCACCAAGGCCCTCCTCCAAACCCTCCTCCCTCCCACCACTCTTCTTCACGAGCCATCCCCATTTCAAAACCCGCGACTTTCAAGAAACAGAACTCGGCCGCCGCCAAGAAGAAGGGGCACAAGAAGCACAAGAACAGCGAAGAGCCGAAGGAGCCAGAGAAAGAATGGCCATGCAAGGAAGAACCCATCACTCAGCCCTCTCCCGCGTGGCCCGCCATGAAGCAGAAGGAGCCCGGCTCCGGCCAAACGTCCCGGTCCGCCTCCGCCGAGGATCAAGCCAAGATCGCCGGGCAGGTAATGCAGCAGAGGGCTCTGGAGAGATGCCGTAGATTGTTTGCGAAAGTCGGCGATTCCGATGGCAACGAGGAGGAGGACGACGACGATGGAGATGAAAAGGAGGATGATCATGAGGAGGGCGATAATGGCAGGTTAGAGGAGAGTGAGGAGTACAAGTTTATGTTGGACGTTTTTGTGAAAGATAGGGAGTTGAGGGAGTACTACGAGAGGAATCACGAGAATGGGGACTTTTGGTGCGTTGTGTGTGGCGCGCAAGGGGGTAAGATGAGTGGGAGGAAGTTTAAGAACTGTGTTGGGGTTTTGCAGCATTCGATTAGCATATCCAAGACGAAGAAGAGGCGGGCTCATAGGGCTTTTGGCTTGGTCATTTGTAGAGTCATGGGTTGGGATGTTGAGAGATTGCCTCTTATTGTTGACAAGGGTGAGCCGCTGAGTCGCACTTTGGCCGGTCCGAGTTTAGCGCAGGTATTGGGCTAATTCTTGTGTTATTTTGGTTTTTGGGTGTTTTGGGAGCTTTGTTAGAGTATCTGTGATATACATAGGGTGAGAATGAGATTAAGGAAAATGCTGGTGTTAATAAGGCAGATGCGGTCGATGTAGCTTGTGGGAGGGATGAAAATGGTCAATTTGGAAAGAAAACAAGCAATGACTTAATTCAGATTGTCAATCAGTTGATGATTCGTGAGGTCATTGGTTACACATAATGATTACTCACTTTGAGAACGTTAATGAACCCAATGTTCCTTATTGTTGATATTACTCTGATGGTATATTTGCCGATGTGTCCTTTGTTATGGATAGCAGACAGTTTGTGAAGAAGATGCTGCTACAAATTCTGTTGGAAATTATGAAAAGGAAATTTCAATACCAGTAACCAATGGAGAAGGGAATGTAGATGGCCTTGTACGAGAGAAGGTTTGGCTATGGAAGTCCTCTCCCATGAATTGCCCACTTTAAGTGACTGAGGTGTATTGAAGAATTTCCTTGAATTTGCAGACTGCTGCCAAAGAAGATGATGCCATGGGCATAAAAAATCTAAACAGGGGAAACATAGATGCCCGACCTGATGAAGAGAAGCTGCTACAGTGCTCTGTAAGATGATTGTGACAAAACTAAGAATTAGATATTATTTGGGGCAATGACATTGCTGTCTACTGAAATCTATTTACCTGCATTCTGATTACAAATGTACATAACAATCGAAATGTGACTTGCATTTTTCATTGAGCAACAACAAGAACCACAACGTGAGATGAAAAAATGTGGCAATTTCTGCTTTAGGTCACTACAAAGATGTACAACTCAAACATCGGGAAGCGCAAACTAATAATACAACAATTAGCTTCTTCTCTCCTCAAGACGCTTAGTTCATGGCCATATCCTTGAAATATGTGATAACCATCTTGTGTAGGATTCTGTACCGTTGCCAACGTCCAGTGTAGAATGGCCCTGTGGAAATCTTGTTGACAGTTCTTCCACAGCAGCATTGGGATGGCGTACCTTTGAATCTCTATCAAGTTGCTCAGTTTTGGCTGAGGTGAAAGAGGAATCTGAGACATGGCATCAGAAGGTTTTCCAAGCTTGTCATGCCTTTTTCCGATGCAGATCTGGTTCAGAAAGTGATGGTGATGGGGAGGCTGGTGATGAAGATGATGAAGAAGAAAATGAAGACGGCGATGATGATATCGTGGATGGAGACGTCGATGGGGAATGTGAAGTCATTAAGTTCTTTATGAAGCTGTTTATGGAGAATGCTGAATTAAGGAGTTATTATGAGAGTAAATATGGAGATGGCGATTTCTGTTGTTTGGTTTGTGCTGGTGTTGGAAAGAAGCCTTGGAAGAGGTTCAAGGGTTGTAATGGGCTTCTTCAGCACTGCACTACTATATGGAAGATAAAGAAGCTGGCTCACAAGGCCTATGCAAGGGCTATTTGCAAGGTTCTCAATTGGGATATCGATTGTTTTCCACCAATTAAGAATACATCAGAAGCTCTTGGTCACTGTTTAATTCAATCTGGTGATATGCAGGTATGTATTTGGCTCAGTCAGGTGCTTTTCCTATCTAATTTCTTTGAGATGCTTGATGCAGTTCTCTAATCTGCTTAAATTTAACATTACAGGGTGGCGGTACGGAGAAAATATTAATGTCCATAAATTGTCCAGATGCCAAGGTACACAAAAAAAAAAATGATAGTACCTCCACTTACCTTACCCCCAAAAAAAAATGATAGTACCTCTGACAAAATATTTTGTCGTTAAGATGCTCATGTCCATCTCCCTTTTTTCTATTATCTGAATAGATATACTCCTGTCTTTTCTTCCTCTGAGAAATTCATATTACTGTCAAGCTCTTCATGACAATCCTAAATATTAAATGACTGTGTTGTGCAGGATTCTGTATCGCCACCAGCATCCAGCATTGAATGGCCCTGTGAAAGCCCCGTAGATCGTGCTGGGATGGCAGCATCTGAGTGGCCGTCTTTTAAGTCTCCATCAAATTATGCGAATCACTCAGTTTCGGGGGATGAAAAAGGAGAACCCAAAACTTGGCATCAAAAGGTCCTCGATGCTTGCCAAGCTTTTTTCAATTACATGTCTGGTTCAGATAGTGACGGTGATGAGGAGGCTGATGATGAAGAAGAAGATGAGGGCGATGATGATGAAGATGCGTTGCATGGGGACGGCGACGGGGAATGTGAAATTGTCAAGTTCTTTACTATGCTGTTCACAGAGAATGCTGAACTGAGAAGCTATTACGATAGTAAATATACAGATGGGGATTTCGGTTGTTTGGTTTGTGCTGGTGTTGGAAAAAAGCCTTGGAAGAGGTTCAAGGGGTGCACCGGGCTACTTCAGCATTCCACCACAATAGTCAAGACGGAGAAGAGGGCTCACAGGGCTTATGGAAGAGCCATATGCAAGCTTCTTGGTTGGGATATTAACAAATTCCCATCCGTTGCGAATAATCTGGAAGCTCTCAATCACTTTTCAATTCAACCTGCTGATGCGCCAGTGAATATTTTGTAACTCTGTTTTTGGCTTGCCTTGTCTTATTTCTTTAGGATACTTGTCCAGTGATTTGGTTTGATTTGATTATCGCAGGGCAATGGTGCTGACACAATCCCAAAAGATAATGCTACTGCCGCTCAAGATGTTGGAGCACAGATGCTTTGAGAGGTTAGCGACCAGCACAACCTCTTTTTTTTTTTTTTGGATCAAAGCAACCAGCACAACCTTGAAAGGCAAATTAGTTGGGCGTTACTGTGAATAGTCAGCAGCGATTGGCTTGAACAAATTTGTTTGTTTCTTTTTTTGTTATCTCAAGGTCTTCTGTATTAGGATTGGCTGAAAAAAGAAAGATTTGCACCAGATATATGATATGGATGCTCTTGAAGAAGGATCACTGAAACGTGGAGGCCCTAATGTCATTCATCTTTGGATGTCAATCTTGGCTTTGTGGATATTATCTTCTGTGACATTTGCATGATTAAGCTATGAATGTACCGACTTACATCTGTGGTCCGGCCAAATATAGATGACTAACTTACAATTTGGGAAGTGGAAAGTAGCCCTGCACGAATGATTTTCCCCGTTACACTTTGCTGAAGAGTCGGAGACTTCCCTGAGCACTCAAGACCCTGACAGTGACTGTTAAGATCTCGATAGTTTATCATCCAACTTCTATGGCTCACCGTGCAATTCGGATGCTAAACTTGAAGTCTTATCCCTGCAACCTTGTAATGGCAGATCGTCGGGTGCGTTTGGGTAAAACTTTAGGGGAATGCAAAGTCATTTCCCCAATGAGCTTTGAGTGAAGTTGTATTTGGTGAAAGGTAAATAGCGTTTGGCTAGCGGCGCTTTCATCCAAAAAGCCTCGCAGGCTTATCTCCACCGACGACAATGGCTTGCACCTCTGCTCCTTCCTCCTCTCCGACCTCCGCAACTCAGCTCCATAGCTCGAGACCCACGAAACCATCTTGCAAGAAAAACCTCCATTGCCTCACCAACTAGCTCGAGACCCACGAACCCTAGATCAGTTCTTTGCAACTTACAATTCGTCGCCTCTGTCCTGAGCTATTCCTCCCGATCGTGCAGTTCGATCATTGCCAGCTTCTAGGTCGTCGGTTGCCAACCATCACCCGTCCTTCCCGCTGGTGGGATTCTGGTTTGTGCTTTGTCTTTATCCCGATGGCAGATCTCAGCTGTGGTTGTGAAACCTAATCGGGTAGAGCTCTGTTTCCGTGGCTGCTCACTTGGCTAAGGCCAACTTCCCCGAGCTTCCCTTGTCTTCTGAACACCCTCGATGTCATGTTTGGCTCGGTCGTCGCGGACCCAAACCGTGATGCAGGAACTCACCCCGCGAAGGGGAAAATGGGTGGCACAAGGTTGAGCGACCCTCGTCGATCCACGCAAGCGTAGGCAAATGCTGCCGGTGTCCAGCGAACCAGGCGGCCACTGGTGTTGCGTCGCCCCGGGCGACGGCCGTCGGTGGCGCACGACCCCATGGAAGCCGACACCAGTGTCCCTCAAGCGGTTCTCTGTTCATGGCGACTTGCTGGAGAAAGAAATAGCAGAAGACTACTGGTGAGTGCCCATCGCCAACCACAACCACCACCAAAGGCCAACACGCCAGCGTCGAACACCGTGCCAATTCAATTTTCCGGCGATCGGACGACTTTGAGACACCTCCATTTTGTCCCTGTAACCCCTCCGCCTCCGCCCACCTGTCCATCCTTGAAGCCAAGGTTGAGCAACACTCGTCGACCCACACAGGCTAGGCAATCGTCGCCGGTATCCTGCGAACCAGGTGGCCACTGGTGTTGCGCCGCCCTGGGCGACAGCCATCGGTGGTGTGCGTCCCCATGGAAGCCGACGTCTCTCAAGCGGCTCTGTGAAGCCAGGATGGGGACTTAGCCAGGGCAAAGAGGGAATATAATAAAAGCTGGTGAGGGCAAAATAGGAAGAAAAAAAAAAGTCACTTACTTAGAGGAGTGAGCATTCCGAAAATGCTCAAAGCCCCACTTGCCTTGGGCTTTCAGCTTTGGCATTTCCTCAAAGTGGGCTAAAAGAAGTTGCCAAACACCAAAAAAATTTCCCAAGGGACTGGGAAAGCTATCCCCAAACGCACCCGTCCTGCACGTCAACCCAATTACGAACTTTGATTCAAGATATATTTGCTCAAAGCAAGTAACGTTTGGTTAGGCGACTCGGGTTCTGTTTGGCAGTGTTCCCGTTCCTCCATTTCTGTTCTCGGGAACGGTAAAGAACAGAAGCATGTTTGGTAATGCAAATATTTATGATTCTGATTCTATTTTTGGGAGCACTTTTGGATCATTTTTCATAATAAAAAAAAGTTGGTTCTTGTGTTCCAGAATACTTTTGAGAATCACTATTTTCCGCCATATACTTCTTTGAATTTTTCCTCGATACTTTCAATTCTTGTTGAAACCCGATTTTTAATTATATTTATATTTATATTTATTTTTAAAATTAATTTAAAAATAACAAAAAATCATAAAAATTGCAAAATCAACTTTCAAAGCCTTGGCCTACCCTTAGGAACCAATTTTGAATTAAAAAAATTCAAAATTTTTTATTTTATTTTATTTATTTATTTATAAAATACCCAAAAAATTAGAAAAATTTCATTCGTGGTCAGAAAAATATACAAAGATAGTTGATATTGTTATTTCACTTTCCTCTTCAAGATGGCATTTTTAAATCTAAAAAAATTAACTTCCTTCTTCGCAACTCTTTTTTATTTTTTTCGTTTCTTTTCCTTAATCACTATTTGATTTAATTATTTTCTCTTTTCTTTGTCATCAAATATGATTATATAGTTATTTAATTTAAATGAAAAATTGGGAACGAAAATTTCATACAGTTACCAAATGCTTTTCTGTTCCTGGAACAAAAATTTTAAACATTTACCAAACGCGTTCTGATTCTCAAAAAATCATTCATGAACATAAACACTGAGGAACATAAACAAGGAACGAGAACACTGCCAAACAGACCCTTGGTAACTTTTTGCGTATTTTTTAAGAAAGTAGCTTTGTAGTTATAAAAAAAAAAAAGAAGAAGAAAAAGATAACATAGGGCATGGCTGACGTGCACCATCTCCATTGTGGAGGGATACCTAGTGAAGCAAGGTGAGGGAATCACTCTTCCTTACTTCACTAGCCTCCGCATAACTCACACCACCATGTCCATGTCCATGTCCACGTTTCGTCAAATCGATCAGACCCAATTCGGGCATGAAGCACCGGTGCACAGGATTAGACTAGGCCAAGCGATATTGATTCCTGTTCATCTTCAATTTCTGAATCTGAAGCTGTTTCCAGTTTCTTTGCTTCTCCTAATTCTGAAATGAACCTGCTGTCAGGGGGTAAGAACAGCAGGAGTGCCACAACTTTTGTACGGAGATCACCTGAGTGTCATAATTTTTTTTTCGATCACCTGAGTGCCTCAACTTTTAAATATGGATCACTCAGTACCACTTCTGGCGAAAGTCGATCACTTGAGTGTCAATTCTGGCAAATCGTCCTACGTGGAATTTTTTTTATCATTATTTTATTTATTTATTAACGACACGTCAATTTTTTGTCTCCTTCGTCGGCAACCACGGGGCATTCTCGTCGGCTTGAAGAAGAGGGATTCCGGCGACCCTCACCGGCAACGATTGGCCAACCCACTGGCATCGGCCAGCTCGCCCTGGGCCGGCAAGATCGCGACGGTCCTCAGTGATGGACGTTACGACCTCTGTGTCCGTGGTTGAGGGTGCGAAGGCCCTCGCCAGATCTGAGCAAGGGCCCTCACGGCCCCATCGGCCATGGGCGAGGGGGCTTGACTGCACCTGGCGACGTCCGTTTTAGATCTAGTCGCCGGTCCGATGCCTCATGGTTGCCGACGGTCTCAATTCTTGCATTTGTGCCAACAATCACGAGTCTAATCGCTTGGGCCAACGGATCTAGGGTTTGTGCATTTGTGGGTGGCCGAGGTCGCGTGACCCTCGGCGTTGCCTCACATGACTTCTTTGAGGCTGCTGGGGCTTCGGACGCGATGAAGACGAGCTTGGTGCAGATCTGAGGCTGCTGTGGATGGCCTCTGTTTTTGGTACTCCAAAACAGAGCATCACTGTGAGAAGAAGGGGGAGGGAGAGAAGGAGGAAGAGGAAGAGGGCGGAGGCGGAGGCGGAGGTGGGTGGCGAGGAGCAAGAGGACAGAGAGGTACAGCTGAAGGGGACAGAGGCGGAAGCGGGTGGAGGAGAGGGTGGCCGGTCGGCCAGGGGCAGGCGGGGGTCGCCAAGGGCCCGTCGGACAAGTAAATAAGAAAAAAAAATTAACCAAAAAATTATGAAAAATTACACATGCATATCAATATATTCGAAAAAATCGATCGCCGGTGCCATATAAGCATTTTTTACCCCCACCTCAGCTTTTTCGATCACCATGTAAGCTTTTCTGATCGCCACATAAGCGTTGGCACTCAAGTGATCCATATTTAAAAATTGAGGCACTCAGGCGTTCGAAAAAAAAATTGTGGCACTCAAGTAATTTCCGTACAAAAGTTGAGGCACTCCTACTGTTCTTAACCCCCCCGCTGTCAGTCTGTCATTGTGCAAGCAATCATATGGGACAAAATGAGAACGAGAACAAAAGGCGAGTGGTGGTGTTTTCCATTTTGCATTCCTTCTCTCTCCTTCATTTTTCACTTCATTTCCGTATTGTCATTAAAGATATTACCATCGTCATGAGAACGTCATAAGAGTGATCATGAACTTGCAAAAAATAAAGAGAAATGGGAGAGTCTAACCTGAGTGGGGAAGAGAGAAAAACCAAAGTGGAAAGAGGAAGACCAAAATAGTGCACAAGATGACCCCGGGCACGAGCAAAAGATAGAAGATGGCCCTTAAAAGTAAAAACTGTTGATGTCTCTTGAAAGACGAACTCCTACTTTTGGGTTGAGATCAGTACAATTGCAGCGCAATATATGACTGGGTCGAGGCGGACCGGCTCGGGGTTCTCGAAAGTGATGGGCTTGAGCTAGCAACTGCGCGGGCCGAGTAATAGAAAACAGAGTATCATCACAAACGACGGCTCTGCTTTCTTCTCATGAAATATTCCGTTAAATTCCAGGGGCGCGATTCGATCGGGGCGCAAAACCTGGAGGGGAGGGTTAGGTTTTTAGAGGACACATTAAACAGGGGACGATTTGAAGAGAGACTGGTGGGGTTGTGAATCTCGAGACCTGTGGGCAGAACAAAAAAAAACCAGCAAAAAGTGTCGCCATGCATTGCATTCTGCTCTGTCGGCATCAGCTGCGAAACACGTAGATGGGACAATCGACAACAAGTATCGCCATGCATGTCGCTTCTTCCCTACCATCCCGACACGTCAACCACAATCGTACCCTCTGAGCTGAAGCCGCCATTTGTTTCTGTTCTATTCCCCTGTTTTCGGCTCTGTTTGTTTTTTTACCCTCACTGTTTCCTGGGCAAAGTCATGGCCCCTTTCAATCGACCATAGCAATTCAAGTTTGTTCTTTTACTAGTCATCCTTGCCCCCAGATGAGACGCCAAGTCGGACAGCATTCTGGTTTGAGGAAGAAGGAAACAAACAAAACGAAACAAACTCCCATCGAAAGCTGACTCGAATGAATGAGGCACCCCCGAAGTCATATTCATTCGGAGGACAAAGATACAGTTCAAAAGTCATTTTGCTGAATCCACAGCCTCTGCCCATTTCGAAAACAGAGCACCAGCAAGAAACATCCACTCAATTCAATCAACCATGCAAAAGACACGACCATCCAAATGCGAAGATATTACCTTGGTCCATAAACTCCCCCGATTCATTCGTTTCTCCTGTTTAGGTTTAGCGGGAACCGTTACTGAGATTCAAGCCCCAGCCGCGGATCCCGAAGTGGAGCTCGGACGCGGAGACCAGGAACTCCACGGCCTGCTGCGGCGTCAGCAGCTCCACCACTCGCGTCACCGTCTTCAGCCGCAGTTCATCCGCCTTCTTCACGATCGCCCCCAGCTTCCCTATCTTCCCCTCCAGGTCCAAGCTCGCCTCCATCAGGTCGCTCACGCCGTCTTGCCACTCGGACAGCTCCTCCGTTATCACGTTCTCTTCCCTCACGGTGTCGCACTGCAGCTCACTCACTCCCCTGTCAAGACATTTTTACATGTTGAGCCATCCTGATCCTCAATCTAGTACGTCCATCATTTAATTAAAAATACGTGTCGTTCGGTTCAAAATATAGTAAATAAGATTCGTTCCTTTAGATAAGTCATTTGATTATCGACCTAATACATGAATCGGTTAAGAATATTGTATACATGTGTCTGACCGGTTCAAAATGTCGTACATAAGATTAAGATTCATTCCGTTGCACAGAAATCTAGCACTTCGATCAATTAAGAAGGTCATAATACGTTCTGTTCCGTTCGGTTAGATTTAAACTGACGAATTTGACAACATGCGTTTTATTCCGTTAGATAAAAATTGGCGAATTTGGCAATTATTAATAGATATTATCGAAAGCTTTGGAGCACATATATCCGTTAGATCGCTAACTTTAAGGGAGTCTAGATTCAATTAGACTTTCTTAGATCAAGCTCAATTGCATTTAATGGTAATGGAAATGTGTGCATTCCTATACAATTTATCTTATAGCTTGCATTTACTTTCTCACAAGATGCATTTCCCTTTAGTAAATTACTTTTTAATATAGTTAGTCCCTAAAGTGACTAAACAGGTGCCGAAGGAAGTAATTCTACCTAAATTTCAGACAATAATTCTGACAAAAAGCTCGCATGATGTCCTAAGTTAGGACCGGAGAAATTTAAATCCTAGCCGTAGAGGGGCAGAGAGAAAATAAATAAACTAAGCTAGCCTGAACTGGCTCGGAGACAGATCCCCCAAGTCGCCGGTCCTGAACCCGCGAAGGATGTCGATGATGCGGGCCTCGAACAGAATGCTGGACTCGGTGTAGACCAGGTGGAACACCGTGGTGGGCCGCCACCCGCCGATCCAGTGGAGGGACCGCTCGAGGGCGGTGATCCACGGGGCGGCGAGGACGGCGAGGACATCGCGGTCCGCCGCGAGGGCTTTCGTCCGGTAGTACTCGGCGTAGTGGTCCATGAACTTGGTCACCAGGTGGTGGAGCTGCTGGTGGTGGTCGGCGGTGGTGGGGGGCTTGGGCGCGGCGGCGAGCTGGTCCACCTGCTGGCGGAGCTGCTCCATCCAGACGCCGTAGAAGCGGTCGAAGCTGCTCATCCTTCGCTCCGACGGAACACTTTCATGAAGAGAGAGAGAGAGAGAGAGGAAAGGGAGGGTCTGTCTATGGGATCCGAATCCCCTAACATAGAAAATCTATGTGTCTGGCTGTGCGAGCAGAGCAAAGCAATGCACGTTTGTACGCAGGGGGTGCGTCTTGTCTTCTGCTGCACCGCGTAGGGTTAACACTTGGCACTGCTGTACGTGGAAAAAATATGAGGTGGGGTATCGCTATAATTGTCGCCGGGATTCAAATGGTGGAAGGTTGGATCTGATCTTGCTTTTTTTGTCGTTTTGTTTATTTTTATTTATTTATTTTTGGTTTATTAAGGTTTCGATCTCTCACGGACTTTTTTTCAAATTAATTTTTTTAAAATTTACCAAAATAGAATAAAAAAAATTTACACATCTGCCAACCGGCACCCAATCGGCATATGGGTCTCGCTCAGCAACCCAAATGTCAATCGGGATCCGAGGCCCATCCGGGCATGTAGGCCCGAGAGCAGGCCCAGATCCCCATTATTTATTTTTTAATAAATTTTCATATTTTTAATTATTGATGGTTATAATATTTATTTTATTTGTGATTATTTATCTTTTGAAACTATTTTTATAACATAATCATCAATCATTACTAAAAAAAAAATGGAGTAATCAACTTATATCTTAATCATGTTTTTCATATATCTTACTAATCTCGACTGGAGTATACTGATTTTAGGAAAAAAAAAACAAAAAAGAAAGAAAGAGATGAAACAAACTAGGAATGGAACTCATGACCACTAAAGCACCTCGCTCAAATGACAACCAACGGGGTAAATAGTAGAATTAACAATATTGTTCGCAGTTTAATTAATCTATATACACATTAAAAGACGTTATATTAATGAGTCTGGCATGGAAAAAGTGCATACACCTCTTTCCTACTTCAAAAGACGGGATGTAATGAGTCTGTTATGAAAAGATCGAAAGAGGAAAGAGGGAAAGGATGGTTCGTTCAAGATCGAAAATTGGCATCGGAGGAAGAAAATGCAAAATTGACAAGGAAAATAGCGTTTTTTGGGGAAAAAGCCCGGCCAAACCACCTATGGCTGTTTGCCAATGGATTCATCTCGAAAAGTTACATGAAATAAAATAAATAAAAAAGTCCAAAACGGGCGCCCGAGCGATGAGATATGCCCTTTCAAAGTTTTTTCCTTTCTTTACTCGTTTCCACTCTTTTACTGCAGTTTTACATCTATCCATGCGGTTTTAAGCTATTTCGCTGCGATTTTCCATCAATCTATTACTGCGATTTCCATCATATTACTGTAATTTTCAACATATTACTGCAGCTATAGCACTTTGTTGTCATTTTTTTAAGTAATGATTGATAATTATGTTATAAAAATAAGTTTCAAAAAATAAATAATCATAAATAAAATAAATATTATAATCATCAATAATTAAAAATACAAAAAATTATTAAAAATAAATAAATAATGGGGATTCGGGCTTGGTCGCCTAGAAGGGCCTCAGATTTCGCTCGACATTTGGGCTGCTGAGCGGCACCCAACCTGCATATGGGCTGCCGAGCGGCACCCAATTGGATAATTTTTTTAATTCTATTTTGGTAATTTTTTAAAAAAATTAATTTGGAACAAAGCCCATCTCTCGCACGATTTTTTTTTTTGGTCGAACAACAATTTTTATTAGCTTACGAAGAAGTTCTGGAACAAACCAAACTGGGTGAATCTAAGCATCTCGCACAATTCGAAGCTGGCTTTTTTGGCTTTTCAAGCGGGTTGAACGGTGAAGGGAGGAGCACAGTTACGAGTAAGTTCTTTTGAAAGGGTCTCCGAACCATTCCAAAATAATGCAGGATCTGTTCATTCCATTCCGCGCTAACGTCAACAATTTTCGGCTAACACTAGTTGGATGGATTCAGTTGGCAAAATGCCACGAAGGACGTCTGCCGTCCACATCATCGAGTATTAAAGGCAATGCCCTTGCGAGCTCTTGGATCTATACTTGAAGTAAATTTCAAATAAGGGCCTGAAGTGGACCTTGTTTCAAATAGAATCATGAAGTGTCCTCTTTGTTTCAAAGAAGAGTTCGACCAAAGATATTTTCGCTATTTATTTTTTTTCCCTTTTTTTCCCTTCATATTAGTTAGTGGCAGGGCCTCACCTGGGTAGGGTGAGGCTATCCCTTGCGGCCGTCAAGGGCGGCCTCATGAAGGGAAAGAGACAACGATTAAAAAGAAAAGAAAATAAAAAGACGAAAATTTCCCTGGTCATACCCTTATTTTAAACAAAAAGCTCATTTTATGCCCTTAGTTAAAACGAGATTCACTTTAGAACCTTATTTGAGAAAATGAAGACATTTTAAGGCCTTATTTAAAATTTTCTCTAAATTTTATTTTAGGACAAAAAGTCCATATTAGGTCGGTTGCACAAGATCTGTGAAACACCTTACTCATTTCTTGGACTTAATAAGATGCACCCAGATGAGTCACCGGAGATGGATCTACAAATTTTCTTTACTTGAGCAAATATGATCCATGATTTCAAATAAATCGAGTACTCTGTGAATGACTAGTTAGCAAATTAGGTTATTCACTCACGTAATGTGAATGCCACCTTAATTTTAAATAAGCCACTGAGACATTTAATTCCTTTATTAATAGGAGATCATGTTGGATCAAGTTTCGTCAGACGAGCTCCGATGTATCATTTGAGTTTCACAACTTTCGTTATTTTTCCAACAACAAAAAAGTGAACGAAAAAAAATATGTCTATTGTGAACCAAAATATTTAAGCTCCATCTATTTTGGGAAAAAATGAGTGATTTGAAAAAAGTTTTCCAAAAAATAATATTTGATATCGCTCACTAAAATTAATAAGCGAAACATATTTTCATCATCCGCAGAAAAATTTAGACACAATTTGTTGTCGGCAATGAAAATATTTTTTAACGACCAAATATTTTAAATGATACATGCGATCATTTCTAATCGCTCGTTTTTCACGAAATCAACGGAGCTCTAAACACAAATTATTATCAATAACGAGAACAAATTATTAGTTAAATATTTCAAACGATGCAAAAAATCATTTGTAAGAAAATATATTTCGTGAAATAAACGAAGTCATGGCTATACTTGATCGAGCCCTAATGATTTAGGGGAAAAGCCCACCATAGGCATTTGTAATTTATAAGCACCGCCAAATTAGAAAAGTCAAGACCCGCTAACGAAGTCTATGTACACATAAATAAGAAAAACGTAAATATGTCACATGCACGTACTAAACTGAATTCAGGTCGTCGATAATGAAGTGCTCCACGTAGATCGCGTCGAGTCCCATCAAATCTGATGATCCAGATTCAATTTAGCACATGCACTAAGTTCTTTGAACGATCGAAAATGTAAGCTAAACTTTCTAAACTGCATACATTTAAGTAATTACGTCATGAACAATCCCACGTGCCCGTGCATGCGCGCAGCTTGAGGATCCGAAGAGATGAAAAACTGACAATGGACTCGACTCAGACCTTCCCGAGAACGGAGTCCCTCCGTTTCCCCCACTCATGGATCGAGAGGTGAAGCTTCTTCATGTCCACCAGAAACTCCACCGCCTGCAGCGGCGTCAGGATCTCCTCCACCAGCTCCCTCAGCGTCGCCAGCCTCAGCTCGTCCGCCTCCGTCAGCAACCGCGCCAGCGATAGCGCGTGCCCCTTCATCACCCTCTCCACCGACTCGCTCTCCTCCCCGGCTCGCCCGCTCCGCTTCGCTATCAGCGCCAGCGGATAGTCCGCGATCTCCTCCTGCATGCTGGCCATCCGGCTCGACAGCTTCTCCTCCATCCTCACCGTCTTCATGTGCAATTCGTTGATCGATCTCAGCTGCGACGCCGATATATTGCCGAGACTGATGCCGCTGCTGTTATCATCGCCTCCTGTCCCTCCGCCGGTGACCCTAGCTTCGAGTTCCGATCCGGAGATCGAGTACACTAGCCTGATAGCCAGAGTCGGCCTGCGAGACAATGACCGCTTAATTTCGCCTTTCTCGATCGAAATCACTCGACAACTCAAGCAAGTCTTCCTTGCAAAAGCGGGACCAAAACCGATGGGACCGGAACAGATAAACGCGATCGTGCATTTAGGGAAACGAGGGAATCCCACCTGCAACCGCCGATCCAGAGGAAGGAGTTCTCGAAGGAGGTGCACCAGGACGGGCAGAAGAAGGAAGGCGCGTCGTGCTGGGCGAGCTGCGATCGGGCCTCGAGGTAGTCCCGGAAGTGCTGGATGTTCTTTCCGGCGAGGGACTTGAGCTTGTCGGCGTCGCCGGAGTGGGTGGAGACCGCCAGCAGGAGCTCGTCGAGGTCGCGGTGTTGTTGCGCCATCCAGTTGCGGAAGCAACACCCGAAGCGGTCTTGCATGGCGGTGGAGAGAGACTCCATTAGAGAGGGAGGGGGGGAGGGAATGGTGATGAGTGAGGACAGATGAGAAGGCGTGGAATGGAATGGGGAATTTGTCGAAATGCGCATGCGCTTGGGGTCTGCAGTTCGAACGGAGACAAAAGGCCAAGAACGAGGACTTGGGATCAAGCAAAACGACGAAAAGGAGGGGCATTCAGATATTTTTAGGGGGAGGGGGGAGCATACTTTTGCACGTGCTGTCCGGTGAGGACGATGGTGTGTTGGTCGTCACCTTGGAATTTGGACACATCCTACAATTGAATCGGTAACGCCAAACCCATCATTTCATTTTATTATCTCCTCTTGAACATCCATCTAAAATCCCAACCCAATGAACCTCCCCGGGTAGCTCACTTTATCCAATCATCCAAGGTATGGAAATCCATCCCCCCCCTTTTCTTCTCACACTGTTTTTTTCCCCATCCGCTTTACCTACGACAGTAAATTTAGTGAAGAGAAAGATCATACCTGAGCCCAACTGTTCCATATGTCACGGCCATCCTGAAACGCTGGAGCATTTGTGCTTGCTTTGTCCCTAGAAACAACAGTACGGAATCCAGTTTTGCATTAATCAACAGCGATCGCAAGATCCTCCCGCCTCTAGCATTTCGCAGGTAATTGTTGAATCAGACTGCAGCCACATTGTTGCCAATCTCGAGCGATTTCGTCGTTCGCCTTCAACTGCCTTCACCGAAGGTATCACCAAGAGTATCAACAACAATGCATCGTCCTGCTCATCCACGCCCATCCTGTACGATTGTCTTCAACTCATGGACAGGGCTTGATTACTTTTAGGCTTTCAATACTGCCCTAGGGAACATAATCGGGTCGCGATCAGCTCTGTCAGGCCCAGCAACGTGGGTCTTTATCTAGCGACTGGCTTCCCCTCTGTACTCAAGGCCATTGACTTCTTCGAGGCCCATCCTAGTTGTACATATCTCCCAAATTAGTAATAAAGCCGTGCATTTCGACAAAAAAAAAAAAACATCCATCTAAAAGATTTTCCCTAAAAGATTTAATTGCCGGAATCAATCACAATACATGACCTATATTGAAATATCTTCCCCTTTTCTTTTTTTTTTCTTTCCTTTTTTCTGATAATGCTCGTTTCAAATTCGACTATGTACACGAAAATCCCCTCCCCTACGTGAATCAAATAAGTCCTCACATAAACGATAGTCAATTGCTAGGCGTATCTCATGTCTAGGGGTCACAAAATGGGTATAGAATTTGTATTTAACCCATACTTAATGGTGATAGGTTATAAATGAGTTGACTTAAGTCTTAAAGGCAGGTTTAAGCGGATCGTAAATGAGTTAGTCAGAAACTTAATGGATTCTAAATGGATCATAAATGGGTTAGCTAAGGCAATTATCTTAAATGAATCATAAATAGGTTTTGTAAATATTTAAAAAAAAAATTGAATGTTTGAATATTTAATGTTTACTTTTTTTATTTTAAATTTTCTTTCTGTTCTTCCTATTGCCTTGGTCGTTGCCCTGCCTTGGCTGCCATTGGTCGGCAATTGCCACCGTCCTAGGCTGTAGGCAGTCGTCAGCCAAGGCAAGAGGCAAAAAAATAGGAAGAAAATAAAAAAAAAATGTAAAAAGAAAAATATTAAAATAGTAAAAAAAAATCGAATTATTAAAAGATTTGGATATTCTTAAAATACTCAGAAAATCTATTAATGACTCACTTAAAATATGGCAAGCCTCGAACTCACTAGAGTAGGCCATGTTTGTGGTTGGCTGCAGTGCTAGCAACTGTTGTCGTGGCCCGCGACTAATGGAGAAAAGAGGAACAAGGAAAATAAAAATAAAAAGAAACATTTTTTTTAGAGATTATAAAAGTTATGCATAATGTTTCAAGAATATATTTATTAAAAAATGTATAAGAAACGAATTTTTCTAAATATGATTAAACGTTGAAGTATTTTAACGATATGAGTCAGATCGGGTATGAGTCGCTAAATTTGTGGGTCAATATGGATCGAACCATATTCGACTCGATCCACCCATTTGACACCTCTACTCATGTCATGATGTGTTACGTTGAATGAGAAATTTTGATTTGCATGTGGAATTTGCACTATCGCAGTCATGAACAGTTAATCACTTAGAAAATTTCTTGAGAATTTGGATATCAATTCTTCTTTTCGTGAACATGCAAAAGATAGATGGTAAATGAGTCTGATGGTAATCACAAGCGATCCGTCAATATTTTTGGAAGTAAGCTCGCCGTTTCTCCAGAAGCTCAAAGCCTCAAACCAACCCACCTTTGATAGTTGCTAGATTATTTACTACTTGATTTCAAGTAGGGTCAGCGCATAAGCAGGCAAATATTATAAGATCCAATTCATGCGAAAAGAAAATTCACGAGTATTGTGAATACTTGCCAAAATCCGGAATACGTAATTTAAGAGAAAAATTATATAAAAAAATCTTAAATTTATTACAATTGTGTCAATTGAGTGCTAAATTCTTTTTTGGCCAATTGAATCCTAAACCTTTAACATTTATACCAATTCAGTCAATCCGACCAACTTTGGTCGGCCAACATTTTACATGATAATTTTTAATAATATTTTTGATATTTTTACATACTTTTTATTTCTTTTTTTTTTCTCCTTCTTCCTCTTCCTCCAGCTGGTCGACGATCCTGCGACTGAGAAGGAAAAAAGATAGAAAGAAAAGGATGAAGAATAAACAAGTACATAAATAATTTGAAAAATTATTATATATCTATTAAAAATTGCCCACGTTAGCGTCAACTAACCAAAATTGACCGAATGGATTAAATTGCACAAATACAGAAGATTTATGACTTAATTGGAAAAAAAATAGAATTGAATTGACGCAATTATAATAGGTTTAAGACTTTTTTTTATAATTTTTCCTAATTTAAGTCAATCGTACATACTGACAACAAAGGCAACAATTGTTGCGATTGAATGTTGTCGAAAGGCCTATTAAAATTCAAAGACTCGCGCTCTTTTATTCGAGTCCTACCAATGAATAGGGAACCACCGAGCAGAGCTTATTGAGAGATCGCATTGAGAATCAGTGATTGAAACTTCGACCAAATGTGGCGCTGAAAGTCATAGCGGTCTCGATACATAGAGCCACAAGAAAAGCCCAAAGAATTGTCGTTTCATAATTGTAGCGTCTGCTCAGCTGAAACTCACAGAGTAAGTAAATGCACACTCCCTGGTGGGGTCAAGATTCTTGCCCACTGTAAATACAAAGATTGCCTCGGTGTTCTCAGAAGAAGGCATATACTTCAGTTGTATCATAGGGATTTCCTTCAAGAGTGCTTGCTATACCGTGATTTTGTCGCGTGAAAATGTCAAAGGAGGGAACGGATATCAACAGCAAATTGATAGAGGGGGTTTTGTCGATCGGTTCCCTTTTACTAGGAGATATAGATTTT
This sequence comes from Rhodomyrtus psidioides, assembly GCA_021437785.1. Lineage (NCBI taxonomy): Eukaryota > Viridiplantae > Streptophyta > Magnoliopsida > Myrtales > Myrtaceae > Rhodomyrtus > Rhodomyrtus psidioides. The sequence goes on along the minus strand of JAILYB010000134.1, from coordinate 1,099,559 downwards.
GGAACCAAAGCATTGTCCCCCAACAAGCCGCATAACACAGAGGATAAAGCATACTTTAGACAAAAATCTTGGTTGTGAAGCTAAGATACTGTTCTTTTCGCAAAGAAAAATGTAGCCTCTTTTACGTGGCCCCGTCACCACATCGGACCAATCGTGTTCAGAAGACAAATCCAAGATGCGGGTTATTACCGAAAGATCCATTGTTGAATTCTGTTGTCAAAGCGCATATTACAACTTACTCCAGCAGCTTATAACTACTTTTCATCCGGCAATTGTTCACTGGCACCCTAGAGTTTGGCTCCCAATCTCAAGGCTTCGAGTCGCCGGTGCACTTCCTTTCAGGGGTTGGTCTATTCCTGGCACATCCACAGAAAGGCAAGAGGGCCAGACTAAGATACCAGTAGCAGGGTGTAATCAGCATGCTTGATTTCTACATGGCCATATATCTCCTCTGAAACATATGTTTATGCAGACCTTCCAGAAAATACACGCGAAAATTTGATTATTACCAATGATGCTGACTTGCTAATAAGAGCAAACCGGGCACTTGTGACAAAAACGTTCAAAACTGGCAAGCTATTGTGAAGATTGAGCTCCTCAACTAGTTCACATGCTTTCGGCTTATACTAGATATTTCACCGTGCTAAAAGCTCTCGCTGATTACACAATAATCTCTACCTTCCAGTTTTCATTCATTGACAAGAAGCAGAATGTCAAGTAGCTATTTATTGATGATGGTCATCCCAACTAGTAAGACGATGAGAAGACTAAGGTTCAGGTCAAGCAGCAATGAGACCGAACAAGTTGGATAATTAAAAGGACTCGCTGCAAGCTACAGTCATATCACCCCGAATAACCAAGGTACATTTTTCTCGCTCATCAGAGCAATAGATGGTTACTTAAAAAACTTTGCACATAAAGCAGCCTCCTGGAAGACGGAAGCGAATGCTGATAAACGATTAACAAACAGTAATAATTATGCCATAGATGAACGATGTGTTTCATGGACTATAAGAAGTCAGAACATATAAAGAGAGCAGATGCTTAACATTTCTGTTGCTATAAAACCAGACCAATCGCTGCTTGTAATAAACACAGCTTCTCTTTCAACTTTGTCCTCATAAATGGCATTTTCAGACTCAGCTTATGCTCTTTCCATCATAAGTAATTACCAATTTCTCCTTCAAGAGGCGACCGTGTTAATCGGTTTGCAATTCTGAAGCACCTACAGGTCAGTTGCTCATTATTCCTTAAAACATCCTTTTATGCGTCTAAGTGGGAGTATTTCATGGCCATTGTTGCGTCACAATTTTACAGGAGGAACTAGCTTCACAAGCCAGCAAAGAGGTGTGCGTGCTAAGTGAAAAGGTTAAACAAAGTTGAAGAAGGAGGAATACTAGTTACGGGCACTTGCCCTGGAGTGTCAACTGACTGTGTGAATTGGCAAATGAAAGGACTTAGATCACTGACATCGAGCATGCAGTATAACCGAATTGACGATCAGTAATGAGATTATAAGGTCAAGATTTTCTTATCCAATGCCACAGATCCCGTTGGCTGTTTCCCAGGCCAAAGAAGACCAGTGAACAAATTAAGCACCGAGTCCAAGGAGCTCTGGTGAGTGGAAACAACTGCCAAACAAGCACCATAGGTGCAGCATATTAAGCTATCTTCCTGTCGATCCTCAATAAACACTAAATGGGAAGTAGGGGGTATTATTGTATGGTCTCACATTTCCATCTCAACTCTCAAGTAATGATATCGCAGAACAACCATGGTTATCGCATCAGCCATAGAAAATCAGAGTCACTTCTACAAGCTCAATTCTATGTTGTTCATCCAGCTGAATCTAATGAAAAAACCCAAGTCCAAACTTCAGAACATGAACCCAAAAAGAACAAGAATTACAGCCAAACCAAATTAGCAAAATCACATGGGAAGACAAAACGAACACTTCCAATCCCAGAAAAGAACCTGAAGAACCAGTCAATCAATGGGTTTGGGCACAGCATTGGCAGAGTCATGGGGCGATTGATCCTTCAACCCTTGTTGCCGCTGTTGAAGGGACTTGCTCTCCAGCTCACGCCATTTGTTAATTGCAGCAGTGCAAATGACTAAAACGAACCAGTAATCAAATTCAGAGGATTCCACTGAGCAGCAATTATCTTCATCAGCGGACGATATTCATGTATGTCCTTAATCGCAGAAATTGAACTCAAAAAACGGTCGGAGAGCAAGGGATTGACTCACATCCGGCGCCGACGAAGTACAGGAGACGAAGGGCCTTCGGCCCCGGGGGGCCCGAAATCTCTTCTCCGGTCATCTCTGTCTCCTCTTAGAAGATCAAACGCCTTGGAAGATGGCGACTTTGGTGAGCCCTTGGACTTTGAAAGAATAGATGAGATTGGCTTATTTGCATTTTGCATTTATTAGTATTGCTGTGAATTGCTGACGTGACACGTTTACCAAAAAAAAAAAGTTGAAAATGTGAGCGTGTGTAAAATAGCTGTTAAATGTGCAATGAGAAGGTAAATTTGGTTTTTCCGATTTTTATTTTTCTAAATGTTAAGTTAAATAAATGACAAATAACATAAATGGTCATGAACTTTGATCAAATATGCAATGTGACCTCTGAATTTTAAATTTATTTAAAGTAATCCTTAAACTTTAATCCAATATGCGATGCTATTTTTAAATTGAACATGTATCAAATATCCAGAGACTAAATTGAACATGTACAAAAAATTCAGAACTACTTTGAACAAATTAAATCAAGGAATAAAAAGCGATGAGAGCTACTTCAAAATTCATATTGCGTGATTTCTAAATTGATAATTATCTTCTCCATTGGTATATTTTATAATTGGGTTAATACCATGAAAAACCTCAAACTGGTACATCTGGGCTATGGCAAATTTACCCAAAACTATTTTTTTTACCACAAAAAATCTCAAACCGATACATTTATGACAAATTTACCCAAAACTATTTTTTTAGCATAAAAAAATCATAAACTGGTATATCTGTAACAAATTTATCATAAACTAATTAATTTATCATGAAAAATCCTAAACTTGTATACTTGTGACAAATTTACCCTTCGTTAAATTGAGTTAATAGCACAAAAAAATTCAAATTGATACATCTGTAACAAACAGAAGGAAAAAATCCTAAACTGGTACACCCATGAACTGCCACGTGCTATTTTACTTAGCAATTTGAATGTTAAATTTAACGAAAACTAACGAAAGATAAATTTGTCACGAACGTACCAGTTTGGGGTAAATTTATCATAAATGTATCAATTTAGGTTTCTTATGATCAAAAAAATATTTTAGGATAAATTTGTCACATGTGCACCAATTTAGAATTTTTCGTGGTATAATCCCTTTCCAATTTAATGATGGGGAGGTTGACAAGGTCGACTCTGTTCTCAACTCCAGCAAAGCAGGACACGTGAACGAAGGCCGCTTGATTTATCTCCCTCCTCGGCTCGTCCGTCTTGCATGCATCGTATTTGCTCATGCAGCGACTTCTTGGATGAAGAAGACGAGCCCCCTCTGAAATCATCACTCGCAGAACTTTTGGCATGAACGGCGCTGTACAGACTCGGCCATCGTTATTCGCTGGTCATCTTGGCTTTTTTTCCGCCCTTCTTCTTGGCTACTCATTGCACTGTGCTTATAAATGGGCATTGCAGAGAAAGCATTGCATTGCTCATGCTCCGTCTTTCTACTCTTAAGTCGAGTCTGTATATCGACATCGGTCTCAAGAGCTATGGCTAGGGCAGAGGTCGAGAGTATAGCTAAGCGGGTGGAGGATGTAAAAGTCCCGGCCAACAAGTATCGAGCGGTCTTGAACCAAGAGACGGGAAATACTCAGTTGAGACATGGGGGACCTCCCATTTTTTACGCTGTTAACAAGCTCTTCGAGGAAGGACGAACCAAGGTTTTCTTGCATGGGAAGTGATTGCCGTTTACTCAGGACCTCCGGTGATTGCCTTCAAGTTCAGGCACTGGGGTTATTTTGAGGGCCCTTTCAAAGAGCATGCTCCCACTGAGAGATGGTCGAGTTCTATGGCGGCGGAGTTATGAAGGTGCGTCCACTCTTCATTCCTGTTTAACGTTCTAGAAACAGAGCAAAGGAGAAGACTGAAAAAACTATACCAATCTCGCGATTTCATTTCCAGTAACAAGTGAAATTGTTCGCAGGTTGATGAATCTATGAGGGCTGAAGTCGTTGAAATTTACTATGATCCAGCAGAACTCTTTGGGGGGCTCCCTGAAGGGCAAGCCAAGCTCTAACCCTGATGCACATGAAAGAGAAGGCGAAACCGCCGAGACATTAAAAACCGTTAACAATGGATGTCCGTCCCTTCTCTACAAGAAAATAAGGGTGCGCATGGTAACACTTCTGGAAGAGAATTTTTACTTCATGAGTCATTCTGGAGCAAAAATCCGTTTGGTAAAGACACTTCATAAGTGCTTCTGAAGCTAAAAATCGTTTGGTAAAAATATTGAGAATTTCTACTTCTGGAAGAGATTTCTACTTCTGGTTGGATTTTTTGCCAACTTTGAGAAGCTAAAAATTGTAACTTCTAAAAAATAAATCACTTCTTCAACTACAATGGTCTTCACCGACCAACAGTTGCCGCCGGCGGCGGCGGCCAGCTCCACCGGAGATTTTGTTAATAATGTTTCAAAAGTAGAAATCAACTTCTGATTGAGAAGTTGAAAAATCAACTTCTGCTTCTGATTGAGAAGTTGAAAAATCAACTTCAGCTTCAGAAATGATTTCTGAAGCAGAAGTGTTGCCATGCGCGCCCTAAGCTCCTGCCTCAGCAGTCCTATCTTTATGTTGTATATCTAGTACAATGCCTGAACCAGAAAATAAGCTCATTCTTGTCCGGGCATCGTTGCAGTGAGATGTGTTTGTCTGTATGGTGAAAGAAATCCAAAAGTTTTCATCGGAAACCTGGAGATGCAGTCACACAGCTATCATTACTGTAATAACAGGATGAAAGAGTACATACATAAAGCAACAAATCTCGTTAAACCTCAGAAAGATGGAAACTCCCCTTGCAGCTACCCTACTACCATGCCAAAGGCATGATCGTCCTAAGCTTTTGCTGCGCAACTTTAGCATCTCATAAGTTTCTTCTAGCTAACTTTTCTTCAGCTTTTGAGCATGAAAAATGTTATACAACTGAAATCAAAGTATCATCTCTATGCAAGCAACAATCACCTGCAACCTTAACCCGAGCAACAGCCAACTTTCTTCAAGGCAGAGACATCATCCTTGATATTTATCTTTTCTCCTTGAGAAGGGAATGCGGTACCAGATCCATCATCTCCTTCCACTGTCTTCTTACTAGTGGTACGATAGATCTGCGTCAGAACTTCCGCAAAGGCATTCTCTACATTTGTTGCCTCTAATGCGGAAGTTTCCATGAAGTACAGCGATTCCCTCTCAGCATAGGATTTGCCATCTTCTGTTGTTACTGCTATAAGATGACGAAGGTCGGATTTGTTCCCAACAAGCATCACCACAATGCTTGGGTCTGTGTGGTTCCTTAACTCCTTCAGCCATCTATCAACATTTTCAAATGTTGCATGGCGAGTGACGTCATACACAAGAAGTGCACCTACAGCTCCACGATAGTAAGCACTAGTGATGGCACGGTACCTGCAATGTCAAATTTCCTAATGCATAAAAATATCTACAGAACTTCCAGATAAAGGGAAGCACATAAAAGAAATTGCAACAAGAGAACTTTTTGCCCAAACATATGGTGTTATGTTAAATCTCAAGCAAGTGATGACTAACAATTGACTAATCCAAAAATAGACGAGATCAAAGATCTCGAAACATTTTTATCAGTACACCAGCCATCTTAAGATTCATGCCAATGGAGCAACAACTTTTACACAAGCAAGCATTGTCATCTTTTCCCTTCTTTAGCTCGAGGTACCTATTGATGAGATCCACGTGACGAGGTCTAGTTAAGGATGTTAGTGAAGAAACTATACATTCTTCTGGTCTTTGCCATAATCAAACAATTTGCTGGCATTAGGAAATAAACTTTAAAGGGAGTATCATAGGCCTCCTAGAACCTCACAGAATAGAAGGACAATACCAACATCCAAAAGCACATTGTTGTATCATCACCTCACTTGAGGTGACTGAGTTTGGTAACTTTAGGTTACAGTAGTAGCTGATAACAATAACGGCATAGTTAGTTTATGAAGTATATTCACGTCTTAAGCTCTGCGAAACTATGATTTCTTCTAGTAGGAGCGAGCATGCCCACTAGATAATGCACGCTTATCTGAAAAAAGCTCCAGATGCTCATATAAGCCAGCAATAGTACCAAAGATGCTATCAACAGCATTTCTCAACATGGTTCCCACAGGGTCATCTAACGTACATCAGATGTTTGAACTAAATCACAATGAGTTGAGAAACAGTCGCTTCCAGGCAGCTATGGACTTGACAGCAGGGCAGAGAAAAAATGAGTTTGAGCATACATTATCCATTCATCCCAATGCAATGAATGAACTGTTGAGGAAAGAAAACTATAGCACCAGTCACGAGGTAAATCATCAGCAGCCAGCAAAGTTTAGGAGAAAGTGAATCAATTCTCCAAAATATTTAAGAGGGGCTTACTTAGAATCTGCGGTCCCGACTAGCCATTTTAGGAAAAGTTATCTGAATTTACCTGTAGCTGGTGTATCCTTGAACCGAATGAACTTTCACATAAATGTCCTCAGTACACGGTCATAGAGTAATTTTTTCAAAATAAAGAACCCGTACACAGAGTAAAGAACGATGCATTCCCACTTCAAAAGCTTATGCAAAGCAGATGTAAAACGCTAGAATCAGTATAGAGAATCCACAGAATGGAACCTTGACGACCCTGAAAGGGTTCCATGTAATTTCCAAAAAAAGAAGAAAAAGCAAGGAAAGAAAGAAGCAAGCAAATGAAGCCAGTAGTCATCATCTAGAGTTTCACGAAACCCTGAAGAAGAAAAAGAAGAAGAAGAGAGCCTAAAAACTATATCCCCCGCAAAACGTAACATCAAAAGGGTTTTGTGAAGACGCATCGACAATACTCTCTAAAAACAGGCGCGGCGTGGAAATCCAATCTTAGCATAGAACTCGCAAGAAAATTTGCAGAAATTCAAATCCGAGACAGAACAGAGCTAAAGAGGCCAAGAATTGAAAGGAAAAGAAAGGGGAAAAGGGAATGAAAATTGGAAAAAAGGGTGACCTTTCTTGACCAGCAGTGTCCCAAATCTGAGCTTTGATGACCTTGCCATCGACATTGAGAGTGCGAGTGGCGAACTCGACGCCAATGGTGGACTTGGACTCGAGGTTGAACTCGTTCTTGGTGAAGCGGGAGAGCAGGTTGGACTTGCCCACCCCGGAGTCACCAATCAACACCACCTTGTACAGGTAGTCGTAGTCGTCTTCGGCTCTGTAACCCGCCATTGCTCTCTGCTCGGCTTGTTTCTTTAATTTCTTTCTCTAGAGAGAGAGAGAGAGAGAGAGAGAGAGAGTGCGAGATCTGCAAGCGAAAGAAGTGAACTTTCGTTGGGTGAAAGAAGGTCAGTGGGAATGACAAGGCGCTTTTTCGAATTAAAAAAGCGCCACAAAATGATAGTTTCAGAGGAAACGCATGAGAGAGAGAGAGAGAGAGCCCCTCCTGTTCTTGTAGCTTGTGCGCCTTCTCTTCTCTTTCTGCTTCAATCTCGTCCGTACATTTCTATTAAGGTGGTGGCGGTGGACCCACGAATGATAATGAATTTTGAATTGTCTGGTTGGACTTAAACCGCTCTTAAATCTCACTTCTCCTTCAAAATCCTCATAATCAAGACGACAACAACAATAAAATTATGTACGGCTTTACACGTTAGGACTTGTGCATTTTGAAAAAAACCGGTGGATGTTCGATATAAAATAATGCGTCGTTATGATTTTGATATTATAAAAGTAGCAAGTTCATGGCATCGAAATCCTTATCATTCTTTATGGTTATATCGTGATCTTTTCATCTAAAACTTTAACCTTATTTGTTTAAGTCTTACCAACATAACTTCGTTGTTTATGCTGGTAAATTGAGTGGATGATCTGGATAATTTGGTCGGTGTTGATATATTTTGCCTGCCCTACACGCGTAATTCGATTTTCACTAAAGGAACGACTTTGGACGAATTATCATAATCGCCAGATGCAAAAACATAAAAGGGTAAAATGAGACATGAATTTCGAAAGATGCAAAATTCGAAAAATATACGAGTTAAAAAAAAAGATGTATCTCATCCCATATGAACGTTCAAATATATATACATTCATGAATCGTGTTTTTAAGTGCAATGAAGACAACCCACATTAAGTTTCAATCCAAATTTATCGTTTTCAAAATTTAAATTTAGAAAATCTAACTCAAGCAAATGGACAATTACAAACTTCAAAACCATTTTAAAAAAAAAAATTAGTGATATTCTTGAAACTAATAATTTTATTGACCTCGACTTTGGAACAAAACCAGACCCTGGCCAGGGGTACTATCCGGATCCTCTGCCTTATTTTTTTTTTTTAAGACAGAGGGAACCCTTGATATAGGGGGAGAGCACTATCAAGGGTGGGGATCTGCTGCCTTAAAATAAAAGTAAGGCAGAGGATCCTCACCCCGGGGTAAGGGTTAAAGAAATAATCAGAATATCTAATTTATAATACACTTTCATATAATTAGCAATTTAGCACCGAATAATAATGAACCGGCCGGTCCATAGTTGATCTACGCACTGAACGGGCGGAGAGTGAGAATCTTACGACTGAGCTCCTCCTCTCACCGGCGGAATGGGCCATTGACCTGTGCTTGGACATGGTTGTCGCTCCACCAGTCAGCTGTCACCACGCTGACCCATTTCCTGCTCTGAAGCTTTTCGCGAAAAGCAAGTGAACACGAACTCACTCGCTCTCAAAGTGTCGCATGGCAATGCTTGGTCGGAGCGCGAAGCGCGTATCTCCCTTCAGGCTCTCGTCCCTGTTGCGCAGGGAGAAGGACCCTTCCCTTGCTCTCCAGCTCTTCAAATCCCTCAACCCGAGCCCCGAAACCAAGCCCTTTCGTTACTCTCTCCTCTCCTACGACCTCATCGTCACGAAACTCGGACGCGCCAAGATGTTCGACGAAATGGAGCAGGTCCTCACCCAGCTCGGGCAAGAGACCCGCTTCTCAGTCCCCGAGGCCCTCTTCTGCCAAGTCATCTCCTTTTATGCGCGCGCGCGACTCTTTGATCGCGCTCTGCGGACTTACCGCTCGATCCCCAGTTTTCGGTGCCGCAGGAGTGTGAAGTCTTTGAATTCCGTGTTACACGCGCTCTTGCAGTGCCGGGAATATGACAGGATGGATGAGGTTTTGAACGAGTTTAGGGATTCCGCTAGCCCAGATGCGTGCACTTGTAATATTTTGATCAAAGTTCTCTGCGGGAGTGGGAGGTTGGAGGATGCGCGGGAGGTGCTTGACGAAATGCCCCTGAGGGGGATCCGACCTGATGAGGTGACTTTCCTGACATTGATTAACGGGTTGTGTTCGAACTCTATGTTAGAGGAGGCTTTTAAGTTGAAAGATGATATGGTTAGAGCCCATGGGATTCGGCCTGATGCACGTCTGTATGCGTCATTGATCAAGGGGACTTGCAAGGTTGGTGATGTGAACATGGCGTTTGGGCTTAAAGAGGAGATGCTGAGAGAGAGAATCAAGGTGGATGCTGCGATATATTCGACCTTGATTCATGCTCTTTTTGAAGTTGGGAGGACGGGTGAAGTTTCTAAACTTTTGGAGGAGATGCGAGAAAATGGGTGTGAGCCGGACACCGCGACATATAATGTGCTAATCAGTGGGTCCTGTAAGAAGAAGGACTTTGATAAAGCTTACGGACTTCTGCATGCGATGGCAGAGAATGGGTGCAAACCTGACGTAACAAGCTATAATGTGATCATGGGCGAATTACGCAAGGAGGGGAAACTGGATGAAGCAACTGATCTATTTGAGGACATGCCGAGACGTGGGTGCACTCCGGATGTTGTGTCCTATCGGATACTCTTCAGTGGTCTGTGCGAGAAGATGCAGCTTAAGGAAGCAGCATTTTTGTTGGATGAAATGGTATTTAAAGGATACACCCCTCATGATGCAAGTGTCTATAAATTGGTGGATCTTTTATGCCAGGAAGGGAATCATGAATTGTTGCTAACAGTTTTGAATAGTCTTTGGAAAGGCAAGGCCGTTAAGGCTGATTATTGGACAAAAACGATTTCGCTTGCTTGTAAGAATAATGAGTTTTCCAGTGTCAAGCTTGTAGATCATCTAATAACTCCATAATCTGGAAATATTTGCAATTAATTCTTCTATCACATTATGTGCAAACCTCTTAACTCACCCGATTAAGTCAGCGTATTCACCTTTGCATCACCGGCTGCTTTTAAGTAGGAACTACTTAAGATTTATGGCCTGCCCTTCCATCAGTTGCTCCCTGATATTTTGCTTTGTGGTCTGGTCAATAGCATTACCTGACTAATTGTGGGCCTCGGACAATCGTGGTTCTGGATAATTTGCTTTTCATACATGTGATAGTACCGATAAGTTCTCAAATGAGACAGAGCAATGAGTCCCCTCCTATGCAAAATTTGATATTCACCAACTAGTTACAGTTTGCTCAGTCCCCTTATTGTGCTGATGGGATTCAGTCCGCCAATCAAATGATTGCTTCGAGTTGATGAAGTTGTCTGATTTGAAGCAATTGCTTGTGAAGAGACAATTTGATATTCATCGAAAACCACAGCACATCTGGCTGAAATCCAGAAACAGAAGTCTCTTTTGAAGACATACGAAGGAATGGGCAAATAGAAGGAATTTAAGCAGAAACTCCATGACTCTGAAATTGCATCTCCTATACAGAAGCTGGACAGGTTAAACAACTAAAACAGATTGACAGAAAAGAGGTTAAATCAGAGCGGCCCATTATATGTTCTGGATAGTCTTCACCTCTCTGGCCTGAGTTCTCACCATTTCGTTGCTGTACTTTGCCTTACTATGAAGTCCATCCGGAGCTTCCTAAGGTTGTTGGAGTGACGAGAAGAAATCTGCTGACTAGGATGTCGATGCGGCAGCAAGTGCAATAGAACTAGGAGTTGTTTACTGGTGAACGGATCCCAAATGTTTCACATTCGAGTCCTTTGCTCGCCAGATCACAAGCATTTGTGAAATCAACGTCAAATGAGATGCAGTAGACTGATGAGTCCAACCTTGGAAGCTATCAGAAGGCCACAGTTGCAGAAGCGCAAGCAGACTAACTAGATCTATTGCTCGCCTAGCCTGATGATGAAGTATGACACTCAGCTGGTTCCGATGAAGGTGCTTTACTGGTTATCTAATGCCTTATGAAGACTCAATCCAGAAAAACATTGAGATCATCTCAGTTGAAGAAGGAAATGGTGACTGTTTTTTATTGGAGATACTGTAAGTCTGTTTTGATCTTAGTGATCATCGTTTTAAGCAATAGCGCAGAGCCTTTATGTCTAATAATTCGTCAACCTTTCCCTTGTTAATAGCCTGGTATTCACTGAGTCATTTCTTCACCTGGTAAACCTGAAAGGACTATGTGCTCAATCTAACCGTGCTTTACCAAGGAAGCTATCACTATAGAAAGCTTCGAATATCAATGGACTATCAGAACCTCAATCTGGAATATAACTTCGTAGTGATACACAAATAGTATTGCATCGAATTCGAATCAATCACTTCGCAGATAAAATGTGGATATTTGTGTTTTTTTATCTTGAGGTGAGTTCCTGATGCAAATAAAGATAGCGATTTTCGTAATATTGCGTAATATTTATTATTTTTTATTTTAGGCATTTTTATAAATTTAATGGCATTTTAGTAATTTTGTGTTTCCTAGGTCAATTAGGTTTAGTATCTTATATAAAAATGTTTAGGGTTCGTGGAAAGGCAATTTATGACAGACATTGATATTTTCGTTGATTTTGATAAAATCACACCTGAGTGAACGGTGGTTCCTCATTATCGTTTCGATTCTTCTGTTTAGCCTTGCTTTCTATCGCGCTTCGGCATCATTTAGTATCAAAGCATAGGTTGCTTGAAATCAATGGCTGAACGAAATCGAGGTGGTCGAAGACAACGTGCTCGTGGAGGCCGGGAGCGTGGAATCATTCCTGATGTGGATGAACAGCCGCGTCTGAGAGACCTGCGAGACATAGAAAACGAAGAGCAACGGAGACGAGAGCAGGATTTGAAGAGACAACTTGCGCGGACGCTGAGAAGGCGAATCCAGTGATTGGAGCGACGACTTGCACGAACGGGGTTGGACTTTCAATCCAAAAAATATCCGATCGTCGATGAATATCCGATCGTTGGTGAAAATCCGATCTTTGATCAAGAACCGATCTTTGATCAAGATTTGATTTTTAATAAATATCCGATTTGTTATGAAAATCCAAATTTTGATACAGATCCGGTCTATGAAAATCCAATCTACGATGAATCTAACGGAGAGCAAGGGGATGCAGATCCTGTCACGACGGCAGAAGCCATCGTGTTGGCGAAGGGCAGCGAGGTCGTCCCTAGCGATGTTCCCCAGGAAAAAACCGATATGGTTCCTAAAGATGTGCAGAAAGCCGATGTTTCAGGGAGCACTGCGAATCAAGGTAATCCTGTTCTTGAAAGTGATGATTTTGGGAATTGCAGTATCACAAATTTTAGGTATGTGGAAGAAACTTCATATAATTCAACATGAGATGTTTTGTTCACCAACTGTGACATGCAAGAGGCCCCAGTTGTGGTGGCAATAGTTCCAATCTTTCGTGGTACTAGGTATACTGTCGGACTAGGCTATGTTAATTTGATCAACAGGATTCTTGGATTGGCTGAATTTGTTGATGATAGCCACTACACAAATTTGGAGTCAGCTTTAATTGCCTTTGGTTGCAAAGCATGCTTACTGCCTATGGAGGGTAACAAAAGCGATGAAAATAGGGCTTTGCGTGATGCTATTGCCCTCCCTTTTGGTGTTGTTACCTGGTGGTACAAGCAAGATGACACGGATTTAGTTGTGCATTTCATGGGTGATACAAAAACAGCTCACAAGGCTGGGGAATTCACCGAATTCTTCCTAACCGATTCTAATGGCATCTTCACCGGCTTCACCACTGAGTTTGCGAGCCGAACATGGGACTTGAAAGAAGACAAGGGCAGTGCAGAAGAAAGTGTGACTGAATTAGATGATGAATTTTATGGAATTGACTCAGAAGATGATGTTGACCCATCCATTAAATCTGTGGGCACTAAGGCTGCGCATGGTAACCATTCTGGTTCTGATTTCTGATTCTGATTAAAATGGCTTTTCTGATTCTGCTCCTGAATGAGTTTTAGAGAATTAGAATGCGTTTGATAACTGCCTAACATTTCTGTTCCAGGATGAGAAACGCGTTTGATAACTGCATAAAGTTTCTGATTCTAAAAACTGTTTTTGTTCCTAATTTTTTACATTTAAGTCAAATAAATATGTAATTATCATAAATTGAAGATTAATTTTCAATTCATACTAAAATAATTAAATATATATTTTTTTTGAGCATATCATAAATGAAACACAAATTAGAATACACGAGTCACATATTTTCAAAACATTTAATCTGAAATACGGATCAAAGAGTTTCATCGAACATAAAATTCTGTGCTATCTAATTGTTAATTTAAAGACCAAAGTGGACACCCAGGGTTTGGGCAAAGAAGTCCATTTCTTGGACATCAGGCCGATTCTCGGATGATTGTTTTCCTCGCACATTCAAATATTTGTGCACATTCATTGGACAAGTCATCTTTAAAAGGAAAAACAAATCTCAAACATATCGGCATCCACAACATCTCACGTTCGAGAGAAATTCTAATACAAATAGAAATTTTGGATTTATTTCCTTACAGATTTGGTTTAACATATCGGCATCCACAACATCTTCTTTTACGATGGATTTTGCGACGATCGAGCGGGCACGAGACGATTTTATAATTTGTGATGATATGATAAAATAATTTTTTTTTATTTTTCAATTTTAAATCTAATTAAAAGCAAACTTACTTTGTAGAATTTATATTACAATTGATTAAGCAAGTAACAAGATCTAAATAAAAGAAAATGAGGTTACGAGATCATTCACGACATTTGGCTGCGAACCTGGTTCGCTGGTTCAGAGAAGAACTGGAGATGGGAAATGAATTCTGCATAATCGTCATTCATAACTATATGTGGTTTCTCTAGTGCATAACCATATCACATTAATTTATATTGTTGTGGAAATTCTCCTATATTTTGATTCTGACAAAACTATCGTAAGAAATTGTATAACGTTATGTGATGCAAAAAGAATGTGTAAGCAGCATGTTGAGTGGATCTAATTTTGTCGCGCGGATGAAGGGTCAGATAGAAGTGCTTCTGACGAAGGGTCAGATGGAAGTGCATCTGACTAAGGGTCAGATGGAAGTGCTTCTGACGAAGGGTCAGATGGAAGTGCTTCTGACTAGGTCAGATGGAGTGGTTCTGATTAAGGGTCAGATGGAAGTGCTTCTGACGATCTAAACAGTGACGGATGGATCGCATCAAATCTCCGTATTATCATTCCGTGTCAACTGATCTAGTAAGAAACAAATCTGTTCTAAGACGAAACCCGAGAAAGATCAGTTTATGCATTTGCAAAACGTGAAGACCCACGTATGGTAGGTTTTCGATCAAGGCAAGATGGAAAGCTTGTGATATTCGATTGCCCTGATATCCCTTCCAATCAATCAAGGGACTTTCTACAATGAGATATCATCTTCTAAGGAATATTCCTTCGGGAACCAACTCAGACTTATCACACTTATGGAAGGTGGAGATTCAGTTGAATGGGCGACTGAATAAAAAAGGGTTCAATATCTTACTCAACGGTCTACATATCTTCTGAAGATACAGTCTCATTCAATCACGATTGATGACGTCCAAACAATGATTGAAGAGCGATCCCTTGGCTGGGAATCCAACGGCTAGTTCGGAGGCAAGGGAGTATAAAAGAAGAACCGTGATAGACTAAAAAGTAAGAGGGCGAACAACAATCCAAAGTGCAAGCATAATTTGAGTTCTATCCGAAAATATTCTGTGTACCCAAAATCCTATTCATTGTGAAAATCTGAGAGAGAGAAAAACCAAGTGATTGAGTGTTTGTAATTCTCGTGATTTGTCATAGTGAAATCCAGCCGATCGGCTGTCATCGTGGGAGAGTGGACGTAAACTTGATCTAAGCCGAACCACTATAATCTTCGTGTGCAATATTCTCTATTCTAAACTCTTACTTTTGTGTTTAGACTTTTTGCACACTGTTATACTGTTCCTGATTCTAATCGTACACTGAATTATTTTTTATTCCGCAAGAAATTTCAATTATATTCAGAATCACCTATTCACCCCCCTCTAGGTGATATTGCTAGATCCAACAATTGGTATCAGAGCCAGGTTGCTCATATTTACGAAGTGTTTATTGACTTCAGAGCTAACGATCTACTATGTCTAGCAATCACTCTTCAGGAACAAGCGACTTGCACTTTGCCAACAAGCCAACATACTTTGATGGGAAGACTACAATATATGGAGCAACAAGATGATGTGGTTCTTCAAAGCCTATGATGATCTGATGTGGGATGTTTTCACGAATGGCGTAGTTCCTACAACTGTTACAAATCCAACCTCTGCTGACGGAGCAAATCCTATCACAACAATGACCGATACTGAAAAGGCTAAAAGAAGAGGCCTTGATTCTAAAGCTGTCAATGCTCTTTTTTGTGCCTTATCTACCCCTCTTTATAATCGTGTCTCAGAGGAAGAATCATCTAAGGCAATATGGGATAGACTTCATATTACCTTTCAAGGAACAAATCGAGTAAAAGAAACGAAGCTCAGTATTTTACTGAGTGACTATAAAGCATTCCAAATGAAATATGATGAATCTATTGCAGATATGATAGACAGGTTTCAGACCTTGGCAAGTGGACTTGCAAGACAAGGCGCGCCTATTGCTGAACCAACTCAAGTCAGGAAAATACTACGTGGACTCACAGATGATTGGAATTCAATTCAAGAATGTCAAACAATCAGACCACTCTCGGTGGATGAGCTAGTCGGGACTTTGCAATCTTATGAAACAGAACGAGCAAACAAGAAGGGAGAACAAAAAGGTAAAAAATATATTGCCTTGAGAACTGAAATTGCTCAATGTCTTTCTGATACAGATGATGAAGATGAGGATGATGAAGAATTAGCCCTCATGGTCAAGAAATTTAGAAAGATGGCTCGGAAAGCCAGAAACATCAAAGGGAAGAAACCTTGGAAGAAGAATGATATGAAAATGTCAAGCAACGATTCACAAGATAGCAAAGACGTAATCTGCTTTCACTGTAAGAAGGCAGGACATATCAAACCGAACTGTCCAATTTTGAAGAAGGACAAACTTAAGTATGAGAAGTACAAGAAGGCCCTAAAGGCAGATACTCTAAGTGATTCTGATGAAAGTAAAAATGATTACGCAAACATCTGTCTCATGGCCGAATTAGATTCAAATTCAGACTCAGAAACTGAGGTATGTTCATCTGAACTCCCTGATGAAGTTACTGAGTATATTGATGAATTGTGTAGAAACTACAAAGAAGCTCTTGAAAAAGTTTCTAGTTTGAAAAAGGAAAATTTGTCCTTAAAACAGCAGAATTTATCTCAAAAAGAAAAAATCGATTTTCTACAACAAGAGTTTCACCAATTGAAAGAAAATCATGATTTGATTTCAAAAGAAAGTGCTTCTCTGAAAGAAAAGGTTTCCGATATCTCAAAAAGGTTTTCACAAAGCTCAGAAACTCTGAATAACATTATTTCAAAACAAATACCCTTCAATGACCGATCTGGATTAGGTTTTAAAAAAGATAGTAATCTAAAAAATTCCTTTAAAACTGAATTTCAAAAACCAACATTTTCTGATTACATGCATCATTTTCATAAGCATTTTACTAGATCTTATATTCGACAATCCTATGTGAACTGTGGTGATCCTAGTCTTACTAAGGATTATTGCAAGAAAATTTGGAGACCCGTTAAAAGGTCAAAACCTACTAACACAGAAGGACCCAAGAAAGCGTGGGTACCAAAGAAACAGTAAGTTGTTTATTTCTTGCAGGCACCAAAGAGAAGGAAGAACAAGTGGTTTCTGGATAGCGGCTGTTCAAGTCACATGACTGGAAATCCAGATATATTTATGTCCTTATCAGATTGTAATGGTAGAAGCGTGTCCTTTGGAGGAAAGAACAAGGGAAAGGTCATTGGGAAGGGAAATGTAAAAATTGGAAATCTGACGGTTAAAGATGTCTCTCTAGTCAAAGGATTGAACTATAACTTAATTTCCGTAAGTCAACTCTGTGACTCTGACTATGATATTTGTTTCCAAGATTTAAAATGTACAGGTATAAGTAAGGATAAGAAGCAATCCTTCACGGGACGAAGGCATGGGAATATTTACCTTTTAGATATTGTTGCTAACTATGAAAGTGCAAAATGTCTTATTTCTGTTAAGGATGAATCTGATCTTTGGCACAGAAAGTTAGGTCATATTAGTGTAAAACATATCTCAAAGCTTTCCAAGAAGGAACTTGTTCGAGGGTTACCTCAAACGAAATTTGAGAAAGGTGGACTATGTCATGCATGCACACTAGGCAAGCAGGTAAGAAGTCCTTTTAAGTCCTTAAATCAAGTGTCCACTAAGCATTGTCTGCAGCTACTTCATATGGACATCTTTGGACCGAATAGAACTTTAAG
Organism: Rhodomyrtus psidioides; assembly: GCA_021437785.1. Classification (NCBI taxonomy): domain Eukaryota; kingdom Viridiplantae; phylum Streptophyta; class Magnoliopsida; order Myrtales; family Myrtaceae; genus Rhodomyrtus; species Rhodomyrtus psidioides. The sequence continues at coordinate 1,081,653 of JAILYB010000134.1, read as the reverse complement.
CCTTGGAGGTAAGAAATACTATCTTGTCATAGTTGATGACTTCTCTAGATTTACATGGGTTTTATTTCTAGCTCACAAAAGTGAGGCTTTTATGTCTTTTACAAAACTTGCTAAAAGAATTCAAAATGAAAAGGGTTACACCATTTCTAGTTTGAGAACGGATCATGGGGGAGAATTTGAAAATCAAAGTTCCTCAAATTTTTGCACTGATTTCGGAATTCAGCATAACTTCTCTGCACCTTATACTCCTCAACAAAATGTGGTAGTAGAAAGGAAAAATAGATCCTTGCAAAGAATGGCTAGAACTCTTCTTATTGAGAGTAAAATTGCATCTCATTTTTGGGCTGAGGCCGTTTCCACAGCCTGCTATATTTTAAATCGAATTTCTCTCAGATCTTTAGTGAAAATACCCCCTATGAAATCTTCAAAGTAAGAAAGCCTGACGTTGCATATTTTCATGTATTCGGTTGCAAATGCTTTATTATAAAGAATGCTAATGATCGAATTGAAAAGTTTGATGAGAGATCAGATGAAGGAATTTTCTTGGGATATTCAACAACGAGCAAAGCCTACAGAGTCTACAACAAGAACACTCGTGTTGTTGAAGAATCAGTAAACATCAAGTTCGATGAAAGCTATCAGAATGATGAACCTGAATCTATTCAAGTTCATACACTTCCTCCAATCCCAGACTCACAAGAAGATTCAGGAGAAAAGCAAGACTCAGATGTGAATGTTGAGAATGTTCAGAAGGAAATTCTCTCAGTTGAAGAAAGACCAGAAGATGAGCAGAATGAACCCACAACATCCTCAAATGATTGCTTCGAGAAAAGTTGGAAGCACAAGTCAAGTCATCCAAAGGAACTTATCATAGGAAGTATAAGTGATGGCATAAAGAAAAGATCAAAATTCAAGCAAGCAATGAGCAACATAATATTGATATCTGAATTAGAACAAAAAAGGATTGAAGATGCATTAGCAGATGAGAACTGGATAAATGCAATACAGGAAGAGTTACATCAATTTAAAGTCAACAATGTTTGGGAATTGGTCAACAGACCCAAAAATCGTCCAGTGATTGGACCTAAGTGGGTATTCAGAAATAAACTAGATGACAAAGGAAATGTTGTAAGAAACAAAGCAAGACTTGTAGTAAAAGGCTATTCTCAGGAAGAAGGAATAGACTATGATGAGACCTACGCATCGGTTGCCAGGTCAGAAGCCATTAGGCTACTTCTTGCTTATGCTTGTTACGATGATTTCAAACTTTTTTAGATGGACGTGAAAAGTGCTTTTCTAAATGGCTACATCAAAGAAGAGGTATATGTTGAACAACCCCCTGGCTTCGAAGAACCTAGAGAAAATGATTTGGTATTTGTCTTAAAAAAAGGCACTCTATAGACTGAAACAAGCAACTAGTGCTTGGTATGAAAGGTTTGGTAACTTTCTATCTCAACACAACTTTACAAAATGTAATGTAGATACTACTTTTTTTATTCAAAGAAAAGGTAAGGATATTCTTCTAGTTCAAATCTATGTTGATGATATTATATTTGGTTCTTCTAATGAGCTTCTCTGCAAGAAATTTTCTAAAGTAATGCAGGATGAATTTGAGATGAGTATGATGGGAAAATTACGATTCTTTCTTGGTCTTCAAATTCATCAATCTCAGAAAGGAACTTTCATATATCAACAAAAGTATGCACTGAAAATAGTGAAGAAGTTTGATTTGGAAAATGGCAAAAAGACAGAAACTCCCATGTCTCACTCCTCCAAATTAGATAAAGATGAAGCTGGAAAGGAAGTTGATCCCAAACTATATCGAAGTATGATTGGATCACTACTCTATCTCACAGCTTCAAGACCAGACATCCTATATAGCGTCTGTTTATGCGCAAGATTTCAATCAAGCCCAAGAGAATCACACATATCAGCCGTCAAAAGCATAATCAAATACATTGGGACGTATCCCAACTATGGTTTGTGGTACTCTAAATCTTCTGATTTTATACTAAATGGATATTCAGATGCAGATCTTGCAGGTTGCAAAATTGATAGGAAAAGTACATCTTGAACTTGTCAGCTCATGGGAAACATGCTTGTCTCATGGTATTCCAAGAAGCAAAATACAGTGGCACTTAGTACAGCTGAAGCAGAATACATATCTCTTGGAAGTTGTTGTGCTCAAATACTTTGGCTAAAACAGCAGCTCAAAGATTATGGTGTTGAAGAATCAATTGTGGAAATCCTTTGTGACAATACAAGTGCCATAAATCTTACAAAAAATCACATACTTCACTCAAGAACAAAGCACATTGAGATCAAGCATCACTTCATACGTGATCATGTTTAGAATGGTGATGTTAACATTCAATACATTGATACGAAAAATCAACTTGCAGATATTTTCACTAAACCATTGAATAAGCAGACTTTTAATTTTATCAGAAATGAATTATCCATCATTAACCCTCCTTCTTAAGTATATTTTAGAACAGGGAGAGTCAGAAGGAGCGTCAGAAGGAACGTCAGAAGGAACGCTAAAAGGCGCATAAGAAGAAATTCACATCTTTTTGGAAAAGTTCATAAATCAAGGTTAGTTAACTCTTAAAATTCTCTTTAAGGTAAGTTTCTCATATGAATATATATCTCCGAATATCTGATTGACGATGATTAATTGATTTGTTAAAGAAATTCTTTTATTTCTTTTTAGAAGATCAGAATTTTCTTTTATTGATTTTGTTTCCAAAAATAACCGCATCTTTTATAAAACACCGAACCGTCACATCTGTTCTCTCACTTTCAAATCTCTCTCAAATCGAAACCCTAAAACCGTATTCAAGATCTCTCGCTCTCGATTTCTTCCTCAAAACAACACTCTTTCATCCAAAGTTTCAAACTTTCTACGTATCAATGGCTCCAAAATCAGCCTCTGGCTCGAAGAAAACTCCTCAGTTGAAGAGAAAGTTTTTCGCCTCAACTGCAAGCAGAGCCGAACCTACAGAAACCCAAATCAACGAACAGCATGAGGCATTCCGATTGGCAAAAGGTTTGTCTCTATCTGCTTTTGAAGGAAAAGAATCAATGGCACATTCTATTAAGCCAATGTACGATAGTATTAAGGAAGCAGGGGATTCTAGCAATGAACTTAGAAGATTGCTGAATGCTCATCAGTTCGAAAGTGAAGGTGAATTGCTCGAGTTTATTAGTTTACCTGGAAAAATAGTTGATCCAATTGCTGTAGAAACACCTGAATCGGCATCTAGAAAAGGAAAATCGAAAATGGCAGAGCCTACTTCGAAGTCAAGAAAACCATCCCCTATAAGACCTGGTGGAACTAGGACAAAGGTTGAAGATGATGATGACATTATGTTCAATGATTTTGTGAAGAATATCGGGTTTAATGTGGATAAAAGCTTTCCTGATCTCATGTTCCAGAATCAGGCTTACAAAGACAAGTTTGAATTCATGAAACAGAGAGGTGTTATACCTCACAGGGTGTTTGAGTTAAAGTACTTTGATAGTAACGGCATTTATCTGAGGAAGCATCTACAAAAGGTAAAGATAGATCAATTTATAACGTATAGAGGCTATACCTTTCTTGATCTGGTAGCCTACTTCTACTCAAATCTTCAGTTGTCAATTTCAACTCCTTGGCTTTCACGATGAAAAGAAAGCAGTATATTATGACTGTTGATGAATTGGCATCTATCATGGGAACCAGAAAGAGAGATTTCATACCTCTAGATGTCACTGCAGAAGAATCCTTTTGTTTCCTAACTGGCAAAACAAGCTTCTCAAGGGAATCGAAGTCGCATATTGCATACAGTGACTTTCCCTTAAAACACATCATGATGCACAAGGTGATCATTGAATGTCTTAGACCCAAGGCAGCTTCTAAAATAGACATCTCGAAGTATGAGGCAAAATTGTTGTGGGGCATCTTGACAGGAAAGAGGATTTCTTTTGCTCACACAGTCCTATTACACATGTACAGGTCTGTTCTCAAGCCAAAAGGACAACTACCATATGCTGCTTTGATCTATAGAATAATAGATCATTTCAAGATTGGTGGATTGAACGCCTTTATCAAACAAGAAATTCCTCTGATGACTGCTGGTGAAACTGTGGTAACAAAGATGGGATACAAGATGACTCCTGTTGGATGGAGGACAAAGAACAATGAACCAGTCATTGTGAATTTCAAGGATGAGTCCAAGCAGAAATCTCCAAAGACGAGAAAAGTTATTGCTGTCAAGGGACAACAAAAAGACAGCTCAACTGATAAGGACTCAGAGGCAAGTGAAGAAGGAACATGGGAGTATGACTCTGAAGCTACAGAATCTCGAGGTGGATCAGATGAAGAAGGTGAATATGGGGATCACAGTCCTGAAAGGAATGAGGAAGGAGGAGATGAAACAGAAACACAACCAAAAGAAAAGGTTGTATATCCTTGTGATCTTACTGAGGAAGAGTTCCTCACAATGTGGACAGAAGAGGATGCTGACAGAAATGTGGATGAGATAGAGTATGATAATACTCTTGTCAATTTTAATCATGAACAGATGTTAGCACAAGTCCTAGCTCAGCTGGTCTCAGAAGAGCAGGAGGCAGAGCCAGATAACATTGAGGCATATTCTATATCCTCCACCAGACTCACAATCCACAGAACTGCTCCAAACTTGGCATCAGACATTGCACGAGAAGATCAACTATCGAGTGCTCAGTCCATACCTATGGACATTGATGAAGATGTAGAATCTGCGCCCAGCTTAGGAGATAAAGGGAAGAAGGTTATAACTCAGGCGGAGCCCATGCCTGCAACATCTGATGTCTTTCTCACTGAAGTGTTTGCCTCTCAAGCTTTTCCCAAAGCACAAACTGAGAAGGAGATTTAGCTACAAAAGGGATTGACACCTCATCTCAAAAACCTGCTCCTCCAGAACCACAGGTGGAACTTCAATGACATTTTGAGAATCTTCAACATAATCTTCTTCAGACTCTGGCTGCTATGGAAACAAGGCTTGATCAGAAACTGCAGATTTTTGAAGAGAAGATCGATAGGAAGTTGCAGGGTATGACTAGTCAGGTGACCAAATTGGAGAAGTCAATTGATCTGTATGGCAGAATGTTTTGTGCCGAGGTCGCCAACATGCCTACCTACACACTGGTCAGAACTGCTTCAGAACTGCCTTCATCTCAAGCTGTTAGAAGCCATGCTCAGAGAATGGGAAGAAGCTATGAAGGACCTTCCCCAGTGGAGGCTGATAACGAGCCTGAAGATCGTCCCTCTTCTTCAAAAATGCCTCCACCAACATCTTCTTAATTTTCTTTTTTTTGGTAAAAAGTTATTCTTTGCTATAATACAACATTTACTCTATTTTGTTTAAAATTGACCCGATTCAATTTTTTTTTTTGCTTTATACACTCTTTCTGATGTTGACAAAAAGGGGGAGAAGAATCTATTTGTGCAGGGATTGATATCATTTTGAGTAGAGATATCTATACGCTGTTTATACTCTCATTATGGGGAGAATAGTTTATTTTTGTGCAGGATAACCATACTCTGATAGATACCCACACTTTGTTCATACTTTCATTATGCATCTATACTCTGATCATGTTTTTCTACATGAGTATTTTTAGTACAGGATCTCTAATGATGATTACCTGCAGGAGCAAATCGGATGATTACTCGTTTATATCACTGTTTAAAAACTTTAAATTCACATATATGTATTTGCAATAAGAGTAGTTTTGTCACCATAAAAAAAGGGGAGATTGTTGTGGAAATTCTCCTATATTTTGATTCTGACAAAACTATCGTAAGAAATTGTATAACATTATGTGATGCAGAAAGAATGTGCAAGCAGCAGGTTGAGTGGATCTAATTCTGTCGCGTGGACGAAGGGTCAGATGGAAGTGCTTCTGACGAAGGGTCAGATGGAAGTGCATCTGACTAAGGGTCGGATGGAAGTGCTTCTGAGGAGGTCAGATGGAGTGCTTCTGACTGAGGGTCAGATGGAAGTGCTTCTGACGATGTCAAATGGAGTGCTTCTGACTAAGGGTCAGATGGAAGTGCTTCTGACGATCTAAACAGTGACGGATAAATCGCATCAAATCTCTGTATTACCATTCCGTGTTAACTGATCTAGTAAGAAATAAATCTGTTCTAAGACGAAACCCAAGAAAGATCAGTTTCTGCATTTGCAAAACGTGAAGACCCACGTATGGCAGGTTTTCGATCAAGGCAAGATGTAAAGCTTGTGATATTCGATTGCCCTGATATCCCTTCCAATCAATCAAGGGACTTTCTACAATGGGATATCATCTTCTAAGGAATATTCCTTCGGGAACCAACTAAGACTTATCACACTTATGGAAGCTGGAGATTCAGTTGTATGGGCGACTGAATCAGAAGGGTTCAATTTCTTACTCAACGATCTACATATCTTCTGAAGATACAGTCTCGTTCAATCACGATTGATGACGTCCAATCAAGGATTGAAGAGCGATCCCTTGGCTGGGAATCCAACGACTAGTTCGGAGGCAAGGGAGTATAAAAGAAGAACCATGATGGACTAAAAAGTAGGAGGGCGAACAACAATCCAAAGTGCAAGCATAATCTGAGTTCTATCCGAAAATATTATGTGTACCCAAAATCCTATTCATTGTGAAAATCTGAGAGGGAGAAAAGCCAAGTGATTGAGTGTTTGTAATTCTCGTGATTTTTCATAGTGAAATCCAGCCGATCGGCTGTCATCGTGGGAGAGTGGACGTAGGCTTGATCTAAGCCGAACCACTATAATCTTCGTGTGCAATATTCTCTACTCTAAACTCTTACTTTTGTGTTTAGACTTTTTGCACATTGTTATACTGTTCCTGATTCTAATCGTACACTGAATTATTTTTTATTCCCAAAAAATTTCAATTATATTCAGAATCACCTATTCACCCACCCTCTAGGTGATATTGCTAGATCCAACATATATAACTAATTTGGAAATCTTGATGCAGATCCTAAGCTTACAATCTACACTCCAGATAACTTGCTTTAAGTTTCACATGCTGTCCTCTTTCCATGGGTATCACTTGCCAATACACGAGCTTCTCCAGAACAAAATGAAACAATGAGGTTCTCTTTGTCTGGAACACCTTGAACAAACCCAACGCTCTTATGGTTTGCACCTTGCTATCCATATGTAGGATTTCTAACACTTCTTTTGAACTTCACCCAATCTCCCACTTCATACCTGAACATATAGAAGCAAACAATCAAAACAATATTCCCGAGAATAGATAATAATTGCAGCAGAACTTTTCTACTCGCATTGCGGGAGATAGATGAACTCCTCTATTTGCAAGAGCCTCCATGAGATCTTCTGATATCCATTCTCGAGGAAGGGCTTCCAAGAAATCTCGCAATGTCTTACCACTACAAAAAAAACAGCAAGGACAGGTTCATGTTAAGAATAAAGAGAACATGTATCATCCGTAGGTCATCAGGTTCAAACTTTCTCACAAATTAAAGTGCAAGTTCCTAGAAATGAAACATGTATGTAGGTAGATGAATTGTCACCATCATCATCCTGCCAAGTAAAAGCAAAGAAATCAGACAAGGAGAAAGATTGCAAAGTGGATGGGGGAACAAAAGAGACAAATGTCAATGATATTAGTTGACAGCAAAGAAAATATGCTTTGGAGCACCTTTACTCCACAAAATCAGAATCAACGAGTTTCATCCGAAGGATAGCAGCAAAAGGAACCAGCAATTGAGTGAGAAGAAGGATAGCAGCAAAAGGAACCAGCAATAATCGCTTCTTAAGGACATCCCCCAAAAGCATCCGCAGCAAAAAGTTGGGGAGACATCTTGGTCTTGAAACAGCAGATAAGTAAGTAGACCTGTGAGCAGAAAATCTGGCCAGGAAGTAATCTGGAACAGCGATAAGGGTAGCCAAAGGTGGCCATCGCCCTCCATCACCAACAGAAGACTGACCTGGGAGCAATGTAGTAGAACCACGACAAAAAAGAGGCCTAAAAGCCAGTCTCAGAACCAGGTAGAGTAAACAGAACTCCCACCCCAACTGAGGGAAGAAGTCTGAATAGTACAGAACCAGAATAAAAGAGAAAAAGGACATACAGAAATAGAAAACGAAAATAAAAGTCTTCGATGCATCCAAAAGTAGCACAACAACAACAATCTGAAGACCCAAGGAGCAGGGGCAACCGGCAGCAATACAAAAATACGAAGGAGTCGAGGATCACTTACAAAAAAAGACTACAAAAATCCAAAATACGAAGTCATGGAATTTCATCCATATTGTTATCCCTTACCATTTAATTTGCAATACCTTTCCTAAGCATGTTTGTCTGAGAGGCATCATCATGAAATATATTATTTGCAACCTCTTCTTGTATAGGTCCACACGCGTACTCCGGATCACCATATCGAGAAAAGTTTATGTCTATCTTGTCTTGGTCACGAATATAATTATGCAGAGCACAACAAGCAATGACAATACGTGCTTGCTTACGAAGTGTAAATGGAGGCATATGTCTCAAAATGGCAAAACGATTTTTCAATGCCCCAAATGACCTCTCAATGACATTCCTTAGTGAAGAGTGTCTATGTTTAAACAGTTCTCTTGCTGTTCTGGGTCGTCTCCCTCTACCCCTGTAATCGTTTAGATGATACCTGTCGCCTTTAAATGGAGTCAAAAATCCCGGAAGTGCGGCATAACCAGAATCTACCACATAATATTTGCCTATAACAAAGTATATGAACATTTGTTATGATATGCATTTGTAATGCAAACATAGAGAAAATTACTCCGCATGGACAAAGCAAATACCTGGTGGTGGTCGAGGAAATTGCAGTCGAGGAATCTCTAGTGCTGCCGAGATGACTCGACAATCATTGGCAGAGCCTTCCCACCCAGCATACACGAAAGTAAATTTCATGTCAAATGAACAAATACACAGCACATTTTGGGTGGTAATCCCTTTCCCGCCTCTGTACGGGATTTGCATCGACACAGGGACAGAAGCATGAATGTGAGTGCCATCAATAGCACCAATATAGCCCTGCAATTTCACAAAAGTCTACTGTTATACAAGATTATCAAATATAAGAATCAATACAGCCCTGCAAATCATACCGTGAAGTAGCGTCTATGGTTACGATCCATAAGAATCTCCTCTAGGATATCATCAAATGATGGTGGCCTGATAATCTCTTTTGACAGTTTCAGAAATGCTTTCAACACATCAGTGAAATACGTGCTGATTGTTTGTCCTGAATGTTGGAACCTTTCACATAAATCTCTATTAGATTTACCATGACCAACCAAAGATAAGAAGATTCCAACTTGTTCATCAACCTTAATATAACGGCTATCTTTTAACCAACCTCTTACCCTCATTAAATCACATAGGTTCAGAAAAACATATCTCTCTAATCTGAAGGCTTCATACACTCTATCAGAATGCTCACAAAGTAACTCCCTTATCCATTGGACGCCTGACAACTAACTATCTCTAATACGTTCTATTGTATGCATGGATATGTCCATTACAATAATGCCCAACCATGCTATTATTATGCAAATTTCAGTATCATCCAAGTCATGATCATCGAAGTCTTCTACCTGGCCACTGCATTCACTATTATGTCCCCTATCCATCGTACCTATGCCATCACACAAACAGAAGAACATTAATATAGATATCTGGGGAAAAAGAAGCTAATAACAACCAATAACATAAGCCAAAGAGTGAAAGCAAACCAAATATAACAATCCCAGAAAGAAAATATCATACCCATACCACCACACAAGTGAAAGAGTCTCAACATGAGTATCTTTAAAAACCAAATAACATCGCAACATGTCATAAAATAAAATAAAACCAAACATAGAAATCCCATGCAATCCCTAATATAATTTCAAACATCTATTGAAGACGTTGAAGAAGTCCATTTCTCAATTCAGTTGGAGTTTGGATGAAAGCCTCTCTCCATGTGGCACTCTCCATTGCTCGGTCCAGTGCTTTGTGGTAAAGATCGGCATCCACATCAGGCATGCTAAGTAGGACATTAATCACAGCAGATACATAGAAAGAGTTTACAGGGTTTGACGTGACTTGTGAGGTGGCGGCAGATTCACTTTGTTGACTTGTTTTGGATTTGATCATCTCTTGTAAGGCTTTGTATGTGTTGGAAATTTCACATGTTCTACTCTTTCTCCTCCTTTTGGTATTAAGAGTCATGTCCAAGTTGTGTTGTCCACTTGTAAAGACTCCATCATCAGTGGCATGTTCACCGAAGTTGTTTGGATCAACATTTGCATCACCACCACGATCGCCATCTTCCTCTGACTCCACAAAATCTTCGGCATTTCCTAGTACATGCTCGCCAGTAGCATATGTACCGCCAAATATAATGGACAGCTGGGAATACTGAGGCAAGCCATCCTTCTTGAATTTTGCCCACTCATTATTATCCTGCAATTTTCACAATAATGATGTACTTCAGCAACACAAGCAATCCTCTTCATATATACATATATAGTGATCTTAAAATGACAAAAAGTTAAATGATACCTTGATGTGAAGTTCCCATATACTTGGATCATCCACAACAACTGTCTTAGTCACATCATCCCAGCCAAATCCACTTTGTGCCAGAAGCTTCTTAAAACTACCAAATAATCTTCTCAGTTTGCTCATCTTGTTCTTCAGCTGTGGTAGCTTATATTGGCATCTTCCCCGACTATTAAAATCATCAAGTATGGTTTTCCACCCTACTTTGTTAAAAGTACAAGAGGTGCGATTTCCCTTTTTCACCTCTTCTACCATCAAACTTATAAAAACGTTGGTCAAATGGTCGGTCTACTATGCACTATGTGTACCTCTCTCGGATGCCATGGCTATCACATGCAACCATAACAGTCAAAACTCAAAATAAACATATTAAGAAAGCTAAAAGCACACATACAGATAATAAAATCGTTTTGATCATCCAAACAAACTGTTTGAAGTCGTAGCTCTTATTTTTCCTTTCTTTAGCATTTTGATTTGATTCTTATTCAGCACCATTCTGAATGCATTCTCATGACCGTACTCTACTTGCATAGAACATGACACAATGTCATCAAGAAGAGGAGACAGCAGTGCCCAATTTCCACAAAATGATAGCTCAAAATTTTGCAAGCAGAATATAGAATCTATGCGTCCGGACACAACCTAGTAATCTCCGCAATAGCTAGTAGTAGAAAACAGTTCTGGATGCTCACACAACACAGTTGATCATGTCCATAATTAGACATCTGTTACAATGAATTGACAAATATGCCACTAAAGACTCCCCTTTTAACAAGTGATTGCCATCAGTCAAGTGTATATGCGTATGTGAACATCTATGTATCTTTCATTATAATCGTCAATATGATTCGCCAACAATTCTATCGACATGGCACTCTCTCTCTGTTACCTTTTAGCATTTTCCCTAGGCTCTAGCTACTTCTCTATCTCTATCACTTCAACAACTCAAGTTTTGTCTAACTAATTCTCCAGACTTAAGTCTATTTGATCATCTTTCAAAAGGGAAAAACAATATAACATTTCAATGTCCATAAAACATACAGGTACAGTTTGTCTCTAGTTACGCAATTTATTATTCACGAAAAAATGCATTTCCTTTGTGTCCAGATAACTCCATCAATGGCTCATCAATTGGTATCATTACAATCGGTGTTTGATTTTTTTTTAGGTACTTTCCCAGATAACTCCATCAATGGCGCATCAACAAGGCAGAAGTAGCAAGACCACAAAAGGTATAGAAGTAAACGCATAGCCCAACTTTGTCAAACCCAGAATTGATAAGTCGATTTTACATCAGCACACAACAACGACAAAAAAACGGAATGAACAGATCTGCAATACCAGCACCATGAATTGACAAACTAAGATTTATGAGCACACAAACAAAAAATGAAAGCAACACAGCACAAGGGCGACACTCTACCGAGCTCGATTAGGGTTTCCCTCGCTTAGATAGGCGAGGGCAAGGGCGAGGCTGGGCCAAGCCAATTAGGGCGACCTTCGCCCAAATCGGCGAGGGCGACGCTCGGCAAGGGCTATGGCAGCTCTAATCGGGCTCGGTCGAGCCTCACGCTCGCCGATTTGGGCGAGGGCCACCCTAATCAAGCTTGGCAAGGAGACGAAGAAGAAATAGGGTCGTCCGAAACTCACCTGAAACATGCTCGAAGAGGGGGACGATGGCGGTCGAGCTGAGGCGCGGCGGATGAGGAGCGGCTTTTGTCTTTTCCCGAGCAAGTGAGGACTTCTGTCGAGAGAAAAGAGAACGAGCAGCAACTTCTGTCGAGAGAAAAGTCTATTGCGTTGTGTTTTTATTTTATCTCGGCAGAATGACTTTCCTTGAAAAGTCATTCAATTTGAAGAAGCAACTTTTTTCTGCTTTTTTTTTAGCTTTAAAATTGATTCTCATCCAAAATGAGAATCACTTTTATTTGCGTTACCAAACGCGATTCTCATTTTTTTTTTGTTCCAGAACCAGAATCACAAAACCAGAATGGTTACCATGCAGGCCCTAATTTTCCTTATGATAAAAGGCGGAAGAAGTTACCCAATCCTAACGAAAAGAGGTTGATGTCAATGAAGATGAAGCAGATTTGAAGGCAAATCGTTTTCCTAGCAGGGGAGAATGATGCAAATAAAGATAGCGATCTTTGTAATATTGCGTAATATTATATATTTTTTATTTTAGGCGTTTTTATAAATTTAATGGTGTTTTAGTAATTTTGTGTTTCCTAGGTCAATTAGGTTTAGCATCTTATATAAAGATGTTTAGGGTTCGTGGAAGGGCAGTTTATGACAGACATTGATATTTTCGTTGATTTTGATAAAATCACACCTGAGTGAACGGTGGTTCCTCATTATCGTTTCGATTCTTCTGTTTAGCCTTGCTTTCTATCGCACTTCGGCATCAGTTCCACCCTCGTTCTAAAATTCAGAAAAGTTGCATCCATGCAAGGACTGCTGATGTAGGACAACTAGCATAAAATTTTTGGGGAAAACACAATACTACTATTTTAGATAGAGTTTTAGGTATTTTTCTATTTAAGAATTTTAGCGATATAGATAATCGCGATATTTGATTTCAATTCCGTTTGATTAGATTAGATTATATTTATTTTAGTGTTATCTTTTGCAATCTTATTTCCTTTAGGAGTCTTAGGACGTCCTCCATTTGTAATGAACACGTTATCATTCAATCAAATTTCTGAATTCTTTTGGAATTGTTCAAGTTAACGCTTCTTTTTGCGTCATTTGGTATCAAAGCGAGGTTTTTCCCGGTGACGATGTCTCATAACGTGAATCGATATACTTTCGTAGCTGAGGGCCATCTTGGTGAGCCTATTACACAGAATGTGTTTACCCAGTTTGCCGAGGAAACTCGACGAGCTTTGCAAGACCGCCGACGGACGATGCAAGACTTGCTTGCCGCTACCCAACAGTTGTCTGCAAACCCAAGCCACACACTTGGCGTTCTTCCAGCCGAGCGAATTCCTGTCGCTCGTGATCCCGAAGTAGCTATGGATCGTGGGGCAAATCACCGACGTCACCAACAAAGGCGACAAGCCTATGTCGAGGATTTTGAAGTAGATTTTCAGGACATGCCTATTCGAGGAGGTTGCAGATATGGTGGATTCCAGCATTAGCATGTTCATGGAGGTCAACGATATATAGGTTACATACGATATCATAAACAATATCAATTGAATGTTGATCTCTTTGCCTTCAATGGCAATTAGGATATCGAAGACTTTCTGGAGTGGCTCTAGAAGGTTGAGGAGTTCTTTGGAGTCATGGAGATCGATGAGGAAGACCAAGTAAAATTCGTAGCAAAAAAGTTAAGGCGTGACGCTTTAACCTAGTGGGAGCAGACACAAATATCCTGACACCGACAAGGAAAAGCGCCCATCCGAACGCGGAGACGGATGAAACGAATGTTAAAGGTTCGGTTCCTTCCACCTGACTATGAACAAAACTCGTTAAATTCAAACCACTCGCTAGATTTTTTGTGCCCTTCTTTTCCCCAATTTCCTGCCATGGCCTCCGAAGCTCCCATCGAGGGCAAGAACCAGTTTTTCGAGAAATTAGAGGAAGAGCCGAGGGTATAATAAGAGGCGAATCAAAAAGAGCCGGAGATCATTCCCGAAGCCGAGACTTCCGTCAAGAAAGAAGCCGAACAAGATGGGGATGATGTCCAGGAAGTTAAGAAAGGCGATGAGAGTCCAAAAGAAAGTTTAAATCTAGCGAAAAATCTGGACTATGATGATTTTGTTGAGGAGGATTCTTTAGGTGATGGAAAGTCAAATGCCTTGGTGATGGTTTTTGACTCGAGTAAGCTACCGTCCCTTGCTGCACTGCACGATTGGGTATCTAAGAATGATATTCGAAATTTTGAGATATTTAATGATGTTCAACCGTTGGTTCAATCAGCTTTGGATGGATTCAACGTATCAATATTCGCTTATAGACAAGATAATCCAGGAAAGACGCACGCCATGTAAGGATCTAGCCATGATCTTGGTTTATATGCTCGTTGTTTTGAGGAGTTCTTCAATTTAGCGAATTCAGATGCACTTACCACATCTAGATATGATTTTTCTATCACAGTTTTTGAACTCCACCATGAACAGAAAAGAGGCCAGATGAAGAGGTGGAAGATGACGAAAAATTGGAAGTACAGGAGGAAGCAAATTCAGACACACGAACTCGAGGACAAGTTCTTCTGAAAAAGAGGAGAAATGATGTAGAACAACTAGCATAAAATTTTGGGGAAAACACAATATTACGATTTTAGATAGAGTTTTAGATATTTTCTATTTAAGAATTTTAGCGATATAGATAATCGCGATATTTGATTTCAATTCCGTTTGATTAGATTAGATTATATTGTTTTAGTGTTATCTTCTGCAATCCTATTTCCTTTAGGAGTCTTAGGACGTCCTCCATTTGTAATGTACACGTTATCATTCAATCAAATTTCTGAATTCCTTTGAAATTGTTCAAGTTATCGCTTCTCTCTACTTCAACCGCTCAAGTTAGAAGTCGTGAAGAGCTGCAATTCTCATTGTACTGTGAGGCATTGAACTCCGGACGAGGAAGAATCTCGCATGTTTACTTCCTCGACCAATACACTGAATCCACGAGGGTGGGGAAGACTTTTCTTCTCTCGTTCACTTTGAGAACCCGCAAAGACTAATGGATCTTCATGTCGACATCATAGTCTTTTCGGTCACATGGACATGATCTTGATCATATAGTCAATCCAAGTAATCATAATTTGAAAACAATGCATAGCCATAGAAAATGACAAGGCATCTAATGCGATATCCTACTTAGTTACAGGCTCGCGTTGCCAAACTCGGCCATAAGAATGGGAAATGAAAAGCAAATCCAGCAAAAGAATCATCTGTGGATGTTCACCCACTTGAACTGTTGAAATGAAGAATAGGTGCACCGTCCATTAGATTCGCTTGAAGAAAAACGATACGACGGCTCCCGGATTACATCTCTTACCTAACTCAACTTCTACGAGGCGATTTGGTGCCGAACACTTGCACGCATGGCGATTCCAAATGAAAACCACTTCCGTTCAACAAATTCAAAACGGTTGACTTCTTGAGTGAGAGAAATGACTTGACCCCCACGCCACCATTTGATCTGCATTCCATCGACTCTATATAAACAGCCTCAGTCTCGCCTCCATGAAAGAAACCACACTGCCTGACTCACTAGATCGATCCTCGACACTCTCACATATCTGTCCCAAGAACTTATCTCTTCACGCACATGGCTCGATCCCTTTTTGTTTTCCTGATGATAGCTGTCGTGCTCGGTGTGATCTGCAACTCTCCATGTTTTGAAGCTAGAAAGCTACCGCAGATGGGCATAGAGGACAATGGACAACTCCTTTCTTCAGGGGAGAGTCCGCTTTCGAGTGCCCTTCGAAAGGGTTTTACTGATGCTCGTGGAGGTTATGATGCTCATGTCGGCAGGGTCCGTCTGCTTAAGGAATCGGTTCCCAGTCCAGGAGTGGGTCACTAACGGATACACATGCATCGAGCCATTCCAATACATAAATTAATGAATAAATGGAGGGGAACTTATATGTGCCATTCTTGTTTCCAAATGTAATCCAAGGTTTGCAATGGAGGTTGGAAGATAGATGCTTCATTTCTCGGACATCAAGCGAATTAGTGCGTTGCGAGCAAAATACTATGTTCTTTAAAGCTGTCTTAAGATGAAATAAGCATAGTGTTTGTCATTCACATTGTTGAGCTAATATTTCATGTTATGGCCAAATGGAAATGATCACGATCATTTCGGGAAAGAAATAATGTGGCTTTCAGGAGGTTTTGAATTTCTGCGAGCAACAAAAATTAAAACTTTAGCTTGCAAACGTGATCACGACTGGACCGATTAAAAGATGCGAAAACGAGCAAAATGGAAGTTGGTATTACCACCAAACTCATTAAGCTCAAGCATGAGTGTAAGGGATCGAGTTTACTGTTAAGACAGTATTCCATTTTTTTTTCTCCTTTTCGCTAAGAACTTTACGACAGAATGCCATGTTTAACATAAGTTCGTAACACATTGGTCGAAAACTTTTGAATCGCCAAAAAATTGGAGAAGACTCGTAGACCAAAATAGATAACCAAAAACAAAATATTCAAGATTATTCCTCGAAGTCCGTGGTAAAGACAGAAAGCAGGTTCGATGATTCACAGTTGGGGAAAAACTGAAGGACAGAAAAGAAGAAAAAGGAACAAAAAATTAATAGAAAACTCAGAAAAAATTTATATATATATATATATATATATATATATATATATAATTATCCACATCAGTTTCGACAACGCCACATAGGACGGCAGGCATTCGTGTCAACGACTTTCGGCCATAATTGACCTAATGGACTGAATGGAAATGCAAAAGGTGAGAGGCTTATGACTAAATTGGTACTAACGTAATAGATTTATGACTTTTTTTGGTACTTTTTCTCAATTAATGTGTATTATGGGTTCATTCTCTAATTATTATTTTTATCATTACCATGACTGTAATTAATCAGTGTTACAAAAATATATCACTCAGCCCCGCTTAGCGGCCATCAACACAATGCCGTTATTCTCGCTCTGATTCTAAAGAGCAATTAAATTGAAGAAATGGTGACTCCAATATGGATCTCATCGAATTTGAGAGTATAGATTCGTTTGAATATATGTATTAAAGTTAAAGTGAGAAATCACGCCGGCTTTATCACAACTTCCGTGTTGGAAAACCAATCTCGAGAAAAATCTTAAATGGAACCATCTTCATTCTGAGCATTTCACCAAGTGCCATAGATATAACAGCACACATTCACTATCTCCGTCTCGAAATGCCATCACTCGAGAGACTGCTCACTCGCGCACAAGTCTGATATTTTTCCTTCTGTTTGCTATTTCGACATCAAAGCTCTCTCCCGAAGCCCAAAATGCCCTGATGGCCAATCATCTCCATCGTGTGGAACTGCTGTTCCAAACCCTAATTCCGAATAGACCCACAGCTCCATCACTACCAGGCCATGGTGGTCATCAGCACCATCGTCATCAAGAAAATGCATAAGAAAACAAGAATGGAAGAGAGAGCCCTCTAACCCTCTCTCCCCAAAGCGATCATTCTGCCGAATTCCGCAGAATTCAAGATTCTGGTCCATGCTCCAGCGGCGGCGGACATGGTGATCATGTTTACACACGGTGGGTTCTGGAGCAGAACGACGCATCAGACTTTCACATCTCCAGTCGGGGGGAAAGGCAAACTATGTCACGCCGCGCACGCCTTCGACACAGTCGAGTAACAGTGATTGGACAAGTTTTGTATCTTGAAGAAAAGGAAAAAGATAAGAAAAACAACGCTTGCGTTCGAATTCGAAAGTGCTTTCGGCACAACTCATGGCTGACTTAGAAGAGAAAACAAGGCGACTTATGAAGTCTTGCAGTAGGCATTGCACAGTAAAATGGAGATTCCTCAAACAGTCGACAAGATTTACTCAAAAGTTCCGTGATAATATTTGCATTACTGTCGGGAAGACGAATAAGTTGAGGACGTGATGTGGGCATGTGCGCGTGTACCTCTTTGTTACATAGTCAAGCTCATCCATATAGATATATGCCAAATATGTACTTCTAGGTAAACGTTTTGTGCATCTTAGAAATGCAAAAATCTCACGTGCAAGAATGCGTAATTGGTTCGGCTTCTAAGTACCTGGTTCATAGGCTTAGGTAGAAGTGGCAAAATAGATCTAGAACCCATATTTTAATTCATATTTAATTGTAAGGGTCATAAATTGACTGTCTTAAGTTTTAAAGACAAAGCTTAAGTGGGTCATAAATGGGTTACTTAACTATCTTAAGTGAGTCATAAATAAGCATGTCGTTTTTTATTATCTAATTCTTTTTTTTATTTTCATTTTTCTTTTTCTTTCTTTCTTTCTTTCTATTTTTTTTTTCGAAATCCAACAGGGGTCGCCGACCGACCCTCACACCAGTCACAAGCGAGGGCCGACCGACCCTTGCTGACACCAGGCAAGGGCCGACCGCCCGTCACGAGTCTTAGAAGGAAAAGAACAAAAGATAAATAAAATATTTGAGTGTTTTTTTTATTAAAATTGTCCTCTGTGTTTTAGCAATACAATATTTTACAATAAATAAAAAGTTATAAGAAATAAGTTTTCTTAAATTAGATTAAATATGATAATATTTTAGCAAAATGGGTCGGATTGGATCGAGAAATTTGCATTACAATAAATGGATCAATTTGGATTGGGTCATTTATGATCCGATCCATCCATTTGACAGATCTAGGCCGAGATTACAATTTAAAGATGTGGCCAATTCATCATCACATGCTTATCGTATGCATCTAAACTTACCATCCCGTCACGGTTTCACAATTGATGGACCTTCACAAGATGACGTCACTTGTTGTATTCGCACTGAATCTTGAAGTACCAAATGAAGAGAGGAGGGAGTCCGCTACATCACTTGAAGGCAAGTTTAAGGTTGCGACAGCGCAAGCCACACCTCTGTCTTTTCAAGAGAAAAGCCGCAGTCACACCGCTTTTTACACGCCTAACGAGCCGACTCTTTTGCAGTTTATTCAAACCAGCTTGACGACTTAGTGAGGAAAAGAAGAAAAATTAGTCGACGTTTGCCCCATTTTTCGTGCTTCATGAAACTGCGCTATATAAAGAGAAGATCCTCCATCTTGCTGATAATGGTCGTCGCCTTTGGTGTCCTGATAAGCCACTCACCATGCTTTGAAGCAAGAAAGCTACTGCCGACGGGCTCGTGTCGGCAGGGTCCGTCTGCTCAAGGAATCGGTTCCCAGTCCAGGAATGGGTCGCTAACGGATACGCATGCATTGAGCTGTTCCAATAAATAAATTAATGAATAAATGGAGTGGAACTTATATGTACCATTCCTGCTTCCAAATGTAATCCAAGGTTTGCAATGGAGGTTGGAAGATGGATGCTTCATTTCTCAGACATCAAGCGAATTAGTGTGTTGCGAGCAAAATACTATGTTCTTTAAAGTTGTCTTAAGACGAAATAAGCATAGTGTTTGTCATTCACATTGTTGAACTAATATATCATGTTATGGCCAAATGGAGATGATCACGATCATTTCGGGAAAGAAATAATGTGGCTTTCAGGAGGTTTTGAATTTCTGCGAGCAACAAAAATCAAAACTTTAGCTCGCAAAGGCGATTGCGACTGGACCGATTAAAAGATGCGAAAACTAGAAAAATGGAAGTTGGTATTACCACCAAACTCATTAAATGAGTGTATGGGATCGAGTTTACTGTTAAGACAGTATTCCATTTTTTTTTCTCCTTTTCCGTAAGAACTTTACGATAGAATGCCATGTTTAACATAAGTTCGTAACACATCGGTCGGAAACTTTTGAATCGCCAAAAAATTGGAGAAGACTCGCAGACCAAAATAGATTACCAAAAAGAAAATATTCAAGATTATTCCTCGAAGTTGATAGTAAAGAGAGAAAGCAGGTTCGGTGATCCACAGACGGGGGAAAAAAGTAAGGACAGAAAAGAAGGAAAAGAAAAAGAAAAGTATAAAATTCAGTAAGATTAAAAAAATTTGAAAAATTATATAGCCACATTAGCGCCAGAAAGTGGCAATGCCACGTAGAACGGCTGGCGTCCATGTCAGCAATTTCTTGCCAAAATTAGCCGGATAGACTAAATGGGAATGCAAAAGGTGAGAGGTTTATGACAAAATTGGTACTAACGTGATAGATTTAGGGGATTTTTTTTGTACCTTTTCCTAATTAATATGTATCATGAGTTCATTCTCGGCCCAATACCCAAAAAAAAAAAAACCTCCAATTTTAAAATTTGTGACAATTATACTCAAAAAAAAATTATATCATAAAAGACCTTCAACTTTTACTTTTGTCCTAATTCTACCCCAATTTTATTTTTTGTCCTAATTTTACTACCGTTAGTTTTCCGTCTATGATCATTATTAGTTAACCTTACGTGGCATTTTCCTGTCATTAATAAAGTATACCTCAGCAAAGTTGACATGAAAAAAATTTTAACTCCTCTTCTGTTGTTTGCTCCCCCTACATATTGCCGGGAGGTATATAGTCATTCAAGACAGCACGTTTGATAGTCTCTTCGATATTCAACAGCTCAAAAAACAGTTAGACATGGGCTATTCTGATGAACTATTAAGAATCTCGTCGTCCTTGAATTCTACTGTTTCTAAATTTCAAAAATTCATTGGTAAATTCGAGTAAAATCTTAAATCCGACCATCTTCATTTTGAGCATTCAACAAGTGCCATAGATTTATCAACACGCATTCCCCATCTCCAAATATCATCGCTTTGTGACGCAGCGTTCAGCGAAAGAAATAAGTAATTCCTTGCTTAGAGAGAGAAATATCAAATTTTCAATATCAAAAGTATATTATGTCTGCTCAAACATCATAAAACACCTTATATAGGGTGTTAATCCTAAACCTCACCCTACTAGGATTATAAAATATCAAAATCCAAAATTATAAAATACCACTAAAATTAACAAATTGCCCAGAAATAAATATTACGCAATATTACGTAGATAATATTAAGTAAATCGTTGATTTTATCCGCATCATTCTAAGATCGCAACCATATCCGCATCACTTTAAGAGATTGGTCACAAGCCTGATCTTTTTCCTTCTGCTGGTTATTTCGACGTCGACGCTCTCTTCCAAACCCCGAAATGCCCTGATAGCCAATAATCTCCATCGCGTGGGATTGGTGTTCCAGACCCTAATTCCGAATAGACCCACAGCTTCATCACTACCAGGCCATGGTGGTCATCAGCATTCAGCACCATCGTCATCAAGAAAACGCATAAGAAAACAAGAATGGAAGAGAGAGCCCTCCAACCCCCTATCCCCAAAGCGATCATTCTGCCGAATTCCGCAGAATTCTAGATTCTGAGGTCCAGGCTCCGGCGGCGGCGGCGGCGGGCGGGGGGACATGGTGATCATGTTTACACGCGGTATTAGACGTGTCTTAAACGGGTTCTGGAGCTGAACGACGCATCAGACTTTCACATCTCCAGTCCAGGGAAAGGCAAACTATTTCACGCCACGCACGCTTCCCACACAGTCGAGTAACAGTGATTCGACAAGTTTTGTATCTTGAAGAGAAGGAAAACAATGCTGGCTTTCGAATGCGAAAGTGCTTTCCGCACTACTCAATGGCTGACTTAGAAGAGAAAACAAGGCGACTTAATGAAGTCTTGAAGTAGGCGTTGCACAGTAAAATGGAGATTCCTCAAACAGTCGACAAGATTTACTCAAAAGTTCCGCGATAATATTTGCATTACTGTCGGGAAGACGAATAAGTTGAGGACGTGATGTGGGCATGTGCGCGTGTACCTCTTTGTTACATAGTCAAGCCGGATCCTCTACCTTAATGGGAGAGGATTTCCATGATAGGAAATCCTCTCCTAGTCAAGCGCATCCATATAGATATATGCCAAATATATACTTCTAGGTAAAAGTTTTGTGCATCTTAGAAATGCAAAAAACTCACATGCAAGATGCGTGATTGGGTTCAGCTTCTAAGTACCTGGTTCATCATGGGCTCAGGTAGAAGTGGCAAAATAGATCTAGAACCCATATTTTAATTCATACTTAATTGTAAGGGTCATAAATGGACTGTCTTAAGTTTTAAAGACAAAGCTTAAGTGGGTTATAAATGAGTTACCTAACTATCTTAAGTGAGTCGTAAATAAGCAGGTCGTTTTTTATTATCTAATTCTTTTTGTTATTTTCTTTTTTCTTTCTTTTTCTTTCTTTTTTTTTATGAAATCTGGCAAGGGTCGTCGGCCGACCCTCGCGCCAGTCACAAGCGAGGGCCGACCGACCCTTGCTAACACCAGGCGAGGGTCAAGCGGCCCTCACGAGTCTTAGAAGGAGAAGAAAAAAAGATAAATAAAATATTTGAGTGTTTTTATTTTTTTATTTTTATTAAAATTTCCCTCATTGTTTTAGCAATACGATTTGTATTAAAAATAAAAAAAGTTATAAGAAACAAGTTTTCCTAGATTAGATTAAATATGATAGTGCTTTAGCAAAATGGGTCGGGTCAAGTATAGATCGAGAAATTTGCATCACAATAAACAGGTTGATTTAGATCGGGTCATTCATGACTCAACCCACCCATTTGATAGATTTAGACTGAGGTTACAATCTACATATGTGCCCAATCCATCAAAACATGCCTATCGTATGCATTTATGCTTACCATCCAGTCACGGTATGACAATTGATGGACCTCCACAAGATGACATCACTTGTTGTATTCGCACCGAATCTTGAAGTACCAGATGATGAGAGGAGGGAGTCTACTGCATCACTTGAAGGCAAGTTTAAGGTTGCGACAGCGCAAGCCACACCTGTGTCTTTTCAAGAGGAAAAGTCGCGGTCACACCGCTTTTACACGCCCAATGAGCAATTTATTCAAACCAGCTTGTGGACTTAGTGAGGAAAAGAAAAATCAATCGACGTTTGCCCCATTTTTGGAGCTCCATGAACTGCATTATATAAAGAGAAGTTCCTCCATGCAAGAACGCGCACACACCCCTACCTAATTTTACCTCTTTCTACGCCCATTGGTTCTCTTCTCTTCACATCTCGTTTCAAGCACCGATCATGGCTCGCGTCCACTTCAGCTTGCTGATAATGGCCGTCGCCTTTGGTGTCCTGATAAGCCACTCCCCATGCTTTGAAGCAAGAAAGCTACCGCCGACGGGCACGGAGGAGGCGAGAGACGATCAAGTCCCCTATTTTGAGGAGAGTTTGGTTTCGGATGCC
The DNA here is from genome assembly GCA_021437785.1 of Rhodomyrtus psidioides. NCBI lineage: Eukaryota > Viridiplantae > Streptophyta > Magnoliopsida > Myrtales > Myrtaceae > Rhodomyrtus > Rhodomyrtus psidioides. Next base: position 1,058,184 of record JAILYB010000134.1, on the reverse strand, counting down.
CTACCAAAAGTTCCTGCCGATGACAGAGGTCGTGTGGTTCGTCTCGACAAGCGCGACCGTGTTCTGGAAGGGTCTGTACCAAGCCCAGGAGTCGGTCATCACTGAACGATGGGTCGTGCCTTTCTAATAAGTGGACTGAAAAATTTATAGTCGTATATGGTCGTGGGATTTCGCGAGTCCAAATACGTATAGTGTGTGATCCCCTTACTATATGGAGACTGAAAAAATCGGTGATTCGTACTTTCGAAGCCATTGATGGTCTTACAGGTTACAAAGCAAATACTTGCTGTGTGTAAAAGCTATCTTAGAATGCAATAATAAGCACAGTGCATGCTGATTTATCACGCCTTGTTCTTGTGAACAAGAGAACTGTTGATTCTGCAGGTTTTATTCGGAATATTCCATACTGAACCTTACATTAACAACGTAATTCGATTATGCAATGTGTAAGAATGACGGACCCATGTTTCGTTGAGACGATCTCGTCACCTTGAGATGATTTTCTCTGACACTAGGCTTGTGCAATACTGCAATGTGCATCACAGAAAGATCGTTCAATAAGTAACGCCTGTGTGCCAAACCCATCAAGAGTGAAGAATTATAAGCTTTAGTACGTTTGAGCGCGCCCGCAAACCGAAAGCTTCAGAGACCGCGCGCGCAAAGAGTACCGCCTTTGCACCAGTTGAAATTTATCGTAGTCACTAATCATGGTAAAAAATGGAAAGTTGCTAAATAAATGGAAAAACACTTGCTAGTTTTCCTTTTTCAATATGCACACACTTTCTTCAATATGGAAAGTTCATAATTATGCTGAAAAAGTTAGACTAATTATTGACGTATTTTATAATTGCTTCGTTACGTAATGGAATCTTACGGATCACATGGGAACGCAATCGATAATAAATGTAGGTCAACATGTAGTTACTTACTTTAGCCAGCAATCGAACTGAAAAGTTATTTGTTACTAGTAGGAAACAAGAAAAGTACCAAGAAAGTCATAAACTTATTGCATTAATATCAATTCAGTTCTAGACCTTTCAATTTGACCAATTTAGTCCTAAACATTTTCGCATTGGTACCAATTCACTCCATCCATCCAATTTTGACCGAAAAACGATGAAGTGAACATCGGCGATGCCACGTAGGACGGCCGGCACTAACGTGGACATTTTTTCATTATAGTTTTTGTAAAAAAAATAATTATTTTTTTTTCCTTTTTTTCCTTAAACTTTGGCTTTGGCCGGCAAGGGTTGCCGGAAACCCGTACCAGCCCTGGATGGCCGTTGGCGAGGGCTAGCTGGCCTTCACTGTCCCTAATGAGGGTCGCGGCCCTTGCGAGATCTGGGCGAGGGCCGCGTTGCCCGAGGGCATCACGGCCTCACCGGATGCTCGCGAGGTCGCTAAGGACCTTGCCCTAGGTCATCGCAGCCCCGCCAGCCACAGGTGAGGCGTCCCTAGTCGAGATCTCGTGATGAAAAGTTATTTAGTGTGCTTATATGAATCATTCAACTTACTTTTCCATATGAAAAACTCCTAATCACATGATGGAAGTCCACACGATGAGGAGTAGTTAGTCACGAATAATCAGAAAGCTACTTGTCCTCTCGGAAACTTGCTAATGTGTGAAGAAACTACAAGTCTTTCTTGTCATTTGCAAACTAATCCAGCACCACTTTATCGATAATCGATAACTACTTTCTTTGTGCATTAAATTTGTGAGATTTCATGAGAACGCTGTAACTCATGACCTCATGCTTTGATACCACGAGAGATGTCGTGGAATTGCTACCGAAAGTTCTAAAAGTTCAAACCGTTAGATGGGAGCATGATTTAATATCTAAATATCCTTCACAAAATTGTTTGCATACCGTGGATAGTCAAAAGCAGTACATCGGAAGGAGAAGATATTGGGTGGGGCGGCCACAGTGCGCCCCACCGTCTATCTCTCTCCTCTCTGCCTCTCTGACACAAGAGAGACAGAGAGGAGAGAGATAGACACAGGGGCCCATGTGGCCGGCCCACCTAATATTTTTCCCATAGGAAGCAACTTCTTCTATCAAGTTTCGTTCTTTCTTTGCGGGGCTGGGAATCAGGACTGGGAATCAAAAGGGTAGATTCTCGATTGGCACCAAGATGAACACCCATGAGAGGGAGCTTCTGCGTGCAATCTCACCAACCCATTCAGTCACTGTGGCCTACTTCGTGTGATTTCTACAGCAAAGAAGTCGAAGAGATTCTCCTTCTCCCAGCAGATACATGTTTCCAGAGAAAAATATCTGCAGCAAGTGTCAAGCCTTTTTAAGTCTATTTTGTGCTTACCTAACTTAATGCACAGTGCAAAAGACCTAGGAAAGCACGTTTCCTCTGCACAGTTGCAGAACTCACAGATTCATCAAACATGGTTTGATACTTGAAACCATCCTAACTTGACCCTCACGGCTCTCTCTCTCTCTCTCTCTCTCTCCCCCCCCCCCCCCCCCCCCCCCCCCCCACATCCATTTTTGTGCTTGCCCGTGTATATAAATAGCTCATGCCAAGGCTTTCCTTGCTACCACTTGAGTTACATTCGGAAAACAACGAGGTGCCTTTCCGTCTTCAGCAAGAATCTCAGGCATGGCTGCGAGTTCGAAAGTTGCATTTGCCTTCATCCTAATCATGGCGGTGCTTATCACCACCGGCCATGCAATGGCTTCTTCCGAAGCGAGAAAGCTTTTGGTCGGCACGGACAAGTCGATGGGTCAGCCGCATGTTCCGGAAACGAAAGCCTCCGCGCCGCCCTCTAGTTTCGTCGAGAACCGTGCATGCATATCCTTGAAATCCAAGCGGACTCTGATCCAGTCGGTTCCAAGTCCAGGAGACGGCAACTAAGCGCATACGGCGCAGACGCAAATACGTAGTCCATAGGAAAATAGAACTTCTGCACGAACTGTGTACCGAATAAAATTGTTTCTGGCAATTATTTAGGAGATCCGACCAAAAGCCAGGTTGGGAACACCATCTGTTGAAAATTTGCCATACAGTTGAAGAAAGTAAATGTTGGACACTATTTACGTATAGTCCAAGCATCATATTGTCTGTGGATCCGGATCCCCTGCTTTTATGGCAGGGGATCATTATTACCTTGGCCATTAGATCTTCCCCTTTTTATAGGGGGGAAAGATCTAATGGCCATAAATGCTATGATCCCCTGCCACACAAGCAAGGGATCCAGACACATTGTCTGTTCTTCTTTCATACTCTCAATGGTGTGGACTGTAGATGGTCCATGTTCTACTCCCAACGGGGGACAGTTATATTCTCATTTATGTTCCTCCGAGGACACAAATATATATATATATTACGACAATGCGGAAACTGAAACAAAATTGAGACAGGGGAGAAGAACGGAACACCAAGATTTACGTGGAAACCCTTGCGGGAAAAATCACGGGAGAGAGGAAAAGCAAAATCTACTATGAGAATCAGGGATTACAAAAGAGGCACACATAAACTTCTCTATCAAACAGTTTGATAAAAGAGCAATATTTATAGTATTACCTCCTCAAATCCTAATGTTGGCCCTTAACTTAAGCCCTTAACTATTCAAGGCATATTAACAAATCTCCACCTTGACTTAAATTCCCAAGTAGACATAAGTATTAAGTCAATCTTCTCCTCCCACCAGCATAAAACTCAGCTGCTGCAAACATTAACCAAATCCAAGCAGTGCTTGAATTTAGTAAAGGCCAATGACTTTGTCAACATATCAGCTGGATTGTTTTCTGTACCAATCTTCAAGAGCTTAATATAGCCATCAGCAAGAATTTCTCGAATATAATGATACCACACATCAATGTGCTTTGTTCTCTCATGATACATCTGATCTTTAGTAAGATGTATAGCACTCTAACTATCGCAATGCACAATAGTTACGTCATCATCCACATTGAGCTCTCCAAATAAGCCTCTTAACCATATAGCTTCTTTGATTGCCTCTGTAATAGCCATATATTATGCCTTTGTAGTAAACAAAGCAATTGTATGCTGTAAAGAAGCATTCCAAATGACTGCACAACCCCCAACAATAAAGATGTACCCTGTCAAAGACATCATTTTATCAAGGTCGCCAGCATAATCAGAATCAACATATCCAGTAAGAGTTTCATAAGTTTTCCCAAACTCTAAACCATAATTTGAAGTACCCTTCGAATATCTAAAAATCCATTTCACTGCTTGCCAATGAATTTTACCTAGGCATGATAAATATCTACTTATCACGCTAACAGCATGTGATATGTCAGGCCGAGTGCAAACCATAGCATACATAACGCTACCAACTGCACTAGAATATGGAATATGTAACATATATTTTATTTCATTATCTGTATGTGGACATAAATCAGTTGATAATCGAAAGTGAGTAGCAAGAGGAGTACTCACTGGTTTGGCATCTTTCATGCCAAAACGATCTAACACCTTCTCAATGTAGCTTTTCTGGGAAAAATACAATTTTCCTCTTTTTCGATCTCGTTAAATTTCCATGTCTAGGATTTTCTTCGCAGAACCTAAATCCTTCATATCAAATTCAACGCTCAACTGTGCCTTTAAATTCTGTATATCAAATTTATCTTTTGATGCAATCAATATGTCATCAACATATAACAGCAGATAAATATAAGATCCATTTAGAAGTTTGCACAGATATACACAACTATCATATTTGCTTTTACAATAGCCAAGTTGCACCATAAAAGAATCAAATCTTTTATACCACTGTCTAGGTGATTGCTTCAAGCCATAAATAGATCTTTTCAATAAACATGCATGATCTTCCTTACCTTCAAACTGAAAACCCTCAAGTTGACCAATATAGATTTTCTCTTCAAGCTCACCATGCAAGAAAGTTATTTTCACATCGAGTTGTTCCAACTCTAAATCATGCATAGCAACTAACGCAAGAAAGACCCGAATAGAGCTGTGTTTAACGACGGGTGAAAACACATCATTAAAATCAACTCCCTCAATCTGACTATAGCCCTTAGCGACTAGACGTGCTTTAAATCTAATGTCTTCAACTCTAGGAATACCTTCATTTCTTTTGAAAACTCACTTGCAACACACAATCTTATTTTCTTTTGGTGGTTTGACAAGCTCCCAAGTTTGATTCTTTTCAAGAGATTCCATCTCTTCATTCATAGTAACTAACCACTTTGCTGAATCTTTTGAGGAAATAGCTTCCTTGTATGTTTTAGGCTCAGCATATTCTATCGACTCTGCAGTTGAAAAAGCATAAGCAACAAAATCTGAGTATCCATACATCTGTGGAGGTTTCACTGTTCTTCTCGATCTATCTTTGGCTATGGAATAATTCTCTTGTTTAGATTCTTCAATCTCAATATTATCAGTCACTGACTGAACTGGTTGTGAAGAAGATACTTCAAACTCCACCTTCTTTAGTGCACTTTGCAGATTTTCTTGGCAAGTATCTGATGATTTCTTGACAGGATGAAGCATAGCAGACTCATCAAAAGTAACATCTCTGCTAATCATAATCTTAGATGAATCAGAACACCAAAGCCTATAACCTTTTACACCAGAAGCATAACCAAGAAAAATGCATTTTTTCGCTATAGGCCCTAGTTTTCCTTCACTAACATGTGCATATGCTGGACATCCAAATATTCGAAGAGAAGAATAATCAACAGGTTTGCCTGACCATACCTCATCACGTGTCTTGTTCTCAATAGGTATGCAAGGAGAACGATTTATTAACCAACAAGCAGTATTGACTGCTTCAGCCCAGAATTCCTTACCCAAACTAGCGTTAGACAACATGCACCTTGTTCTTTCGTATAGAGTTCTGTTCATACATTCTGCAATACCATTCTGCTGCGGTGTATACACTGTAGTATGATGCCACACAATTCATTCGTTCTTGCAAAACTCATTAAATTCGCCTCCACAAAATTCTAGCCCATTATCTGTTCTCAGCTGCTTGATTTTCTTACCGGCCTGCTTCTCAATTAATGTTTTCCATTGCTTGAATATAACAAAAACATCATCCTTTGCCTTGAGAAAAAATACCCAAACTTTTCTTGAAAAATCATCAATAGAAGTGAGTACATACCTGGAACCAAGGCCTTTCGATGGAACTCTAGCAGGTCCCCAGAGATCAGAATGAATGTCATCCAGAGTGCCCTTTGTGCTGTGAATTCCTATTTTGAAACTGACTCTTTTATGTCCCAAAGAGACAATGTTCACAGAAATCCAATTTTTCAATTTTCTGACCACACAAGAGACCTCTTTTACTTAACTCCTCCATCCCTCTAATACTCATATGGCCTAGTCTCATATGCCATAATTTTATATTATTCGAATCTGTCATATCAGAAGAGACCGCAACTGAACCAGTAACAGTAGAGGCTTGCAATTGACACAAAGTACCAATTTTGTGCCATTTCATCAATAAAAGCGAGCCTCTCATAATTTTCAAAACTCCACCCTCAGCGATAAATCTACAACCATTGGCATCAAGTGTATCCAAAAAGATTAGATTCTTCCTTAAATCAGGCACATGCCTGACATTATCTAAAGTTCTGATCATGCAATCATGCATCTTAATATTAACAGTGCCAATCCTAATAGCTTTGCATCTAGCATTATTGCCCATGAAAATAACTCCACCATCATATTCTTTATACGTAGAGAACCAATCTCGATGAGGACACAAATGATATGAGCAGCCTGAATCAAGAATCCAACTATCACAAAATTTATCTTTATTATCTGCAATCAATAGCCAATCTTCATTTTCTTCTTTAGCAACATCAGCTTGAGCAGGATTTTCGTTTCGCCTATTCTGTCTATTCTGATAGTTGCGATTGTTATGACGATTGACATTCCCATAATTTTGTTGATTCGAATTATTTTCTCTTTACTCATTTGCCTTCAGTTTTAGGCAATTTATCTTGATATGCCCTGGAGACTTACAATAGTTGAAAATCATATCTCTATGCTTAGATTTTGACATGCTCCTGCCACTATTTCTTCTCTCAATAGATCTTCCTCGAGCGACTAAACCAGCCCCATGATTATTACTACCATCAGAAGTCAATTCTATATCGAGTTTCTGCTTATTTAGCAGACTAGTCTTGACATCTTCAAAATCAATAGTTTCTCTACTAACAATCATGGTCTCTCTAAAATTCTTATAAGAGGGAGGTAGAAAAACTAGCAATAAAAGAGCTTGATCCTCATCTTCAATCTTAACATCAATGCTTCTTAATTCAGCGATAAGAGCATTGAACTCAGAAATACGAGATTTGAGAGAAGTACCTTCAGCCATAGGAAAAGTGAAGAGTCATTGCTTGAGTCTCAATCGATTGGTGAGAGACTTTGTCAGAAAAATACTCTCCAACTTCGTCCATAAGGGCGCGCATGGCAACACTTCAGAAGCTGAAATCCGTTTGGTAAAGACGCTTCAGAAGTGCTTCTGAAACTGAAAGTCGTTTGGTAAAAATATTGAGAAATCACTTCCAGAAGTACTTCTGGAAGTGATTTCTACTTCTTATTGGATTTTTGGCCAACTTTGAGAAGTTAAAAATTGTAGCTTCTAAAAAAGAAATCACTTCTTCAACTACATCGGTTTTCGTCGACCAACGCCCGCCCGCCGGCGTCCGTCAACCGCCGGCCGTCCGCCCGCCGCCACCTGCAGCTAGGGGTGTCAGAACCGAACCACAAACCGAACCAAGAACCGAACCGAACTGAACTGAACTGAAATTTTGAACATTTTCAGTTCAGTTCGGTTCTCAGTTCGGTTACTAAAAAGAACCACGATTTTATCATTGGTTCAGTTTTTTTGGGTTCAGTTCGGTGGTGCACCGAACTGAACTGTTCTAAAATGAAAGTGCAGCCTACCGCTCCCTCTCTCTCTTTGTGCATCTCCCTTCGTACCTCAACAAGAAACGCTACATGCACCTGACTGAGGAGATCTTGAAAGAGAACCCTAACATCTGCGCCTACATGGCACCCTCCTTGGACGCGAGGCAAGACATGGTGGTGGTCGAAGTCCCGAGGCTCGGCAAGGAGGCGGCCACCAAGGCCATCAAGGAGTGGGGCCAGCCCAAGTCCAAGATCACCCACCTGGTCTTCTGCACCACCAGCGGCGTCGACATGCCCGGCGCCGACTACCAGCTCACCAAGCTGCTAGGCCTCCGCCCTTCCGTCAAGCGCTACATGATGTACCAGCAGGGCTGCTTCGCCGGCGGCACGGTCCTCCGCCTCACCAAGAACCTGGCCGAGAACAACAAGGGCGTCCGCGTCCTCGTCGTGTGCTCCGAGATCACTGCCGTCACTTTCCGCGGCCCCACCGACACCCACCTCGACAGCCTCGTCGGCCAGGCCCTGTTCGAAGACGGCGCGGCCGCGGTCATTGTGGGGTCAGACCCAGTGCCCGAGGTCGAGAAGCCGATGTACGAGCTCGTCTCGGCGGCCCAGACCATACTCCCAAACAGCGACGGGGCCATCGACGGGCACCTCCGCGGGGTCGGGCTCACGTTCCACCTGCTCAAGGACGTCCCCGGGCTCATCTCGAAGAACAACGAGAAGAGCCTAGTGGAGGCCTTCCAGCCGCTCGGCATCTCGGACTGGAACTCCCTCATCTGGATCGCGCACCCCGGGGGGCGGCCATCCTGGACCAGGTGGAGAAGAAGCTGGCCCTCAAGCCGGAGAAGCTGCGGGCGACGCGCCACGTGCTGAGCGAGTACGGGAACATGTCGAGCGCCTGCGTGTTGTTCATCTTGGACGAGATGAGGAAGAAGTCGGCCGAGGACGGGCTGAAGACCGCCGGCGAGGGGCTCAAGTGGGGCGTGTTGTTCGGGTTCGAACCGGGGCTCACCGCCGAGACTGTGGTCCTCCATAGTCTCCCCGCGCAGGTGAGAGGTTTACGACTAAATTGGTACTAACGTGATAGATTTAGGGGATTTTTTTTTGTACCTTTTTTCCCAATTAATATGTATCATGAGTTCATTCTCGGCCCAATGCCCCAAAAAAAACCTCCAATTTTAATATTTGTGACAATTATACCAAAAAAAAAAATTATCTCATAAAAGACCTTCAATTTTTACTTTTGTCTTAATTCTACCTCAAACTTTTATTTTTTGTCCCAATTTTACTACCGTTAGTTTTTTGTCTATGATCATTTTTAGTTAACCTTACGTGGCATTTTCCTGTCATTAATAATAAAATTGGTACTAACGTGATAGATTGCGCACAAGTCTGATCTTTTTCCTTCTGCTGTCTATTTCGACGTCAACGCTCTCTCCCGATGCCCGAAATGCCCTGATGGCTAATAATCTCCATCGTGCGGATTGGTGTTCCAAACCCTAATTCCGAATAGACCCACAGCTTCATCACTACCAGGCCATGGTGGTCATCAGCACCATCGTCTTCAAGAAAACGGATAAGAAAACAAGAATGGAATTGAGCCCTCCAACCCCCTATCCCCAAAGCGATCGTTCCGCCGAATTCCGCAGAATTCTAGATTCTGAGGTCCAGGCTCCGGCGGCGGCGGGCGGGGGACATGGTGATCATGCTTACACGCGGTATTAGACGTGTCTTAAACGGGTTCTGGAGCTGAACGACGTATCAGACTTTCACATCTCCAGTCCAGGGGAAAGGCAAACTATTTCACGCCACGCACGCTTCCCACACAGTCGAGTAACAGTGATTCGACAAGTTTTGTATCTTGAAGAAAAGGAAGAAGAGAAGGAAAACAATGCTTGCGTTCGAATGCGAAAGTGCTTTCCGCACTACTCAATGGCTGACTTAGAAGAGAAAACAAGGCGACTTAATGAAGTCTTGTAGTCGGCGTTGCACAGTAAAATGGAGATTCCTCGAACAGTCGACAAGATTTACTCAAAGTTCCGTGATAATATTTGCATTATAAAGTGAACTTGCCTAAATTCCAATCAATTCCACCAAGTAATCTTACTGTCGGGAAGACAGATAAGTTGAGGATGTGATGTGGGCATGTGCACGTGTACCCTCTTTGTTACATAGTCAAGCTCATCCATATAGATATACGCCAAATATGTACTTCTAGGTAAAAGTTTTGTGCATCTTAGAAATGCAAAAATCTCACGTGCAGGAATGCGTAGTTGGTTCAGCTTCTGAGTACCTGGTTCATCATGGGCTCAGGTAGAAGTGGCAAAATAGATCTAGAATCTATATTTTAATTCGTACTTAATTGTAAGGGTCATAAATGGAGTGTCTTACTTGCCAAAAAAAAATGAACTGTCTTAAGTTTTAAAGACAAGGCTTAAGTGGGTCATAAATTGGTTACTTAACTATCTTAAGTGAGTCGTAAATAAGCATGTCGTTTTTTAGTATCTAATTCTTTCTTTTATTTTTATTTTTCTTTTTCTTTCTTTCTGTTAAATATGTCTTGAATTTTATGCACTCGGTCCGATTCATCACCCGACCCGAAATATTTTTTGTGTGGCCCAAAAGTGAAGAAAAAATTGAGATTTGGCTCGTGACGCGGAGAGTTGGGAAATTTTTTCGAGCTTTATTTATGCTGCGGCTAGGGTTTATTTGTGTGTACGGAAGTTTTTCGTCATCTGAGAGATTTGTGAGCCGTTTTATTCAATCGCTGAGAACGACTTTTGTAATCTGTACTCTCTTTGATTATAGTGGAATCTCGTTTTGCTTCGCCCGTGGACGTAGATCACCTTGATCGAACCACGTAAATTCTGATGTTCTGTGTTTATTTTCCGCATTCGTTACAACATTTTCTTTCTTTTGTTTTAACGAAATCCGACAAGGGTCGCCGACAGACCCTCACGCCAGTAACAAACGAGAGCCGACCGACCCTTGCTGACACCAGGCGAGGGTCGAGCAGCCCTCACGAGTCTTAGAAGGAAAAGAACAAAAGATAAATAAAATATTTGAGTGTTTTTAATTTTTTTTTTATTATTATTATAATTATCCTCAGTCTTTTAGCAATACGATTTTTTTATAATAAATAAAAAGTTATAAGAAAAAAGTTTTCCTAGATTAGATTAAATATGATGGTGTTATAGCAAAATGGGTCGGGTCGAGTATGGATTGAGAAATTTGCATTACAATAAATGGATCAATTTAGATAAATGGCCCGACCTATCTATTTGACAGATGTAGACTGAGGTTACAATCTACAGAATCCATCATCACATGCCTATCGTATGCATTTAAGCTTACCATCATGTCACGGTTTGACAATTGATGGACCTCCACAAGATGACATCACTTGTTGTATTCGCACCGAATCTTGAAGTACCAGATGATGAGAGGAGGGAGTCCACTACATCACTTGAAGGCAAGCTTAAGGTTGCGACAGCGCAAGCCACACCTCCGTCTTTTCAAGAGAAAAAGTCGCGGTCACACCGCTTTTACACGCCCAATGAGCAATTTATTCAAACCAGCTTGTGGACTTAGTGAGGAAAAGAAAAATCAATCGACGTTTGCCCCATTTTTCGAGCTCCATGAACTGCATTATATAAAGAGAAGTTCCTCCATGCAAGAACGCGCACACACCCCTACCTTATTTTACCTCTTTCGACACCCATTGGTTCTCTTCTCTTCACATCTCGTGTCAAGCACCGATCATGGCTCGCGTCCACTTCAGCTTGCTGATAATGGTCGTCGCCTTTGGTGTCCTGATAAGCCACTCCCCATGCTTTGAAGCAAGAAAGCTACCGCCGAGGGGCACGGAGGAGGCGAGAGACGATCAAGTCCCCTATTTTGAGGAGAGTTTGGTTTCGGATGCCCTACCAAAAGTTCCTGCTGATGACAGAGGTCGTGTGGTTCGTCTCGACAAGCGCGACCGTGTTCTGGAAGGGTCCGTACCAAGCCCAGGAGTCGGTCATCACTGAACGATGGGTCGTGCCATTCTAATAAGTGGACTGAAAAATTTATAGTCGTATATGGTCGTGGGATTTCGCGAGTCCAAATACGTATAGTGTGTGATCCCCTTACTATATGGAGACTGAAAAAATCGGTGATTCGTACTTTCGAAGCCATTGATGGTCTTACAGGTTACAAAGCAAATACTTGCTGTGTGTAAAAGCTATCTTAGAATGCAATAATAAGCACAGTGCATGCTGATTTATCACGCCTTGTTCTTGTGAACAAGAGAACTGTTGATTCTGCAGGTTTTATTCCGAATATTCCATACTGAACCTTACATTAACAACGTAATTCGATTATGCAATGTGTAAGAATGACGGACCCATGTTTCGTTGAGACGATCTCGTCACCTTAGATGATTTTCTCTGACACTAGGCTTGTGCAATACTGCAATGTGCATCACAGAAAGATCGTTCAATAAGTAACGCCTGTGTGCCAAACCCATCAAGAGTGAAGAATTATAAGCTTTAGTACGTTTGAGCGCCCCCGCAAACCGAAAGCTTCAGAGACCGCGCGCGCAAAGAGTACCGCCTTTGCACCAGTTGAAATTTATCGTAGTCACTAATCATGGTAAAAAATGGAAAGTTGCTAAATAAATGGAAAAACACTTGCTAGTTTTCCTTTTTCAATATGCACACACTTTCTTCAATATGGAAAGTTCATAATTATGCTGAAAAAGTTAGACTAATTATTGACGTATTTTATAATTGCTTCGTTACGTAATGGAATCTTACGGATCACATGGGAACGCAACCGATAATAAATGTAGGTCGACATGTAGTTACTTACTTCAGCCAACAATCGAACTGAAAAGTTATTTGTTACTAGTAGGAAACAGGAAAAGCACCAAAAAAGTCGTAAACTTATTACATTCAATTCAGTCCTAAACCTTTCAATTTGACCAATTTAGTCCTAAATTTTTACGCATTAGTGCCAATTCACTGCATCCGTCCAATTTTGACCCAAAAATGATTAAGTGAACATCGGCGATGCCACGTAGGATGCCCGGCACTAGCTTGGACATTTTTTCATAATAGTTTTTGTAAAAAAATATTTTTTAAAATATTTTTTTCCTTGTTTTCCTTAAACATTGGCTTTGGTCGGCAAGGGTTGCCGGAAACCCGTACCAGCCATGGATGTCCGTTGGCGAGGGCTGGCTGGCCTTCACTGTCCCTGATGAGGGTCGCGGCCCTTGTGAGATCTAGGCGAGGGCCGCGTTGCCCGAGGTCATCGCGACCTCACCGGATGCTCGCGAGGTCGTAAAGGGCCTTGCCCTGGGCCATCGCAGCCCCGCCATCCACAGGTGAGGCGTCCCTAGTCGAGATCTCGTGATGAAAAGTTATTTAGGGGGTGCATGAAAACGTGCCAGAAATTGTTTCTGGAACAGATTTCTATTTCTGAAATAGGTTTGGAACAGAAACTCATTTGGTAACGCAATTCCAAGAAACTATTTCTGGAACAAAAAATTGTTCCAGAAATAGATATGAGGCAGAAATGAGAAACAAAAAAAAAGTTACTTCTCTGAGAAATAGAAATCTCCTTCAACAACCACCACCCCCTGCCGCCACCGGATATCGCCGCCGGCCAGTCAAACCAATTTCTATTCTAGAATTAGAACTTTTATGCTGTTATCAAACGCATTTTTTTCTCAAAAACTCATTCAAAAACAAAAATAGAAAAAACTATTTCTGTTCCAGAAATTCATTCTGGAACAGAAATGTTTTCATGCACCCACTTAGGGTGTATTTGTTTCAAAGAAAGTGATTTTCAGGAATTCGTTTTCTGAAAAGTGGTTTCCTGAAAACCACTTTCTCGAACAACGATTTGTTTTCCTTTGTTTGGTAATATGTTATCGAAAATATTTTTTTGTGTTTGGTTCTCATTTGGAAAACGATTTCAATCTCATCAAAGGGATTGTCCTTGATACTGAGGAGAGGCAGATGGTCGAGAAAGCTGAAGTGAACTGACCCGGCCAGGTCCCGGTCCCGGCCCCGGTTCCCAGTTCGGCCCCGGCCCCACCCTCGTCCCCGGCCCCGGATCCCCGTCCCCATCCCCGGTCCCGATCCTGATCCCTGCCCCAGTCCCCAACCCGGCCCCGGTCCTCGGTTCCAAGCCACGGTCCCTGCCTCGGTCCTTATCCACGGGCCTAGTCGCCGGCCCTCAGTCCAAATCCCCGGCCCCGGTCCCCGTCCCGGCCCTGATCCTCGGTCCTGGTCCCTGTCCCCTGCCCTGGTCCCAATCCCCAACCCCAACCTCAGTCCCCGGCCCCGATCGCCGACCCCGACCCCGGCCCTGGCCCCACTCTTGGTCCCCGGTCCCGATCGCCTGCCCCGGCCCGGGTCGCCGGCCTAGGTCCTCGGGATCGGCCTCAGTCTCGTTTTCAAAGAAAGTGAGAGACTCAAATTTGGGAAAGTGTTTTCACATTTTTATTTTGGGGAATTCACTTTCCTATTTTAATGAATAAAATTTTTGTTGACTGGAAAGTACTTTCCGTTGATCAAATCATTTTTCGCGAACCAAACAGACGAAAGTCCAGAAATACTTTTCCTGAAAATACCTTCCCCAAAACAAACGCACCCTTAGTGTGCTTATATGAATCATTCAACTTACTTTTCCATATGAAAAGCACCTAATCACATGATGGAAGTCCACACGATGAGGAGTAATTAGTAACGAATAATCAGAAAGCTACTTGTCCTCTCGGACACTTGCTAATGTGTGAAGAAACTACAAGTATTTCTTGTCATTTGCAAACTAATCCAGCACCACTTTATCGATAATCGATAACTACTTTCTTTGTGCATTAAATTTGTGAGATTTCGTGAGAACGCCGTAACTCATGACCTTGTGCCTTGATACCACGAGAGATGCCGTGGAATTGCTACCGAAAGTTCTAAAAGTTCAAACCATTAGATGGGATGGTGATTTAATATCTAAATATCCTTCACAAAATTGTTTGCATACCGTGGATAGTCAAAAACAGTACATCGGAAGCAACTTGTTCTATCAAGTTTTTTTCCTTCTTTCGTTCTTTCTTGCGGGGGTGGGAATCCAAAGGGTAGATTCTCGATCCGCACCAAGATGAACACCCATGAGAGGGAGCTTGTGCGTGCAATCTCGCCAACTTTGAGCAGCGAGTTTCCCATTCAGTCACTGTGGCCTACTTCGTGTGATTTCTACAGCAAAGAAGTCGAAGAGATTCCCCTTCTCCCAGCAGATATATGTTTCCAGAGAAAAATATCTGCAGCAAGTGTCAAGCCTTTTTAAGTCTATTTTGTGCTTACCTAACTGAATGCACAGTGCAAAAGACCTAGGAAAGCACGTTTCCTCTGCACAGTTGCAGAAACTCACAGATTCATCAAACATGGTTTGAGACTTGAAAGTTGAAACCATCCTAACTTGACCCTCACGGCTCTCTCTTTCTCTCTCTCCCCACATCCATTTTTGTTCTTGCCCGTGTATATAAATAGCTCATGCCAAGGCTTTCCTTGCTACCACTTGAGTTACATTCGGAAAACAACGAGGTGCCTTTCCGTCTTCAGCAAGAATCTCAGGCATGGCTGCGAGTTCAAAAGTTGCATTTGCTTTCATCCTTTTCATGGCAGTGCTTATCACCACCGGCCATGCATTGGCTTCTTCCGGAGCGAGAAAGCTTTTGGTCGGCACGGACAAGTCGATGGGACGGCCGCATGTTCTGGAAACGAAAGCCTCCGCGCCGCCCTCTAGTTTCGTCGAGAACAGTGCATGCATATCCTTGAAATCCAAGCGGGCTCTGATCCAGTCGGTTCCAAGTCCAGGAGACGGCAACAAAGGGCATACGGCGGAGACGCCAATACGTAGTCCATAGGAAAATAGAACTTCTGCACGAACTGTGTACCGAATAAAATTGTTTCTGGCAATTATTTAGGTGATCCTAAGAGACCAAAAGCCAGGTTGGGAACACCATCTGTTGAAAATTTGCCATACAGTTGAAGAAAGTTAATGTTGGACACTATTTACGTATAGTCCAAGCATCATATTGTCTGTTCTTCTTTCATACTCTCAATGGTGTGGACTGTAGATGGTCCATGTTCTACTCCCAACGGGGGAAAGTTATATTCTCATTTATGTGCCTTCCAGGACGCATGCATATATATATATATATATGGAAAATGTTTTTCTGACAGTACTATCAGAGACGGAACAATTTCAGCTGTAGATCCACACATCATCATCACGTAATTTGTATAAAACATTCATTAATTGGGTGATCGTGCGGTAAAAACTAACTGATATCAAGCCAGCAGCTTCCTTTTTTTAATTTCCTACATATGTCTCTAATCTCACAAATAGAGATGTCCATCTCTATACCACGTGTAAAAGTTTCTTTCATAACGTTATTTCGTATCCTCGACCGAGTAGAAAGTGTTAATCACTGTACATAAGATCTTGTGAAATTGAGTCTCCCAATTTTTATTTTTATTTTTATTTTTGGTTACATTGAGAAAGTATTTTATGTAGAGATCAAGACGCATAGAAAAATAGGCCAATATAAAATAATCTGGGCCGGGCCATAATTTTGATTAGGTAATATTTCGAAACCACACATTAGGAATTCTAAATTCATTGTCCTGTCGTTATATGTTTAGATAAAAGCGAATCGGCATGCTCTGTCAAAACAAAGTACAATACGTATATAACATTCATTGTTTCAAGTGTGATAAACTATCTAATTTTCTGTCAAAGCAAAAAAGTTTTGCGAAAAATTGGTACGCGGTGTTTAATTGGAAAGGACCCGTTATGAAGTAGCGACGGGGTACATTGGAACATCGAAATAATTGTTGAAAACTGGTACTATTGACAATTATTATCGTGGGAGCACACTTTTGCAAGTGGTGATTTTGTTTCGGTAAATTTGTATATCTTGAAATAGTTAATATCTAAAGGTGTTATGTCAAACATTTTTGTGAATGATGGAAATATTTTTCGCTAGTAAGTGATGTAAGCAATCATTCTTGCCCTATTCATGTTCCAATCTCTTGAACTAGCGAGATAATCATAGCTCCAAGAGGCGTGTCAACGATTCGGGTCGAGTCCGGTCAGGTCAGATATCCACGATACCCGATCTGAACCAAACATGAAGAACAGAGCAAACTGTGACCCTAACCGACTTGAAAACCCAATATAACTCAAGTAATTTTTCGTTAGTGGTTTTTTTTATCTTCTTTTTTTTTTCGCTGCACTATACATGGGACCATCGATTATCGCCGTTTTTAAATTTTAGGAACTGAGATCCGATCAGAACTGATCGGTTTGATTTGGTCTGGTTCTCGAGTTGGAACCGGACCGGTGCCCACCCCTAGTAGCATCAGGCACATCGATCTCTCCCTTTAATCTCTTTTTTTTTTACACCCTTAATGTTAACTTACGTCCATGATGGACTTTGTTACCGAACGAGTACGATTGAGAGGGCCCCACAAAGAGGTGTTTTTCGAATGGCTACCTTCTTAATCTATAAAAGGTTATCAACAGGTTCCAAGGGGTACGTTATGAATGAACGATAATGAACGTATGTTCTTACTTCCCTCTCTCAAGAACAAAGGCAAAACATTGTCACTTGGACAATCGATCGCATTTACGCTGTGAAACGTGAATATCTTCCTTTGTGATCACATTCGGACCATCGTGGATTGAAGATTCGATCGAAGACGGGTCGGTGATTCAATGCACATTCCTAGGCAATTTCGCATATCGAATATCGATAGAGATTAGTAGAATTTCTCTAAATTCCAACACCTAAGGAGGAGCCAAACGTTGTTCGCGATGTGGAGAGCGAGGACGATGGGTTCGGCATCAAAACCCACCGAAGAATCGAGCCTTCATCATGAATCATGATCCATCATCGAGCAGACTTCCCCGTAGAGGGTTTTGAGTCTTTTGACCCTTTGACTTGCAGATGGCCGAGAACAGGACTAACCTATCAATCAAAAGGAATAAGTGCATTATACAAGTACTAAAACTTGCCACTAGAGCGTAATTAAATTTTAAAACATTTAAAAAATACAATTAAATCGTAAAATTTGTTAGAAAAGCGCAATCGAGCCGTAACACTTTTAAAAAGATGCAATTAAATCTTAAAATTTTCAAAACGTCCAATAACCACAATGACTTAATTTTATCGATTTGATAGGTTTTAAGGCTGTGTTGCACTTTCTAACAAATTTTAGAGCTTAGCGACACTATTTAAAAGTAGTTACACTTTCGTGACAAATTTTTAAGTCGTCCGACGACGCGCTGATCTCGAATTAAAACGAAGCGGTGTGATCACGATGGTTTCATCCGAAACGGTCCACAAATAACCTCCCAATCGGGTGGGACCCGGAAACGAAAGGAACCGCATGTCTCCCTCTCCTCTCTACCATGTGATGTGTTCATACATTCATACATACATGTGGCCATCCTAATTAAACACGTCGCGTCGATCTCTTCTTTCTTCCAGCTTCTGCGCGGGACGTGATGTTCAATCTAAACCACCCAGGAGATCCCAATATAACTATCATCGACCCACCGACAAAGCCTGCCTGCGACAAATATCATATGGCCCTGAAAAATGACACAAAGGGAAAATCATCGCCAATGGCACGAAAGACCAAAGTCGGTAGAAAGCGTGGAGACAAACCTGCCCAAAAACCCTCTCGAGGGAGAAGAGGAGAAATTACCAAAGAAAAAAAATCCTAAATATTTTGACAACTTGCTCATTCAGCCTTAAATCTTTTGAATTTTGTGTCAATTTAATCCTTAAACTTTTTGAAATTTTGTCATTTTAGTCATAAACTTATTATTTGAGAAATTGACCGGTTTGGCAAATCATTGAAAGGTGTATGACTAAATTGACATAATTTAAAATTTTATGACTGAATTGGCAAGTTGCCAAAAAGTTGAAGACCGAATTGGTACAACTAAAAGGATTGGGACTGAATTGGCACAAATACAACATATTTAGGACTTCTCGGAAACAACCAGCACCAGCACATAAATGCCAAAGCACACAAAATAATTCTCCAATGAACAGTAAGAGAATAATAGCCCAACCGCTACATACTACTTTTTATACAGGCAAACATAACATCGTGGACAAACAGGGGAGAAATCAAAGCTGTACCCCCCTAAAAAGACATCCAGGGACCGTCCATCCATCAACCCACCCCTACTCTGGCTGATGCTAAATTAATATAGACAAAATTTTGGGGGGTACTCCAACATGAACACGAACGTGAACGTGAACGTCCGGTCAAAATCCAAACATTAAGGATTCAAAAAGAACAAGATTCTTTGCTCCAACATCCGAGACGACGGTCCACGCGCTTTTTCCTTTCTCCCAGAAAAAAGGGACCAAAAGGCAAAGTGACAAAAATGCCCTGCGACCACCAGAAGGCAGAAACCACAACCAGAGAGAGAGAGAGAGAGAGAGAGAGCCGAAGAAAGCCAGCCCTGTTTGATTTGTTCTTCTCGTACTCCAAAATGTCAAGTAAAGAAAAAAAATTCAAAAAGAGTCTTATGGCTTCCAGCTCGATCTCTGTTGTCTTTTCTCTTGGGGGGAGGTATCGAAAATCTGACAATTATGGAGCAACATCATAATACATTAGGGGGCTATATGATCCCAGCTGGGTCCATGATCAAGACTTCACCTTGACTTGTTGGAGCTCGATAGATAAACTTGGCACTGTATCACTGTTTTACCAATCTTGAACCCTGGCACTACTGTGAACGCTACCCTCGGGTCGTATTCCGCGGTGTTGGGCGCTTCTTCCTCCGCGATCGTCTCCATGTACACTTCGGAGAACCTGGACCCTTTGCTCACCTGAAAGATGGTGCCCTCCGGCTGGAACGAGAAGGCCAGGCAGTGAAGGAGCCACACCCGCTTCGCCATCTCCGCAAACACCGCGAAGAATGTGGTCTCCGGGAACTCGCCCGCGCTCACGAGGTTCCTGTGACTTGTGTTGCCGAAGAATGCCGATTCCATTCTGGGGTGGATGATCCGCAGGTACTTGACCCGGCAGAATTTCGCGAATGCCGATCTCGGCTTCTGGGCCAAGTAATCCTTCACCTTTGAGGACTTTAACTCCACGAACCTCTCGAAAAAGACCTGCTGCCACCTTCTCCTCTCGGGTAAGGACTCGTTGGTAAGGGAAAAGTTGGGGAATTGGAAACCGTCGAACATTTCCCGGCAAACAAAGGACTCGAAAGCGAAACACTTGTGATCCGGTCTCCAGTAAACAACTCCCGGTTCTATTGCGCTAGCCGCTGCTTCGACATCCCAGTCGGCAGATTTCATCTCGTCGATCAGCAACCTTACGAAGCTCCGAATGGACTTCACAGTATGGCGAAGTACAGTAACGAAATGATTAGGACTCAGGCCAGAGAGGTGAAGATTATCCAGAACAGATAAGGGGCCACTCTGATTTAACCTCTTCTCCGTCATTCTGTTTCTGTTGTTTAACTCCTCCAGCTTCTGTTTAAGAGATGCAAGTTCAGAGTCCTTGACTTTCTGCTGAAATTCCATCTTCTTGCCCATTATTTCGTATGTTTTCAAAAGAAACTTCTGCTCCTGGAGTTCAGCCAGAAGCAACGTGGTTTCCGGCGAAATATCAAACTGTCTCTTCACATAACATTGCTTCAACTCGGACAAGTTCTTCAGCTCGGAAACAATCATTCGGTCAGCAGACTGAATCCCCTCAGCATCGTAAGGGGACTGAGCAAACTGTAACTGGGCATACGCCGCTTTGACAGATGAAATACTGGCAAATATCTTAGCAAGAAGAGCCTCTAAAGCCTCTGTGTCATGAGTTTCATCTTCCTCATCCTCAAACATAGAACCATTGTTGGGATCATCCTTCAACTGATTATCCTTGACCACCTTCTGAGGCTTAGGCTTCTTAATTTCATCATCCGGGGCAATCCCCGTAGCAACACGCATATGAAGAACTTTGGCAAATGTACGTGCCAACCTACTTTTTGACGGAGTGATCGAAGATCTCCTAACAGAATCCATCTGAAGGAGGGAAAACCGCAGAAAATAAGGGTGACGATTATGATTTTGAATAAGTGAACAAAAAACATCAGTTTCTCTAAGCACATGAGAGCAAAAAAGCAAAAGAGAGGTGATGATGAATTTGCTGAAGAAAAAGAAAAGTAGAGGCCTTTACGCTTATATTGAAGCCATTAATGGAGGACAAGATTTCTTTTTGTTTAACTACATGATATGCTTCCTTTGATGGCGTCAAATCTCCTCTTGAAAGAGTAAAAAGCAGATTTGGAGAAGGGGGGAAAAAAGAAAGTAAGGATACAGATTGGTCGGAGGAAAGCTTTAGCGCAGTAGATCCAAGACACAGGCCCAAAACTTGCACTGGAGAGAAAAATTTTCTACTGGCGACTATGAACAGCACAACGTATATTTCTCACATACCAATTATTAACAAAGAACATCTTCTGAGGGCTAAGTACGATTGTCTCAGAAAAACCTCAGTTGCTCACGAGCAGCACCTTTATGGGACAAATACTGATGGAATTGTTGATTTCTAACGCACCCATAATAAATCTAGGATGTCTCGCAAATGCACTGGCTTGCTGCTATTTAAATCTTGGCTCCTAAATTAACTCATTCCATAGTCAAAATAAGCAAAGGCCATTTTCTTTTCATTAACACTATTAAATGGGCCGCAGAAGTGCTATTACACCCCAGTTTTGTTTTGCCTCACCGTATGCAATTATTCAGTTCAGCTAGTGCCTATTTGGCACTAAAACAACCAGGACCCCACCGTAGTGATTTCTTGTTCATCTTAAAGGAACATTCAACGTTCCACAGGTCATAAAACCACATGAGTGGTTCCTAAATGAGTTTCTAAAGGAGGCAATTTTGTGTAGTAGAGGACTCATTGCTCCGTCTCATTTCACAATCTATCAGTACTCATCACATGTATGAAAAGGCAACTTATCCAGATCACGAAGGCCCACAATTAGTCGGGTCACGCTAAATGACCACACCACAAAGCAAAACATCAGGGAGCAACTTTTCAACCAAATTTCCAGTTACAGCTCTCCATTCCATACCTCATCGCGATTTCTCTTAGAGAGCGAGGCAATAGAAAACAAAAAGGGGACCATCATCAACTCTCCCAAAACTTTCAAAATGACTATTCATCACCAAATGAAGTCAAAACTACAATGAAAAGAAGTTTTTATTTTTATCCGTCCCCGGCTAGTGGAAAGTTGTTTTTCTATGGCCAGTGTTAGCCAAATACTGTTTAACGCGCATCAATAATTGCGAGGAATTTCATTTGATAATGGTGAATAGACTGGAGCTACACATAGGCAACATTCTAACATCGCCTGTGGAAAGTGAGTTTTTCTCTTCTAAAACTTAGTGGTTTCATCAAAGGATTGCAGTTATGAAGACCAATTTTATTTACCCAAAACAGCCCTGTTCTCGATAATATCCACTGGCAGAGCCAAATTCTTACAAGTTTAATACTGAAAGGCAAAGCCAGTTCCATCATTGAAAAACTTCCAATCAGACCACAACGACGCTTAAACAAAGAATAGAAAAAGCCCCGCAAAACAACAAATGAAGAACGTATTTCAGAGTTTCAGACCACGACAGCAAGTGGTTCACCACGCTAGGCAGACGCAATAGTCCCAACTAACTCAAAACCTCATGGTTTCAATGCGGTTTCCGGTAGGTACTTAAAAAATTAGTTCCAAACAAGAATGTTCAAGCCTCCAACGAAGACATGTTACCCTACCTCAAGTAGCTGCAGAAATTCGGAGCTCTCTTTGTATCTCAACCCGACCTCATTGTAACGTCAATTTCAATAACTAAACTGATGTAACATCGTAACATCCACCAATAGAAACCTCAAGCCCTGCAACCGAACCCAAAAGCATCAAAACCAAAAGCAGAAAAGAAATCTAATCCAGAGAGATAAAATCATGAAGAACCACGAAACAGAGTAAAAGCAAGTGCTAAGAACAGGTAGCCAAAAAGCCCAAAGTTAAAAATAGAAAAGACACCAGAGAAGAGAGCATGAGGAAGAAATGGGAAAGAGAGAAATAGTTAGCGAAGCTCAGACAAAATGAAAGTAAAAATTAGAAAATGGAAAAGGAGAAGACGGGAACAGCCCAAAAAGTTAAAGTGGAAACGAAACCAAAGGGCTCCTTCGTTCACCAGAAAAACCAAGAACCGCAGACAGAAGCAACCCAGGAAAAAGAAAAATCAAAAAGCTACGAACTTCACCTCGCTAGAGCTCAAAAATCGCTAAAACCCCCTCAAAACCCGTACTGGGCAGTCTCTTTTAAAGGAGAGAATGTAAGAAGAAGAAGAACAAGAACAAGAACAGGAAAATGATGAACAACCCCCACCCCCCGCCCCAGCCCCACGCACACGTTTTCACAATAGCGACCGCGAATAAAATAACATGCTCGTGTCAGACCGTGAACCTCCCATTTTCTGACGATGACCATTTTGAAAAGGAAAAGAACGCCAATAATTGAAAAATACCCAAGAAAAAAAGGGAAAGACTTGGGGGGGCTAGCGACTAGCGAGTCTCCAGGCGTGAACATACCTTTCAAACAAACTTTACTTGACCGGGTCCAAGCTTTGGAAAGCTCTATGCTGTTGGGAAAGCAGGAAATCGATTAGCTATAGCAGCTGCTATCTGAAGGAAGAAGGGAGAGAAGTAAAGATCTCTCTTTGACCGGCGTTTCAAATCTCTCTCTTTCAGGAGCATCGGAGACTTTAATTAGCTGATCTTTGCCGATATACAAACCAACTCGACCGTTCTTCGGCCCCAGTGGGAACTGGCTTTTCGAAAGCAGAGACAAATATTAAATTGAGCTTTTCCATTTTCTGGAAGCGAGAAAAGCCAGAGCTTTAAAATGAGAGACAGAGACAGAGAGCGAGAGCTCAATTCAAAGCTCGAGGAAGGAGAGAAAAACAGGCTCGAAGACGGGGGAAGAGGGTGAAAAGACCATAAAGGACAGACTGAGGAAATTGTCCGACATCAGAGTCATAGGGAATTAAAAGCCCAAGGTGGGGTCGCTGTCTGAGACTCTGACATTCCGATATTACCCCCGGGGGCGGAGTGCTTTTTTTAGCCGTTGGAATTTGGAGAATGGAGATTGCGGTAGATACGACTAGCCGGTGGGGGTAATATTGGAAATGGAGAGAAAATCTGATGCGTTTATTTGGCAGATCTTTTATCGTGTTTCGCAGGTACGGACTGGGAAAGGGAGGGGAAATGGACGGTCCACGATGGGCGTGACGCGTGCGGGAGGGCATTCTCTGTACCGCTGAGACCCTTGATGATGATCATCGGACGGTTAATATGTGTCAGGCTGGCAGGAGGTGGGAGAGCGTGTTGGACCCAACACATTCTTCAGTCTCTACTAGCCAGAAATTTCTGTGACACGACCCATATGGAATCATTGATCGCATCTCGTCGAAAACAAATAATAAATGATTTCAAAAAATATTTTTCGAAAAATCATGGATTACATTATTTGTAATGATAAAAACATATTTCTATCATAATATTTTCATGAACAATAAAAGTATTTAGATAAGCGATGCAATCGATTATTTTTAGATGAATATTTTTCAAATCGTATGTAATTACAAAAAATTGCGACCTATTAGATACAAACGGTGCATGAATATTACTTGACTTTTTTTCCTGATTTGATCATTTAACTAGTTGTATGAACTTTAATTTTTGAAACTTGTGTTAAGTAGATGTAAATTTCAGGAAAAAAAAAAGCTAATTCAATAGAATTCCCTAAACCCACATCGAGTAACTCGTCATTTGGAGCCTCGTAACTATTTTGGGACAAATTAGTCTTTAAACTGACGAGAGAAGGTGTGCATTTTGGGCTCCATTTGTTTCACGGAAAATGAGCGATTTGAAAAATATTTTTCAAAAAATAATTATTTATATCTCTTAAAAAAATAAACAAATGAATTTTTTGTCATCGCCTATGAAAATAGTTAGGCATAGATTGTTATCGATGATGAAAACATTTTTCGTTGATTAATTTTTCTAAATGATATAAGCGATTACTTTTCGAAAAATATTTTCCAAATCACTTATTTTCCGTGAAACAAACGGAGCCTTGGTTTGACTGTAATTTCTGAGGAAACCGTTCATTGAAATTTATGGATTAAATTTTCAAATGCATCTTTCGTAACCCACATGAGACGAACGTAAGTTTTCGTTTTACCATCGCGTTTTTCGAAATCACGTTTTCAATTTAGATAACTTACGTTCATTTTCAATACGTGGTTACCATTCACTCGTCTCGTAACAATCATGGACGTGATCTTAATTTTATGGGTTAAATTTTGAAGGTGAAATAGCTTTGAGTTTGCTTTCCAAATGGAGTAACCTAATAAATAGATGCAATGAATAGCAACTAATGATATCGGATTTGATATGGTAAACGACCTTCGCCTGGTAATAGAAGAAACGGTTGATGGGTTGGTGCCGTTAATTATCGTCGTTAATATATAGGATGACACTAATTTTTTTATTAAATAAAATATTTTTTTTGAACTTGATGGAAGTAAACCATTCAAATTCAACGATTATGGAGAAACTATCCAATCCATCATAAATATAACTATATGGATGACAATATAGTCTTAAACTTTTTAATTATGCCGATATAGCTATAAATCTTTGCGCGAAATTTCAATATGGTCATTTTAGCTAAGTTTTCTCAAGAATTGCTAACTTTGCGGTCCGATCATTGTTGAACGTCCTACGTGACACCCCGCTCATATTAGCAATTTGCAATAAAAATTGATCGGTAAGACTACATTGAAATTTCGCGCAAAAATTCAAGATTAAATCGACAACTAAAAAGTTTAAGACTGAATAAACTTATATATGAAAAATTTAGGGCTTATTGGATGACTTCAGTCGTCCCCCCAATAATTATGGACCCGAAGCTTATGCAACAAGTTCACGAGATATTTTTTTTTCTCAATCTTAAACACGAGGAACGTTCTTGCCTTTAAACTGGCATTGTTCTTCTATAATGGAATTTTTTGGGGGATAATTTAGAACAAGGGTCCGAAAACTCGTCAGGACAATTCACGTGGACCCTGGATTTTACGACCATTCAGGTTGTTGGAATATATAAATATTAAGCAACGCCTTCTTCTATCAGCTTAAGCTTTTAGAGCAGCTGGCTGTAGTCCCACAAAATCTTTTATGACATCAGAGTAGGAGGTCCTGAATTTTCAAATCTTCTTTCACCCAAAGGCGAGGATCGAATTCACAAATTCTCTTCTCAAAACTACCACGATTTCCTTTTCAAGTCCAAGACAGCGAGCTACGTATGCTCGAGGAGTATGGGGAAAAAAAAAGGGTACGCCGAAAGTTCCAAGTGATGAACGATAAACAATCAATGGAAGAAGTAGAAAGTCCATAGAGGACAGGACTCCTCGATTCCGAGGGTCGGTGTCGTGTGATCCCTTTTTGGTGTTTGTTGTGATTAAGGTATGGGGTCTCACTCGTCATCACGACAACGTGCATTTGCATGAATTAAAGCACCGTCCCCTCAATTTCCCGATCTAGACTGCAAATGCTTGCCAGATCTGGACCGTTGGGCCCGTTTTATGCGATCCTGACCATTTAATAGTCCCATAATCTATTCGAATTTCAGCTTTATAGTTTCGGTTTTATTTTTCCTGAAAACGAACAAAATATGTTCCTTTTGTTGCTTTTGACTTTAACTTTGTAACGAGACATTTTGGAACAAATCGCAATTTTCAGAATTCTAAACTCAATCGCAATTTTTCGATTTGTCTATTCTAAGTTAGAATTAATACTTTTTTGGGGAAAAGTGTAAAATAAGTTTTTTTTTTGTCAATAAAATAAGAGTTCGAAGTGCTATATTTTCTCAAATAAAAACTTGAATTGGCGATATGTTAGTCTCAAAGGCTTAAACTTCAAATTGGTCAAGGGCATTTGCGTCATTTATATTTATATTTTCTTATTTTATTGTTTCTTTCTTTTTTCCTTTTTATGTATTTTTATTTTGTTTTAGCAGGTCGACCACCGGCGATGCCAGAGAGGGCTGAGCCAGGTTTCCTTCGGCCGATCTGGCGAGACCCACCCTTACCTGGGTGAGGATCGCCAAGCCCTCACCGACCGCAACAAAGGGAAAAAAAAAAAAAAGAAACAAGGTACAAGATAGTAAAATGTAAAAAAATAATAAAAAATTAACATTAAAATTGTCTCTGGACAAAAGTGCTCGGCGGGAATATTTAGCCTATCTGCGTTAGGCCCTTATTTGAAAATGTCATTGTCATTTCAGGTCTTTATTTAAGATTGACATTACAACTTCATATCCTTAATTGAAATAATATCCAATTCAAGTCATTATTTGAAAAAATGAGGACATTTAGACATTCGGATTCTCAGTGGGCTTCTCAACCTTTTTATGTTAATAAACGACCAGAGCATAATCAAGGGGAAGTTATGACTGGTGATGACAATTTTCTTACTTTTTTTTTTTATAGACATTGGAGGCAACTTTAGGGCGAGCAACGGCACAAAAGTTTAGATAAATTCTCTCTCCCTCGATGAAGAGAGGATTTTGAGTTGGTTTTTTTACACTGAATAACAGTGATTCACCGAAAGGGTTCACTATCTTCTAATTGGTTTATTAGGCCCCCAACCCCTTTGGGACATTTTGTGTAGTGATTTTAAGACTGCTAGTTGTTGTGACTTTGTTTCGGTTTAATGAAAATAGTACCACTATTTCGACCACAAAAAAAAAAAACAGTAGTGATTGTCTATTAACGATTAGAAAAATCATCTACGATTTTTACTCGGACATTGATTAAGATTAAAAAAAATTAAAAATATATATAAAAATGTTCAAATCATTTTGCATGTGAATATCTACCCGGCTTGCATTGTTTTAAATATTTACAAAAGTCAAATCTAAATGCAACAACAACGTAAGCTGAAGTCACGCCAAATACACCCGAACTCCAGGAAAAAGAGAATACGATACTTATCTATCCAATGACTTCTCAGGTTTTGACTCCAAAAGGGGGAAACAAAAAACATAGTTCGGCCAAAAGAACAATTCTGTCAAATAGTTCGGCAAAATTTTCGCGGAGGAAAAATTGGGAAGATGGGACGTTTTTGAATATGGAGTTCACCTATTTTGACTTTGAAGTTTGAACATTCTTCGACGGAATTTAATGTACGAAACTATCAAAATCAATCTAGAAGGAATACTAGAAAAAACTAGGAGGAATGCTAGTAACACTATTATGGTCGTCATACGACTCATACCTATATAACGTTTTTAGAATTTCGATTCAAAAACTTAAATTGATAAGCGAGGCGAAACTTCACAAATACAAAACCCATAGAAAGAAAATTCATAAACAAGCGACGAGAGATATTTCGGCATGAGATAAGGCGAATCGAATTAATCCAGAGGGACTGGCGAGTTTGCTAAGACTCGAGCTTTCGCTGATTGGAGCAACGAATTGTTGGTCAAGAAGTTTGATTGGAGATCGTGCTACAACAAAGGAAGCTTCGCTAGAGTCATTTTTTTATGTCCTCTTACACGGTGCCACCATTATGTTCAATCTAGAGGGATGAGCGTGACTGGATGGGAGAGTCCGAAAGCACAACTTGAGGAAAAAAAGAGAACGACACGAAAATGGAGAATGATTTGAATTCCGAGTATCTTTCCCCAAAAGAAGGTCTTGAAATTTGGCTCTTTTTGTTTCGCAAAAAATTGAACGGTTTGGAAAACATTTTTCTAATGAACAATCGCCTGTATTACTTAACAAATTGAACTCAAAACATTTTCACCAGCCATGAAAAAGATTTTTTTTTTTTGCGGATTAATTATTTCAAACGACATAAACGATCAATTAATAAAGTAATTTTCAAATCGCTCGTTTTTTTGCACGAAACAAACGTAGCAATCCTACGATGCTCTAGGAAAAATCTAAATCCGAGTCGAGCCAGCTCACCCAATTTCAGACACGGAGAAGTTCAGTTATAATAATCAAAAGCCAACTATCATCTCCAAGTGCAAATTTTGGATGTTTAGGATAAAGAAAGATCATAGCCTTTTGTCATTCGTCCACGGGTTATCGAACAAGATCATGCTCCGGGCCGGCACGAGGGGACATCATTACGACGGTGATCAAGACAAAGAATGCGTTGCTCCGACATTATTTAGGAGGCCTCAACCTTCGATCACCGTCAAAATCAAGGGTGGTTGGCTCGTACTTAATGGGATGATTTTTGTCGGTACTTTGGTAGATTGTTTGGCAAGTTCCTGCCCACGGTGCCGCTCCTTGCGACCATCAGAACATTTTGGAAGACAAGTACATCATTGATCTAATAATTAATATGGCAGGACATACTATACTTAATTATGTATTTTTTTTATTATTTATTTTCATCCGAAGTCGATAATTAGGTGAACTAAATGTAGGCACGTCCGAGGGATGTTAGCGTGCTCTTGCAATGACAAAATTTTATTGACCTCGTGAATAGACAATGCTTTCGAGATTAGCTGGTTTTTTACCAAAGCTAAGGTTGCGTTTGATTGTCAAGATATAAATAAGGACAAGACATGTTTTATCTTACGCTGTATTTGGTAGATATCCATAATGGGATGTAGAGGAGACTTAGACAGGATATAAAAAAAAAAATATTCGTAGGGGAAGGTGATGCCGAAGCTCGATAGAAAACAAGGCTAAACGGAAGAATCGAAACGATAAACGAGAAATAATCACTGTTCACTCAAAACGATATCAAATCATAATATTCTCAATATTCAATAATCTGCTCACAAAACTCTAAAGACGACCTTATATAGATGTCAACCCTAATGACAAAAGATAACGCAAAAATTACAAAAATACCATTAAATTATAAAATTGCCTAAAAATAAAAAAATGCCCGGAAATCCATCTAAACGACCCCGAATTGCCAAAATCCATTGCCAACGGCACCGAGTATTGATCAGACGGTCGTTTCGCTTCAACCGACCGAATTTGAGCCCAATCCGATGTCGTTGACTGATTCTGTCTGCTGGTCCTAGGTGCATCATCCTCCCCTGCTAGAAAAAAGATTCGCCCTCAAATCTGCTTCGTCGTCATTGATAAGAACATCTTTTGAAAGACTATTTTTATGCGCCTATACTTCATGTTTTGCTTGTTCTCTCGGACTTCGTCTTCCTTAGGAATCTCTTGATAGGCCATAGTAAGAGGAGATTTATCTGTCAATGCAGTCAATCCTTCGACTTCTTGGCACTTGACTAGCAAGTAATCTGAAAACTTGTGTATTATAGGTGCACCAACTAACTTGAGAAACTTATACCTGAAATATTCTAGACAAGCGGAACTGTTGGTGCCACTTTCACTGGAAACCTGTGAGTCATTCATCCTTTGCCTTCTCTTGCTAGGAAGATATCCTTCCTTAGGTGACCAATCAAGACCACCCCAAATTGTGTCCTCACCCTTCGGCATCATTGACATGGTGGAGTCCCCTGTGTGGCTCATCTTCATTACACGCTGTAGAGTTTGGACACGAAATATATCATTGCTCAGGACACCTGGTGCAATTGCCCTGGCAACTGTAATATCCTTTGCTTCGGCGGAGAAAAGCCGAGCAACGGCCTTTGGAACTCCCAAAAATGGTCCACCAATGTTCATGATTGCTTTTATATGTTTAGAACACCAATCAGGTCCACCGCCTCCACCCATTGGAGCTGGCGCCTCAACCCATTTCATGAAGTGCAGAAAGTACAAAACACCCATTGAATGAGGGATTACAACAGTTTTTTTACATCCACTGGTGGCCACCATCATTTCTATGTGACTTTTTATCCGGCTCAGTGTTTGATCCCTCACCTTACTCCACTGGAAAACTTCACCGTCGTTATATTGCAAAGTCCAAAATACCGACAGGATCAAGCTTCTCTATCTCAACAGAGCCATGCAATTTCTTACGCCGCTTCACATATGGAAAACTCATCCTGATTGATCTTATAGAAGGGTCAATATCATTATCATCTTCAGATTCAGCAACGCAGAGGCATGCATCATCTGAAGAAGATGATCTGTGCAAATCAGACGCACTACTCTTGAAAGAACTAGATGACAAATATACCTTGTCTTCATGTGACCAGAACACACCAAGAATTTTCTTCTCAAACTTGGCCACAGACAAATTCACAACCAACATAATATCTTCATAAATCTTTCTAGATGCTACGCCTCGGTCAACGAGTTTTCCACCTTGCGCATAAATGCGCCCAGTGCCTAACGCATTATGATCGACCTCATCCATATCGACAAATTCATTGTCACCAAAATCATCAGTTTCAGGAACAGAATTACCTCGATCCTCAGTGATCCCCGAAACATCGGCCTTCTGCGCATCGTCAGGAACCAAATCGGCTATTTCCTTGAACGCGGTGAAATCCCAATCCTTCACCTCGTATGCTGGCATCAATGCCTCCGCCTGGGAGACATCGCTAGGAACACCCTCGTCGTCCTTTGCATCCGCGAAGATTTCTACCATCGCGCTTGGATCTGCATCCTCTTGTTCTCCGTCAGATTCATCGTAGATTAGATTTTCATAGACCGAATCAGTATCAAAAATTGGATTTTCATAACAAATCGAAAATTTATCGAAATTCAGATCTTGATCAAAGAATGGATCTTGATCAACAATCAGATTTTCATCAACGATCGGATATTCATCAAAAATCAAATCTTGATCAAAGATCGGATTTTCATCAACGATCGGATTTTCATCGACGATCGGATATTCATCGACGATCGGATATTTTTTGGATTGAAAGTCCAACCCCGCTTGCGCAAGTCGTCGCTCCAATCGCTGGATTTGCCTTCTCAGTGCCCGCGCAAGTTGTCTCTTCAAATCCTGCTTTCGTCTCCGTAGCTCTTCGTTTTCTATATCTCGCAGGTCTCTCAGACGCGGCTGTTCATCTGCATCGGGAACGACTCCACGCTCCCGGCCTCTACGAGCACGCTGTCTTCGACCACCTCGATTCCGTTCAGCCATTGATTTCAAGCAACCTGTGCTCTGATACCAAATGATGCCGAAGCGCGATAGAAAGCGAGGCTAAACGGAAGAATCGAAACGATAAATGAGGAACAATCACTGTTCACTCAAAACGATATCAAATCGTAATATTCTCAATATTCAATAATCTGCTCACAAAACTCTAAAGACGACCTTATATAGGTGTCAACCCTAATGACAAAAGATAGCGCAAAAATTACAAAAATATCATTAAATTATAAAATTGCCTAAAAATAAAAAAATACCCGGAAATCCATCTAAACGACCCCAAATTGTCAAAATCCATTGCCAACGGCCCCGAGTATTGATCAGACGGTCGTTTCGCTTCAACCGACCGAATTTGAGCCAAATCCGATGTCGTTGACTGATTCTATCTGCTGGTCCTAGGTGCATCAGAAGGGCTGGGATAGATCAAGATAGAATTTATCAAGAAATTAACGTGATATATGAGATCACGTCCCTCTTTCTTTAACCGTTTGAATATTTCCAACATTTGAAAGGGGCATCGACATGTTATGAAGAACTCGAGATTGGTCGTCGGCTTTCAAGGTAGCTCTCTTGGACGGCCTGCATAAGTTCATCTTCAACTTGCGAAATAATGTAGAATAATTAAATTGTTCGGCACTTGTTTACTCACTTGACAAAACATCGAGATTCTATGGGGTTTGCTTTGTCGATATTGTGTCCGAATCCAGATGACAAAGATTTTGCTCAACCAATAACTTACTCATTAGAACTCAACGTTGAATAATTTTTAAAGCATCGCGATGTTTCAAAGAAATAAAGTCGATCTCAGCCGAACCTTGGCACCGTTTATCCGACTTTAAATCCGCAGTTCATCAAACAGCAGATAGAAAATACGATAAAATCTTTGGATTTTTTATCCTATCATATCTAGACCTATCTCGATTAGAAATTCAGACGATCAAATGCAAGATAAATTAATATCTTTCATGCAATCAACCACATTAATCTCAGGGGGAAAATAAAATAAAAATTATAAATTTATTGTCATTGTGCCAATTCGATCCTAATTTTTTTTGTATATCCGATCAATGTTGGGCGGAAGTTACTGCATCGGGATCTCCTGCCCACGTGGGCAAGGGATCCGGATCCGGATCCGAAATTACTGAGGTGACGCGATCTGTGCTCCAAAAAGGAGAAAAATGAAAATAAATTGTGGCCTTGGTCTTCGCAAAAGGAGCGGTGGGGGTCCCTTTCGGTCTCCTTCTCTCTGCTTCGACGTCGACCGGAAAACCAAAAAAGTCTAGGGCAAAGAAAGAAAACGACACGAGAGCCAATCAAGGAATCGAACCAATTTTGTCTTGCGCTTGCGGGCTCCCCAGGAAAATTCCTAGTTTTAGTAAAACACGAGAAAAAAAGTCGAACTTGATGGGTTAACACTGTTTGTTCGTTTGCCCTTTCCTCTTGTAATGACATGCACCTGCTCTTGAGATTCGAGCCATATGTTTTTAAATGAACGATCTAGATCTCTTATTTTTAAGGGATAATTTTTTTTATTTTTTATTTTTTTAATAATAATCTGGACCATCCATTCATAACATCGATGATCCGGATTCAAAGGGCAGAGCCTGCCCTTCTCTAAATAAAGGGCAGACCATCCCTTCGCGTTTGATTGTTTGGTTTGGTTTTTTATTTTTTTTTGTAAATTTCCACATTAGCAGTCGCTTTCACTGTTTTCCCTTCTCTCTCTCTCTCTCTCTCTCTCTCTCTCTCTCTCTCTCTCTCTCTCTCTCTCTCTCTCTCTCTCTCTCTCCGTCATGTAGCAACGTTTCCGTTCCCCCATGTGTTTTTCCTGGCGTATGCATGTAAAATGTAATCCCAAAAAGGACAAGGCGTCAACGTTTGCGGCCACATGTACAGACAAGGCGTCAACGTTTGCGTGTCCCAAATTTGATTATCATTTTCCATATAACGTTAATCAATAGGATTTGACGTGCTCGGGGCGGGGCACTGTCCGGCGGCTAATTTAATCTTAAATATTTTGTCCATATCAGTATAGCCTCGAAACTTTTTTCACGATTAGCCAATATAGCATTTCAATATATTTTGACCGAAAATCATAAACGTTAATGTTGGCCGATCGGCCTTGATATTAGAAATTCCCAGTTAAAATTCATCGGGATGACTAATTCGGCATTTTTTTCAAAAGATTTAGAATTAAATTGATCAAATTAAAAGGTTTAGAACTATATGGGCAGTTTATACAACTTTTTGGATAAATTTGTCCGGTTTATTATTTCACCAAAATTGACCACAAAAAAAAATAAAAAATAAAAAATTTCACCAAAAGAAGAAGAAGAAGCAGTTCGAGATGTATAAATTTAAGCAATCCGCGTTTCTTGTGCGCTTTATACCATTTGTCGTACCAATTGTAATCACGCGTTCCTAAGGCAGGGACGAGGATCACCTAACCGCGTATGCACACTCCCTTCGTCACGCTTCTTCAAATCTCAACCACCCAACCCAAAAATTAAAATTTTCACGAATCGATATCTGAAATTAATCGATAAATAATCATACACAAAATAAGAAAAATTAAACTAGACGTCACTATTAATCGAGAAAAAAAAAACAAAGAAACAACGAGAACGAAAAGCTTACTTCAACGTGCTTAATTTCAGCCCCACCCTTCTATTTTCGAACCACATCACATACGTTCTCGAACTCTGAACAGGTCAAAGAGTTATCCGATCCACCAAGTCGAGCTAATTCAACTCCGCATCGGGTCTTCGTGTATCTTTCCAAACACATATGAAACGACGAGGGAAGAGACTTTTTCCAAACAATTGTAATCGTAGAAAAGAGAGAAAAAAAATGATTTAATCGCATGGACAAACATGAAAGAAGCTTCGTCCGGTCTCCTCCCCCCCATTAAACTTTAGTCAAATCAGCCCTTCGTTCGTTCGACTTTTGAAGATCTCAGCGAGATTTAAAACCCACCCTTGTGGTTGGCGGAATAAGTTCTTGCGATCGAGATAATTTTTTCGATAAAAGAAAAAGAAAAAGCCATCGATTGAGACTTAAATCCGTCGGTTATAAATCTATTTCTTAACTCATATTCCATGGGTTAGATTATTATATGAGTTAATTATATTCAGCAAATGGATGTAGACTAAACTCTATGGGTCATAAATGAGTTTTGATGTAGATGTTATATGGGTTCACAAATATCTTAGATCCGACCACTTTTATGACTTTTTTCTTCACTCGCTCGCTATTACTCGATCTTGGGCTCGCTCACTCGGTGACTTCATCTTAGTTTGGGTACGAGCTGTCCTAAATTGGGTAGTTGAATGCATAAATATGTTTTTGACATGTGTCGGGGTAGGATGTTGATCATCGGATTTTTGACTGTCCGGAAACGGGGCCAAAAAACAAGTATGATATGTCGTTTTGGTCGGATCATTTTCGACCCCGATCCACCCGTTCGACAGGTGTGATTAAGACATATTATATCGCGGAAGAAAGCAGCATGCTAAGTGCTAAACGAACAATTACAGTATAAAATAAGGGCGGAATAGATGGGAGATTGAGAATATGTTGGCACCGCAAAAGTCTATTGGGACTTGGAGGGAGGAAAAAAGAAGAAGAGAGAGGTGCGTGATATGATAATGACCGTACGACGAGCCCCCTCCCAGATTTTTCAAAAGAAAGGAAATAGTAATATATATCCGTTCTTTCTAAAAGAAATTTAATGATTTTCTCCTACTTTTTCCGCATTATTAAAAAAATCAGTTTTATTAGTACAACCCCTCCCCCAAAAAAAAAAGAGAGCTTTGTGGGACCGGTCTCCGATTGATTAGTGGCGGATGGCGACGGTGATGGGGCCCACCCTGTAATCTAAGTTTTTAGACCAAAACCCGATGAAGAACCGTGAATCTAGACTCTGCAATAAGATATTATTTCGCATAGGGAAAAAAAAATTAAAAGAAATAAGTTTTTTTTTTTTTTTGTCAGTAATGAATAAATCCATTTGAAAATCCTAAAATTTGCCATCAATATGTAATCGAGTCTTAAAACTTTTAGAAAATGTAATTAAGTCCTATTTTTTTTTTCAAATTGATGCAATTGAGTCATTTCGCTAACTCCGTTCAATTCGGCTAACGAAGAATGCTGGTGCACCGTTTTTTTTTTACTACTTTCTTTCTCTTACATGGCGCTGACGTGACTGAAAAAAAGAAACATAAGTCCAAAATGACTTCATTTTTTTATTATTAAAATTTGATTTTTTTAAATATAAATACTAGTTAAATTAAATTTTAAAAAAGGCAGAAGCAACATGGGAGGTGATGATGGGGCGAGGGTCGACTTGGCCTCGACAAGTGGCCGCGTGACCCTAGCCAACGACAGGTGAGGGTGGCCACTGGCTCGGGTGGGGCTGGGTGGCGGCCCTCAGCCCAGTCTGTGCGAGGGCGTTGTAACCTCGCTCGATCTGGATGAGGGCTCACAAGCCCTCAGTTGTCGTCGGCCTAGGTCGCCAGCTACTAGCTAGGGCTCGGCTACCCCGGCTGACCCTCTCCCGGCCATCGGTGGCCCTTCCGTTGATGATGGGGGGGGGGGGGGGGGGGCGGGGCGCCGGCGGCGAGGGCAATCACGGGCCCTCTCTAGTTTTGCTTCTTTTTGAAAATAATAATAATAATAAATTTAATTTAATATTTGTACTAACAAAAAATTTTGGATTAAAAAAAAACGTTGTTTTAGACTTATCTTTCTGGCTTTAGCCACGTCAACGCCAAATACGAGAGAGAAAATAATAAATAAAACATCACGTTGGCATTTTTCGTTGCCCGAATTAGATGGAGTTAGCGAAAGGACTCGATTACATCAGTTTGACAAGTTTTAGAACTTGATGTACTTTTTGAAAAAATTTGGACTCAATTACACTTTTGTGATAAATTTTAGAACTTCTAATAAACACATCCCATTAAAACAATTCCCAAATCCATGGCATTACAGGGTAGCATGATGTACCAAGGGAGGCTTCTGCATTAAGCTAAGATCGATCCAGGTTATGTATGTAATCATAGGAAGAAGTATTATGATGCTGTTTATCGTGCGAGGAGAAAGATGGTAGCATGACTCACCAAGGAATAAAGGGTCAGCCTCAGCCCTAGCTCTAGCTCTAGCTCGAGATATTATAGGCTTGGGCAGAGCATAGAAGCAACACCCAACGGAATATATAATTTGCACCCGAGTAGCCTTACACCACAATTAAGATTTCGTTCATTTCGCTAAAAATATAGTAATTTAAAAAAATTGAAAAAATGATATTATTTTTCAATGTTCGAATGAAATCTGAAAATAAATTGCAAAATATTTTTTAAATATTTGGCCTCGATGGATCCGAAAAACGCCTTGACCATCCTAGAGCGGCCATGGGCCAAGAGGACCACTGAGGACCGGAGACCGGAACCTAGATGTTGAGGGCTCGGGAATAGGCACCGAAGTTTCTGTGCCTAAGCGTAGAGTTTCGGATCCAAGCGATCATATTTTGAAAATGAGGATCATTTTTCTTGAATTTAAGCATGGCATTTCAGTTAGACTCATTTTCCCAACCAAATTAGAGGCCGAAAAATGACGAAAATATTTTACCGGTTGCGAAACAAACGGAGCGTTAAGAAAAAAAAATGCCACTTACCTATTTGAAGTTGGCTTTCCAATGATAAAAGAAGTGCACGAACAATCATTGGATGCAACCTTAATTATAAATTTACGTCCTTACAAACTCGAGGAGCGCTCTTTCGATTTGGTTCCAGTTGCGATATGAGATGTTGAAAGCAGCTCATAAGGCGTTCGCTTCAACAATCATTGGATGCGAATTTGATTCTAAAGCTATTCTGATACGATGGATGGAGACAGGGGGGGATCAAATCAGCACATCTCAATTTTTTCCTTTTCTTTTTAAACACTCAGTGGACGAACCCCGTGTGGGTTTTTCGCGGGTTTCCGCTTGGTAATATAAACAGGAAATATTTACATTCCTCGACTGAAGTTCAACCCTTGCCTATTGCGAAATGCTTTTCTTTCATCACATGCCACGCCAAAAAGGGAGGAGGGGAGGTGGGGGCGCCGGGCGGGCGCGCCTAACTGTCAAAAGCAGGAATTGAGAAGAGCACCGGCCAGTGTAAACACTGGAACGGACACAGGAGAAAAAAAAAAGGACAACAGCACAGACCTGTGCATTACCACGTTGCCCGCTAACGACACCAGACTTTCGAGCAGGCGAAGGACGAAAAAGAAGGGGTGGGAATGCGCTCTCATCGCTTTCACAGTGCGTAAGATTTTGATGTGATGAGACGAAACTTTTTGCAGGCATTTTTTTTTTTTTGGGGGGGTGTTTTTCACTCGGCCCTTCTTCTTTACTCTGTTTCTGCGGTGTGCCACTAAGGTCCCATCAAAACGCAACTACTTTGGGCGGCATCCTAGGCATGGCGACCCCCCCTCAAAAGAAATCATCCGGTGTCCGAAGCCAAAGTGCGGCTTTCTGCTTGTCTCCCCTTAATCGAAGTAGTGCACGGTGCATCCCCAACCAATCTCCCTGTTTTCTTGATAGGTAATTGGGAAAGATCAACTTCTTAAAACCATAGAAACCCATTGAATACTTGTTGAACATCTTACACCACAAGGAACGGTGGTACCATCTTTGAATAGCAGATCCGCGTCGCGATTAGCCACTTTGAAACCGGAAACCATACCCAATCGATCGCGACTGCTTACGCCTTGCGCCACCTTATGGACACACCCACAAGATTTCTGACTCTTTAGGTTGTCTAGTTCTCGAAGAAACCTGCTTTACGCCTTGCGCCACCTTATGGACACACCCACAAGATTTCTGACTCTTTTAAGTTGTCTAGTTCTCGAAGAAACCTACTTTTTGTAATTTAAGAAGCCGGCTACCACGTCAAAAAATACGGAATTTCGTGGTTCTGTCGATTGAAGAGCGACCAGCGCGTCAAGAGCGTACTGTATGCAATAAATACGAACAGGCCCCTTAAAGTTCATTAAGCAGTCAGATGATTAATTTCGAACCCGCTGTTAGATGTTTGAACGAGGCTTTGACCAAGGAGCGTCCCTCAACCATGGACTGGAATGCCATGCATTGAACATGTGCAATGGCTGGCGACAGAGAAGTTCCCAATCTCGATACTTGTGTGATCCCACACAACCAGGCAGCCAACGAATTATCGTGGAAGAAAACCGGTTCTTCGTCTCCTAGCTATTGACAGACCTCAGGAAGCATCAATAGAATGTGAAAACATGAGCGAGTCGGCTCCTCAGATACTAGATCCAGCAGTCTGCTTCCAAGTCTTTACATCAAACACTAGAGTAGACTCATCGTCGCGGAAGAGAGAGATAACAGTATGGAAGTTAGCTCATGAGGGGAAAAGTAAACCGGAAGTCTACTGAAATGTTCGAGTTAACAATATTTAGATCTTGCATTCCTCCGCTCTGTTAAACACATAGTTGGCAAACGAAAAGCTGTTCTACTTTGGAACTAAAATTACTGGTGTTGACTCGGTCTAATCTATATCTCAACTTAATTCAAAACTGCGGGGGGTCAGCACAGACAAGCATACGTTAAAGATGAACCGTGATTTAGAAACCAAAGAAACCGAGTTCAGTGGCTCTTTCCTTCTCGAATGTCTCAAAGTATTGGTAGATGATGGTGACTGCCAGGAGGATTCCAGTCCCCGAACCGATTGCCCCCATGAAATCTGCCAGCACTGTTAGCGCACCAATGCACATTCCCCCAAAAGCCGCAGCAGTTGGAATGTAACGGCTCAGCTCTTTCTGTAAGTTAGACTCCCGATGACCAGGCATCACCATTTGTTGCTCCTACAATGCAGCAAAACAAAAGAGGTAAGAGATAGTAAGATGTTAAGCAGAAAAACAGTTTCTTGTGCATCCTCATCCAATTCCTCCCCTCTATTAGCCTAACTACTTAAAAAAAAAAAAAGTCACATGAATATAGAACATTTTAGCAACTATAGGACTTGAGAGGTTCTCCTTTACATGATGAGAAAACCCAAGCCCCTTCTGTATTGTTCTTTGTTAGATAATTTAAAAAGGTTTACCAAACGACTTATTTAAAATGTTCATCCAACAAAATCAAGTGTACACTAAAATGACAATTGAAGTTGCCGATCTCTTCTTGAAAGAAAAACAACAATACTACGTGCGCACTTCGAACTTTAATTGTCTGTGAATCCCAGTACGCCAGTCAGTGCAAAAGTTGATCTTTTTACATGTCAAAGATCATTCTACCACAGAGAACCTAAGACGAGAAATGAATATCAGATGAACAGTGACACAAAAGAAGAACATGTAATTATACCTTGAGTTGTTTTGCAACATCTCTGGCAGAGGAACCGGAAACTTCAATCCATGTTTTTGAGAAAAGAGCACATGCTGTGAGCATGAACACAAGGTAGAAGAGTGCATGGAAAGGATGGGCTGCCATGTCAGCCAAGCTGCAAAATATCCCAACATGTCAATCAAGAGTGATTTCTGTCATAAGAAGACGAAGGAAAAGGCACCCCATTTGGATAGAAATTTCCGAATGTGACAAATAAAAATTACCTTGAAGGTGCAGTGATATAATATGCTAGACCACCAACTGGAACATACTGACCACCAGAATATTCTGATTCCTTCCATTTACCCAGCAGGTTAACCAGAAAGTTTCCACTGTACTTCCTATGAAGCAACTGCATGCACATGCACGATGTCATTAGTTCGTCACCCGCTACAAATTCACTCATTGGTCATACATAAGAAAGAGCATCATGGTATACCTGTGAAATGAAGTAAATGTTGGAAACAAGAGCAGACTGCAAGATGATTGGCATGTTAGAGGTGTAGAAAAGCTTGATGGGATAAGAACCCTGCTGCCCACGGGCATTCTTCGACCTCACTGGCAGAACCACAC
Organism: Rhodomyrtus psidioides; assembly: GCA_021437785.1. Lineage (NCBI taxonomy): Eukaryota > Viridiplantae > Streptophyta > Magnoliopsida > Myrtales > Myrtaceae > Rhodomyrtus > Rhodomyrtus psidioides. Next base: position 1,017,171 of record JAILYB010000134.1, on the reverse strand, counting down.
GAAATCCTTGGAAGTATATGACTATAAGGAAAATCAAGACTGTCGCGAGCAGGTGTGTCACATTTGGAAGGTTCTGCCGATAAAAAGCTTCTCGTAAAGCGCGAACCTTGTCTGTCCGCGTAATCAGGAGATGGAATAAAGCGATCACAGCACCCTCAAACTCAGCTCCTCGCCCACTGTTAATGGTCGTGGGACTGAATGCTTTCCAGATTATGTTTTCGCTGCAACCAAAAAATTCAACTTATGAGTATTTGTCCCCTAAAAGGATATTTATTATACACTGCCATCATGGCTCATTAATACAGTCAATAAATAAAATCTTTCAAAAGGCATTGATTTTTTTGGCCAAAGAAAGCATTGATTGAAGTCAGTGATATCAATGCCGCTATATGCTTAAGAATATACCGCCTACCAGATATTGGTTGCTATGAAGAGGGAAATTCCAGAGCCCAGACCATATCCTTTCTGAAGAAGTTCATCCAAACATATCACGATGATGCCAGCGAAGCAAAGTTGGATGATGATGAGAATGGCATTTCCAACACCAAGTTGTCCAACACTGCCATACATGCCCGAGAGAACATAGGCGACAGCCTCACCGATGGCTATCAGGATACCCAGTAACTTCTGTGCTCCATTCCTGCAAAAAGGGACCACCATTAGAAATTTAAAATTGAGAAGGGGACAAAAGAAGTTTACATCCAAACACTGGTTCTAGTTCATTTTACTGCCAAAGATATGGCCCATAAGAGCAACAAGCACGCTAGGTGATCAAACTGTCAAATGGACTAGCAGGAAGTGCTTGAATAGAAAGATATTCAATCCGAATCACCACTTCCCACTTTATCTTTGTAATTAAGTAAAAAAAGGTAATGATGCGCTGCCACAAACCATTTGCCAGAAACCAAAGAGCAATCATATAATCCCAAAGGTTGGAAATAAGTCCTTTTGGCATTTGCAAAGGTAGAAAGCAGAAAAGAGAGCAGTATCATTCATGCCTAGAAACTCACAGAAGGGCGCGATCCTCTCGAACATTGTTGTCCACTTCAATTATCTTAGAACCAGCCAGAAGTTGCATCACCAATCCAGATGTTACAATTGGAGTGATACCGAGCTCCATGACAGTTCCTCGATTTGATGCAAGAATAACACGCATCCAGTAGAAAGGATCTGCACCTGTTGTAGAGTGGATCCCATATAGAGGGAGCTGACTGCAAACCAAGAAGATGAAAAGGGAGATCACAGTGTATATGACCTTCTCCCTGAATGGAATTTTCCTGTCAGCACTCTGAACCTCGGGCAAAAAAGAAAGGAATGGCCGGACAAGGTGAAGCACCCTAAATCCACCTCCCATAGCTGAGACTCTTCACGTTAAACCTGGAATATGAGCGAAAATTGTACTCTTGTAAGAAGTAACTTTTTTATCAGCAGCAATCGTATGCCACAAATGGTAAGCGTCCCTATGCAACACGCAATAAAAACAACAAACTAAGCCTTCTCTTACTAACATGGGTCCGGTCAGGTGTGGACCCAAGAATTGTTACTGCATAACAAAATAAAGACATGTCTACGACTACAAATCCTCACACTTAGCGACCAAACAGCCTGCTTTTATGGGGACCTTAATAGGAGCCATCACTAAGAAGACTGTCGATTCCAAAAACAGCTTACGCAACTCCTCATAGTATATGGCAGTCATAGAATTTACTGCTTTATCAATTCAGCAATGAGTCTGTAATAATAGAGGGAGAAATCCCAAGCACAATATAAAAATGCGTCAGCCTGTTCATTGACCTCAGAAGATGGTCAGCACATGAAGTCCAGCACCAATTAAAGCAACAGTCATTGTCTACATTCGATTTCAGAAGGAATCAATTTCCTCAGATATTGTTAGGGAGGAATAAGCAGCTCGGACTACTGAAAGGTCACGGCAATTCCATCCTAATCAAAGCAGGGCTAACAAGCAGCAATAGCCAATGACTGCACAGACAATTGCACTAAACGTTGTCCTAACAACGGGACATGTGCCCGAAACGAGTACAAACCGAAGAAACAAACAACCACCACCGATGGAACTCGGATCTATGCACATGCAATTCGAAACCCACAAATCTACGAGAAGACGCCGGCGGTCGCGAACCAGTCGCGCATCATACACCCAACATGCACTCGCGCATCTGCATAATTGATCGTAGAAACAGCTCCATTGACGCCGCACACGCATAGAGTGATCTCGAGAAATCTACGAACTATTCCCCCCCCCCCCCCCCCCCCCCCCAACAAACAGATCTACGAATTTCGACATCGCGAGCTCAGGTAAGATCAAAGAGCCGAGCTTCGCATAAACCAAAATCGAGCATTCAAACCGGAAAAATGGGAACGGAGAGATACCTCGCAGACTGGGGACCCCAGAGAGAGTTGACGGAATGGATCTGCTATAGAGAGAGAGAGAGAGAGAGAGAGAGAGAGAGTGTGTGTCGACGACGAGGGATCATTTTATGCTTGGGGACGGCCCGTTGAGGGTTCACGCGGGGATGTGGAGACGCGGTGCATGCAAATTGGTCTCCGACAACTTGGCGAGAAGCAGGTGACGTGGAATTTCTCTTTCGGAAAAATGATTAAAGACCCCACGTTTGACCGCATTAGGGCTCTAATCTTAGGATTACATCACATACACTACACATCACAAATATTTGTGCACTCTTACTACCCTAAAAAAATTCCCTAAATTTAGCTTCGGTCCCAATTTCATCCTAAACTATTTTTCGTCTCATAAAAGATCCGCAACATTTAGTCCATAATGTTTTTTTATCTCGTAAAAAAAATCACAAACTTTAGGTACGGTTTCAATTCTATCAATAATTTTTTTCATCTCATAAAGTGATTTGACATTTCCACGCTATTGCTCTAGTTTTTCCCCATATTTCTTATTTAAGAAAATGTCTTTTGGAGTTGAATTTTCACGTCTGCCCAAATAACTTATTATTAAATAATGATTTTGGGTAAAAAGTAGAGTAATTAGGGTAGTAATTAGGGTTGACTTTATTCAATTACTCTTGCTCTTGTGATGGTATTCCTTCCATATCGCTCGAGAATTTTCGAATTTGTGCTTAGTCTTCAATCTCTCGTGCTCTTGAGTAGTTCAAACTCGAGGGTTTGCCATCTCTCGATTGTAAAGAGAAATTTTATACCGATGGTTAAAAGGGGTAGATTTGGGATTCAAGTAAAAGTTAATCATTTTTGTGGGACAAAAAAAGTTCAGAGTAGAATTGAGATTAAAATTAAGTCTTACATTTTTTATGGGATAGAAAAGAACAATTGAATAGCGTTGAGACTGGACCCAAAGCTGAGAATGCATTATGCTTAGTATTTTAGTTGAGTGTTCGTTCTCCAGAGCGCTCGATTGATACCGCCGAATTACAAAAGACCGTCGTTTCATTGCTATGGAATTTACACGCAACAAGTTACCGCATATCGGGTGATCATATTTTCGCTAGTTCGTATGAAGTTATATCAAGTCGATTGGGTCCCCATTGCGGCCAAAAAAAAAAAAGGATATACAAAGAGATCATAACAGCACCTTCTCCAGCAAGCGGATGATTACCATTCGATCCCAATGAGGTCGAGCAGCAAGAGTCGAGAAGATGAAAGACTCGAACAAGATGAGTGACGGTGACGTATAGACGAGCAAAAATCACGATTTGATGTCCAAATGTCCGATCAAACCCTGAAAACCCCTCAAGCGGTGGGCGTGCATGATTAAACTATTTGATTAGACAAAACTGACCATGTTTTCTGGGCTCAATCTTCAGACAACTCTGCACGTCTCCATCATTTGCGTTCATTGGGAAGTTCTAATGGCGATGGTTGAAAAGCCCTTTCGTCGAGAGGGACTGGGACTGGACATGAACCTAAGTTTTCGCCTCATTTTGAACACAAGCTCAAGCCGTCATCTTAGCTTTGATAATCATCAAAATTCTTTCCCATCTTGACCGGTGAAAAAGAGATTAATTTAAGTATTTGAGTCCATTGACCGGTCGTCGTCCACCGTCCACGTGCATCTCCTGTTGGAGGTAATGGGTTTTGAGAGAGTAGAGAGTGTTTGCTTGAAGTATTACACCTTGAGACATCAAGTTTGGAATGCTCAACAGTGTTACCTCCAGCGTAGGGCGAACCCTAGAATATATATAAGCAAGCTATTGGGCTCCAGCCCAAATGGACCCTAATAACCAAGCCTTCACCTATTGGGCTTCTATGTGAACATATTACATGGATTATATTCACAATATATCCAACAATCTCCTCCTATGTTCACCATACAGCACAATCCAATACGGTGGTTAGTGTGATGTTCAAACAAACATGAATCATCCACATTCAGTCCAAATAAGTGAATCATCCTTATCATGAATCTGTTCTGAGATCAGCATACCATAATAAATCTCTGAATCAGTTCACAACCAACATATGCATAGCAGTCAAGTATAAGTAGGCCAATCAAAATAGTCTAAGGCCTTACAAATACAAAAGATAAGCATAATGATGTTCACAACACAAGAACAGAAAATATAAGTCTCAAGTAAATGGACTTCATCAAAATGGGCATTTGCAGGTGAACTGTCAAGTCCCTCACACACTCTGAATGATATATTCATTCATCAAGTAGGTCATCCTGGTCAGGATCCCACTCATTAAGCTCTCCTCCATCTCTGCCATCCCTTGTAGAATTTCACATATGAATTTCATATTACTATGAATTCAATCATTTGAATAATCTACTAAAAGTGTCTAGTTCTACTAAAAGAACTTAGCACCATAACACAAGGCAGAGAAGAACATATATTGATGTCATAAAGCATCATAATATCATGTTCATAAGCATCAAGCCAGTTTCATGAATTATGAACAAGGCCTAAACAGTTTGATTTACAAAGAGCCATCAACCCAAGTTTATTCGTAAGAGAATAACCATTGCCTAGTTTCAAAGAACCGGACCAACAGTCAAGTCACTTACAATAACTAGTTACGTAATGTCAAGTTTCAATTAAGAACAAGACCAACAGGCTTCTTATGCAACCAACTATTTCTGTGTTCCAATTTGGAATGTCACAATTACTGATTCCTTAAAGTCAAATAATCTCGCATCAAGTTTGGAATGGGATCATTTAACCAAAGGATAGTCCAAACCTGGTCGGGTTGTATCATCAAGTTTGGAATGACACAAACTTCCCAGATAGAACCTCTGAATCAGGTTAAAGCCATCTTCATCAAGTTTGGAATGAGACAACTAACCCTTTTCAGATTTATCGGCAACCATGAACATCGATGAAACACATAAAATGTGCTTATCATTTTGGCCAACAAAAGAAGATTCGATAATTCAAAACACACATTTAGAAGGTAAGTAAATGGTAATTAAGACTTATCTTTCAAAATCTTTAACCCAATTTCCCCCACTGTTTTGAATAATCGATCTTTAAACAAACCTTTTGTGAGAGCATCGGCCAAGTTATCCTTCGATCTCACATCGATCAAGGTGATAACTCCTTGTTCTCTCAGATAATTCAACAACGCATGTCTCAGTCTCACATGTCTTCTCTTTGAATTAAAGAGAGCATTTTTGACGACTTGGACTGCCGCTTGATTATCACAGAACAGGCTTAAAGAATTTATCTTTAGCCGAGATAACGGAATATCCATAATCAGATTCTTTATCCACTCTGCCTCTTCACCGGATAAAGCTAAAGCAAAGAGTTCTGATTCCATAGACGACAATGCAATACAAGTCTGTCTTTTGGATTTCCAAGTAATAGCAGCTCCACCCAACGTGAATACATATCCACTTGTGGACTTACTATTTCCAATCTCTGAGCACCATGAGGCATCAGAATATCCATCCACAGTTGGAGGAAAACCAGAGTAACATAGAGCATAATCTTTAGTACCTTTAAGGTATCTCATCAGCCTATTGATGGCATCCCAATGCTCTTTACTAGGATTACTAGTGAAACGACTCAGCATGCCAACTGTAAAGGCTATGTCAGGTCTAGTGCAACTCATAGCATACATGAGACTACCAATCAGTTTCGAGTACTTTAACTAATCCACGCTGGTCCCTTCATTGGGACTCAGTCTTTTATTATAATCATATGGTGTCTCAATCGGTTTACACTCACTGTATCCCCAGGTAGAAAGTAGCTGCTCAATATAATGAGTCTGGCTAAGGGAGACGACTTGCCTTTCAAAGCTTACTTTCATACCAAGAATGGTATTGGCAATACCAAGATCTTTCATGTCAAATTCTTTAGCTAAAATAGCTTTCACGTCACTCACTACAGAATGATCGGAGCCAAGAATTAACATGTCATCAACATACAAGCAAATGATAACTATCTTATTTGACATAGAACGATGGTAAATGCATTTATCTGAGTAACTAGACTGGAAGCCAAAACTCTTTACCACTTTGTCAAACTTAAGATGCCACATCTTAGGTGCTTGTTTAAGACCATACAAAGATTTGTTCAATTTACAAACTTTGTCCTCAAGTCCTTTCATGACATACCCTTCCGGTTGTTCCATGTAAATTTCCTCATTTAACTCTCCATTTAGGAAAGCTGTTTTTACATCCATTTGATGCACTACAAAGTGTTCAATAGATGACAAAGCAAGAATAATTCTTATAGTTGATAGATGACACACAGGTGAATAGACATCAAAATAGTCTATTCCACTCTGCTGTTTATAGCCTTTAGCTACTAAACGTGCTTTGTATCTGGCTATTGATCCACCACTATTCAGTTTCTTCTTCAATACCCACTTACAGCCTATAGCCTTAGCCCCTTTTGGCAAATTGACTAGCTACCAAGTGTGGTTCTGTAGCAGAGAGTTGATTTCATCATCTATAGCTTCTGCCCAAAGTAGAGATTCCCTAGATCTCATTGCTTCCTTATAGGAGAATGGATCATCCTCTAGATGATAAGTGACAAAGTCCTTACCAAAACTTTTGGAAACTCTCTCTCTTGTAGATACTCTAATTGGATCTGGTTCAACAACCAGTTGTGTGGGATTAATGTCAGAAGGGCCTGTTTCAGATTCTACATTAGACTCTGTAATCATATCTGTAGATCCAGAAACACTCAATCCATGATCTTTGAGAAACTTATTTTCAAAGAATTCTGCATCTCTAGATTCTATCACTGCGTTAGTAGATAGATCCAAAAACCTGCCTGCAGCACTATCTTCTGCACTACCTAGATATACACAAGTAATTGTTCTAGGTCCCACCTTAGTTCTCTTAGGATCTTGTATTCTTACATAAGCAATACAGCCCCAAGTTTTAAGAGTGTCATATCTACAAGGATGCTTATGCCATATCTCATAAGGTGTCATAGACAACTTAGAGTGTGGCAACCTGTTCAGGATGTGATTAGCAGTTAGAACTGCTTCTCCCCAGTAGGAGGAAGGCATGCCAGCTGTAAGTAACATAGAATTTAACATTTCTGTTAATGTTCTGTTCTTACGCTCTGCAACACCATTTGATTGGGGTGAGTAAGGAGCGGTAGTTTCAAGTATTATGCCCTCTGAAGCACAAAATTCCTTGAACCCTGTCATTGTATATTCTCCTCCTCTATCACTCCTAAGCCTTTTAATTTTCAAGTTGAGTTGATTTTCTACTCTGGACTTGAAAATCTTAAACTTCTCAAAAGCCCCATCTTTCGATTTCAACAAATAGACATGACAATATCTTGAAAAATCGTCTATGAATGTTATCAAATACTTCCGACCACCTCTTGTGACGAAATTTCTAAAGTCACAGAGATCATAATGTATTAGCTCAAGAAGTTGTGTGCTTTTAGAAACCAACTTAAAAGGTTTTCTAGTGATTTTAGCTTGTGCACACACTTCACATTTGTCAAATCGAATAGATGTGTCCAATGGAATGTTGTGAGTTTTAGTTAGATGTTGCATTTTCCTGTAGTTCACATGTCCAAGTCTATTGTGTAATAACTTTGGATCAATCAAAGTAGAACTCACATGGTTTATGCTATCAGTATCTAAACTCAACCTATACATGCCATTAACCATGAATGCACAACCGAAATAACATGAGTTAACTGATAAAGTTACTCTACCATTCATAGTTGAAAAGGACATACCAGCTTTATCAAGTAAACTCATAGAAATCAAATTCTTTTTCAGTAAAGGTACTACTCTAACATGTTTAAGAGTTAGTAATTTACCTGAAGAAAGCACCAAATTTGCAGTTCCAGCATGAGTCACTTCTGCCTTACCACCATTGCAATTTTCTATGGTGTCTTTCACTCCTGTGACCTCAGTGAGTAAGTTCTTGTCATTTGTAGCATGACAGGTAGCGCCACTATCTAACCACCACTCAGAAGAGACATTGGCCTTTCCATCCTTCATCATTTAAATAAAGGCTTGAGGCTCAGACTCATTAACTAGCATATTAGCCTCATTTTGTGGTGTGTCTTTCTTTGGCTTCTTTGGTAGCTTACACTCTGCTGCCCAGTGACCCCACTTTCCACAGTTATGACACTTGCCCTTCTTCTTTCTTTTGAAGATAGTCTTTTTGGCCTCTAACTGTGAAGAAGATTCACCTTTTGGTGACTTGAATCTTTTAAGAGGTTTATAGGAATGTGAAACTAAGTTGGCAACTGACTTTTGTTGTCCTGCTTGTTCCAAACTCTTCCTAGAAAAGTTTTGATCCTCAATATGAATATACCTCTTTAGTTCATCAAGTCCCATCTGTTCTTTCTGTCTGTGCATTTCAGTCTTGAAAGAACTCCATTCGGCAGGTAGCTTACTCAACACAAGGCCGACAAAGAGATTATCGGACAAATCAGAGTTATCCTCTTTCAACTTGTTCCTCATGTTCTCAAGTTCAACTAACTGTGAGGTGACACTCGAATTCGTATTGAATTTAAAATCAAAGAACTTCTCCGCTAGGAGAGTTTTAGAGAGCCCCTCTTGCTTTTGGAACTGAGTGTTCAAGTGATCCCATATCTCTTTCGCCGTCTTATACTCACTATAAGTCATAGCTAGACGAGGATTTAGAGAATTCAACAAGTAATCTCTACAAAAATCTTCATCTTTGTTCCATTGATATTCATCGACATCCTCAGTGGTAGATGCAAAGTCACTTAAAACAGTGTAGAATATTTCACGCTCTTTCATGCCAAATTGAACGTGCAATTTCCAACCATGAAATTCAGTGACATCAAATGATTGCAGCTTTATAATATCATAGGAACTATGTTTTGCCATTCCAATTAGAGCAAAGAGTTAGAAAGAGTGCACTTTGGAGTCCTCGAAGCTCCCAAAGTCGAATAATGCCTCTGACCTTGGTCTAACTGCTCTGTAGAGATGGAATTTACCAAAACAGACCTCAAAATTGAGTCTGGAGCGCCCAAACACCTTAAGATGGACTGCCCTTGTCGTCGGAAACTCGCTGAAAATTGGTCGAAAATACGCCAAAATACACTGGAAATACGCCGGGAATACACTTGGAAATACTCCGGGAATACACTGGGAATACGTCGGAAAATACTCCACAAATACGCCTGGAAATACACCGAAAATACAGTACCCGCGTGGTGCTACAGTAATTCGGGTGCTACAGTGAATCCCGAGTGCTATAGTGATCTTTAATCTACAGTAGATCTTCAATCTACAGTAACCTTCAATCTACAGTAATCTTCAATCTACAGTAATCTTCAATCTACAGTGTTTCTTCCGACGGCCGTATCTCCTTCGTCCGACCTCCGTTCGACGCGAGTGACCACTCAAAACGTTCGTATCGACGAGACGAACAAAACCCAAGTGGTCTCACTTTCTGAAGATAGCTATAATTTCTGAAATCTTGATTCAAAGATTTCGGGTGCTACAGTAAAACCCGAATCTTCAACCTCAGATCTTGGCCAAACCAACCGTCGAAATCGAAAGTAATTCGTACCTGCGAGTTCGTCTCGACGAGACCTTCAAGTAGACACCTTGCTCGCTCAAATCCGACACCCGAAGATAATACTTCAAGATTGTTGGAGGTAATGGGTTTTGAGAGAGTAGAAAGTGTTTGCTTGAAGTATTACACCTTGAGACATCAAGTTTGGAATGCTCAACAGTGTTACCTCCAGCGTAGGGCGAACTAGGGGTGAGCATGGGCCGGGTGGGCCGGTTCTAGACCTAGACCCTGTACCCGACCCTGTTTTAACCGGTTCCCACTTTTTGGAACCGATACCCTACCCTGTTTGTCTTGGAACCTGTTTTGGAACCGACCCTATTTTTCGGTCCGGTTTTCGGGTTCACCCTGTTTACCCTATTTTCCTTTCCATAAAAGGAGCAATAAAAATTACAGTGAACAAAATGACAGAATCCGACAAAATTTGCACCAACCAAATGAGAAATTTCACAACTACAATTGTGTCAATACCAACACTAATACAATAAAGAGTGAAGCACACAAAAACTGAAATCATACTGCTCTGATAAGCATCTCTTTCAGCCTAATATGGCAGAAGACCAGCCAAACGAGGCCAGAATTTTCACCACAGACAGATGTGGGATCTTCCCTCTTCTTCGTTCTTCCATCGGTAAAGCTCGTCTAACAAAAATTCGGTTTCCCTCGTTGCGTTCATCAAACTAGTCAGGGTCACATAGGAATGAAAGACAATCTGCGATAAACTAACAGAACCTCAAGTGAAATTTGTCAGAAAGAAACTTTTATGGCGGTTGCTTGGCCGGTTGCTGATGGTTTTTTCTCAACATTTCCATCTATTGAAACTGAGTACTTGGACATAACCCTTGGACCTGAATATGAACTCATCTTATGCAGAAAATTCATGTATCAACTTAGACTTCGAATTCTCCAAGCGAGAAGTATGTACAAACATAATCATGAACGTCACTAACAATGGGAATACCTAACTATGACATCAGATCAGGCATCATATGCGCAAAGAAACTCATCATATGCATAGCCAAATCCAGTGCATCATCGAGCAATTCGAATTACAGGAAGAGTCAAGAGAACCTTGATTCCCATATCAGAAACATAAATCCAAGCAAATTGTCGACAAACCGAGGTGGAGAGATGCTCCTACCTTGTAAACCAGACCAAAATCGCGGTGACGGAGCAGTTGAAGAAGCTGAAATCTTGGGAATAGACCCCGGCGAAGGGCGAGCCGGAGAGGTTGAGGGAGAGGATCCTCTTGGGGAGGAAAGCCCCACGGCCTGGTTCGTCCCGTCGCAGGACAAGTCGAAGCCCCGGTAATCGCAAGATTGAGGCTGGCGGGTTCCGATCCTAAAGGGGAAACTAACCACGGCAGATCTTGAGCGTCCGGAGATCGAAGAACGGCCGCCGTGGGCCTGCGGCGTCGATGATGGTGCGATATGAAGAAGAAGAAGAGAACGAGATGAGGAGGTGAGGTGTATCGTCGAAGACTGAGAGGACGCCGTGAGGCACTGAGGCGTGAGCGACAAAAGGAAAGGAAGTAGCTAGGGTTTTTTTTTTTTTAATATAGTAACTAACAAAACCGGTTCTAAAACCGGTCCGGGTGGGTATTTACTTAGACCCGGTACCCGGACCGGTTCAAACCGGTTCCCAAAAATTGGAACCGGTACCCGGACCGGTTTGAGCTGGAACCGATTCCCGACCCTGTTTTTCGGGTGGGTCGGTCCGGGTTCCGGGTCAACCCGGTCCGGTTGCTCACCCCTAGGGCGAACCCTAGAATATATATAAGCAAGCTATTGGGCTCTAGCCCAAATGGACCCTAATAACCAAGCCTTCACCTATTGGGCTTGTATGTGAACATATTACATGGATTATATTCACAATATATCCAACATCTCCCACGTTCCATGTTTCTCCACGCCAATACAAAACGAAGCATGCATTCCACACAGATCGGCCATCGGACGGTATCGTAATCTAGCGTTTGTACTTAGGCAGGTGTCCTTAATTAGCGTTTCCTTTCTGTACGGACAAAAGAATACACCGCCCTTCTCTCTCTCTGATTTTCTTAAAGAATGTTCAAATTACATGATCGTAATCTCTCCCTCGCTCTGTTCATTTCTTGAAAAAAGAAAAAAAAAAGTCCCGCATCTATTATAACTGTACCAATTCAATAATAAACCTAATTTTTTTTGGCCAAAAGAGCCCTTAATCTTTTATATTTGTGTCAATTCAATCTATTCGATGCTGAAGTGTCAACTTTTAATAATATTTCAGTATTTCTCAAAATTTTATTTATTTCTTTTTTCCTTTCTTTTGTTCCTCATTGACCGGCCGGACGAAGAAAGAGAAGGAAAAAAATAAAGAAAATAAAAAATAAATGTACAATTTGAAATATTATTTCAGGGCCGGCCGGCCAAAATTAGTCGAATTGACTGAATTGATACAAATACGAAATATCAAGAACTCAATTGAAAAAAATAATAATAATTTAGGATTGAATTGATATAGCCATAATAAATTTATGACTTAGTTGAAAGATCTCACTTTGCTTTTGTCTTTTCCTGGGTTTTGCGAAGATTGGAAGCTGGAATGAAAAATGACCCAGAAAAAGGAAAAGTGAAAAGGAGAAAGAAATTTCAAGAAAAAGCTTTTATCTTTTTTACCTCGCCTTTACCGTTCCAACCTCAAAGTGCAGAGAAGAAGCTGCAAAAAAGAAAACGCAAAACCGAACTCACCACTCCGTCACTCACTCGCCACTTTCCAGTTGTGGCTGCTCTGCCTGCTTGCATCGAATCATCTCTCTCTCCCCCCCTCTCGATGAGCACGGCAACGCCACCCACTTGAAGATTTTAGATAAGCCCACCCGCCGTTCAGTTCAGATTGACCCATCTTTCGATTGCTGCTGCTCCGCGCTATGCGGAGCTCCTCCTCCTCCTTCCTGCTCCTCGCCACTCTTCTGGCCGCTTACAATGTCGAGCACCGAGCGGATGCTGCTGCTCCTTCTGGTGAGACCCTTCATTCCTCTCTGGAATTCGCGTCCAGTTTTAGCTGCGGCGGGGCGTTTGGTTTTTTCGTATTTTTGGCTCGTCGGTGATCGCTCGGAACCCTCACCGTGTTCTCTTGAAAGTCATCAACTGAATTTCATCTTGCATTAGAGTGCCCTGCTGATTTGAGCTTGTGCCTCATTTGATCTGTTCGCGTGACGGGTATGGTGTTTCTCGGCTCATGGTGTTCGGCTAATTCTTTCGTTTTCGTCAGGGCGCTTGATAAGGCAGTTGTCCTCCCTTCTGAAGTGGACGAGGGCTTCGTCAAAAACGCCTGAATCAGGTACGGGTTTGACGGTTTAGAGACGTCTTGCGGTTTAGCCTTGGTTATTTACCTGTTTGTTTGAAGATTCGGGCGTTGTTCTTCAGATGGGAATGTTCTTCAGTTTGAGAATGGGTACTTGGTTGAGACTGTCGTCGAAGGAAATGCGATTGGCATGGTTCCTTACAAAATCCGTGTCTCTGATGATGGCGAACTCTATGCTGTGGATGAAATCAATAGCAACATTGTCAAGATCACTCCTCCGCTCTCCCAATGTATGCTTCCTTAGCTCTTAAGCCCTCAAGAATTTCAATTCTTGCGTTACTTGTATTTGGCAGCTCTGCGCGGTGAAAAATATTTAGCTGCTTTTTTGAATTTGGATGTTCTAGTTACTTTCATCCATCCATGTTACCAAAGTTCTCCTCTCGGGTGAAATAAAACTTGTAAATCTCATCTCCTACATATGTTCAGTGTGAAATATGGATTTGCTTGGAGTGGTTTATAAATAATTAGTGTTTAATTTACTTGGAAATATAATGTATGATGCTACCCTTGAAAGGGTTGCTCGTTTGCTGCTGCTCACTTGTTTGATTGGTGAACATTGAAATTATTGCTCTTGGACTGTGGGATTGGGTTCCTCATAGGATGCTATTATGCTGCAGATAGCAGAGCAAGATTAGTTGCTGGATCATTTCAAGGTTATACTGGGCATGTTGATGGAAAGCCTAGTGATGCTCGTTTCAATCATCCCAAAGGCGTCACAATGGATGATAAAGGGAATGTGTATGTTGCTGATACCTTAAATCTTGCCATCCGAAGAATTGGCGATTCAGGTTAGGGAATAGTCTTCAGTTTATATTATTATGGAATTGTCTGAGCAAAATTCTGGAGATTAATTATGAGCAGTCTTGAAAATCGCTAATGTGGAGTATCAGAAAGTTGAATTCCGAAATTATTTTCAGGTGTGACAACCATTGCAGGGGGCAAATCAAATGTTGCAGGGTACAGGGATGGACCCAGTGAGGATGCGAAGTTCTCAAATGATTTTGATGTTGTATACATCAGGCCTACCTGTTCTCTCTTAGTTGTTGATAGAGGAAATGCGGCTCTTCGACAGATCTCTCTCAATCAAGAAGATTGTGACTATCAGTATGATTCACTATCTTCATCAGGTCCGAAACTGTGGTCATTTTCTTTTTCTGATTCCGAAACAATTCTCTCCCTTTTAGTCGCTTTTAGAGGTCTGAAGTAGATGATTTGTTCTGCAAGTTTTACAAATAGGAGTAGAAGGAATAGATCCAGAATAATGACGAGGAAATTGACTGCTTAATTTTGAAGCGCCGATAAGAGGAAATTGACTCCTACAATGGATCCAGAATAGATGTAGCTCAGAAAGTTGAAAGAAAAGCTTGCTAACTTTTCTTCCTTTACGATACAAATATTTCCCTGATGTTCCAGATATATAAGACTTCCTTTTAATTCTCAATTTTTGGTTTGTTTTCATGAAAAGGCCTTTTGGCAGATGTCCTTATGGTTGTTGGAGCTGTCTTGATTGGATATGTTGCCTGCATACTGCACCAAGGATGTGGACCTTCTGTCTTTTCGAACAAGGTATCCTTCCCCAGCTCTGGTATAGAAGATTTATATGTTCACATCTGCTACAGATATATACTCTAGTTTACCTTCATTTATTCTCTCTTATCTCTTTTTGCGCCTCCCAATCTTTGACCACTTCGTCGGAAGGATTCTCATGCATTCACTAGCAGGGTCTTCCAGTTCCGTTAGTCATCTTGGAATATGAGTAATATGTACATGGTCATTAGGATTCCTTGAATGTCACATGTTAACTTTGTACCTCTCTACTACTCTGTTATTGAAGCTGAGAACTTTACCACAAAACTTCAGAAAATTTTCCTTTCTATATAAGGGCGACAACACATTATGAACCCGTTCTGAAAAGACCTATTGCCGCATATGGTTGATCTTTGATTAATGTACTGATGCAGATGCAGCCACAAGCTTCTGAGTTTGTACTAAAAAAGGAACTAATGGAAGAAAAGCCAATTCCTGTTGTGAATACCCCCAAAGAAGACCCAGGGTGGCCATCATTTGGGCAGCTCTTGATTGATCTATCCAAGCTTGGACTTGAAGTACTGGTAGGCATATTCCTTTGCTTTGTGCCCTCACGTCTCAGACCCCGGGGCATGAAGAAGGATCTCACACCATTGAAGTATTCTCTCCGAATGCCTGAGGATGAAGCTGATCCCCAGTTAGTTCAGAGGCAGAGGACTCCTGCTCCACTTTCTGAAACCAGGCAGGTTCATACTCCCATTGAGAAGCACTCCGAGACTAAGCCTGCGAAACTCAAATCCAAGGATCCTTCTTTATCGAGCAAACACCGAAGTTCAAAACGACAGGAATATGCGGAATTCTATGGTTCTGGCGAGGTTCCTCCGTATAGCAAAATTAAGAGTTCTGGCGAGGTTCCTCCGTATAGCAAAATTAAGAGCCACAAAGAAAGGACTAGGCATCGCCAACGAGACAAAAGCGGAGAAGCGGTTTATGGAGCGACCGGGGCGGAGCAGAAACCAGCTGAGATGAAGCCTGTTGATTATGAGAAAGCGAAGTACGAGCACTACAATATCAGGGGCAAGTATGGTTCCGATGACTCTTTTCAGTTTTAACTTGTTGCTCTGCTATCCTTTATCTCCCCCCAAATTCATGCTGTGTTTCATTTTTGTCATCTGTAATTGAATCCAACTTTAATTGAGGAGAGTTGTGGCTAGACCGAAACTTTTGGATCAGGTGGGGGGGGTGGCTGGCTGTTGCTCTAATACTAGTAGTGGCCTAGCGAAACTCACTTTTGAGCGCCCGAGTTACCCAATCTACTTCCTGGGGAAGTAGTGCTCGATATATTCCAGAGTGAGTGTGCAATATATATCATCTATCGAGTATACATGCTCGTTGTCTCGCACATAAACTGTGCAGTCGGTTCTTCTGTTTTGTTCCTGATGGGGACGACACTTCTTCTAGCGCATATTGGAGGTTCGAATTCACAGGGAACAGCATCAATGGATACGGAGAATCCGTTGTGGTCCTCCTCAAATTCCTAAGATTGGATCCACATCTTTATGGCGTTGTTGCCGTTTCAACCATCTAAGATTTTAAACACAGTTTGATGGATATGGAGAGAGTACTTGGTCTTGCCCTTGGTTTACAACTTTCCAGCTACATGAAATGGCTCTCCAACTCATAGGTGGCACATCCCTATCGTTCAAATTAACAAGAGAGAAGGAAAAAGCCTTGGCATTGTTCACATGACAAAAAAGGGTGTGGTCACAAGGGCTCCACTGCAATTAAAGACGAGAGTCTACTTGAGCAGAAGGCAAAACTGGTGTTTGCTCTTGAGGAAGTTAAGGACGTGGACCCTCTTCCTAAACTATGTAGAGAAAAGCAAAACCCCAGTTCTTGGTTGTGACATGACAAAGCAATTTCTCACCAGTGCGAGAGAGTGCCATAGCTTGTGAGGACCATAATGGCCTGTGTCAATGTCATTCCTGAGCCTGAGGTTCAACGATTGCATCTGATAAAGTTTTTTTCACTAGTGACTTTCTCTTTAATTGTAGTGGAGTTTCGCGAATTCTTTTCGGTATCGGTTAGATTTTGAAACTCAGAATCTCGCATCCTCAACTTGCATCACTGTCTCACCTTACAACAATTCCCATTTTTACCAAAAAAAAAAAAAAATGAACATATCGACGAAAGTAGTAGAGAATCATTTTCTTCTCGGGCGCACAGGTTTTTATCGTTGCACGCAGATACCATTTATCTTAGCTGAGTTATTCCGATCACGTCTTCTCAGAAACGTTGTGTGATGTAACATTCACCTTTTAAAGGACCTGGTCATCTACTCATAAGGACTTGGTCTCTAAGTACACGTACGTACACGGAATGGAATGGAATGATACATCTGATGAGAAATATTTCCTTTGGAAAACTTCTTGTTCTCCTCTTTCTATCATGACGAGCATTTATGGGAAACCTTCAAAGGCCCCACGAAAGCTATCTCACGCTGACTCTGGACAAGGCCTGTTTCTCTTTTGCAGCAAACAAAGTAAGGTGACATTGCCAAGCAATATTGCTCTTAGCTTCATTTTGAACTATTCATTGGAAGCCAGTTATTTGAAGGGAGAGAGAGAGAGAGAGTCTTCGTCGGACTCGAGCAAGGAACCAACAAGAAACAGGAGATGCTATGATGTAGGCGAGAAATGAGAGTGCAAGCTGAACTTTTTCTGTTTTCTTTTGAATTGCAAAAGCAAAAGAAAGAAAGGGTCTTCCATACTTCCACCTTAATTGTATAGGTTCGATCTGATCTGTCTTGTCTCTCAGACAAGCAACTGGTTGTGAGAAATATCCGGAACCACTCAGACTCTCTCTCTCTCTCTCCTCGTCAATGTTAGCTGAAAAATGGGCTAACTTTTTGGGTGATTTTCCTCCAAGGGCTATAAAATTTACTGGTTTCTCGGATTCATTGACCAGCCATTCTTTTGTTTTTGTTATTGGGTATTTGGGTTCTCCATCTTACTCTAGATTTCGATTCTGAACTCAAGTTTCATGGTAATAATCATTTCTGGGGTATCGATGAACTCTTTGCCTTCTTTGTTTCAGAAGAAGCGCGTCAATGCTTGTTCCGTAAACCCTTTGCCATGAGAAAGTAGTTGATTTGTATTCTCAAGGAAAACTGTGATGGTCCTTTCATTTTGGACTTAGATAGATCAGAATGGGACAAGAAGAAAGGAATCCAGAGTGCATCGGTAGCTATGGTGGTATAAGAACAGGGTTTTCCAAAAAGCAGAAGCAAAAGAAAGTGCCGCAGAGAGGACTTGGAGTGGCACAGTTGGAGAAGATCAGAATTGAAGAACAACAGAAGGACCATGCAATTTTTGCTGCTGTTTCAACATTAACACCTCCACAAGATTCAGATCCCGACACGTCAGTCCCCGCGAAAGGCACTGTTCCATTGGCAAACGCCTTAAGATATGGTGGGCTTGAGAATGCTAGTCAATACGGCACGGCATATTCAAACCGAAACGACCGTGAAGTGTGGAATTCTTGTGAGCACATTGCCAAGGATGGTCCTGGGATAGACCCTCGATTCACTTTGCTCTCGAAATTACCCCTGCCTGGTGAACCTGACTATCTTTGGCCTTTCTCGGGTTTACCCCAGTATGATCCGCCACCTTCTTCCGTCGTAAGGCAATGGCTTGTCATTCAGGGAAATTTCAGTTTGTGACTTCTGATTTGCTAAGTTTCCTCTCTTTTTTGTCCTTTTGTGTTGAAAGCTTGTGTAAGAACTTTAGTGTAGTGGGAATCCTGCAGGTGAAGGTGTCTTCAACTGCATCATCGTTCCTACTAAATTCTCAGACGGAGCCCCCTTCAAGCCAAATCAATCACGGCAATTATGCTCCTATCCAGCAGGAGGAAGAGAAGGTATGTCGAGTACCTGGATAATCCTAGGCTTTCCTTTAGTGAGCATCCAGCTGCACCCAAAAAGTTTCAGGACTAGCAAGTTTTCCTTCAGCAATTAGTGATGAGGATATCCACATGAGTCTAACCTTCGTGATTGCGATATAAACGTGCATATATTACCCGTTTCTTGACTGGTATTATTTGGGAAACAATTAAGGATTCGCATCTTGATTCCATGCATCACATACAATGGAATTAGTAATCGCTATATGTTTCATTGACATGTTATGTAGATAAGTGGCTTGAAGCGGTCACGTCCGTTCTCTTCAGAAAAACTTCCTGTATTTCCGGTCCGCCTAAAGCTTCTTACATCTGCCGATACTCTCCAGAGGTCAGATGACTCAGCTTCATCTGACTGCGGAGCTGAATTGGTTTACGAACCAGGGACCGGGAATTTTAGGTACATTTTCATTTTGTTTTCACCAAAACAGCGAGTGTTTCCTTCTTATATAATTGTAATTGTTGCAGGTATTCTTCATTTCAAGCTTCAGTTTCTGATGAGAAATCAATTCCAAGTAAGAAAAAACATGGAGTTTTCAGCAATGAGTTCCTCACATTAGACCTTCCTACTTTGGCATCAGCATGGCCAGGTGCCAGGAGCAAGCAGCCATTTGCTTCTGGTGCCTTCGCCAAAAGTGAACCTCCCGATAATGAGATACCACGTGGTCAGGTGACATTAGATTTTTTTAACGAGCTACTTATGCTTCGCAGCATTATCGTTGCGGTTCTAAATGTGACTTGATTACCTACATTTGTGAAAAGGGTCGTGAGCAAGATTCAAAATTTCAAAAGAGACCGAGGTGGGCGAATCAGCGAGGGACTTATGACTACTACAGCTTCCTCCCTCCGGCAAAGGTGCATTCTGACAGGGGAGCCGCAAGCGTGACTACTTTTCACAACGGAGTTGCAGATGGAACCGTTGATCTTGACTTGAAGCTGTAGAGAGATGGATGGCCCAGGCAAAGTTATCCCGAGCCATCTCGTTTATCAGAGCGGCAAGCTCAGAAAAGAATTGCCTTTATTCACTGTGAACTTCAAGACGGCTCCGCATAGCTCCATGTGAGGCTAAAATGAGCATACTGACTTGAAAAGTGAGGTGGAAAAGAAGAAAGGTGAATTTGTTAAGATGCTCCGTTTGATGGATGTAGGTTTTCTTGGGTTATTTCTGCCAATTGGTCTGATTAGTGGATAATGAATCATGCAGTCGGTCGCATTCATGATTATCCTCCTCTCAATTCCTGGAGTGGCGAGGTCTCCATATAAAACATCTACATTCATCTATATCAGCTCTGCATACACCTTAACTGAGGAGGGAATTGATAACCCAAAGTGGATGACCATATACCATCTTCTGACTACTGGACAGAGTTCCACTCAAGCACATGAATCCACAAGGATGAATGAGAAGAGGCAGCATCACAATGCAATTCGACAAACAGAATTTTTCATTCAACATCGCAGCAACATGGCAAAATTCTTAATCCTTTCACTACAAAACACCATTTCCCAGATTAATATAGCTAAGGAATAAGTCCGCATGCAATCTTACCCCAAAAGATGTCCAATGACGAACATAGAAAAGCCAGAAAAGGAATATGACAGAAAACTGCGTCATCCCCTTGAGGTGCCCTGAGAACAAATCTATGACCGACCAACGACATAGCTGAGAACGTAGACCAGCGCCAAGGAGAGAGGATAAAGTATGAAGGCTACTGATGTTGTCCACAAAGGAAAGGTGGTGCGGAAGCTGGCAAATGATCCCATCACAATGCAAACGATAAGAATTACAATCACTTCTGATGTGAAGTCCCATGTCAGTCCTCTGATGTAGACAAGAGCCAAGAAGACCGCTGAGCAGAGCAAATTGTGCATGGTCACCGCCCCGTACAACTGCACAATTGTACCAAATGAGATGAGATGCCAGTCACTAAGCATATCGTCATTCTTGATGAACATGAGACAAACAAATTAATAAATTAAAAAACAATAAAAAAAAATTGAAGGAATGACTAGTGACGAGATTTATCATTCCAATGTCCACACTGAAAGAAATCTCAGGTTCAAAGACATCTATGAGATATTTGAACTATATTCTGATAATCAAGTCAGGATAAATAGAAATAAGTCAAAGGCGCACCTCAGAGAATGTCAGTGATGATGTCCTCTGCTTTTTACGACTAACAGATATTATTACCGACCCTGCTTCACTAGCGTTGGTAGCCAAGGGCAGAAAAATAAACGAAACGAAGAAAGTGGGGACACCAATGGCGTCTGAGAAGTTTTCGACCGCATCTACCAAGGGATCAGCAAACGCTGCTGCTATGACTGCTCCAAGAAACATTAACCCCACTGCTGTTAAGGAGGTCATTTTTGCATTTTCAACACCCTCAACCACCTCATCGCTTGGATCTGTCCCTAACAATTGCATGTGCTCTTCCTTTACTTGCTGCACAAAAGATTGCAGAAGATTTATGAACCTTCGAAATATCCAAATAAACTAGATAGCGAATTAATAAAGAATGTGGGACCTTGCTCATGTCACTTACACGGAGAGCGTCATCGATAAACTTCGTTGTGCCAAAATTTCTGTGACTGGAACCTTTTCCTGAATGCACCGCGTGCGTTAACCATTTTTTGATACCCTTTCTGAACTCCTCATTTGAAAGACGATTATCATTACTGGTATCAAAATCTTCCATGATCTTATTTGCAGCCTCCCTCTGATCCAGATCTATCTCTTCAAAACGGATTCCTACTATGAATGCTTTTAGTTCACTAGCAGTGAGATAGCCATCGTTGTTCTCATCAATGGTTTTGAAAAGGCTGTCAAAAAATGTGCGAGGCACCGAGACAACATAGCAGAAGCAAAGGACTTAACTTAGCACCAGTACTAACCTATCCACAATTTCTGTGTTGACTTCACCATCATCAGTCATAAGCCTTCCTTGGGCATGCTTTTTTACATGTATTAAGAATCCGAAAATAACATGCCTGTGCTTCGCATAATCAAGTCTTCTCCTTTGGATCCAAGGATGAAACACCTGCCCATGAAGCCATGCAGATATGCTTACGTGCGTGATCATCGAAGCAAAGAAAGAAAAAGGCAAGTCCGCAAGGATGACGTCCCCGTCTTGCTGTTGGGACTGAAGTTCATGAGGAAGGGTCACATTCCACTACATATGCTCAAAATGCATGACAAAAGGCAGAGTTGCGTAGTCTGGGTTAAGAACAGCAATTCACAATGACTTACCTCATATACGAAGTAAGAGATCAGTAGAAGCACAGACAAAATCAGTGCTATCAAGACTGCCACATGCCGTCCTGATGTTGAATTGATAAGTTGCAGAAGCTGAACAACGATGAATGGAATAACTGAGGTAGTCATGATCCTTGCGGCATGGCTTGTATAGTTATCGGTAGTAACACCAGAACCTGAAAGTTTTGTGTTTATCATGTACTGTGAGGTGATAAGCCATTACAGACCGGTAGAGATAACAATGCAGATTAAAAAACAGGAGTGGTTGAGTAGTCTCTAGGAATCGCAGTCGCAACTTCTGTGCTTCTGCTCAGTGGAACATGGTCAAACGGATTTAAGAAGGCCACAGAACCTATAGCATGCCAGCTACGCAAGACCATATTGCTAATTGAAAAAGTAATGCGCTTAAAAATTTCTAATGCCAGTTAGGCACCTGGCCCACACGACCTTTTTCCTACATTGCAACCTTATTTAGCCACACAAGAGTGTACCTTCCTTTATAATAAACTTCTGTTACTGCAAAGATGTCATTCATTCACAATAGAGGCAGCCTTCCGCATCATCCAATCTAAACTTTAATTAGATGAGGTTCTACCGTTCCCAGCTTGAGGGAATGTCGTTGCCACCGGGCTAATGACCACTCACAATAGAAGCTCAAAAAAATTCCCCACCAAATAAAACCTTTATCCCCAAGGGGGAGGACTGGAAGTTGGCAATTCTAACCACCCTAAAGCAACTTTTCCAACGGTGAGCAGCCAAAGCTGCTTGAGGTTTGATTAGGCGAACACAAAGAGGGCATTCATATACACATGAGAGGTAGATCTTACAGTGAGAGCCTCCAATAGACATAAATAATTGAGAAATGCTTGCAAAAGGCGAACCTGTCAAACTAAACCCTTTCGTATCCACTTTATCCACAGCACCTGAACCAGCCAGGTCACACTTGCCGACAAGGACACACGAACCCCATACGACAGTTAGAAGCATGATAGTTGAACCTGCAAGCAAGCCCATTCCAACGGAGACTTGATTTTGCGCAGTTTCTGTGCTTCCAGACAGTCCAGATACTGCATAAAACAATAAAGAAAAGCATTTCTCAAGAGCTTCATTACAATCATCAAAAGAAAAATGCATCATCATTCATCAAAAACAGGAGGAGCCCTTACTCGTAACACAGAAATTTTCCATACTGTGTAATAGAGAAAGAAATCATCAAACAGTGGCGAGTGTTTAGAAGGTTAGAAAACAACCAACCAACCAACCAAATCGGTCAACGACAGAAATGCAAATGAGGCAAAGTATTACTAGAGTAATCCTCACAAGCGTATTTACTACATGAGGCAATGGCATAAAGCTACGCAGCAGAGACCAAAGGACTACGTTACTATGAGTAACTGGGAAAAAGAAGATGCCTTCCCATATTCCATTGCTCAACCGAGAAACTGCCACTTGAATCTATTTAACTTGATATCATCATTCACTTTGCGGTGCACAACCCCTAGGTACAAATCTCTCCATATTTCAAATGTGCGAATCTCTTTTCCATCTGGATCGAGAATGCTGACCCGGAACACAGAGCACTTACAGAACTGAACTCCACTACTCCTATTATAGCCGGTAAAAACTAAAAAGTCCAACTTGGCGGTGTCCTTTCAGATTATAGATGATCTCACTACGGTGGCGGAAGTGCATTAGGGTCCAGACAGGTACAGGGCATCGACATGCTGCTTTTTTTTTTTTTTTTTTTGAGGGTCCAGAATCGAGATGCTACTTTAGTAGCAAGATAGTTACATCTACATCCTCGGCAGAAAAAAACCCAACTAAGTCCACATTTCCGTACTATTCTAATTGCATTACGTAACATAGGCTACGAGCAAATGTGATCACATAAAAAACGACAGCAGTAGTTTAGATTCAGCGAAATGTCAAAGCAGTAATTTTTGGAAGGGGACGTAACCAAGTCCTCTAATGCCTGTCCACGATAACATACTCCACTACTCAACACTCAACTGAAGAACAGTCTCCAATGCAATGTTATCGCCTGATTTTCACATAGTTTCTCAGGAACCCCGCCCTAAACCTATGTTGCACCGACATGCCATCTAGGGAAATTTTCGTGAGTTGGACACGTGTCGTGCCTGGCACGCCCCAGGAACGTGGTCATCGTGTGTCAACACTCGGTCAACCGAACAGACACGAGTGACTCGCCTGGTTTGGGGGTACGATGAGTCAAAGAGAGAGATTACAGAGACGACACGGGATGTAAGAAAAAAGTGGGAGAGGGTGTCAATGGGATGAGGCAAAAGGCGGCGAGCCGCAGCTTGAACCGGCATATAGCTTCTGTACCAGTTGACTGGTACAGCCGGTGGTGTGGTACGGCGGCGTGGCGGCGCCGTTGCGAGGGGAGTGGTGGTGCGGCATAGGCGGAGATCGCATGTTGTTGATGTTGAATCATGAGAGGGGGATGGGATAGAAAAGGGAGTTGCAGTTGATGCCCTGCCCTAAGGGCAGCGGATCCCGCCATTTTGGGCCGCCGGATCTCCCCTCAATATGGGGGAGGATCCGGATCCCCTACCATAAATGTAGGGGATCATGATGTTTTTGGCCATCAGATCTTCATCTATGTGCAATTTTATTAAAACATGTTCTCGATTGATTGAGTCTTTTTTCAATCCATTTATTTCACATCACACTTCTCGGTATTTTTTTATTAAATCTTGCTTTTTATTGTGAAGGTAAGAGGGTAAGGCTTGAGAAGGTCAGGGGATAGAGGAGTATAAGGGTGCGTATGAGAACGCTCCGAGAACACTCTAAAGAGAATGTTTCTGTTCCAAAGGTGTTCACGGAGCACTTTTGGAATAGAAACGCGTATGGTTAAAAAATGTTCCAAAAGTGTTCTGTGTCGAGGAATACTTTTGAAGAAACAAAAAAAAAACTTGCTTATAGGTTTTTGAATATTTCCTGAACCACCACCCGCCGCCGCCGCAGTCGGTCGCCGTCAATCGACGGAAAAAAGTTTTTTTTTTTTTACTTACCAAATGCGTTTCTGTTTCAAGAAATCGTAGCCGAAAACAGAAACACAAAAAAAAATGTTTCTGTTCAAAAACTGTTCTCAAGAATAAAAACGTTTCCATACATACCTAAAGGGCTAAGAAGAGGAGATTAGTAACCGGGAAGAAGATCTAATGGCCAAGGGGGGGACCTAAATAAATCTTTGCCCGGGCGCGGGGGATCCGGAGGTTGTGGAGGGCAGGGGATTCTGCTCCCCATGAGAGACAGAAGAGGGAAGAAAGAGAAAGAGAGCATGCGCCATTTCTGCTCATTCACGTACACACATACACACTCTCTCTCTCTCTCTCACACACACACACACGTCCACTCACCGCCCGCCTATCACTCACCTCCATTTCTGCCCACGTGGGCAGGGAGACCACAGATCTGGGCCGTTCCCCAGAATTTTTTCCCCCTTTTTATAGGGGGAAAATATTTGGGGAACGGTGAGAGATGAGTGGTCTCCCTGCCCACTGTGGGCAGGAGATCCCGTCGCCACTCGCATCCACAAGAGGAGGTGCAAAATACTTTCTCCGCTCGGACAAGAGAGCAGATTTTAGGAGAGGTAAAGTTGACTAAGTCAATATAATAAGAAGGAAAAGAAAGAGTTTTTGATCGGAGGATAAAATTTGAGCAGAGAGAGGTCTGGATTTTTTTTTTGTGTTTTTTTCATGATTTTATTATTATTGAAATCATAAAAATTATAATTCATCATTTACATATATATAATGTGTCTAGAAATATATTTTTTTAGAATTCCCGCGTGTCGGCAACATAGCGCCCAAAACGCAAGCCATCCAGCAAACGCCAAATTGACCAAGACTCACCAAGAATGATTATGGGTTCGGCTAATCCCCCAATCATCGGCAGCAAGAGCCCGCCGATGAGCCGAGGCCAGCCGATGAGCTGAGGCCCCACAATCTCCAGCATCAGCTCGCTGCCGGTTGAGAGAAACGTCGCCGCCGTGTACATCAAGTAACCGTACACCAGTATCAGGAACAAGTTGCCGATCCAAGTGGACGTGCAGGGCATGAAGCCGTAGGTCTCATCGCAGGAGTCGGACGAAGCCGATAGCAGGTACCCGCGGCCGAGCGGCGGATTGAGCCCGTCGGAGGCCGGATCGGAGGAAGCGGGAGCGGACGGCAGAGATGGAGATGAGGAAGAGGACGGTGACGAGGAGGAGAGATGGGGAGGAAGGGCGGCGGTTAGTCATTGGTCCAGAGAGTGATGAAAGCGAAGAGTTAGAACGAGGGAGGGGGGACACGCTGTGGGATTACAGAAGCAAGAGGAAGAAGAAAGGGAGAAGAAGACGAAGAGACCGTAAGTTAATTTAATTCGAACATTCACTGAACATCTGTTATCCGATATGAGAAGCTCTTTCTTCTTCCTGAAGAAGAAGTGCGACTGCGATGGATTTTTTAGTATACATTTAGAAGTCAATGGAGAAGTCTCCTCGAACCATCCAAAAGCATGGAAAACGTGAGCGATCCCTGTCCGAAGTCCCACAAGTCGTAGAAATTTAAAAGTCGATCGAGAAGTCTCCTCGCACCGTTTTCCTTGTCCGTGCTCCGACGAGTCAAGGCCGCTTCGGTCTTTGGCCCATTGCCCCACTCACGGAAAAGAAAAGATCGCCGTCCTATGACGTGGGATCCGGCTCCCCTACCTTAAAGGCCGGTCGGATCTTATAAATAGGAAAAAGGGGTTTTAAGGATTTTTTAAAAGAGATGATATGAGCCATCCATTTTTGAAACGGACGGCTCAAATCATTTTTGATTTAAGTCACCCATGCCTTTAAGGTAGGGGATCCGTTCGCCACAAAGTGCGCACATGCATGTAATAAATTCTCCACTTTGCTTCTCTCTCTCTCTTCTCTCTCTCAATTTGACACCATGCACAGAAATTTCGAACTATAGTTTATATGAAAATCATTCTGATTCTCTGATTCTGATTTCCAGAACAGTAAAAGATGACGTAAATAATTCTGATTTTGATTTTGTTCTCAGAATCAATTTTAAAGAGTCAGAATGAGTTTTAGAGCAAAATCCAGAACAAAAAAATTGGTTCTGAAAAAAGAATCAATTTCTATAATAAAAAAAATAAAATGAAGTCTCATATCTCTCACTTTTCCTTTTCAGTTCTCTCGTTACTTTTCTCTCAACCTAATAAAATAAAATACAAATAAAAATTCAAAAAAATGAACTTTTTTTTTTCAAAAAATCACTAAAAAAAATAGAAAATCACTAAAAATAGAAGAAACCTAGATTGGGCTATTTTGACCTTAATTTCATAAATTTGGTTCTAAATTTCCTAGATTTTATATATTTCACACTCCTACAAAAAATGTCGCATATGATAAGGGCATCTAACGTGTAGATGGTAACATATATACTCGTAATCGTGAATCACAGGATGTTTTTATGTATTTGGACAATGCAACATTTAAAAAAATGAGTCCTTAATATGGGAAGGCATCCCATGCTTTAGTCGAACTTCAAGCATCATATATTAAAATTTGTGTTTTATTTATGACATACTAAAAAAATAATATATTTTAAATTATTTTAGTATGCATTGAAAATTATTCTTCAAATTACAATGAAATTTTACAAAGTAACTACATAGTTAGTTGACTTAAATGAAAAAAAAAATTAGGAAGAGAAACAATTTTTCGAAATAGAAATTTTATGCATTTATCAAACGCGTTCTGATTCTCTAAAACTCATCCAAGAACAAAATTAAAAAAAGTCATTTTAATCCAAATCAGTTTTTCGAAACATAATGATTACTAAGAATTCCCGACAGAGATTCTACTTCTTCTTCGTCTCCGTGGAGCCGTCGCCTCCGCCTCCGCACATATTGATATTCCCATACCTGACACAGGGCCACATGCTTATGTCATGGGCTTAGAGATTTCAAGTCGTGTAATTAGCCCGTTGGCGCTTGGCAAGCCACGCTAAGCCAGCTTTTCCATATAATTATTCTATAGAACACTTAGATGAATATCTTTCTCGCAGTAGGTCGTACCACATTCAGTCTAAATCGGGTATTCGTTATATCAAGTGAGATGACTAGAACACCACGAGCACAACAACTGATTTCGACCTGCCATGGCCTCATCAGGAGAGCTGCATCAAAACCGTATTCAGAGTTCCCAAAAGTATATTTCATTTAACCTAAAAACTCCTAGTACAAACCACTCCTGGCTCCACTTACAGAGACACAGTTGTCTTTTCCTCTACAACCTTCACTCCCCATGATCATACCCTGAACTCCGCCCATGCCCACAAGAAGCCCAAGTACGGGAGAACTTGCCTACCTAAGCACACGGAATAACCGGCCCATGTCACTTGCGCACCTAGACCTTGCGCAGCTCTCCCTCCATATACTCACCCTCACCGTGACCCCCCCCCCCCCCCCCCAATACGACCATACGAGTGGCCGTTCATTGGGACGAATGGGAAAAGACCAAAGACGACCCAATCGGAGAATGTACATTAGAAATTGCAATCGCCTACGTTCACGTGTTTGTCCTTCAAGAAAGGTAACTATGCTATGCCTATGCACTCTTTCCTTCCACAAAACTGGAGCGTTCAGTTTAAACTTAGTTATATCAACAAGATGGCTATCATCAAACTTAGATCAATTTCGTTATATGCATCTCAATTTTCGGGTTGAGGCAAGTGGATGACTCACCTCCTCAATCCTTTAACTACGGAACTATTCCCCATATATAGTCTCGACGAATTGTGTAGCTGAGGTGTCAAAATGGGAATTCTGATTATTTCTCTCTTTCTAAATATGCATGCTCGAAATTATCAAGCTGACCAACGTGTTCGTCGGCGCTTGCGCGGAACCCTCACCGAGTGTTCTTGAAAGTCATCACCTGAATTTCATCTTGCCTTAAGACTTAAGAGTGCTGTGCTCGTTTGAGCTCATGCTTCATTTTGATCGGTTCACGTGACGGGCATGGTGTTTCTCGGCTCACTGTGTTCGGCTAATTCTTTGTTTTCGTCAGGGCCCTTGATAAGGCAGTTGTCCTCCCTTCTGAAGTGGACGAGGGCTTCTTCAAAAACGCCCCAATCGGGTAAACATTTGACGGTTTAGAGACGTCTTACGGTTTAACCTTCGTTATTTACCCGTTTGGTTGAAGATTCGGGCATTGTTCTTCAGATGGGAATGTTCTTTAGTTTGAGAATGGGTACTTGGTTGAGACTGTTGTCGAAGGAAATGCGATTGGCGTGATTCCTTACAAAAATCCGTGTCTCTGATGTTGGGGAGCTCTATGCTGTGGATGAAATCAACAGCAACATTGTCAAGATTACGCCTCCGCTCTCCCAGTGTATGCTTCCTTAGCTCTTAAGCCCTCAAGAATTTCACTTCTTGCGTTTAGTATTTGGCAGCTCTAGCGCGGTGGACAAAAATACCTGGCTGCTTTTTTCGAATTCGGATGTTCTAGTTACATTTATCGATCCATGTTACCAAAGTTTTGCTCTCGAGTGAAATAAAACTTGGAAATCTCATGTCCTACAAATTTTCAGAGTGAAAAATGGATTTGCGTGGCGTGGTTTATAAAAAATTAGCGTCTAATGTACTTAGAAATATAATGTATGATGCTATCTTTGAAAGGGTAGCTCGTTTGCTGCTGCTCATTTGTTTGATTGGTGAACATTGAAATTGTTGCTCTTGGACTGTGGGATTGGACTCCTCATAGGATGTTATTGTGCTGCAGATAGCAGGGCAAGATTAGTTGCTGGATCTTTTCAAGGTTATACTGGGGATGTTGATGGAAAGCCTAGTGATGCTCGTTTCATCCCAAAGGCGTCACAATGGATGATAAAGGGAATGTGTATGTCGCTGATACCTAAATCTTGCCATCCGAAGAATTGGAGATTCAGGTTAGGGAATATTCTTCAGTTTATATTATTATGGAATTGTCTGAGAAAATTCTGGAGATTAACTATGAGCAGTCTTGAAAATCGCTAATGTGGAGTATCAGAAAGTTGAATTCCGAAATTATTTTCAGGTGTGACAACCATTGCAGGGGGCAAATCAAATGTTGCAGGGTACAGGGACGGACCCAGTGAGGATGCGAAGTTCTCAAATGATTTTGATGTTGTATACATCAGGCCTGCCTGTTCTCTCTTAGTTGTTGATAGAGGAAATGCGGCTCTTCGACAGATCTCTCTCAATCAAGAAGATTGTGACTATCAGTATGATTCACTACCTTCATCAGGTCCGAAACTGTGGTCATTTTCTTTTTCTGATTCCGAAACAATTCTCTCCCTTTTAGTCGCTTTTAGAGGTCTGAAGTAGATGATTTGTTCTGCAAGTTTTACAAATAGGAGTAGAAGGAATAGATCCAGAATAAAGAAGAGGAAATTGACTGCTTAATTTTAAAGCGCCGATAAGAGGAAATTGACTCCTACAATGGATCCAGAATAAATGTAGCTCAGAAAGTCGAAAGAAAAGCTTGCTAACTCTTCTTCCTTTACGATACAAATATTTCCCTGATGTTTCAGATATATAAGACTTCCTTTTAATTCTCAATTTTTGGTTTGTTTTCATGAAAAGGCCTTTTGGCAGATGTCCCTACGGTTGTTGGAGCTGTCTTGATTGGATATGTTGCCTGCATACTGCACCAAGGATGTGGACCTTCTGTCTTTTCGAAAAAGGTATCCTTCCCCAGCTCTGGTATAGAAGATTTATATGCTCACATCTGCTACAGATATGTACTCTAGTTTACCTTCATTTATTCTCTCTTATCTCTCTTTGCGCCTCCCAATCTTTGACCACTTCGTCGGAAGTATTCTCATGCATTCACTAACAGGGTCTTCCAGTTCCGTTAGTCATCTTGGAATATGAGTAATACGTGCATGGTCATTAGGATTCCTTGAATGTCACATGTTAACTTAGTACCTCTCTACTACTCTGTTATTGAAGCCGAGAACTTTTACCACAAAACTTCAGAAAATTTTCCTTTTCTATATGAGTGACAACACATTACGAACCCGTTCTGAAAAGACCTATTGCCGCATGTGGTTGATCTTTGATTAATGTACTGATGCAGATGCAGCCGCAAGCTTCTGAGTTTGTACTAAAAAAGGAACTAATGGAAGAAAAGCCAATTCCTGTTGTGAATACCCCCAAAGAAGACCCAGGGTGGCCATCATTTGGGCAGCTCTTGATTGATCTATCCAAGCTTGGACTTGAAGCACTGGTAGGAATATTCCTTTACTTTGTGCCCTCACGTCTCAGACCCCGGGGCATGAAGAAGTGTTTCACGCCATTGAAGGATTCTCTCCGAATGCCTGAGGATGAAGCTGATCCCAAGTTAGTTCAGAGGCACACTTTCTGAAACCAGGCAGGTTCATACTCCCATTGAGAAGCACTCCGAAACTAAGCCTGCGAAACTCAAATCCAAGGATCCTTCTTTATCGAGCAAACACCGAAGTTCAAAACGACAGGAATATGCGGAATTCTATGGTTCTGGCGAGGTTCCTCCGTATAGCAAAATTAAGAGCCACAAAGAAAGGACTAGGCATCGCCAACGAGACAAAAGCGGAGAAGTGGTTTATGGAGCGACCGGGGCGGAGCAGAAACCAGCTGAGATGAAGCCTGTTGATTATGAGAAAGTGAAGTACGAGCACTACAATATCAGGGGCAAGTATGGTTCCGATGACTCTTTTCAGTTTTAACTTGTTGCTCTTCTATCCTTTATCTCCCCCCAAATTCATGCTGTGTTTCATTTTTGTCATCTGTAATTGAATCCAACTTTAATTGAGGAGAGTTGTGGCTAGCCCGAAACTTTTGGATCAGGTGGGGGGGCTGGCTGTTGCTCTAATACTAGTAGTGGCCTAGCGAAACTCGCTTTTGAGCGCCCGAGTTACTCAATCTACTTCCTGGGGAAGTAGTGCTCGATATATTCCAGAGTGAGTGTGCAATACATATCATCTATCGAGTATACACGCTCGTCGTCTCGCACATAAACTGTGCAGTCGGTTCTTCTGTTTTGTTCCTGATGGGACGACTCTTCTTCTAGCGCATATTGGAGGTTTGATTTCACAGGGAACAGCATCAATGGATACGGAGAATCCGTTGTGGTCCTCCTCGAATTCCTAAGATTGGATCCACATCTTTATGGCGTTGTTGCCGTTTCAACCATCTAAGATTTTAAACAGAGTTTGATGGATATGGAGAGAGTACTTGGTCTTGCCCTTTGTTTACAACTTTCCAGCTACATGAAATGGCTCTCCAACTCATAGGTGGCACATCCCTATCGTTCAAATTAACAAGAGAGAAGGAAAAAAAGCCTTGGCATTGTTCACATGACAAAAGAGGTTGTGGTCACAAGGGCTCCACTGCAATTAAAGACGAGAGTCTACTTGAGCAGAAGGCAAAACTGGTGTCTTCTCTTGAGGAAGTTACGGACGTGGACCCTCTTCCTAAACAAAGTAGAGAAAAGCAAAACCCCAGTTCTTGGTTGTGACATGACAAAGCAGTTTCTCACTAGTGCGAGAGAGTGCCATAGCTTGTGAGGACCATAATGGCCTGTGTCAATGTCATTCCTGTGCCTGAGGTTCAACGATTGCATCTGATAAAGTTTTTTTCACCAGTGACTTTCTCTTTAACTGTAGTGAAGTTTCGCGAATTCTTTTCGGTATTGGTTAGATTTTGTGTGGTTTGATTTTGAAACTCAGAATCTCACGTCCTCAACTTGCATCACTGTCTCACCTTACAACAATTCCCATTTTTTCCACAAAAAAAAAAACGTATCGACGAAAGTAGTAGAGAATCATTTTCTTCTTGGGCGCACAGGTCACGCGGATTCGATTTATCTTAGCTGAGTTATTCCGATCACGTCTTCTCAGAAACGTTGTGTCATGGAACATTCACCTTTTAAAGGACCTGGTCATCTACTCATAAGGACTTGGTCTCTAAGTATGCGTACGTATATGGAATGGAATGATACATCTGATGAGAAATATTTCCTTTGGAAAACTTCTTGTTCTCCTCTTTCTATCATGACGAGCATTTATGGGAAACCTTCAAAGGCCCCACGAAAGCTATCTCACGCTGACTCTGGATAAGGCCTGTTTCTCTTTTGCAGCAAACAAAGTAAGGTGACATTGCCAAGCAATATTGCTCTTAGCTTCATTTGGAACTCTTCATTGGAAGCCAGTTATTTGAAGGGAGAGAGAGAGAGAGAGAGAGAGAGTCTTCGTCGGACTCGAGCAAGGAACCAACAAGAAACAGGAGATGCTATAATGTAGGCGAGAAATGAGAGTGCAAGTTGAACTTTTAATGTTTTTCTTTTGAATTGCAAAAGCAAAAGAAAGAAAGGGTCTTCCATACTTCCACCTTAATTGTATAGGTTCGATCTGATCTGTCTTGTCTCTCAGACAAGCAACTGGTTGTGAGAAATATCCGGAACCACTCAGATTCTCTCTCTCTCTCTCCTCGTCAATGTTAGCTGAAAAATGGGCTAACTTTTTGGGTGATTTTCCTCCAAGGGCGATAAAATTTACTGGTTTCTCGGATTCATTGACCAGCCACTCTTTTGTTTTTGTTATTGGGTATTTGGGTTCTCCATCTTACTCTAGATTTCGATTCTGAACTCAAGTTTCATGGTAATAATCATTTCTGTGGTATCCATGAACTCTTTGCCTTCTTTGTTTCAGAAGAAGTGCGTCATTGCTTGTTCCGTAAACCCTTTGCCATGAGAAAGTAGTTGCTTTGTATTCTCAAGGAAAACTGTGATGGTCCTTTCATTTTGGACTTAGATAGATCAGAATGGGACAAGAAGAAAGGAATCCAGAGTGCATCGGTAGCTATGGTGGTATAAGGACAGGGTCTTCCAAAAAGCAGAAGCAAAAGAAAGTGCCGCAGAGAGGACTTGGAGTGGCACAGTTGGAGAAGATCAGAATTGAAGAGCAACAGAAGGACCATGCATCTGTTGCTGCTGTTTCAACATTAACACCTCCACAAGATCCAGATCCCGACACGTCGGTCCCCGCGAAAGGCACTGTTCCATTGACAAACGCCTTAAGATATGGTGGGCTTGAGTACGGTACGGCATATTCAAACCGGAACGACCGTGTAGTGTGGAATTCTTGTGAGCACATTGCCGAGGATGGTCGTGGGATAGAACCTCGATTCACTTTGCTCTCAAAATTACCCCTGCCTAGTGAATCTGACTATCTTTGGCCTTTGTCGGGTTTACCCCAGTATGATCCGCCACCTTCTTCCATGGTAAGGCAATGGCTTGTTATTAAGGGAAATTTCAGTTTGTGACTTCTGATTTGCTAAGTTTCCTCTGGTCTTTTTTTCTCCTTTTGTGTTGAAAGCTTGTGTAAGAACTTTAATGTAGTGGGAATCCTGCAGGTGAAGGTGTCTTCAACTGCATCATCGTTCCTTCTAAATTCTCAGACGGAGCCCCCTTCAAACCAAATCAATCACGGCATCCAGCAGGAGGAAGAGACGGTATGTCGAGTACCTGGATAATCCTAGGCTTTCCTTTAGTGAGCATCCAGCTACACCCAAAAAATTTCAGGACTAGCAAGTTTCCCTTCAGCAATTAGTGATGAGGGTATCCACATGAGTCTATCCTTCGTGATTGCGATATAAACGTGCATATATTACCCGTTTCTTGACTCGTATTATTTGGGAAACAATTAAGGATTCGCATCTTGATTCCATGCATCACATACAAAGGAATTAGTAATCGCTATATGTTTCATTGACCTGTTATGTAGATAAGTGGCTTGAAGCGGTCACGTCCGTTCTCTTCAGAAAAACTTCCTGTATTTCCGGTCCACCTAAAGCTTCTTACATCTGCCGATACTCTCCGGAGGTCAGATGACTCAGCTTCATCTGACTACGGAGCTGAATTGATTTACGAACCAGGGACCGGGAGTTTTAGGTACATTTTCATTTGTTTTCACCAAAACAGCAAGTGTCGTGTTTCCTTCGTCGGAAATGTTTGATGCTTCTTGGGGCTTCTTATGTTGCAGGTATTCTTCATTTCAAGCTTCAGTTTCTGATGCGAAATCAATCCCAAGTAAGAAACAGTACGGAGTTTTCAGCAACGAGTTCCTCACATTAGGCCTTCCCACTTTGGCGTCGGCATGGTCGAGTACCAAGAGCAAGCAGCCATTTGCTTCTGGAGCCTTTACCGATAGTGAACCTCCGGCTAATGAGATACCACGCTGTCAGGTGAGATTAAATTTTTTAGCGAGCTACTTATGGTTCGCATCATTGCCGTTGCGGTTCTAAACGCGACTTGATTACCTACATCTGTGAAAAGGGTCGTGAGCAAGATTCAAAATTTCAAAAGAGACTGAGGTGGACAAATCAGCGAGGGAATTACGACTACTACAGCTTCCTCCCTCCGGCAAAGGTGCATTCTGATGGAGGAACTGCAAGTGTGACTACTTTTCGCAACGGAGTTGCAGATGGAACCGTTGATCTTGACTTGAAGCTGTAGAGATGGGTGGCCAAGACAAGTTATCGCGAGCCATCGCGTTTGTCAGTGTGGCAACCTCAGAAAAGAATCGCCTTTATTCCCTATGAACTTCAAGACGGCTCCATATAGTTCCATGCGATGCTAAAATGAGCGTACTGACTTGAAAAATGAGGTGGAAAAAGGAGAACGGAGATTGGGTTGTAGATGTGTTTGTTAAGAGATGGATGTTGCTTTTCTTGGGCTATTTCTGCCAAATTGGTCTGATTGGTGGATAATGAATCGTGCGGTCGATGGTATGGCGGTCACAATTATCCTCTCCTCAATTCCTGGAGTGGCGAGGTCACCATATTAAACATCCACATTCATCTATATCCGCTCTGCATACACCCAAACAGAGGAGGGAATAGATAACCAAAGAGGATTACCATACGCCATCTTCTGACTATTTGGACAGAGTTCCACTCAAGCATATGAATCGACGAGGATGAATAAGAGGAGGCAGCAGCATCCCAATGTAATTCCGCAAACAGAATGTTTCATTCAACATCTCAGCAACATGGCAAAATTCTTAATCCTTTCAGTACAAAACACCATTTCTCAGATTAGTATAGCTAAGGAATAGGTCCGGATGCAATCTTACTCCGAAATATGTCCAACGCCAAACATAGAACAGCCAGAAAGGAACATGACAGAAAACTAGGTGCCCTGAGAACAAATCTATGACCAACCAACGACATAGTCGAGAACGTAGACCAGCGCCAAGGAGAAAGGATAAAGTATGAAGGCCACTGACGACGTCCACAAAGGAAAGGTGGTGCGGAAGCTGGCAAATGATCCCATCAAAATGCAAACGATAACAATTACAATCACTTCTGATGTGAAGTCCCATGTCAGTCCTCTGATGTAGACAAGAGCCAAGAAGACCGCTAAGCAGAGCAAATTGTTCATAGTCGCTGCCCCGTATAACTGCACAATGTACCAAATGAGATGAGATGCCGCTCACCGAGCATATCGTCATTCTTGTTGAACATGAGACTAACTTAATAAAAAAAATAAAATAAAATAAAAAAATTGAAGGAATGACTGATGACGAGATTTATCATTCCAATGTCCACACCGAAAAGAAATCTTAGGCTCAATGATATCTATGAGATATTTGAACTATATTTCGATAATCAAGTCAAGATAAATGGAAATAAGTCAAAGGCGCACCTCAGAGAATGTCAGTGATGATGTCCTCTGTTTTTTACGACTAGCAAAGATTATTGCCGACACTGCTTCACTAGCATTGGTAGCCAAGGGCAGTGCAATAAACGAAATGAAGAAAGTGGGGATACCAGTGGCGTCTGAGAAGTCGTCAACCGCATCTACCAAGGGATCAGCAAACGCTGCTGCTATGACTGTTCCAAGAACCATAAACCCCACTGCTTTTAAGGAGGTCATTTTTGCATTTTCAACACCCTCAACCACCTCATCGCTTGGATCTGCCCCTAACAATTGTGTCTGCTCTTCCTTTGCTTGCTGCACAAAAGATTGCAGAAGATTTATGAACCTTCAAAATATCTAAATAAACTAGATAGCGAATTAATAAAGAATGTGGGACCTTGCTCATGTCACTTACATGGTGAGCGTCGCCAATAAACTTCATTGTGCCAAAATTTCTGATACTGGAACCTTTTCCTGAATGCACCGCGTGCTTTAACCATTTTTTGATACCCTTTCTGAACTCCTCATTTGAAAGACGATTATCATTAGTGGTATCAAAATCTTTCACGATCTTTTTTGCAGCCTCCTTCTGATCCAGATCTATCTCTTCAAAACGGATTCCTACTAAGAATGCTTTTAGTTCACTAGCAGTGAGATAGCCATCGTTGTTCTCATCAATGGTTTTGAAAAGGCTGTCAAAAAATGTGTTGAGGCACCGAGACAATATAGCAGAAGCAAAGGATTTAACTTAGCACCAGTACTAACCTATCCACAATTTCTGTGTTGACTTCACCATCATCAGTCATAAGCCTTCCTAGGGCATGCCTTTTTACATGTATTAAGAATCCGAAAATAAAATGCCTGTGCTTCGCATAAACAAGTCTTCTCCTTTGGATCCAAGGCTGAAACACCTGCTCATGAAGCCACGCAGTTACGCGTACATACATGATCGTCGATGCAACAAAAGAAAAAGGCAAGTCTACAAGAATGACGTCCACATCTCGCTGTTAGGACAAAAGTTCATCAGGGAAGGTTCACCTTCCACTCAGTTAAACCAATTGGTTGGGGCCAGCCACCATACATGGAGGTCGCTTGCTAAGTTTTCATACTAAACAGCCTTATTTATATTCATGGCAACATAAAAACACACCTTATTCATTCGTACTTCTGTGATTGCTACATATACTCGAAATGCATGACAAAAGGCAGAGTCGCAGAGTCTGGGTTAAGAACAGCGATTCACAATGCCTTACCTGATATAGGCAGTAAGATATCAGTAGAACCACAGACAAAATCAGTGCTATCAAGACTGCCACATGCCTTCCTGATGTTGAATTGATAAGTTGCAGAAGCTGAACAACAATGAATGGAATAACTGAGATAATCATGATCCTTGCGGCGTAGCTTGTATATGCATCGGTAGTAACACCAGAACCTGAAAGTGTTGTGTTTATCATGTACTGTGAGATGATAAGCCGTTACAGACCGGTAGAGACAACAATGCAAATTAAGAAACAGGGGGGTTGAGCAGTCTCTAGGCATCACAGTCGCAACTTCTATGCTTCAGCTCAGTGGAACATGGTCAAACAGATTTAAGAAGGCCGCAGAACCTTCAGCATGCCAGCGACGCAAGACCATGTTACTAATTGAAAAGGAAATGCGCTTCAAAATTTCTAAAGCCAACTAGGCACCTGGCCTACATAACCTGTTTCCTACACTGCAACCTTATTATTATTATTATTATTTTTGGGGTCATACACTGCAACCTTATTTAGCCACAGAAGAGTGTAGCCTCCTTGATAATCACTTCTATTGCTGCAAAGCTGTCATTCATTCACAGTAGAGGCAGCATTCTGCATGATTCAATCTAAACTTTAATTAGATGAGGTTCCCAGCTTGGGGGAATGTCGTTGCCACTGGTTAATGACCACTCACATTAGAAGCTCAAAAAAATTCCCCACCAAATAAAACCTCTATCCCCAAGGGCGAGGACTGGAAGTTAGCAAGTTTTAACTCCCATAAGCAACCTTTCAAAGGTAAGCAGCTAAAGCTGCTGGAGGGTTGATTAGGCAAACACAAAGAGGGCATTCATATACACATAAGAGGAAAATGTTAGATCTTACAGTAAGAGCCTCCAATAAGTATAAATAATCGAGAAATGCTTGCAAAAGGCAAACCTGTCAGACTGAACCCCTTCGTATCCACTTTATCCACAGCACCTGAACCATCCAGGTCACACTTGCCAACAAGAACACACGAACCCCACACGACAGTTAGAAGCATGACAGTTGAACCTGCAAGCAAGCCCATTCCGACGGAGACTTGACTTTGCGCAGTTTCTGTGCTTCCAGACAGTCCAGATACTGCAGAAAACAATAAAGAAAAGTATTTGTCAAGAGCTTCATTACAATCATAAAAAAAATTGCATCATCATTCATCAAAAACAGGAGGAACCGTTACACATAGCACAGGAATGGTGAAATTTCCCATGATGAGCAATAGAGAAAGAAATATCAAGTTCTTGTTTACAAAAGACAAGGAAAACTACTCCCAGCAAACAGTGCCAAGTGTTTAGAATGTTAGAAAGCAAGCAACCAACCGAATTGGTCAACAACAGAAATGCAACTGAGCGAAGTATTACTAGAGTAATCCTCACAAGCATATTTACTACATAGGGCAATGGCATAAAGCTATGCAACAGAGACCAAAGGATACGTTACTATGCGTAACTGGGAAAAAGAAGATGCCTTCCCCTATTCCATTGCTCAAGCGAGCATCTGCCACTTGAATCTATTTAACTTGATATTGTCATCCAATTTGCGGTGCACAATCCCCAGGTACAAATCGCTCCATATTTCAAGTGTGCGAATCTTTTTTGCCATCTGGATCTGGGATCCTGACCCGGAAAACAGAGCACTTACAGAACTGAACTCCACTAGTCCCATTGTAGCCGGTAAAAGCCAAAAAGTCTACCTCGGCGGTTTCCTTCGGATTATAGATAATCTCACTACGGTAGCGGGGGTGTATTAGGGTCCAGGCAGGTACAGGACATGGAGATGCTACTTTAATAGCAAGACAATTACATCTACATCTTCGGCAGAAATAACCCAACTAAATCCAGATTCCAGTACTCCTCCAATTGCATCAGGTAAAAATAGGTTACGAGCAAATGCGATCACATAAAAAGCAACAGCAATAGTTTAGATACAGTGAAACGTCAAAACAGTAAATCTGAGTCCTCTGTTTCCTGTCCACTATAACTTACTCTACTACTCTCGACACTCAACTGAAAAAAAGTCTCTAATGCGATGTTACCGCTTGATTTTCACAAAGTTTCTCAGGAACCCCACCCAAAAAACAAGCCACCCAGCAAATGCGAGACAGACCAAGACTCACCGAGAATGAGCATGGCGTCGGGTAATGCCCCGAGCATCGGCAGCATGAGCCCGCCGATGATCCCAGGCCCCAAAATCTGCAGCAGCATCTCGCTGCCGGTCGAGAGAAACGTCGCGGCCGTGTACATCAAGTAACCGTACACCAGTATCAGGAACAAGTTGCCGATCCAAGTGGACGTGCAGGGCATGAAGCCGTAGGTCTCATCGCAGGAGTCGGACGAGGCCGATAGCGGGAAATAGAGCGGGGACCCACGGCCGAACGGAAGATCGAGGCCGTCGGAGACTGGATCGGAGGGCAGGACGTAGCGAGAGCGGACGGCGGAGATGGAGATGAGGAAGAGGGCGAGGGCGAGGAGGAGAGACGGGGAGGAAGGGCGGCGATTGGCCATTGGTCCAGAGAGTGATGAAAGCGAAGAGTTAGGACGAGAGAGAGAGAGTGAGAGGGAGGGGGAACACGTTGTGGGATTACAGGAGCGAGAGGAAGAAGAAAGGGAGAAGAAGACGAAGAGACTGTAAGGAGCGAGCAAAAATTGGGTGGGGCGCCTATCTCGCCAAAATTTTTCCGTAAGGAGTAAGTGAGGAGTAAGGACAGGTTCCGTAAGTGGAGTGCCAGCGTGGCGTCAGATTTTTTTCATTTTTTTTTTTTTTGCATTTTGTTTAATCACTGATTATATTTTAGATCTTGTATTTAAAAAAAGAAAAAGCGTAAAGGTGAAATAATAATTTTTCTTCGTACCGCTGCCGACAGGCGAAAATCTCAAAGCGCGCTTTTTCTTTTGTCTTTTTTGGTACCGCACGATCCGTCGAGAGCCACGTAAAATTAATTTTGATTCCCGAATATTCACTGAACTGTATGTTATCACTTATCCCATTGCGTCGT
This sequence comes from Rhodomyrtus psidioides, assembly GCA_021437785.1. NCBI lineage: Eukaryota > Viridiplantae > Streptophyta > Magnoliopsida > Myrtales > Myrtaceae > Rhodomyrtus > Rhodomyrtus psidioides. The sequence goes on along the minus strand of JAILYB010000134.1, from coordinate 976,113 downwards.
TTTCGGCGTTAGCGGGGGTCAGACGCGACGAGCATTCACATCCGGAGATCCCCAGGGGGGGCCCCACGTGGCTACCTCGGAAGCCGCACGATTGTCGGAACCAAACTAGACGAGCTCCGCGGTCTCCAGCCGAGGCTGCGGCGTGGGGGGGGGGGGGGGGGGGGGGGGGGGACTCGATCGCCGCCCCCTATCGCATCATCGAGGGAAATCAAGCCTCGTGTCCATTGAGAGTATAATTCGCTTCCTTGACTTCTTACGAGTAATCATCGTTTCGGGATGAACCTTTTGAGATGTGAATGATTGCGACTCCCATGATTTATGTGGGGGCAGCTTTTAATTTTTTCTTATTTTGGGACCACTTTTTTTAAACTTTCGTTGCGAAACATTTCGGGGATTTTTTTTTTCCAAAATAAGATTAAAAAAATTACCAAGTTAGGTGTAAATAAAATATTTCTCGTTTTGGAGTGCCGCTCGGCAGGCCCGTTAAGGCGAGCAGGATGTTGCTCGGTCTACCTTGTGTGCCGAGCAACATCCATACTTTTTTTAAATTTTTTCTTTTAATTATTTTTTAATTTTCTTTTCTTATTGATTATATTAGTTTTTTTTCCATATTACTAAGTTTTGTTGAACATGTAAGTTTTTTATTTTATTTTACAAATACGACTAAGTTTTTCCATAAGACGTCTTTTTTTTGTTGTTGAACACATTAGTTTTCTTTTAATCACTAAGTCGGCTTCGCCTTGCACTTTCAGCCAACATTTGACGCCGCCTTGTCGCTCCACTGCCCATTGCCTCGCTCGTTCATTTGCACGCTTGTGCACCACGATGACGCGCATCGACTCCACGGCCGATCACCTCACTCACTCGTGTATCATGATGATGCGCCTCGAATCTGATTTAGTATTAAAAGAAAACAATGAAAAAAAAAGAACGTGTGACCGCGTCATCATGGTGCACGAGCGAGCAAACAAACGAGCAAGGCGATGGGCCGCGGACCGACAAGGCGGCGTCAAACGTTGGCTGAAGGCGCAAGGCGAAACCGACGTAGTGATTAAAAAAATGATTAAAAGAAAACTAATGTGTTAAACAAAATAATAATAAAAAAATACGTCGTATGGAAAAAATTAGTTGTGTTTAAATATATATATATATATATATATAAAAACTAATGTGTTCAACAAAACTTAATCGTATGGAAAAAAACTAATGTAATCAACAAAAAAGAAAATTAAAAAATAATTAAAAGAAAAAAAAGTGTGTATGTAGGTAGCTCTGCACACAAAGTGCAGCGAGCAACATCTTGCTCGGCACTTGGAGTGCCAAGCGAGACTTAACGGGCCTTGCTCAAGGCCCGCTGGGTAATAAGACTATCGAGCGGCACTCAAAACGGGAAATATTTTTTTTTACACCTAATTTGGTAATTTTTTATATTTTTTTAAATCTTATTTTGGGAAAAGCCCCAAACATAGAAACACCAATCATTCCCATCTCAAAAGAAGAAGAAAAAGAAAAGTTTCAATTTTCTTTGTAAATGTTAACGGTTGCATATTTTGGTCGAGAAATGTGAAAAAGAAAAAGGAAAAGAAAAGAAAAGCAAGTGGGAGCTGAACCCTTGATTGATACCCAGCCGAAGGGACGCCGCAGCAACAATGAAATCAACGGCTGGCAAACGAAGCCGACGGTCGAAATGACTTATCTGCTGCCAAGTCGGTCCCACCGAGACAAAAGTTTCATCATCATGTCATATCTATCGTCTGAAGAGAATTGAATCGCGGGGTGGCCGCTGCCTGCTGGCAACCTGGCACGCTGCCACTGCAGGCATTGAATAAAAATAACAGTTTCGATTCAATGGGCTTGAGGAGCTACCCTCAAAATGGTCCATTTATTTTCTCTTTAGGGCGAGTTGCGCCCAATCCAATTGATTCTCTTTTAAGGCTAGTCGTGTATGCCTGTGGGCCAATTCGTTCTTTAAGAAAATCAAGCAAGTGCATTATTTTAGTATTTGTTCTTAGGAACCGGATTCACTAACATGGAAATGGATATGAAGAGAGAGAGAGAGAGAGAGAGAGAGAGAGAGAGAGAGAGAGAGAGAGAGAGAGAGAATCCAGGTTTCAAAAATGTGCCACTCAATTTTTTTTTGCCTCCCCTCTCCTTCTGATGACGAGACGGATTCTTGAGCATCGGATGAGAATGGACGGTGGGATTTCATTTCATGTTACCACTAGCGTTGAAGGTCAGTGTTAGTGAATCCGGTTCCTTCATTTTAGGGATGGACACGATTGAAAAGGTTATACGGGCATTTTTGTGTCCCAAGTCGCTAGTCCTTACCGTCGATATGATTTTTTCCAACCGACCAAAAGTTTCTGAATCACCTGCAAATCGCTCTCCCACCTGCGAATCTGGATTATATATGGGGGACGTGGAGTTGGAGAGTATGCGCTATTTGCACAACATGCAATATGATGTAGACGTAACGCGTGATCACAACTATGAGTCAAGGACGTGAACGCCATTACTGAAAGACAGATAAAGGACCCGACCCATCACCCGTGTAGACCCCCTTTACTAAGTCATAACCTATCCATTCATAAAGGACCCGACCCATCACCCGGTGTCTCCGCAAAATCAACCCTGAACTTCGATTCATGAAGTGGATTTTAAACCGCGCACATCAAAAGAACACGTATAGACGAAAGGCGCGAGCTCGCTCTCGCGAACATGGAAGGCAATGGATCAATCGAGTCAGTCACGTCGGTGGGAAGTGATGAGCAAGAAGCGAAAGTAACGGGCACGAACTGATCGTGGCAAGTTATTCAAGAGACTCAAATACAAAATTGTGGGAGCAATTGAAGATCAATTTTGGCGGACAAAAGCCATGGAAAACGTGGACAATAAGGGGTGGTTATTGAAGGCGCCAGATTTCAAGATTTAAAAATGGTAACCGCCCGAGCAATTGCAAGGCGTAGGGGATACACATACTCATTAGAAAAAGGAACACGACAGATCAATAACTCATACAAAAACATCAGATTTCCTTTGCAATTTAGCTTTATTCGTAATTTCAGTTTCTTGCACCTTTAATTTCTACAAATCAATTTCATCCAATTCATTTACAGCTTTTCTTACAGTATTGTAACTTAATCTGGCCCTTTTGTTGATCTCAAACCCACTATCAATTCATACATTTTCATCTATACCCATATCTTATCCATGTGATTTGTCCTTCACTGTACATATTTATTTGAGGATTGAACTATAAAATTTCTTAATAAAAATCGAAGAGCGAATTTCGGTGAAAGATAAAACGAGGGAACGTTTCCCGAGCACAACATGGGGATTGGCCGATGGGTCGTCGGCACACAAAATTGTCCAAGAAAATAAATTACAGACGAAAAATTGACCCACCACTTCCGTTGCCGTGTTCAATCCGTGGGTCGCTGGCGAAGGACGCGTAGGTCAAAGAAAAAGCGTCAGTTGTGGGGTCGGCGGTTGAACTTGAAGGACAGAGACGGCCATTGACTAACTGCCGGTGTGCGGCGGGCCCCATACGGAAGGTAAACCGTCCTGACAGTGGGTTGAAAAAGACGAGACATGTAGATCGCGGCGACGATTCCTCCATTCGCATTCGCAACCTACTTTTCAAAATTTCTGACTCCTACCAAACTTTCATTTCCAACGCAAAAGCCCAGAAATATCGACTCGATTCGCATTCTGGGCTTTGGGGGAACTACGGGATTCGCGAGGCCCATCTGGCCTTCCCAGCTGCTGGCGACTTGCTGGACAACCGGCAGCCAGCGGCGGCCGCCGTGGGTGGAGTTGCCCTTCTTTACAGCTTTGTTCCAACATGGAATCCCGATGGAGCAATCCAATTCCCACGTGGAATCCAAACCCCACATCCTACTTTCTATCCAAACATGAAATAAATAAGAATCGTTCCACATCGAATCATACAAGTCCTCAAATTGCATATGTTTGTTGTTGACGTCGCATCGAAGGAATATCCGGATGAGATGGACATCTGAATATCCTGTCTTACCCCTATCCATATCATGGTATCCACAAAAAGGTCGAACAACCGAGAGTGATTTAGACTCGTTTGTTTCACGAAAAATGTGATAATTTCGAAAAATATGTTTCGAAAAGTCATTTTCAGGAACAATATTTTCTGGTATTTGGTTGAGACTTAAAAACGAACAAGAAAACTATTTCCGTCGTTTGTCTAAGAATTGATTTTCCTAAAAAAAATTATTAGATAACTCAAAATTTCTAATATATTTTTTATTTGGAATTAAAATTTATTTTTTAATTATTTTTTAATTATTTTTTATCTTCTTTATTTCTTGTTCAACCGTTCGCTGGCTATGACGAAGGCCAGTGAGCTTAGGCTGAGCCTCACTGGATCTAACGAGGCCAACCTCACTCTCGACCTTGAGCGAGCGAGGCCAGATTTGGCATCACCGACATCGAGTGTGGCCAAGCCTCACCAAATCTGGCCCGGCCTCCCTTAAAGCCGGCGAGGCGAGCCTCACCTGTGGCTAGTGACGAACTGAATAATAAATTAAAAAAGAAAAAAAAATAAGCAAGTAATTTAAAAAATAAAAAATAATTTTTATTCAAGAAGTAAAAAAAATAATTTGAAAAAAAAACAATTAAAACATAAAAATAAAAGTGAAGAATAAATAAAAAAGAAAGAAGATGTGAAAGATAAGAGGAAGGAAAGATGAGGAAAATGTTTTCCTCTTCTCAAAAAGAGGGAAATATTTTCCTCACTTTTAAAGGAGTTTTTTCTTTCGGAAGAAAAATGTTTTCTGGGACTATATTATTTTTCGTCCCCAAACGTCGAAAAATTTAAAAAATGTTTTTCGGGAAGTTATTTTCGCGAAACAAACGAAGCCTTAAAGAAAATTTACTTTTCATCGGAAGTCCAGATTTTCTTCCATCCCGGCTTGGAAACATTTTCCTCCAACCACATTTCTGATTGGGAAAGATCTTTCCAACTGGGCCGAAATCGATGGGCTAGATGGATCTAGTCGATCCAGCACCAAAACGCTTCACTTCATTGTCCCACGGTCAAGTTGTCACAATCATTAATAGGAAGATTATAACTCCGAGACACCGAACAAATTCCCTAGCTACGAAGTAGAGTCCAATAGAATACAAAACGGACGGTAGTCGGAGCAACAGAAATGCAATAGGTATGCTTGTTATATATGAATAAATGGAGCTTAATTCTCGGCGATTCAAACTTTCGAAGACAAAAGAATGTCTAACATCCATATGTTATCGGAACACAGGTAAAAAATTCCAAATTCTCACGTACCTCTTGGTCATCTCGTCGGTTCTCCCATGTATTCTTCACAATTCATGACTATTGGATCAATACGGTAACGTTCACATTATCTTTTGCGCGAGAAAAAAACAACGGTTAATGTGTAATTTGGACCGTAATAAAATAGACATTCGTGATAGTATCATTACAATTGTTGCTCGTTTGCTACAAATTTTACCCAACTGGGGTGGAAGACTGAGACCCAAATTTTGAAAAAAACCGAAAGGGCAAGTATAATGATTGCTGAAGGGTGGAAAATCGAAACAAAAGGGCACTTTTTCTCCAATGCGATTTCTATCTCTCTCTCTCTTTTGTGGAAGGATAGGAACACGCATCATGGGATTTTGATGGCCCGATTCGAGGAGACCCCTCCTCCCCTGTTTAATGTTCATGGTCGACGGTTGATCCGGTGTTGTCGGATACCGCCGGTGGATCTTGGGGCGGCGGAGATGGATTGGTGGTGGGTGTCGCGTCGGCCATCTCCTTGAGATTTTGTTGCTGATACACCCGCCTCAATCTCTCTATTTCCTTCTTCAGCGCTTCTTGATGAGCTGATAGATCAAGATGCAACCACCCACCTTTTTAGCCATAATTAGCTCGATTGACAATTCATAGCTAAAAAAAAAGGAGAAAGAAAGAAAGAAAGAAAGAAAGAAAGAAAGAAAAAGCCGCTAAGGCATATAAAGTGAGATGAAGATGCTAAGCTCACATTTTAACCAGCTTCAATTCTTACTTTTTTCTCAAACGATAAAAATCCAATTTATTTTGAAGTGATTATTATATTAATATATGTTTTCTGGCCAAAAGCAAAAGTGCTTAAACATTGAATATGACGAGGATAAGCGCATGCCCTTCCATTAACATGAGAGTTAAATGAATCCTAAATGGATCCCACCCATCTCTACGACCTTTTCTTTATTTTCTCTTGCTCTCAATCTGCATTCTCACCACAGTTTGGATATGGGTTTTCCTAGATTTGATTAAGTATGAAAGTGTTTTAAGAATATGAGTCGGTTCTATTCGAATACGAGTTGCTAGATTTGCATAGCAATAAAATGTGTCAAAAATGGGATAAATGGTTTTACTCGGGTCGGGCCATTTATGACTCGATCCGAACCCGACCCGGTCCGCCCGTTTCGACCGGATCTAATGATGTGCATGAACCTGGAAAAAAAATGAAGGTCGAAGGACGGAGGCTGTTTACCGTCTTTGAAGATCTTGTCTTGAGCCAAGGCGGCGATCCGTTGCTTGAGAGCGCTGTTGTCCACGTTCAGAATCAGACGTTGATGATCAAAGAACGCAACTCTGGGCGACAATGCCGACACTTCGCTCTGCACCGTACGGCGTAATTCGACTTTTATTATCAACTCAAGAACAAAACGAAGCAACACATTGCGTCGATCTTCACGTGCACAATCAGTTCTCGCTCTCTATCTCTCTCAAGTTGTCATAAATAAGTACAGTTGATGCAGAAATGAATTAACGTTGTACCTGCAATGCGTTTACACTCCGTTCCAGCTCCGAAATGTACTGCAATTTCCTCACCCTCGACCTCTGAGCAGATTGCCGATTTGCTAGAATCCTGGCATTTGCAAACATTTCACACGGTGCGAGACGATGATTTGATTTTTGCGGTCTCATTGACCAACAATTAATCAATACGTCAATTGGGTGTCGTTTGTCTTTTCATTTTACCTCTTGACCCGTTTCGGGTCAGTAATGGCATCGGCATTGGGGGAAGCTTGAGCTGCCTTGGCTGAATCCGACTCGACCTCCAACGTTCCGGGTTCGGTATTGGGCGGTTGATGCTGCGTCGCGCGATCCTGATATACCGAGGCCGGCTTGATCTCTCCGGTGTTGCTGTTCTGATCGGACGGCGTGGATGTATCAGAGGAGGAGGCCGGGGGTGGCAGTGCGACGGTGACGGTCATGCTCCCATCTTCCGAGAACATGGACATGAGCTGCTCATCGTCCAAGCGGTCGAAGCCATAGCAGCCGCCGTCCTGGTGGGACGAATTCCGGTACTCCCCCGCCTCGAGGAAGGCGACCGAGTCGCTGGCCGACCTCCGGTGAGCCCCGCGCCTCGTGGAGGAGAACTCGAGGAACTCATCAACCCATAAGGGCTGGGCTCCGCCTGCACCTCCGCCGCCGCCGCTGGGGTGGTGAGGGAAAGGAGGCCAGTTTGGGGGGATGAGGTGGGATACATGGGGCGGCGGTTGCGCCATGCAAATTTTCGCAAATCTGCAACGTGAACTGGGTGTCAATGTATGGGACTTTGACCAACCAAAGAATGTTGCGACCAATGAACGGAAAGAAGGGGAGCGAAAAAAGAGGACCAGCGATACAGAGTTGGCAGAGAGGATTCAGAGAGGGTTTAGAGACATAGAATCAAACATTTGAACGTCGAACCATGTCCGTGGTGTCATTCACCATTAAAGGTTACAATTACAAACAACTCTCTCTCTCTCTCTCTCTGTGTAAAGGGTTTTGGGTCGGACATTAATTTACTGTATTTGTCGCAGGTCACATGGGGAGGGGACGGGGGGAACACAGCTAGCTCCAGCTGTTGGGGGAAGAATGGAATCCCTCCAAAAGTCGCGAGTCCCTCCCTCTTTTTGTTTATTCACTGCTGGAATCTGCCACCACGTGCCGTAGGACCACCACCACCCCCCCACTTCAATCCCTTCAATCCTCACCGGAGCCACGACCCCTCCGACGACTGATCCATTGTCAATAACTCCATGGTTTTCTACTCTTGGGTCCTTTGAGGTCGTCCCAAAGGTGGGGATGGACGTTGAGGTACGACGCTGGACGAGATGCGATCGCAGATCCATACAGATTGCTGGCTGGGACGTGCAAAGATGCATGTGGGTGCAAGCAGGGAGGATGAGCTGTGCATGGACAGGAGGAGCCCCGATTTTCTTTGCTGCTCTCCCTCTCTCTCCCTCTCTCTCTTTGGCTATAAACACTTTATCCCATTATTGGCAAAAGGTTTGCCGATAATTTGCATGTCCTGTCTTGTGAAGTTGCGGCCATAGAACTAGATACGTATTTGTTTGTAAAACAAATTAAGAGATATTTTGTCCTATGTCGAAATGATGTGAGTGCACACGCAGACTAGATTTGGCACTAATCAACAATTATTATCTAATTACTGTGTCCTACTCAAATAATGCGATTGTTCACGAAAGGTTTTCTTACAACTCTTATTCCGAGACTTTATTGTATCATGAATAATTTTTTACAGTAACCATTAGCAACGTTGTGTGGAAAAATAATTCATAAAAAAGGTAAATTCATGTCTCAAAATCCGATTCTATTTCGTCCCATTCATTCATCATATTTCCCAACAATTTTAAGGAATTATTTGTTCGATAATGGAGTCAAAGTCAATCAAATTGATGAATCGAGATATGATGAAATTGGATCGATTTGACGGAAACAATTTCACTTGTTTTTTTTTTGGTCCAAAGATACCTCCCACTTGATTGAAAATTACGAGTTCTTACACAAAGCACCCATTAAAGGGGCATCTAAACATAAAAGATCCCAAAGAGCTTGAGGGGGCTTAACTAACCATGAAAAAGAAAGGCTATTAGAAAAATGAGATTTTGCAATCCAATCCGCCACTCTATTTGCGGATCTATAACAATGGGCCAGAGCGATATTATGGAAATGGGCAAGTCGGGTCTGGGCTTCGTCTATTAAAGGCTCCATATCCCAGCTCACGTGCGTTTTCTTCAAGACCTGGTTGACCACCGCTTCACAATCCATCTCTACTTCTATCGTACTTTCTCTCTTTCCTTCTAGTTCTACCCACTTCAGAGCTTCTATCAACGCCATAGCTTCTGTTTGGATCGCCGATGAAGAAGGGATTTTTCTGGCAAACCCCCCTAGTAGTGTTCCCATCTGATCTCGTATAACTCCTGCGATTACTCCTTCGTTGCCTCCTTCAGAGAAAGCTCCATCAATGTTTATTTTAAAGGTGTTCTGCTTCGGAAGGATCCAAATCGTCGGCGCTTGGGTTTTCTGCAGGTAAAAATCCGAACTTTGCCCATTCCACTTGCGATAATTTTCGAGAAAAGACTTCGCTTCAGCAATTAGGGTTTTCTGATTTGGGGTTTTCTTCCTGAATACAAAATCGTTTCGGGCCTTCCAAATGAACCACAACAGAGACGCAATGTCCTCAAAGGTAGGCGATTCAACCTCCTGTAGCTTTAGATCCTGCAACCAAACCTCCAAGGGTGTTAGTTTTTGACGCGAGATTTTGATGTTAATCTCAGGGTCATTCCAAATAGGTTCGGTCCAAGAGCACAAAAGGAAGATGTGCTCGATGGTTTCTGCTTCTTGATTACAGAGAGGGCATTGTGGTGAAGGTATAATTTTCTTTCTGTGAAGATTATCTGTAGTGGGTATTGCGTTTTGACAGATACTCCACATAAAGATTCTGACTTTGGGGGGGGGATTTTCGAATTCCATATTTGATTCCATAGTCTTCATGGAGGTTGAAAAGATGATGATGCTTGTGTGCTCTGTTGTCGTCTGTCTCTTTCTCGAAAAAAGTTGTATGCACTTTTCACTGTAAATGACCCCGACTTTGATTCTGGCCATATTAATTTATCCTGGGTGGGCCTGATATGAAGTGGCAAGGTCAGAACTTCATTAACAGTTTGCTCATCAAACAGTCCCCTTAGCTTGTCTACATCCCAGCTTGCATTGCCAGGACTTATCAGTTCATCCACTGTTTTGGGGTCGTTCCTATTAGCTGGACCCCCTATTATCCCTCTCCTCAGCCATCTGTCCTCTCTAATGTTAATTTCTTTCCCTGTACCCACTGACCACATCACTGATCCTGCAATGTTATCTTTACCCATCATCAGACTTTGCCACCCCCACGAAGGACGAGAGCCCCTGCCTGCATTCCAAAATGTGGATGAAGGAAAATAAATACCTTTTAGTACTTGACTCCATAAAGATGACTGATTCTGTGATAGCCTCCATGCTTGTTTTCCAAGCATTGCTTTGTTAACTGTCAATAAATCTCTGAAACCCAGCCCCCCACTATCCTTTCTTGATTTGAGCACCTCCCATCTTTTCCAATGCAGCCCCTTATGTGATTCTCCCTTCTTCCACCAAAAAGATGATATTCTCTGTTCTATAGCATGGCAGATGGATTTTGGGATTTTAAAGATAGTCATAGCATATTGAGGGATTGCTTGTACCACTGCCTTAAGTAATACTTTTCCTGCCTTCGAAATCAGCTTTTCTTTCCATCCCTCTAACTTTCTGTTTACTCTGGTTAGAATCCATGAGAACATATCTTTTTTTGAACCTCCCCAATCAGAAGGGATCCCTAAATATTTTCCAACTTTCTCCATTTCTGCAACACGAAGTTCTGCTGCCATATTTCTTCTCAGTAATTGCGGACAGCTTGAGCAGAAAGATATACCAGATTTATTTAAATTTATCGCTTGCCCTGATGCAAAGCAATACTCATTCAGCACCATTGACAAGTTCTGGCATTCCCTCGGTTTTCCATCTAAAAAAAATATAGCGTCGTCAGCAAACAAAAGATGGGACAATGTTGGACAGAATCTATTTAACTTGATTCCAACTAAACTCCCCTCTTGTACTGCATTTTTCATCAAAGACGAGAGAGTATTGGCCATCAAGATGAATAAGTAGGGGGACAAAGGGTCCCCTTGTCTTATGCCCCTCGAAGGTTGAAAATAAGGCAGTGGTTCTCCATTAACCTTCACACTAAAGGAGACTGAGGTAACACATTTTATTACTCTTTGAACCCACCAACCGCTGAATCCCATTTTAAGCATGCAAGCTTCTAGAAAGTCCCATTCAACTCTGTCATAGGCTTTTTTCATGTCCAATTTTAGAACAGCCTGGAATTTGTGCCTTCTCTTTCTTATCCTTAACTGGTGCAAAACTTCCTGTACAATCAGTATATTGTCCTGGATTTGTCTACCTCCTACAAAGGCACTTTGCTCCACAGCTATTAATTCTGGAAGCCACGGTTTCAATCTGTTTGCCAGGACTTTAGAAATGATTTTATAAGAAAAGTTGCACAGGCTAATAGGTCTGAATTGGTCTAATTTTTCTGGATTTTGGACTTTCGGTATCAATGTGATGTGGGTTTTATTCAGCTCTGGGTTTAGGGTTCCAAACTGGAAAAAAGCTTGCATCTCTTCAAAGATCCCCTGTTTTATAGCCTCCCAATGATGCTGGTAGAATTGTCCATTTAAACCATCTGGCCCCGGAGATTTTACTGATCCTAACTGAAAAACAGCTCTCCTGACTTCCTCCATTGTGATCTCAGCCTGTAAGCTGTGGTTGACTTCCACCGAAACAGTCTCTGGACATTTTTGCAAGATAGGATCGAAATTTCTGGGGCCCACTGTGGTATATAGGTCTTTGAAGAAATCTAGTGTCATTTCTTTTAAGCATTTTATATCTCGAACCCATATGTCTTCAGCATTTTTAAGCATAGAGATCTTATTCCTCAGCCTCCTTTGAATCGTTGTAGCATGGAAGAATCTTGTATTCTTATCTCCCCATTTCAACCAGCTAATTCTGGACCTTAATCCCCAATACATCTCCTCTTGACGCCAAACTTTCTCTAATTCTTCAGCAATTTCTTTTCTTCTGCTCTGGTCAGATGGTAGCATCTGAGAGTTTGTTAAAATCTGAAGTTCCTCATTCAGCAGCAAAATTTTTCTACTGCTATTTTGAAATTTCTGTTTACTCCATTTAGCTAACTCTGCAGCTACTTCTTTAGTTTTCTGCGCTAGATTTGATTCCCTCGAATCTGGTCTGTTCCAAATACTCTTGATACTATCCCCACACTCCTCATATTCCAACCAAAATGCTTCGAATTTAAAAGCTTTTTTGCCCCTTACTCTTTCAGCTGCTAAGGACATCAGTAGAGGGCTGTGGTCCGAACCCAAAGCTGGTAATGCAAACACCTCGGCCTCAGGAAATAAAACTCTCCAGTTTAAACAGCAGACTGCTCTATCAAGCCTTTTTTTCACATAATTCTGTCCTTCACGATTATTTGCCCACGTAAAAGCACATCCCTTGCTCTCCATATCCATCAAGCCACACTCATTGAGGAAATCTCGAAAAGCAACCATCTTGTACTGTTCAGCCAGTCTTCTTCCAACTTTTTCCCAATGATTCAAAATCTCATTAAAGTCTCCTATACAAACCCATGGTAATGTGTTAATGGAGCTTAAGAGTTTCAGCTGCTCCTACACTCTTAATCTTTCTTGAAAATTAGTTGGAGCATGAACAAAAGTCACTCTGAAAAGATTCCTCTTCTCAGGATCCTCCATTGTTACATCTATATACTCATTTGTGGCAGAATTTACTTCCACATATAGTCCATCCTTCCATAGCAACACCAAACCCCCCCAATCCCCACATGATTCACAACAAAACAGTGTTCAAACTCTAGCCTTCTACTAGTCCTACGGACTACTCTTTCTTGATTCTTTGTTTCCATTAAGAACACTACATCGGGCCTATCGTGAGCCACTATGGCCCTTAAAGCTTGAACTGTCAAAGGTGTGCCCAACCCTTGACAGTTCCAACATAAAATCTTCATTTGTAACCCGATGGCTTATTAGGGCTAGCCACCAAAGCCCGTAGTTCAGTTTCTTCAGACATACAGACAGGGGTCTCAAGTAGTTGAGTTTCATCAAGCAAAATCATATCTAGAGGAGAAGTTTGCATAGAGTTTGACCTTTTCTGTTTCTTTAGAGAAGGAGTTTTTGGAGCATTCCTGCCTTTTTTCCCTTCTGTGCTTATTTGCTCCATCATAATATCCTTTCCCTTTTCTTGTGAAGGTCCCATAAGCAGCAGCAGATTTTGTTTTCCAGTTGAAGTAATTGGATTCTGTACATAGTTACCCATTGTTGACACCTGATTTTTGACCAAGTCTTTTTCAGTTTTATTTTTGAAAAATCACAAAAAATTCATAAAAAGTCAAAAAATTACAAAATCAACTTTGGTGGCCTCGGCCAAGCCCAAGGAACCATTTTGGACCAAAAAATAATTTTTTATAATTTTTTATATTTTTTAGTATTTTTAGAAAATAGAAAAATACTCAAAAAATCAAGAAAAATAGCATTTGAGGTCACAAAAATATGGAAAAATAGCCAATATTTTTATTTTTAATCCCTTATATTTTTGAACTCACAAAAAATCCAAAATCAGATTCAATTTTAGGTGTTCCTTTGTAACCCGTACTATTGAATTTAAGAAAAAAAATACCAATTGAGTCTTTTAATTTGCAATTTTGGCATTTTTTAGGATCTTGACATCCATTCTAACTGTCCCTTATTACAATTTGGCCCAATTGTTTGTACAAATTGCTCAATTGCACGAATTTGGCAAAATTGCATGATAAAATTGCAATTTTAGTCCTTGAAATTGAGCATAATTGAAATTACTTTCAATTCAAGGGCTATCATTGCAAATTAAACATACTGCCCAATGGGCTTCACCATTTTGAATCGATTGGCACAGGTAATTTGACCCAATTTGATCATTTGAACCTTCAATTGCATAAATCCCCAATTTGCAATTAAAAGGAAATTTGGGGTTTTTGTTGAAATTGATGTAAACTTTTGGGCAAAATTACATTTTCTGATAGAATTAGTGCTCTAGATTCGATTTTGAGGTTCAATTGCAAAATTTTCCCATTAATTTGGGTTTAATTTGGAAAATGGTAAGTCGGAACCGGTTCTGACCGGTCAGACCGCCGGTCGGACCGGTCGAACCGGTCCAGAACAGTGTCATCGTCTTCATCAAGCCTGCGCATAAATGAATAGTGCAAGGTTGGATTTCAACAGGGAAATTGACCAAGCAATCGGCGGCAATTAAAAAAGAACTAGTGGGGGTTTCATTCGCCACAACATTCCCCGTCGATTGACACCAAGATCATGACCAATGGCCGCCGGAACGGAGAGTAATCGGCCGGTCAAGGCCGCAGCGCCTGCGAAAGTCAACAACGACAGAATTTGGATGAAATTCACCCAAATTCATGCCAAATGCAGTCGCCAAAGACCCCGAACGGAATTGCCACTTGATGCCCGTTAGAAGCCGGTCGCCGGTGACCATTTCGCACGTGTTCTCACGTGCGAAGGTCGCCTGTTTTCAACTACCCAACTCGGCGCCCAAAACTGAAAATGGTATATAAGGCAGAGGGCCTTCGCGAAGCAGAGGACGGTGGATTCAGTTGAGAAAAGAGAAACTAAATCGCGTAAGAGAAAGAGAACGCGAGAGAGAGCTCGTTCTCCGACCCCCGTCGTCGAGAAATTGAGCTCGAATTGCAGAGCACCGGTTGGGCCTTCCCAGGCTAAACCAAAGCTCCACGAGGCCGTTAGAAGGTCGTCCGAAGTCCCCGGAGTCGATCGCCGCCGGTCGCGCCCCGCGAAATCGCGAAAACAGGTAAGGCTTAGCTTTGATTCTTGAACTGAGTTTCAATGGCGTTTCTAGCATTTTCCGCCTATTCTTTCAATTACTGTGTGCGTTTTATTTCTAGAGCATTACTGACCATCGTCGCGTATCTTGTTTGCATCGATTTTGTCTTAACACGCCCAATCGAGTCTTCCAATCCAACCTCCATTGTTGAGCCACTGTTCATCTTTCCCCAGCCAAATCTGGGCCGAGCGAGCTCAATCGGAGCTTGAGGTGAGTCTTTTGAACCTCTACCGGTGCTGTTCTGTGATTGAATTGCTGTGATTTTAGATAAATTACGCGATCGAACTCCCATGGCCGTACTCGGCACTTTGCATGATTCTTGCGATTCTGTGAATAAAATGTTGCGATTCCTAGATATGTTAAAATAGAGATCATCGCGAGTCGATTGCCGCCGGTCTCGCTCCAATCCGTTAAGATTCTACCGTCGGATCATCGCCGGGGAGTCGTGGCCGTTCGTTCAGCAATGGTCGCGAGGTTGAAGATGATGCCAACCTGGCAGGTCAACGAGTCAAAGCCTTAGGTGGCGTTCGGCCATTGGTCCACGTCAGTGTCGAGTCAGCTCGACCGTTAGTTTGTTAGGACCAGTCAGCATTAGATCGGACGGTCTAGGATTATCGAGTCTAATAAATGGTGACCGTTCGATTAGAAATTAGGATTATTCGAAAATGATTTTAATCGTAAAATCAATCAGAACAGAAACGGTGCCGTTTAGATGAAGGATTAGGCGACGTCGTTTTGGGTTAATGAAAATAGACGGTTTAGATCAAGTTCCATGTTCTAATCGTGGCCGTAGATTTAAGTAGTTAGATCAGACGGCCCTGGTCGAGTCTCCATTCAATCTGAGCCGTAGGTTTCGGTAAGTCAATCCAAAGACCATGAGTTAGCCACGTGGTCCATCAGAGACCGTCGGATCGAATCCGAGTAATCCGAAAATAAAAACGCGTGATACGGCGTCGTTTTGACCGAGAGTTTCGCGGATCAGGGTCTAGGCCGGGTTCCGACCTGAGTGGGTTGGGTCGACCCGGTCCGAATCACATTTTTTAATTAAAAAATCAAAAAATGATTTTAAAATAAAAAAATCAGAAAAATCCTAGAAAATCCAAAAAAATGCTAGAAAATTCCAGAAAATTCCAAAAAAGTGTGGAAAAATTGTGGAAAAATCCTAGACATTCCAGAAACCCCCAAAAATCAAGGGTTGACCACAAACAACTGGTCAACCCTATTTTTGGGGTTTCTTACTCAATCTTCCTAGACTTGCCGACATTACCCTTTAGGGGTAAGTCGCCTCTGCTGTGTATGCAAGATAAGGCCGATAATGCCAAGGTAAGAATTAGGGTCGGGTAGGCGACCAATTCTTAGGCTTGGGTTTTCGAAATCCCGCCTCTTTTCCCAAAATGACGATTTTGCCCTTCAATGGAAAAATCGTCTTTCTTGTTCCAATCGAGTCCTGAAAATTGCTTAAAGTTAGGGTTTGGGTCAGGTGGACGACCAACCCTAATATTTAAGATTTTCAGTTCTCATCTTCGTTTAAAATGACGATTTTACCCCTCCGAGGGTAAAATCACTTTTAAATTCCAGAAAAATCCTGGAAATTCCCAAAAAAATAGGAAATGGATTGGATTGATAGCTAATCCTATTTCCCCCATCTTTTGACTTCCCGATTCATCTAAAATGACAAATTTGCCCCTTTTTGAGGTGAATTGTCCCTGAATTGTTCAAAATTACGATTTTGCCCCTCATGGGCAAATCATGCCAAAATCATTCCTAAACCTTGATTGCTATTTCTCTAGGCTAATAGGGCCTCATTAGGGACGCTATGCTGATTTCATGTGTTTTATCCGCATGTACTGGATCCTTGATTTGCGCACTTATTTCTACTGATTGTGAGTGATAGGGTAGTAATTCCCATCTGTATGAACTCCTAGATTTAGGATCTGTACCCCACTCGTCTGTATGAAATCCTAGGATCAGATAAACCATTCAATTTAGGTACCGAAAGGGCATCAACTCTGACAGTTGGCGTAACTAAGTCCCCGAACCCCCTTCTCTGGTTTCCGCAGAATCGAATAGACCACTCCCAACTATTCGATAGGGTTTCCGATCGTACCCTCCACGAAACGATTGGTGGCGACTCCTTGACATGTACACTCATCACATGTCACTAGACCACACTGAAGGTTGACCACGTATATCCAGCAGTTGCGATTTGGGTAATGGACCTTGGGAGAGGCCCGCGTCCGATCCAGCCAGCGATCGGGCGGCCCATTAGCCCGCCTCCACTCGCCCCGTAGGGGGGAGGGTCGCGACACCCATATGTTCTACAAGCACAGATTTGGGGCCTCTCTTCTTTGAGCTCCCAATATTTCTAAGGGAATTGGTATGATTCTCCTCCTCCTGCATAGCAGCTCCTTGATATTCTGGGGTTTCTGGAACCGTTTCTTCAGGTATGTTATGATTCTCCCCCTCTTCATTAAAAGCTTCCCAGTAGGGGCTATGGACCCCATTTTCTGATTTTAACCAACTCCCAAAACCACTCCTCATCTTTGTCGAAAATTTTTCTTCATTATAAGGAATATCGGGGCAGAAATTTGCATAGTGACCAATTTTCCCGCACGAAAAACAGAAGGTAGGCAGTCTTTCGTATTTGAAATCAAACCATAACTTGTTTCCCCTGTGCCGAGCCAAAAAGCCAGATCTAAGTTCCTTCTGAATATCTAACTCTACTTTTGCTTTTGTTACTCTTTGAAATGCAGGACCTCTAGTATCTATTTTCACGTCCAAGACTTTCCCTAGAGAGCCAACAATTTTCCTCACAATTCCAGCAGTATTCCATTCTAGAGGGAGGCCCAAGATTCTGACCCAGAAAGCGCAAGACTCAAATTCATAGCAGTGAAGTGGTACGTCAGGCTCCCAAGATTTCAAAAGTAGTAGATGGTTGGAGAAAGACCATGGTCCCCCTTCAAACACAGTTTTTTTTCTTCCTCGCTACTAAAAGCGAAAGAGATGTAACCATGTCCCATGGATTTTATATTCACATTTTCGATTTTCCATGCCTTTTTCATTGCCGTCTGAAAAGCTTGGAAGTTAAAACTAGGGTTGTTGAAAAGTTGTCCCACAAGTGAGAGATGACATTCCAGTATTTTCTCTTCCGAAAATTCCTCATCATAGATCGCGATTTCTTGTTCATGTAGTAGCTTACCTAGTTTATTGCAGAGATTCTCAAGGCGTTCTGCAGCTCCATGTTGACACCTGATTTTTTGACCAAGTCTTTTTCAGTTTTATTTTTGAAAAATCACAAAAAATTCATAAAAAGTCAAAAAATTACAAAATCAACTTTGATGGCCTTAGCCAAGCCCAAGGAAACATTGTTGACCAAAAAATAATTTTTTTATATTTTTCACATTTTTTAGTATTTTTAGAAAATAGGAAAATACTCAAAAAATTCAAGAAAAATACCATTCGAGGTCATAAAAATATGGAAAAATGTCCAATATTTTTATTTTTAATCCCTTGTATTTTTTACCTCACAAAAAGTTCAAAATTAAATTCAATTATGGGTGTTCCTTTGTAACCCGTACTATTGAATTTGAGAAAGAAATATCAATTGAGTCTTTTAAATTCCAATTTTGGCATTTTATAGGATCTGGACATTCAATCTAATCGTCCCCCACTTCAATTTGACCTAATTGTTCGGATAAATTGTTCAATTGCAAGCATAATTGCATTTTAGTCCTTGAAATTGAGCATAATCGAAATTACTTTCAATTCAAGGGCTACCATTACAAATTGAACATGCCACCCAATGGATTTCACCATTTTAAATTGATTGGCATAGGTGGTTTGACCCAATTTGATCATCTGCACTCTCAATTACACGATCCCCAATTTCCAATTAAATAGGAATTTGGGGGTTTTGTAGAAATTGATGAAAACTTTTGGGCAAAACCACATTTTTAGATA
This sequence comes from Rhodomyrtus psidioides, assembly GCA_021437785.1. NCBI lineage: Eukaryota > Viridiplantae > Streptophyta > Magnoliopsida > Myrtales > Myrtaceae > Rhodomyrtus > Rhodomyrtus psidioides. The sequence continues at coordinate 957,326 of JAILYB010000134.1, read as the reverse complement.
AAATCCATGCCCTAAATTCGATTCTGAGGCTCAATTGCAAAATTTTCCTAGAAATTTGGGTTTAATTTGAAAAATGATAAGTTGAAACCGGTTCGGACCGGTCAGACCGCCGGTCCGACCGGTCGAACCGGTCCAGAACAGTGTCGTCTTCCCCACTAAGCCTCCGTGCAGATGAACAGTGCCAAGACGAGTTTCAACAACAAAATTGACCGACCGATCGACCATAATCGGAGAGGTATTGTTGGGCATTTAATCCTTTAGACCATTCCCCATCGATCGGGACCGGAATGGTGATCAACGACCGCCGGAGCAGATAATAATTGGTCGGTCAAGACACGAGACCTGCGAAAGTTAACAAGTGCCAAATACAAGCCAAATTCGTGCCAAATCGCTCAGGATTAGAACCCGCCGGAGGATCAAACGAAGCTAAACAGAATACCCCAGTCTCCCCGACGTCGTTTGGACCTGAAATCACGTGGCTACACGTGCGATTCAAGTCTGTTAGTCCTTGCCGCCCCCCTCCAAAATTCGAAACAGGTATATAAACTAAGAAGCCTTCGCGAAGCAAGGTGTGGTTGAATTCAGTTCGAGGAGAAGAAACTGAATCGAGAGAGAGAAAGAAAGAGAGAGAAAGAGCTCACCTTCCCTCGCGGTGGTCGAAGGTTGGGGCACAAATTGCAGAGCGCCGGTTGGGCCTTCCGAGGCAAAACCAAAGCTCCACGAGGTCACCAAGAGGCCGCCCAGAGTCCCTTGAGTCGATCGCTGCCAAGCCGCGCACGCGAAGCCCACGAAAACAGGTAAGACGTAGCTTCAAGCTCTCTACTGTGCATCAATGGCGACTTGCCTGCTTCACGATCATTCTTGCGATTTGTGTGTGCATTTTGTTCCTTGAACACCACTGACCATGTTCACGTCTTGATTTTGCATCGATTTTGCTCATAACCCCTGAATCGAGTCTTTACACTTAGCCTCCACAGCCGATTCTTGCCCAGCCAAACCTGGGTCGAGCGGGCTCAATCGGAGCCCGAGGTAAGTCTCCTGAACCTCCTGCCATGTTAATCCGTGGAAGAATTGATCTGATTTCGTGTGACCTGTGTGATTGAGTTTCCATGGCCGTACTCGGCAGTTCGCATGATACTCTCGATTCTGCAAGTAGGTCGCCTCGATTCTAAGATATGTTAAGATAGAGATGATTGCGAGTCGATTGCCGTCGATTTCATGAGATTTCATCGAGAGTTCACCGCTAGATCATCATCGGAGAACCACAGCCGTCCACTCTACCGAAGTCGCGAGGTTGAAGACGAAGCTGACATGGCACGGTCAAACGGTCAAACTCCTAGTTGGCATTCGGCCATTGGTCCACGTGTCTGTCGAGTCAGCTCGACCGTTAGTCTGTTAGGGTGAGTCAGCGTAGATCGGACGGTTCAGGTTAATCGAGTCCAACAAATGGTGGTCGTCCGATTAGAAATTAGGATAATTCGAAAAAGATTTTAAATCGGAAATAAAAAATGGTTGAAACGGCACCGTATGGGTTAGTTAGTGGACGGCGTCGTTTAGGTTAATATGAATAGACGGTCTAGATCGAGTCTTAGGATCTAATCGTGGCCGTAGGTTTAAGTAATCCGATCAGACGGCCCTGATCGGGTCTTCACCTAATCTGAGCTGTAGGTTTTGGTAATCCGATCAGACGGCCCTGGTTACGAATTCTAGAGGATTTGAGCCGATTAAAAAGTTATTTGGTTTATCTGACCTTGTTTTCTGCAGATGCTCTCGAAGGTGAGGTACATACACTAACCATTGTGTTAGATGTTTTTGCAGATTAGAGAAATAAGGGGTGGAGTGATTGTTGACATCTTTTCCTGCAGGTTGGAGTTGAGAATGTATGTTTATTTCATGCACATACTGAAGCGGTGTTTTGATACAAACTGTTGTGCATGACCTTGCATTGTGATGATCACGACACATCGCACACACTGGCGGTCAAACCCCGACTGCAACCACCCTTAGGTTATCTTAGATAGGGAAAGGGTGCGAAAAGGATCTTGTGTTTGATGGCACTTGAGACTTTCGTACTCATTCCCACTCATCATCTGCATTGGCGATGTCTAGCCCTCTTGGGTAGATATCCTTGGGGAGGAATCTGCCTCGTGTGGATCGTGAGAGCCTGAGCCGTAGGTTCCTCACCTGATTTTTGATTTCTTAGAGTATACCCACTTGTCTCATGCGCATGTCTATGGATGGTTGGTATACCTAAAACCGCCCATTAATAAGAGGGGGACATTCCACATTCCCCCAGATATGGTTGGTAAGGCATTTACTTCCGATGCACTTTACTATTCCCTGCTCCATGATATGGCTCATGCATTACATACATTCATGTGCATTCACGTCATGCAAAACGCTCAAGTGACTAATTGAAACAGCAATTGTAATAGGGAAGAATGTCACTGTTCCCTAAGAGCTCGACAGAGTTGATAACCTTCGAATACCTGAGGAAAGTCACTCGCCCCGGACCAAACACAAGGCTACACTTCACCAAATTCGTGCATGGTCGGGAACTGACGGGACGTAAGCTAGGATACGCCGAAGATTGTCAAACCCGCTACTACGTCGATAACCTCAGATTTAAGCGAGAGTCAGATGAAATGTTCAAGAATTATCTGGAGATGAAGAGGCAGCGTCGCAACCAGTTGGCCAGGGAGGCATATGCCCGTCGGAAGGCCGAACTGCTGACCAAAGAAAGTGTGCTCATGGCCACTTTCTAGGGAAGAAAAAGGCGCCCCGCGACCAAGACAAAACCAAAGCGTATCACACTCAAGAAGGCGGAACCTAAGAAGGCTCCTGAAGTCGCCGTACCGTGGACTAGAAAATGGCCAGAGGAACTACAGCCTCTCGATCAAAACACTGAAGACGACTACCTTACACTTAATTAGAGGAAGATTCCCAACCAACTGTCATCTGGATAGACCTCTAAGAAAAGAGTAATTTGGATCCTCACGTTCCAACGATCTTTTACAGCTTTCTTGTTTGAAAAATCTCTCCTTACCTTTCTTCCATTAGGCATCTTGATTGTAAAAAAGAAGAAGAAGAAGAAAAAGTTCACTCCGCTTTGTTCTTTTGATGTATTGACCAATGGAACGTGACATTGCTATTTCCCTTAGTCACTGAGTAAACCTGACTAAATTGCATAATTCACTCCCTTGAAATTCAAATTAGGCTTTGAATCAGGCTTTCAAGACCTGAAAAAGGTCATAATTTCCATTTCTTCATTTGAACTATGCAATCTAGTTAGCTCATGCATGCCTCATGACATTTGCATATTCATACATTTAAAGTAATTTCTGATGATTGACCTTTCAAAATCATTTGCATATTTTAGACTTGATGGGAAAGAATAATATTCAAGTATTCAAAATCCCCCGGGCCGAACTCCAGTCATGGTGGGACAACATGGGCGAAGCCAGCCAAAAGTATGCTGAATCACGACTAGGATACCTACTGGACCTGCTGAAGATTGAGTGTCCACCTGCCTTTATCCAAGCCATGGCGCTCTATTGGGATCCTACCACCGCTACATTTTGCATGGAAGGACTAGAGATTACTCCCACTATCGAGGAATACAGCGCCGTCATCGGAATTGAGTTCACTCCTACGCCCGTTCGACCCCCCATAGGATTTGAACCCCTAAATCAGTTGGTTGAGTTCCTTGACACAAGTCTAAATGAAGTCAAAGCAGATGCAAAAAGCAATTCTGGACGAGTCTTCTTGTCTTTTCTTGTAGACCGATTCTCCTGCCTCCCTGCTGCTAAAGGAACCAAATCTGGTAGAGTTTTTGTCTTGGCATTCTTTAGCTTTGTACTATTCCCGATCTCATCTGTCACCTTTGACCCTATCATGGCTATAGTAGCTAGACAAGTCTGCTGCGGGTGGGATTACTCAAACATCCTCCTTGCCGAGACCTTCCTTTCCTTAAATCGTTTCAGGAAAAATAAAAAGGGAATCTTTAGAGCCTCTAGTGATCTTCTATATCTGTGGTTCACTTCCCATATCAGACAGTTTCACATTCGCATGGGTTTCACTGAAATCAACCCTGATGCGCACCCTCTTAAAACCTTTGTCAGAACCCATACACGTATCCCTAAGTTCAACTTCATAGAGTGGAAAAACTTCCTTAAAATCCTAAAACCTGAACAACTCCGATGGCGGCTAAGGTTGCCAACGTTGAGCAAGGTCAGATTGACCTGCGATGACGGGGGTCCAGTCCCTTTGCTAGGATTCACGGGCGCTACCGCATACTATCCAAAGAGGGTGATTCGACAGTTTGGAGCTCTACAAGAGATCCCTTCTCCAACGCAACCTAGTATCTTTTCCTTTGACTTACCAAGCCAGACCCTCACAGAGGAGGAGAAGAGGCAGTTTGAAGCCAAGGTGGCATCCATCATACGCTCATTGAAGAATTCTCAGGCCGAAGAAATAAGTTGGCCAGAAAACATGACTCGTGAAGAAAACATTCATAGGGTCACCGCAGAATACATTCAACACTTCAAGGCAACCCGACGAAGCCTTGTCGAGCCCTACGTACCCGAATACATCGTGCCGTACGTACCTGGAATAGAGCCGTACATACCCGAAGACATGGGACTGCTGTCATATTCAGAAGACGATGAGTCTCAAACTGAAGAGGGGAATCCATACTGGGATGATGAGGATACCTTAGGCCCCAAACGTCCTAGACTTGAATAGACTATTTTGTCAAGTGTAAAATAAACAAACATTGTGATATCTTCTCATACATCCCAATTTCTGTTAGATACTATCTTGAACACATGAGCATGAATATGAACATGTTTTGCGAATGCATAAAAACTATCATCAGAGATTACGCTTCTTTTAATTTCATGAATTCTTACCAGAAAATGTTTAAAAGAACTGCTTACATGAGGCTAAGGCTCACGAAGTAGTCCTTTTTCTCATCTACTGATAAGAAGCATGCAACTAAAGGGATTAGCTGCTTCCTTTTGTCAAATACAAAAGAAATACTCACTGAGAATCCTTCTGAAACAGGTACCCTCCCATCACGGAACTACCAACACATCGTTTCCGTACTCGCCTTAAGACAAGAATGGAGCAACAAGAATTGACTCCGCGTGTGGGAATACTGGAATCTCAGATGACCGCCCTAGCAACTATGATGGCAGACATCAAGGCCATGATGGAGGCCACCCAAGCTAAACAAACAACAGCCCATAACCAGAACAACTCAGGCCCTTCTACGGTACCTGATGTAACACATAGAGAGATAACAAGGGATACCCAACATACAGAGGAGGATGTCCATGAACCAAACAGCCGATCACAACCAAAGGCCTCGCCTATTGTTATCAACCTCGAGAGGGAGGAGAAGGGGAAGCAGACCACAAAAACTGAAGCGGAGGCTAAAAGGCTGGCCAAAATCGAAGAATGCCTGAGCAATCAAGGTTACGAGTTAGCCCGCTTCGACAAGATATCTCCTTTCGCTAAAGTAGAGACTCCTCCTGATTATAAAGAGCCAGAGTTTGTAAGGAAATACAATGGGACAGGTTGTCCTCGAGCACACCTCAAGTATTACCTGCGCAAGATGGCGCATTATTCAGATTATATCCCGCTACTAATGAACACATTCCAAGAGAGTCTGGCTGGCGCCGCTCTGGCATGGTTCATTGAGCTAGATCTAGAAGATTACGATGGATGGGAGGATCTTGCAGAGGACTTCCTCAGGCAGTACAAGTTCAACACGGCTACAGCCCCAACGAGGGAGGATCTTCTACGAACTTCAAAGGTGATGGGCGAATCAATCAGGACATATGCTCAGAGGTGGCGAGCCTTGGCTACCCAAGTAAAGCCGTCAATCCCAGAAGAGGAGCTGATCAACTTATTCCTGAAGGCACTCCCTTATGAGTACTTTGACAAGCTGAACACTTCCGGGTGTCAAACATTTGCACACTTGATAAAGGTTGCTGAAAGGCTAGAATGGGCCTTGAGAGAAAGAAGGCCTCATGAAGCTCCTACTAGGAAGCAGTATCCTTTAAGAAAGGAGAGAGAAGCCGGACTGGACATAGCATTTATACCAGATCCTCACAAGCCCAAGCCGTTTGGCAATTCCAATCAGACCAAAGGAAGATCATCCTGGTCAACACCAAAAATGCAAGAGCCTAGAAGAAAGCAACCCCAGAAACAATTCTCCCAGCTTCCGAGGCCTTTATCCAAGCTGCTCCCGATGCTGCTAGAACAACACCTGGTAGCGAAAGAACCGCCTAGGGCAAACCCTGCAAGATATCCTGGCTTTGATGAGAGCCAGACCTGTGCCTATCATATGGGCGAAAGATGGCATAACGTGGATAACTGTTATATCCTTAAGCTGAAAGTGCAAGCCCTGATTGATAATCAGATTCTAAAATTTGACAATGCAGCCCCAAATGTGCAAGAAAATCCACTACCAGATCATCAAGCAGTAGGGGCAATATTCTCTGAAGGGGAAGAAGACTACCTTAAGCTGAAGGTAGATATGCTTAAATTGACCGACCTACTAATAACCGCTTCATCATGCCCAAAAGCAGGAGCGATCTCGACTGACCAAAAGAGACTATGCATCGCTAAGATGATGAGCTTTGGGATAATGTCTGATATCACCAATGAAGAGTTCGAAGGAGTCAAAGCCTCTTTATCTTTGGAAGGAAGCTACTTCGTGATCAAGACTGAGCAAGGTAATACCTGAAGTGCCTCACATGAGAATCTGACAAACAGTCTTGGGTAAGTCATTCAGTCAGAAGAAGAGTCCAAAGAAAACGAACTGGAAGCCAAGAGACGAAGCCTAGCAGACCTCAAGTTTATGGCCGACGCACTTGAGAAAGGCGAAATTATTGACAACCTTGGTCAAGATTCTGGAGAATACAACTTCAAAGTGAAATACTCGGCCCCTCCCAGTTTTTATCAGAAAATTGAAGACATCATACCGGACGGGTGGGGAGATTTGGATGATCTCTCTCAACCAGAGACCCCGAACGGCATAGAAGAACTTGACAACACCGTATCGATGGTCGAAGTCGCTTCGACAGTGGTAATCAGATTGGAAGAACTTGATAGCATGAGCGGGGCGAAAGACTACCTAGTCAAGCCCGTTGTGATTTAACTGCCGCGAGAAGAAGCAGATGACGCGACTAAACCAGAGATATCTCATCAGGCAACTGTAACTATAAAAGTCCCCCCAGCAGAAGAATACGATCCTAAAGCAGTCCATTGGGACTATGGGACCACACAGGTAGACGCGATAATGAGGTCCGGACGATTCTATGCCCCTAGGGAGGGCGAATCCGAAAAGAAAGAGGTCTCAAAAGAAGACGCGGAAAAACTCATATCGATCATCAAAACCAGCAAGTTTGAGGTGATAGAACAGCTGAGGAAGTTACCCGCTCAGATATCCATATTAGATCTATTCATCAATTCCGAGAAACATAAGAACGCACTGTTGAAGATACTTAATGAAATACATGTCCCTGAATCGATTAATGAGGTACAATTGGGGGACTTTGTGGGGTCAACCCTTTTAAAAGACCAGTTGAGCTTCTCGGACGATGACTTCCCCATGGAAGGAAGAGGACATAACAAGGCATTATATGTCTCCGCGCAATGTAACGGGAAAAGAGTAGCGCACGTATTGATCGACAATGGATCAGCCTTCAACATTTGCCCTTTGGCTACCCTGAGAAGATTGGGAATCAATGAAGAAACGGTTAAGACATCTAAAACGACTGTAAGAGCTTTCGACGGAATGAGGAAGACTGTGGTGGGCGAGATTGAGCTTGACGTATTCATCGGCCCGACCAAATTCTCTATAAACTTCAAAGTAATGGATCTGCCCAGTGCATTCGGATTCTTGCTGGGAAGACCTTGGATCCATACAGCAGGAGCCGTCCCTTCAAGCTTGCATCAAAAAGTACGTTTCGCGGTAGATGGGAAGGTGATTACTGTACATGGAGAAGTCGACCTCCAGACATACCAGAACAGTGCCATACCCTATGTTGAACCTGAAGTGAAAACAGAGGCGAGTTATCATTCCCTAGAAATGGTAGCCACAGTTCATACCCCGGCAGGGACAAGGTTGAGAACCCCCTACATCTCAGAAGCCAATCTTTTACTAGCCAAGATGCTACTGGCATATGGGTTTGATCCTAGAAAAGGGCTGGGCAAACACAGTCAGGGGATAAACGCCTCCTGCAGTTAATAGCTAACCCGCATAGAACGGGCTTGGGATACCAGAAATATCACATTGATGGATCTGGCCCAAAGACAATAGGTCGAGGTCGAGGCAGAAGCCTGGGACGCCTGGGAGGCCGAAATAGCCCGAATAACTCATTCATCGGTTCTCCAACTTGGAAAGGCAGGTCTCAAATATTCAATAACCCTTTGAATGCTCACTTCAACCAAAACTCTAAATGGTTGTCTGAAGAAGACATCACTTCACCAATGGAATCAGATCTGACAAATCCTTTTCTCGAATGTGACTTTGTGAATGTCATCTTGGAGTGGTTGGACAATGAAGCCACTTCCTCTGAGTAACAAGACTCTTCCCTTGTCTTTAAATACTGCATTTAGAACTTTCTGCATTTTGTTGTATTTTCTTTCCTTATTTGTACGTATAGGGAAACGCCTTTGGATCTCTGGCCGTTGGTCCAAATAGCACATCTTGTAATGCGGCCCATCTTGCATTCAATAAAACCACACATATTTTGTTAAGGACATATGGAGCCACGAATCAGCCCAATGATGATACTAGTCTTCCACACAGAAGCTTGAGGCCTGATTCGCCATATGATTCCTGATTTCCAAAAGATTTCTTTGGGGCAAGGATATCCAATGACATGAGGATTAGTCCCGTTTATACATGTACCTATTTCGAAAACTCTTTCAAAAAGACTTTCCATGATCATGCATCTCATTCTTATGGAGTACGAACTAACCATACTCATGACATTTCAGGCATATCATCTCAAACATGCATACCAGGTTGTTACGAGATTCGAACTTCTCCAGTAACCATTCTTATAACATTGAGGAGGATGAAGACGAGGGTTATGCGTCTATCCGCAGAGATTGGAATACCTTTGAAGAGTCGACACCTCCTACTTCGGAAGAACCAATCATTGTTAATCTGGGAGACTCCGCGAATATCAAAGAGGTCAAAATCGGCGGGCATTTATCCCGAAATGAAAGGCTCGAATTCACAGAGTTATTAAAAGAATATCAAGACATTTTTGCATGGTCTTACGCTGATATGCCAGGCTTGGATCCTAAGATCGTGGAACATGCATTACCCACGGATCCCGGTGTCAAGCATGTCAAGCAGGGCAACAGACGGATGAAGGCTGAGTTGGAGGACAAAATCAAAGAAGAAGTCATGAAGCTTCTTAGGGTAGGCTTTATTGAAGCTATCCCATATTCCGACTGGATTGCAAATATAGTCCCCGTCATGAAGAAGGATGATAAAGTTCGGATCTGCATAGATTACCGAGATTTGAATAGAGCAAGCCCAAAAGACGATTTTCCACTGCCGCACATTGATGTGTTGGTGGATAGCACAGCAGGTTATGAATTGTTCTCGTTTATGGACGGATTCTCGGGATACAACCAAATCTTCATGAAACAAGAAGACAAACCAAAGACTGCTTTTACCACGCCCTGGGGGAACTTTTGCTACAAAGTCATGCCCTTTGGATTAAAAAACGCCGGGGCTACCTATCAGAAGGCCATGATCACATTATTCCATGATATGATCCACAAAGAAATTGAAGTATATGTCGACGACATGATCGCCAAATCCAGGGAAGGACAGGATCACATACAGGTATTAAGAAAATTATTTGAGCGATTGCGCAAATATAAGTTGAGGTTGAACCCTAATAAATGTGTGTTTGGGGCAAAATCTGGGAAACTTCTTGGGTTCATAGTCAGTAACAGGGGCATTGAGATTGATCCTTCAAAGATTCAAGCTATCCACAATCTGTCAACTCCCTCCACAGTAAAAGAAGTGAGAAGCCTTTTGGGGAGACTGAATTATATTGCCAGATTTATCAATCAACTGTCTGATGTGGCTAAGCCAATCTTCAAATTGCTTAAGAAAGGCGCGAAAGTAACATGGGATGCTGAATGCAGCAGGGCATTCCAAATAATCAAGAACTATCTGATCACACCGCCGGTACTCGTGCCACCAATTCCCGGTCACCCATTGACCTTATATCTGACTATACAGCAAGAATTCTTGGGAGCCTTACTTGCCCAAACAAGCCCGATGGATGGTAAAGAAAGAGCCATCTATTACCTGAGTAAGAAATTCACACCATCTGAAGCAAAATATGCACCAGTCGAAAAGGCCTGTGTAGCAGCGGTATGGGTACTTCGCAGACTGAGACAGTATACCCTACACCACCACATTCAGCTCATAACAGATAACGATCCTGTCAAATACCTCCTGGAGAAACTTGCTTTAATTGGGAAATTAGCGAAATGGCAAGTAATGCTATCTGAATTTGACATCAAGTGTTCTCCACAGAAGTCAGTTAAAGGAAGAGCTATAGTTGACATGCTAGCAGAAAACCCGTCAAACGGTGAGTCTCTTGAAATAACAAACACAGAAGGTCAAATTCTCAACTTAACAGAAGACAAATGGGTCATGTGTTTCGATGGTGCTGTCAATCTATCAGGGGCAGGCACTGGGGCAGTACTAATATCCCCCAATGATCAACACTATCCTGTGGCGGCAAAGATAACTTTCCCTTGCACCAACAACATCTCAGAATATGAGGCGTGCATTTTAGGTCTGCGATTGGCCATTTCCATGAAGATACCTAGGTTGCAAGTTTTTGGAGATTCCATGCTCATCATTCTACAGACACAGGGAGAGTGGAAGACGAAAGATGCAAAGCTCATCCCTTATCATGAATACCTTGAAGAATTAATACTCGAATTCGAAGAAATATCATTCGAGTACTTATCAAGGTCTCACAATCAATTTGCAGATGCATTAGCCACCCTAGCCTCGATGTTGCAAACAACTGGAGGATTAGATATAGAGCCCCTAAGGATCGGCATATTTGAAAAACCAGCTTATTGTTTGCTGATCGAAGAAGAATTTGACGGAGAGCCATGGTATTATGACATCAAGAATTACCTCTCAAAAGGGGAATTCCCTGAAGGATGCCAGCCAGGAGATCGAAGATACATAACCAAGATGGCCAGTAAGTTCTTTCTCAATGGACAAATTCTGTACAAAAGATCCTTTAATTCTACTCTATTGAGGTGTGTAGATGCCAAAGAAGCAAATATCCTCTTGAAAGAGATCCATGAAGGAATATGTGGGCCTCACATGAACGGCCACCTCCTCGCCAGGAAGATCATGCGCCTTGGCTATTATTGGATGACCATCGAATCAGATTGCTGTCAGCACGTCCGGTCATGCCACCAGTGCCAAATATATGGTGATAAGATCAATGCACCCACAAACGAACTACACCAAATGTCTGAAGTTTGGCCTTTCTCTATGTGGGGGATAGACATGATAGGGCCTATTAATCCTGTGGCTTCAAACGGTCATCGCTTCATCTTAGTAGCAATTGATTACTTCACAAAATGGGTAGAAGCCAGCTCTTACAAAAATGTCACTGCAAGAAATGTGGCAAGATTCATCAAAAGAGACATCATCTCCAGATATGGTACCCCTCAAGCAATCATCACAGATAACGGGTCTAACCTAAACAACAAGATTGTCGATGAACTACTAGGTCACTTTAGCATTCGACATCTGAATTCATCTCCTTACCGCCCACAGATGAATGGGGCAGTGGAAGCAGCCAACAAAAATATCAAGAGAATTTTGGCTAAAACAGCAGAAAACTACAGAGATTGGCACGAAAGGCTGCCCTTCGCCTTGATGGCTTACCGAACGTCGATCAGGACTTCTACAGGGGCAACTCCTTATAGTCTGGTATATGGAACAGAAGCAGTTCTACCTGTAGAAGTTAAGATTCCCTCTCTGAGAATCTTATCAGAAGACAAACTCTCTGAGTCAGAGTATTTTAAACACAGATATGAACAGCTCAATTTAATAGACGAAAAGCGTCTTAAAGCCATTTGCCATGGACAAACTTACCAGAAGAGGGTAGCCAGGGCATTCAATCGAAAGGTCAAGACCAGAAACTTCGAAGTAAATGACTTGGTAATTAGGAAAGTTTTGCCGAGTACCACTCATCCAGGGGGAAAATTCACTCCGAATTACGAAGGCCCCTACATTGTCAAGAAGATCCTCACGGGAGGAGCATTAATCCTTGTAAACTCCGAGGGAGAAGAAATGGGGCACCCTGTAAATTCAGATGCTGTGAAGAAATATTACCCTTGAAAATAAAATCAGATTTCAGTCATATGCCCTACCTCGAATTGAGCCTACCCTTCATGATAATCTTTGCATAAGCATGTCATGCATCCATGCATATATTAGCATGTGCTCAATATTGCAGGACCCAAGGAAGCAGGGTCGCGATAGATTGGAATGCATGATCAAGAGGGCTTACTGTCGTGGTGGTCAGGTTTTCACGAATCTATCCACTCCCATTGGAGTGCATAATCAAGGGTAAGGTGTATCGTTCTAAATTTTCTGAAATTCGAGAGCATACACTGACATATTCCTTTTATGTTTTTCAGGAATCTCAAGCCGCGCTGGGCAGGTAAGTACTCCTTTCCCAATCTTGTAGATTTTTTAGGACCGTCAGAATCCTTACTATTAGAATTTGAAGGCTTCTTAGAATCTAGCATGCATTCAAATCTCATGTCTAGAAAGACGCAAAATTCTCACAATCATGTCATTGCCATCCATATTTTAACTCGGAGGTTATCTGAACATGGTTGAAATATGCATTGTGCATCATAAATCTCCTTAGAGGGTAAATTTTGGAGAAAGCGAAATGAACTTTTCCAACAAGAGTTGTTTAGAATTGTTCAAAAGAATGATTCCTCAGCCAAGAGGCAAGCCTAATCTAAACACGTCCTATACACACTTAAGAGATAAGTGGAGTGGTAAGGATAGCGAGACCTTGACCTACGAAAGTAGGGGTTACTCGCAGTGATTACATGGATTGAGACGACGGAGGCATTCATTTCTCTATCATAAACACTACAGGTGACCATTGATACCCCTTTGAACGGCGGTTTCATTCTTTACCCCTGTCAAGAACCACCCTACAGTGGGGCAAACTAGAGATACGTCCAGAGGTATCAGGGGGTAAATGATTAAGAAGTTCTCTTGCTCAGACTTGCATCAATCTTCTTGTGTTGCTTGTCATTTTAATTTCTATGGCAGTTCAAGTGCTTTAAGATGACGAAAAGCATTCGCTTCTCTATCCTATACACTTTCACCCTTTGCACAGCCCAGTTGAGCCTATACGTTCATTTCACAAACTCGTTGGTGATCATTGCATATTCCAAAGCGGAAGCGACGTCACTTCAAGAGCGGGAAAAGTTCGAAAGATATGATTTAAATTCCTAGACTAGTGTTTGAGTGTTGAGATTCAAATTGTACATCTAGCACACTCATTTGAAAATCCTGATCCCCAAAAGAAAAGAAAAGACGGGATCTCAAAAAGAAAGAAGAGAGAAAAATTCAATCTTAGGCATCAAGAAAAAGCAAAGTGCCTGGTAAAAGCAAGGCCAATGCCCGTCCAAATATTTGTACACTTGAGAATCAGATGTTTGATCTTGTAAATGCCAAAAGATGGCATGATACCTTTGTATAGGTCACTAGTGAGATCTAATTGTAAAAGAAAATCCCAAGGAAGTTGGACAGCAAAGGATACTCCCAGATTGTATTACATTCAGATGATGAAAGCGTAGACAAGGTGTTGACGCCATCTCAACAAAAAAGAAGAAGAAGATATTCTCTAAAGACAAATGTGCGCTTCGAAGACTAACGATGCACTTCAAAGAATGAAGACGCTCTTCGAACCAGAAGGGACAAGATCAACGGCAAACTTACAATGATCACCAATGTAAACCCTTCGCATATTCTGAGCCAAAAACAAGCCTTTTTTGGTCCCCAATCATACCTACGTTACAACCCTGAAAAGCCTTTTCTGATTAAGGCACATAGATTGACATAGGGTTTAATGTCTAAGCTTAGCTCGAAGAAGTTCGAGCAAGATTACTTCTTTCTCATTTTGCAGGTTTCTTGACTTGTAAACCTGGAGCAGACAGTGAAGACTTCTCTTCAATAGCCTTGACTTGCACGCAAGTCCCCTTTGAAAACTGTTGACCAAGCCCAACATTACGGTCCCGAGGAAGTCCTCCTGATCGATCGAGGTGTATTCACTGCGAATGATCCTGAACCCTAGGCACAGGTTTGATAGGAAATTCGAGTGCATTCTTGGTAAAAGACCATTATCTCAAAACGGTGAGAAGTCCTTTTTTATGAGAATACTCCAATGGACGTTTTAACCAAACTCATGTGGGTAAGTTCAAATTGTTTGATTCAAACTTTCCTCACAAGGAATTTTTGATCACTTCCGTATATTGCAAGGTGTTTTGGGTAACCTCCAGCATCATAATGCATTCATTGAAATTTTTCATGACTATGATATAAGTCATAAAATGCTGTCAGTTTGACATCAGATATCACTTAAAGACCATTGATGTGCCTTTGGTAAGAAAATTTTCAGATTGGAGCTTCTGCAAGATTCTTGATGACTTCAGCTCCTAAAATGGCTTGTATCACTCTTAGTGAGAAACGTTTAACATGTCTAAACCTCTGCAGAATTCCTGGCAATTCCAGATCTCAGAAGAACACGACCTCTCTTGGTAAGAAAGAGTTTACATGTTCAAGCTTCTGTAGGACCCCTGGTATCCCCAGACCTCAGAATGCTACTTCTTTTGTGAAGAATATATTTCAAGTTTAAACTTCTGCAGGACCCCTGGTAACCCCAGGTCTCAGAATAACACATTTCTCTAAGAAGGAGAGTTTATATGCCTGAGCTTCTGACAGATTCTTGGTAACCCCAGATTCTATAATGCTATTGTTCTTGGTTAAACTTCTATAGGAATCATGGTAACCCCAGATTCTAGAAGGATGCCTTGCTCTGTGAAGAAGAGCTTTCAAGTTTATTTTCCTGCAAGATCCCTGGTAATTCCATATCTCAGGAAAACACATTCGTATGAACAATTTTGTAGGTTTGATCTTTCTGCAGGATACCTGGAGCTCCCAGATCCCAGAATGTCACCTCAAATGTCAATAGGACAATCTCCGAAATCATCCCTCTGTGAGATTTAAAATTTACAGGTTTGAACTTTCTGCAGGATACCTGGAGTCCCCAGATCCCAGAATGTCACCTCCAATGTCAAAAGGACAATCTCCGAAATCACCCCTCTGTGAGATTTCAAATTTACAGGTTTGAACTTTCTGCAGGATACCTGGAGTCCCTAGATCCCAGAATGTCACCTTCAATGTCAAAAGGACAATCTCCGAAATCATCCCTATGTGAGATTTCAAATTTACAGGTTTGAGCTTTCTGCAGGATACCTGGAGTCCCCAGATCTCAGAATGTCACCTTCAATGTCAAAAAGGACAATCTTCGAAATCATCCCTTTGTGAGATTTCAAATTTACAGGTTTGATCTTTCTGCAGGATGCCTGGAGCTCCCAGGTCCCAGAATGTCACCTCCCATGTCAAAAGGACAATGTTTGAAATTATCTCCCTATGTGAGATTCCAGTATTACAGGATACCTGGAGCTCCCAGATCCCAGAATGTCACCTTCAATGTCGAAAGGACAACATTCAAGATAGTCTTTCTGCGAGGTCTCAGGTAACCCCTAGATCCCAGAAGAATCTTATCAAGGTTTTTGCAGGTTTAAGTATTCTGCAAGATACTTGGAATCCCCAAATCCCAGAATAACGCCTTGCATGTCAAAAGGACAATTTTCAAGATCAGCTTTCTGTGAGGTTCTAGGTAACTCCTAAACCCAGAATAGCTCATGTGGTAAAGCCTTAAGGTTAGGCACACATCACTTGTATAAATCCTAGTTAATTCCTTAGAATATATGATCAAAATGTTCGACAATCCCTAAGAGACTGGGTGCGTCATCCATAGGTTCCTAGCAGAGAGGAATCCTATTCTCGGCCTGATCCCCCTGAAGGATCAAAATGTTCGACAAATCCCTAAGAGACTGGGTGCGTCATCCATAGGTTCCTAGCAGAAAGGAGTCCTATTCATGGTCTGATCCACCATACGGATCAAAACCCCTGACAATCCCTAAGAGACTGGGTGCGTCATCCATAGGTTCCTAGCAGAAAGGAGTCCTATTCATGGTCTGATCCACCATACGGATCAAAACCCCTGACAATCCCTAAGAGACTGGGTGCGTCATTCACAGGTTCCTGTCAAGTATAGGAATCTCATTCTGGTACGGCCTACCATACAGGCTAGAGTTTAACCGCCCTATGATACTCAAAAGACGAGTCACTAGGTATTCACTTGAACCCGCTATACACCGGGTATTCAAAAGACGAGTCACTAGATACTCAAAAGACGAGTCTTTCTGTGAGGTCTCAGGTAACCCCTAGATCCCAGAAGAATCTTATCAAGGTTTTTGCAGGTTTAAGTATTCTGCAGGATACTTGGAATCCCCAAATCCCAGAATAACGCCTTGCATGTCAAAAGGACAATTTTCAAGATCAGCTTTCTGTAAGGTTCTAGGTAACCCTTAAACCCAAAATGGCTCATGTGGTAAAGCCTCAAGGTTAGGCACACCTCACTTGTATAAATCCTAGTTAATTCCTTAGAATATAGGATCAAAATGTTCGACAATCCCTAAGAGACTGGGTGCGTCATCCATAGGTTCCTAGCAAAGAGGAATCCTATTCTCGGCCCGATCCCCCTGAAGGATCAAAATTTCCGACAATCCCTAAGAGATTGGGTGCGTCATCCATAGGTTCCTAACAGAAAGGAGTCCTATTCATGGTCCGATCCACCATACGGATCAGAACCCCTGACAATCCCTAAGAGACTGGGTGCGTCATCCATAGGTTCCTAGCAGAAAGGAGTCCTATTCATGGTCCGATCCACCATACGGATCAAAACTTCCGACAATCCCTAAGAGATTGGGTGCGTCATCCATAGGTTCCTAGCAGAAAGGAGTCCTATTCATGGTCCGATCCACCATACGGATCAAAACTTCCGACAATCCCTAAGAGATTGGGTGCGTCATCCATAGGTTCCTAGCAGAAAGGAGTCCTATTCATGGTCCAATCCACCATACGGATCAAAATTTCCGACAATTGCTAAGAGATTGGGTGCATCATTGTTGACACCTAATTTTTGACCATATATTATTGTGAATTTTATCCTTTAAAATTAATTAAAAATATTAAAAAAAGTTCATAAAATCACAAAATCAACTTTGGAAGCCTTGGCTTGGCCTTAGGAACCATTTTGACCAAAAAAATAATTTTCATAATTTTCATTTTTTTAATATTTTCGAAAAATACAAAAAAAAAGAAAATCAAGAAAAATAATATTTGAGGTCACAAAAATTATATAAAAATAGTCGGTATTTTTATTTTTATTTTGTCTATTTTCTGACCTCATAAAAAAGTAAAATTCAGGTTCGATTTTAGGTGTTCTCTGATCACCATAAAATTGAATTTGGCAAAAATATTAGTAATAATTAAAAGGAAAATGTGAAACATCATCATTTAAAAGAAAAAGCAAAAAGAAAAAGTGTGTGTTTAATTAATGATTTTATCTCTCTTTTTATTTATTTATTTATTATATTATATTTTATTTTCTCTTTCTCTCCTTTTCATTTTTTTTCTTTTTCTTTTTCTTTTTCTTTTTCTTTTTCTTTTTCTTCTTTTTCTTTCTTTTCTTTCCCACGGCCGCTCCCCATCTCTTCCCTTTTTTGTTTTCCCACGACACCTTGGCCCGCTGGTCTTCTTCTTCATCTTCTATTTTAGTTGAAGGCACCCCCGTCGACACCCCTCCTGGAGCGAGGAGACCACCCGACGCCCTCCTCTGGTGTTTTCGACCACCGCGCGACGCCACCATCGCTGTCCGCCCGTCGAGCCGCCGTCGCCTCTCCCTCCTCTGTCGCACCTTGCACCTCCCCCCATGCCTGTCATCTTTCACTGTTCGCGGATCCTTGAGCTCCCGCGACTCCATCTTCTTCCTCCTCACATGTTCTGCTATTCCACCCTCCATGCTCAACTCGACACCATGTTGCCGCCTCTGTCTTTGTCCATCGTTGCACCGTTCTCAGCCCATTGACGCTCCGAGCCAGCCCTCACCGAGCTCCCCTTACCGGCCCGTGTGTATTCCCCCAGCACCATCCATCACTCGAACCCCTCATCTCTCTACCCTGAAGACCTTCGGCCACCCCTTGACTGCCAACCTCGCGTTTCATCGTCCCTCGCCGTCGTCGAATTCCACCCGTAACTGACCTGAACACCTCGGTTGCCTACCTACGAGCCATCGAGGACCTGAAGGCCAGAGAGTCCTTCATCCATGGTATGACCTCAGCCCTATTCGGCTGTTGTTGTCACGCGCCCGTTGAGCTTAAGTTGGAGACCACCGCTGCCTTAAGAGACCGAAGATCTCATCATCACCTCAGCCGCTTTAGGTCGTCACACTGTGATCAACCGCCGTGACCCGAGCCGAGTCAAGCCCTTCCCATGTTGCCGAGGGAAGCTGAGAATGCTGAGAACCTCGAGGATCCCGCAGAGTTATCATAGCCGTTGGCCGTGCCTTGCCGGGCCACCCGCGTCGCCGCCACCTCAGACCATTTTTATGGCCGGCCACCGCCATCTCTCTGGTATCTGCATTCGGGAAGACGGTGAGAGGGGAGGATCACGTGAATAAGTTCCAGTTTAGTTTTCAGAGGATAAGGTGACGCTGCGACAGTGACCATGGAGGCTTGCTTCCTCACCTCAAATTCCTTCACCAACTTTAATAGCAATGACGCCGACTCCCCCCCACCGATGGATTGAACGAGCAAGCGTCGGTCCCGGCTCCCAACCGCCGTCAGCTCGTCGGCTCGTCGCTGTCCCGCCATCATCCGAGCCTGGCGGTCCATCCGTCTGCGACGTCGAGATATGGACTTGAAGCTGTCCCAGCAGCACCAGATTTGTCCAAGAAGTGGTGGCGTGCGAGCACAGTTCGTCGAACCAACCCGAACCGGAGGTGGCGCGAGTTGATCCGATAGCGGCGACGCATGAACAAACCCAGTGGTATGACGACATGCGTGAGCAATGGGCGGCGAGGCGATCCGAACCAGTGGCCGTGTGGGGGTAGTTCTTGATGGCGATACGACGGTAGAGGTCCGGTGAAGTTGACGTGCGTGGAACCACGGTGTCAACACCCGAGCTCTACCCAACCTCCTCAGCGTTGCATGGAAGAGATGATGAATAGTAGAAGGAGGGTGGCAGCTCATTTGTCTTTTGTTTCGGGCCGATCAATGGGTTGGCGCAATAGAAGAGAGTGAAGATTAGTTGGGCTTGGCCTCTCTTTTCTTTTGGTGGGCTGGTCCATGGATGAAGAGCAAAGGACGGACGCTAGGGAATTGGGCCAAGGAAATCGCAAACCCAGCCCTATAAAAAGGAAGAAGTTTTGGCCCGTTTCTTTTGTGCCGACGCGCATAGGGACGGTCGCATGTCAGGATTTGATGATTGAAGATCGTTGGCCAATCAGGTATATTTACGTTCTCGACCCGTATATCAGGTTTATTTTTCTAAAGTATTGTCATTATAGGCTTGATTTGCGTGCCTTTATTTCAATTTGGTAGTTAGCTTGTTTATTTGGTTAAGTGTGGTATTTTGTCAAAAATAATAAATAAAAATAAAAATAATATTTTTAGAAAATATAAAAAAAATTATTATTAAGAAAAAAAAAAATCTAAAAAATCCAGGAAAATCCCAAAAAAATAGGAAATGGCCACAATCAACTGGCCAGGGCTCACCCCGGGTGTTTCGAACCCAATCCTTCTTAAAATGACGATTTCGCCCTTTGGGCTAATTGTCCCCAAGTCTTTCCATTTTACCCCTGGTCTGAAATCACACATTCCCTAAGCCCTTATGGCTATGCTAGGAAGCCGTTGATTTGACTTGGTGCGTATTGATGTGATTTATTTACGTATTTGATTGCTCTTTCACTTAGATTGATTGTGATTGATAGAAATAGTCTTCCAATCTGTATGAAATCCCGAATTAAGCCTACCTCACCTAAGATTGCGCCTGCATGAATTCTTAGTCAGGAAAATTACTCGCGTTAGGTACCGAAAGGGCGTTGGTAACGACACCAGCGTAACCAAGTCCCCGAACCCGAAATCTCTGGTTCCGCAGAATTGATCGATCTCTCCCAATCGGTCAATAAGGTTTCCGGTCTACCCTCCAAGAAAGACCGGTGGCGACTCCAAATGCATGCACAAGTTGCACATGCCACCACGACCACACTAAGGTCGAAAGCGATCGACTGTTATCGTCGAATCCCTTTGAAAAATACTCCCGCCGCGATTTGGTATGGGCCTGGGAGGGCCCGCGCCGATCCAAGACCCGCGATCGGTAATCCATTAGCCGCGTCCGCTTTCGGACGGGTCGCGACAGCTGGCGACTCCACTGGGGACTCTTGTTCTAGAACCTATGGTTCTAGACCTCAAGTGGACTTAGGCCGTAATTAAAACGCTGAGTGATTTTTCTAACCCTGCAGGCGCTCTTGAAGGTGAGGTAAGTCCGCTCATGGTAGGTGTTATATGTTTTTGCAG
Source organism: Rhodomyrtus psidioides (assembly GCA_021437785.1). Taxonomy (NCBI): domain Eukaryota; kingdom Viridiplantae; phylum Streptophyta; class Magnoliopsida; order Myrtales; family Myrtaceae; genus Rhodomyrtus; species Rhodomyrtus psidioides. The sequence continues at coordinate 936,503 of JAILYB010000134.1, read as the reverse complement.
ATTGGAGAGATAAGGGGTGTAGTCCGTGATTAACATTGTCTTATGCAGGTTGGCGTAGGAATGTATGTTGTATGGATGATTTGAAGCGCCGATTGATAAACTGTTGTGCATGACTTGCATTGTGATACTCACAACACATGAACACACACAATCGCGCCTAAAACCCCAGGCGCCGCCTTTAGGAACACAATAGAAGGAATTGAAAATGGAATCTTCGTGAGGAAAAACACGGGGTAATCCACTTTTCAATTCCGCTCGCTTCGAACTATGGATCGAGTCCCAATGCAACGATAGCTGTGCAATGGAATCGGCTCTTTCTAGAACTCGAGGTGGGAACCTTAAACCTTAGGTGCCAAACCCTCTGATTTTTAGAAGTTTACCATCACTTGTCTCATGCGCATGTCTTTGGGCGGTTGGTACACCTAAAACCGCACATAAGTCGACGAGTTTGGTTGGTAAGACTCTCTATACCTCAAATCTATTACAGTTCATATAAATATAGGCATTTCATTCATTGCATTCTGGTGATTAGATTAAATGCCATTTCAAGGATAGATATGTGTGTTTTTCCCAAAACGTCCTTGATAGAAGACGAAGAGGATGATATCCCATGACAAGCACCGAGTGAGCAACAAAGGAGCCTACTATGGACATTATTGAGATATCGTCCAATGAAGATGACGAGTTGGGGCAAGTGATCAGGAAGTCACAGATCGAACTTGGGGCATCCTTAAACGTTAGGATCACATTCCTTTGTCTCATTTTCCGTTACTAGTCCTCTTGTATAGGGTTTATTTTTACCGAGGTTTTCTCTATCTCACCCCTTAGAGTGATTGTATTAGGGATCTATTGGTGTATACATTCAGATGGAGCTTGGTTGTATTTCTTTTAACGGGTCATGGGAATGTGATAGTGGCATTTTCTCTAATCATCCGAATACTCCCAAGTCAAGTTTATAATTCCTTTAGAGGAAATCAAAATTGGAAATCTTGCATGACCTTTTTGGTCGTATAGGGTAATCCAACCCCAATTTCGCTAGAAGGAATTATACACTTGAATCGGTTCATGCATGTGTTACGCCACTTGTAATCCACGATAATTGATCAAGAGTACCGGCATTGTTTCAAATTTAATGACGAGATAGATGTCCAAATTGCCCTCGTTCTTAACAAAACGGCTTTGATCTGGATGCCGTATCTTCAATTAAATTTAAAACGCGTCGTTGGTCAAAAGCGATTATCATGAATTACATTCCTTTCAATAGTATGCTTTCCTTCGAGGAATATTGATAAAAACTTTTCGCACAAGATTATCCTTGTAAAAGTTTTTGTCTTTATTAATCACGAGCAAGCATAAGATTGAAAGGGGTTTATGCTTTCTTTTTCAAATTATTCCTTCTGATTCGGTCGTTTCATTTGCAGGTAAAAAAATAGGTAATAGAGAGAAATCTTTTCCTGGATAAGTCTGAGGCTATTCTTTCATCTGATCATGAGCGAGTTAGAAAATCAGAACACATCTACTCGACTTATTATGGATCAGCTCATCCAAGTCTAAGATGTCCGGATGCTCGAAGAAATGGATCATATAAAAGCTAAAACAAATACGGGGGCTTTCATTCATTCTTGCCCAAACCAGATCATACAATTCATTGGGGTGGAAAAGTAAAGCAGAAGTGAGCCCTAATCAACGACACAAAGGAGCCCAGCTGGCCCTCCAGGTTATGGATGCTTTGTTTATACGCACCACTCCGCGTATCATGGTCCGCAAGCCTGAGGTGAAGGCGTTTACGTTCATCATTGACTGCAGCAACCTGAGTCTCGTGATCTTCGACGACTGCTTCCAAGTCCCGAACAAGTCCATTCTCACGAGTTATATCCTCATTTATGCCGTTGAGCCTTTCTTCCAGCCACTCGCTTCGATTCCTTAGCAGGGCATTACGACTATCGCGCTCATAGGTAGCCAGGGATAGAGCTAAGTCCTCCACCAGATTCCTCCTCTCACGAAGCAATGTCGAAACCCGCTCTTTGGCGAACTCAACGGCCTTTTTGTGACTATCGGCCAGGTAGTCAGCCAACGCTAGGCGGTCAGACTGATCCTCATAACGGGCTCGCAAGACACGAGCCACGGTAACTCCCCGATGAGCGGCGCGGTAGACCTCCAAGGAGTTCGTAAAGAGCGTTGGAAAAATACTGTATTCCCTCCCCAACGCGGTACCCTCGATGGAGGTGATGTCCAGGTCCCCGAACATGACTCGGATCTCATCCTCGGCTTCGGGATGATCGGCTATGTGAGCGTAGCCTCGACCCAAGAGGTCATAGAACTCTTTCCATCGAGTCAAAGCTTCGGCTGAGAAAGTGTGAACTTGGGAAGAAGCCATTTTCGACGGAGATGTGTGTAGGGGCGCGATTAGAGGATGGAAGCAAATTATATGAGAGCGTTAATCTCCCAAACACCAACCCCGCATTTTATAGCGTCTCGAGAGTGGAGAAAAGTTGCAGCAATAATGCTTGTGGAGCCGGGTTAATTAATGTAAAGCGAGGGCTGCTCCTCCCGTGAATCATCAGACATGTCCTGGTCCGCAATTTCAGGCCTGACAAATTCGGTCTCGCCATTATTAAAGCTGGGAGGGAGGCGAGCGCCACTATCGAAGAAGCCGCGAAAGGATTGTGTTGTTCCATCACGCATAAAGTTGGGCGGCGAGTGAACAGCTCGGCCACTTAAAAAGAGAAGACAATGCTGAACAGGCATGACTATTGAGGAAAAGTGAAAAGCGAGCGCAACTATCGAAGAAGCCGCGAAAGGGTTGTGTTGTTCCATCACGCATAAATCTGGGCGGCGAGTGAACAGCTCTGCCACTTAAAAAGAGAAGACAGTGCTGAACAGGCATGACTATCGAGGAAAAGTGAAAGGCGAGCGCTACTATCGAAGAAGCCGCGGAAGGATTTGGTTACCCCTTCGTGTCGGAAAGCTGAGCAAGAGGCAAACAGTTCCGTCGTTTCAAAAATAGAACGCTGAACAGACCTAGCTTTCGAGGAAAAGGAGGCAACAAATCGAAATAGCGAGTATACAAAAGAGAACAGAGAACCCCGAGTGACGAGTTCGTTGAAAGACCTCAAATTCTCTAGAATCAAATTCGACATCAAAGCCATGGAACTCAACATTGCCCGTGACGAACATCAAGATCGCAGTGGTGACGACGGCAGTGGCCACGACTCTCAACCCCGGAAAAGAAAAAGTCGCCAGCGCTACGCTCGGAAAGAAATCCAGGAGCTTGAAGCTTTCTTCGAAGAATGCCCTTGCCCAAACGAGGAACAAAAGATTGAATTGGGCCGGAAGCTGGGAATGAATCCTATGAGAGTCCATTTTTGGTTTCAGAATAGACGTTTCAGACTAGGTGTCCAACACAGGCGTAAGGAGATCACGGCCCTAAAAGAGCAGAACCAAAACCTTCAAATGGAAAACATGTGGTATGAGAAAATCCTCAGTACTATTACCTGCCCTGACTGCGGTGGCCCTACCACCCTCAGTAAATTGTTCCCCGGTAAGCCTTCTACGAAGATGGAAGGTGCTCATTTATCCCCCTGCTCCCTTGAGCCATCTCCGGTACAATCAGATCCTGCTAATGGCGCGCATGAGCAGATCGATCCTACAGAAATTATACCAGTGTCTTCGGAGGAAGAAGATACGTGTCGTTATGATCGGAGTCACCTCATCGAAGCCCATGAATCTCCTCCACAACAGCTTCCGGTAAGATCAGATACGGTTCAAGAGGAGTTAGAGGTTAGTCGGCAGGCTATCTACGCCACTCTGGACGACGAGAAGAAGAAATTCACTTGGCCCCCGGAGCTTCATCTCAAGTTCTTGGACGCAGTTCGACAGATAGGACTCGACTTCATAGGTCCGACAAGCATACTTAGGGTCATGAACGTACCGGGACTTACCAAGCAATTAGTCGCGAATCACCTTGGTTGCTACAGAAGGGCGTTAGGACAGCGTTATGCAGAACTGAATCCGAGCAATAGACTCGGCTGCGAACCCAGCACCCTTATGACAAATGAGGCCCGGTCGAATCTGGACGACTATTGGGGATTTGATCAGGATATCCTCGCGAGTCATTTCAATATTCCTCAAGAGCACGCATCACAAGTGCAACGAGTAAGCGCTCCTCCGTCCGAGCAGCAGCTAGTCAGTGTTCATCCTGTCGCAGATCAGCCCACCACGCCCAGTGCTCAAGGGTTTGCCCAATCAGAGCATGTGGCTTCAGATGATCTAATGGGAGAATGCTTGGAGCATTCTTATTTCCCTAATCCCCAAGTGGGAGATCCTTGTGGTAGTCAATCGATCAAATCTCCTCTTATAATCCCAGACAAAGATGGAGGTTCCAGTTCGAAGAACCCGTCGGGCGATGCAGCTCAACCTACACATCAATCGTTCGAGGGGTCGGGTGATTTCTTCGATGAAGGACTTGATACCTGGTTCGATCAGTTGGAAGCTATTAAAGGTTGGCAACCATGATCTGCAGTCGGTAATGGCACACCTAAGCTGAGGCCAGATTGGTTAGTCATTGGACATGCCCAAAGAAAGAAGGGGATGTACGCGAGAAGGATGTATCTCCTATTGTAAAGTTCTCATCGGTGCATGCGTTTGTTTCTTCAATAGCTAGAGTTGATTTTGCATAATGTTTTTCGCAAACGTCATCTCGTGTGTATACGGTAATTCCTTGTTATTAAGTTCAAGGTAAAATCAGCCCCGACGCGTGAAGGCAGAATTGATAGCATGAGTTACTAGCAGAATGGGATCGAGCTCGAAAGTGAAAGATTACTAGCGGCCCCAAACGCAATGACCGCAAAATCAGGGGCAATCTTTAAGTTTCGAGCAACTACAAATCTATTTCTCACGAGGCATTCAAGTCAATCAAATATAAAGCGTCGGGCTGTGAGAATGATGCGTAGTCAATCTGTTGACACAGGCGAAAAAGGAGTCGCGTAGATCCGAAAGCAAAAACCTTTCTTGGCTAGTCAACAATGCAGAATGAAAGAGCGTATATAAACAAACTCGCATTTATTTCATTCAGCAGGAAAGTTTACAAGTGATCACTGAGGGGGAGCAGTAAACCCAAAATGAGTTCTGACAAGCATCACAAAAAAGCTTAACTGACTCTCCATGCTATCCATGCCTTGCTTACAACCCACACTCCGGGAATCGAGGTCTACAAGCTTGAAGAAAAAGGAGACGACATTTCTCCTTAAGTTCGTTCACCTTGGTCTCATAGTACTCGAACTCAAGCTCTAAGTCCTCAGTCAGCACCCTCCCGCGAGCTATATCTATGCTCAGGTCTTCAAGCCTTTCCTCCAACCAGGCACACTGGAACCTCAGCACGAAGTTGTGCCGGTCTTGCTCAAAGGCGGTGTCAAAAAGAGCCAGACGCTCCACCAAGTTGTCCCTCTCACGGACCAGCATCGAAACCTGGGCGTGGGCGTATTCAACAGCCCTTTTATGGTTATCGGCCGTCAGCATGGCCAACATCAGGGACTCAGTTCGGTCCTGATAACGGGCTCGCACGATACCAGCCAAAGTGACCTCCCGGCTAGCAACTTCGTAAGCCTGCATGAAATTGTTAAAGAGAGTTGGGAAGATCACAAACTCCCTTTGCAGTTTCGTACCTTCAATACACGCAGTATCCAGGGCCGGAATCAGAATACGAACTTCAACCTCAGCTTCAGGATGATTGTTTATGTAGCCATAACCTCTACCCAAGAGGTGGTAAAATCTCTCCCATTGGGTCGAAGCTTCAGGTAAGGCAACAGGCACAGAGGAGGAATCCATATGCGATGGAATGACGGAGAGGAGAGTGGGAATGTGAAGAGTGTTTGAGAGGCTGAGTCTGATAAGGCTAAAGTGTTAATCTTCTTGACGTCAATCTATCACCTTATAAATGCTCGAATAAGCAGGGAGAAGTGGTAATAATAGTTTATGTGCAGTAGAGCCAAGCGGGTTTCATTAATGCATCCCCGATGAGTCACGAATCCACTACCGTCCGGGCTTTACGAAACATAATGGCGCCGAAAGGTGGGCAGGCTTGTTACTCTAGAGACTGGGCCAGGGGGACAGGCGTAGTGCTCGACAAAGCGAAATCAACGCAAGAGATCTTCAAGCTTCGTTCACGTAGAAAAGAGCAAAAAAGGACAAAGTGGGAATTACGACGCCTTGAGAAGAGCGCTCGTCAGGTAGCCATCACAAAAGGACGAAGTGGGAATCTCGAAACATTGAGAAGAGCGCTCGTCGGTGTCGCGACCCGTCCGAAACGGACGCGGCTAATGGATTACCGATCACGGGTCTTGGATCGACGCGAGCCCTCCCAGGCCCATACCAAATCGCGGCGGGAGTATTTTTCAGAAGGATTCGACGATAAGAGTCGATCGCTTTCGACCTTAGTGTGGTCGTGGTGGCATGTGCAACTTGTGCATGCATTTGGAGTCGCCACCGGTCTTTCTTGGAGGGTAGACCGGAAACCTTATTGACCGATTGGGAGAGATCGATCAATTCTGCGGAACCAGAGATTTTGGGTTCGGGGACTTGGTTACGTTGATGTCATTACCAACGCCCTTTCGGTACCTAACGCGAGTGATTTTCCCTAACTAGGATTTCATGCAGGCGCAATTTTGGGTGAGGTAAGTCTGACTTTGCACATTAACCAGTTTAACATGCTCACGTAATCATAATAAATAAATAGATGCCAATCACATAAACATCTATCCTACGTGGTGATCATGGAATTATGATTTAATGGGTCTCGAGCCAATGAGACCACATTTAATCATTTTAATAACGGAGAGCCGCTCTTCGCTTCTTCTTGGTTTCTTGAACTCTTCAAGAATCGGGCCCCAAAGAGCTCGCCGACTTAAAAGGCTCCTCCACGTAATCCTCGTAGCATTTACATCAACAATTGACTATGCTAAAAATAAAGATTACATGAAAAATAAAAGGAGTACGCAACCTCCATTTAATAATTACAACCCCAAATATATAAATACTCACCATACATTCATACATACATCAATCACATTGATTATGGATTTTTCCATGATCACCACCCTTCCACGTAAGTAATAAATTCACAATTTAAAACTTAGGAAGGCACAATAAAAATTCTACGTTGAATCATATTCAGAATTCTTACGTAAAATAAGATAGCCATAAATTTTCGATTCAAAATTGATTTAGTCTCAATTTTTGCTACGTTGATTAATTTATCATATAAAATAATCAACCTCCATTAGCCATGTAAGACGAACAATTCGTTAATACATATTGGCCATAGTATTGCAAAAATTGCAAAAAATCAATTAAATGCACGAAAACACCTAAGGATCGGCTCTGATACCACTGTTGGGATCCACGTAACACGTAGCGGAAATAAATAACAACCCATACATGTATCTCCAGAGGCGTACTTCGTGCATTTCAATCGAAAAAAAAATCACAAAGCCTCAAAGGGAGTAAATAGATTACCTCTCGTAGCGTGCTTGAACGGAGGTGTCGGTTCGATGTTCTTCGATCTCAGCATCCACAAGTGTTAGGCATCTAGTTCGGACGCACCACCAATTGACGAACGGGGAGACAACTAATAACTCCACAACAATTGTGCTAGCAATATGCGGAATCAATATTCCGAACTTAGCATATTTTGCTCACTCAAGATTATGAGAATATAGAGAGTGTTTGTGTTCTTCTCTCTAAGCTCTCAAAAATTTGCACACTCTACAAAATGTCTCTCCTCTCCCAACCTCAAAACTCTTGCCATCCTTTTATAGCCAAAAATACCTTCTAATAAATTGTATTTAAAAATAGCACTAACAATTATAAATTCTATCTAAAAATAGCACTCACAAATAAATGACATTTAAAAATAGCACTAACAATAGCACTCACAATTTATAATACAAAAATTCTATTTAAAAATAGCACTAACAATAGCACTCACAATTTATAATACAAAAATGCTATTTAAAAATAGCACTAACAATTATAAATTCTATCTAATAATAGCACTCACAAATAAATGACATTTAAAAATAGCACTAACAATAGCACTCACAATTTATAATACAAAAATGCTATTTAAAAATAGCACTAACAATAGCACTCACAATTTATAATACAAAAATGCTATTTAAAAATAGCACTAACAATTATAAATTCTATCTAATAATAGCACTCACAATTTATGATAAATAAATGTCATTTAAAAATAGCACTAACAATAGCACTCACAATTTATGATAAATAAATGTCATTTAAAAATAGCACTAACAATAGCACTCACAATTTATAATACAAAAATGCTATTTAAAAATAACACTAACAATAGCACTCACAATACAAAAATGCTAAAAAAAAGGCACTAACAAAGGTGTTAAAAATAATAACCATTATTATTATTACAAGAGTTAAAGAGGTTACCAAACAGTACAAATATGCATAACGTATAAATACGTATGACGTATAAATACGTAGAGCATACGTATACATCCGTGAAACCGGGGACTAATTGAAAGAAAAATGTGCAATTAAGCCCTTTTGGTAAAAATTGATTAAATTGGAGGGCAAATTGACCTAATTGCACTTTAAGACTTTAGAATCCAATGTCATAGCTTATAAAAAGTGAGAATTGAAAACTAAAAGACTCGAAAATGATTTTTTTTAGGCTCGGTTCGGGTTTATGTTTGTGAAGGAACATAGTGACCCGAGCCGAATTTTTGAGATTTAAAGTGACACACTTGAAGAGGAAATTAAAACAAAATTATCGAATATTTTTGGGTATTTTTCTGACCACGAATGGTATTTTTTTGATTTTTTGGGTATTTTTATAATTAAATAAACTCGAAAAATATTAAAAATACCGAAAAATATTTTTTGTTCAAAATTGGTTCCTAAGGTTAAACCAAAGCTTCCAAAGTTGATTTTGTGATTTTATGACCTTTTTTTATATTTTTAATTAATTTTAAAGAATAAAAATCACAATAATAAATGGTAAAAACGCAGGTGTCAACAGCTGCCCCTCTTTGAGAGGAATCTCGTTAGAGGTTTCTCTCAAAGATAAGGTGGCACCTGATTCCTAACCGACTCAACTGGGAAAATGAGAGAAGAAATGTTATGACATCGGATCCTTAAGCCTATTGATAAAAGCTCAAATCAATCCCCGGTTTGCTCTAACAATTTGAACATGGGCCGGAGTGAGAGAGGCTTACCTGAAGCTCACCTGTCGGATGCTGCCGGTTGCGACGACTTTCAAGAAGATGCCTAGGACTCGTCATTCAGAATATCCTAGGGAGATTAAGCTCTGACCTGTATGGTAGGTCATACCATGATGGGATTCCTAACTTGTAGGAACCTAAGGAAGGCGCATCCCACGCTTTGGGATTTGCCAAGGATTTTGATCCGTATGGTGGATCAGACCTTTGTGTTGATCCTTACTGCGATATTTATCAATGAGTTGACCCTTATGGCGGTTTCTACCAATGAATTGACCCTTATGGCGGTTTCTACCATATGTGACCCTTCAGGCGGTTTCTACCATTAATGTGATCCCTCAGGCGGTTTCTACCTTGGTTTGACCCTTCAGGCGGTTTCTACCTTGAGTTGACCCTTCAGGCGGTTTCTACCTTGGTTTGACCCTTCAGGCGGTTTCTACCTTGTGTTGGCCCTTCAGGCGGTATCTACCATGTGTTGACCCTTCAGGCGGTATCTACCTTGTGTTGACCCTTCAAGCGGTATCTACCTTTGATTTTGACCCTTCAGGCGGTATCTACCTTTGATTTGACCCTTCAGGCGGTTTCTACCTTTGTTTTGACCCTTCAGGCGGTTTCTACCATTGTTTGACCCTTCAGGCGGTATCTACCTTTGATTTTATTTGAAAAGGGGTCTCATGACGAGGGTTCTCCACGTCCGTTGAGATTTCCTTGATATTTTTGAAAAGGGTGTCCTAGGACGAGGGTTCTCCACGTCTGTTGGGACAGTTTGTTGACTTCTTTTGAAAAAGGGTTCTATCCTCACACCTTTTTTTGAAAGATCCCGAAATTTGCCGGGAATTCAGTTTTGAAGCAGAGAAAGATTTTATTTTGACAAAGCTTCATTTGATTCTGTTGAGGCGACATTCTGGGAGCTGTGTTCTCCAAGTATCCTGCAGAAAGTTCAAACCTGAAAGATTTTTCTTCACCCAGAAAACGTTAGTAATCTTTGGGAAGACCACGGCTGTCCATTTGACAAAAACCGTATGACTTAAGTTTTAATCGTGAAATGTGCATTTTGATGCTGGAGGTTATCCAAAGCATTCTTGCAACATGCAAATGTGATCACAAATCCCTTGCACGGAAAATCTGGACCAACAGTTTGAAAATTCCAAAAAGAGTTTGTTCAAAACACCAACTGGAATATTTCTCGACAATGAGGTCTTCTCACCTATTTTGAGATAGTGGTTTTTATAGGGGATGCACTCAATTCCCTACTAACCTGTGCCTAGGTTTTAGGCTCATTCGCAGCGCATACATTTTGATCGGTCGGGAGGTCTTCCACGGGACCGTAATGTTGGGCTTGGATATTGGTCTTCAAGGGGGACTCACTTTTGAGTCAAGGTCATTGAATGAAAGTTTTCACCATCTGCTCCGGGTTTACAAGTCAAGAACCCTGCAAAATGAGAAAGAAATATTCTTGCTCGTACTTCTTCGAGCTAAGCTATATGTTAAACCAAGTGTCTTAGTCAGAGAAGACTGTTTCAGGGTTATGATGTTGGTAGGATTGGGGACCGAAAAAAGGCTTGTTTTTGGCCCAGAATTTATGAGGGGATTGACATTGGTGATCATTGCAAACTTGTCACATGTCTTTTCCATTCTGCATCTTCATTTTTGAGGTGTGCAACCGCTTTTGAGGTGTGCACAAGTCCTTTAGAGAACGTCTCTTGTGGTATTAAGAGATTGACAATTCTGTCCGTGTTTTTGCACCACGGCTGACATCATTTGGGGAGCAGTCTTCTTGATCTGACTTCTTTATGGGTTTTTCTCTCTTCCCAACTAGGCTTTATTGGGGATCAATCAAACAGTTTTCACGAGCATCGGCCTTGCTTTTACCAGGCACTTTGCTTTTTCTTGATGCTGGGGATTTTTTCTTTGTTGAAATCCCGCCTTTTCTTTTCCTTTGGAACTACGATGTTCAGAAAATTGTGCTAGATATACAACTTGAATCATAGCACATTTAAACGCCGATATGAGATTTTTCTATAAATCCCATCTCTTGATTTCTTCCGTTCTTGGAGTGATGCAGTTTCCATCTTGAAACATCCCATGATCACCAACAGGGGTTTATGAAATGAATTTGCAGGCTCAACTTGGCTGTGCAAAGGATATGGTATGTGGGATAGAGAAATGAATGCTTCTCGTCATCCTCTGGCACTTGGATTACCATATAAACAACACACAAAGATTAATGTTAGTCCGAGCAAGAAAATTTCTGACCATTTTCTCCTGATGCCGCTGGACTCACCTCCATTTTGCCCCGATGTGGGGTGGTTCTTGACAGGGTTAAGAATGAAAACCGTCGTTCAAAGGGTTTATCAACGGTCACCTGTAGTGTTTGAGGGATATGAAACGAATGCCTCCGTCATCCCAACCCATGTAATCGTTGCGAATAATCCCTACTTCCGTAGGTCCAGATTTTGCTATCTGATCCGCTCCACTTCTCTCCAGTGTGTGTAGGACGTGTTTGGACTAGGCTTTGCCTCTTTTCTTTTGAGAAAACGTCCTTTTAAAAGTCTTGAACTTTTGATTGGAAAAAATCTCTTTCATTTTCTCCAAAAATTTTACCCGTCAAGGGGATTTTATGATGCACAATGCATGTTCTTATTCATGTTCAGATAACCTCCTGTTTTAAGACATGAATGCCAATGAAGTTTGAATTCTATGTCTTTTCTAGACATTAGATTCTGAAAGCTTTTCTTTTTATTTAACACCTTCAATGGATTGGGGAAAAGGATACTTACCTGTCCCCCGTGGCCGAAAATCCCTGAAAATGCAGAAGAAACATGTTATTGTATGTTCGTGAATTTTTCAAAAAATTAGAACGATACATCTTACCCTTGGTCGTGTGCCCCTGCGAGTGCACACAGGTTGTGACAATCTGTCCTCCTTGATGGTGAGTCCCTATCAAGGATAAATAACAAGTGTTAACTCATATTCCCAAATTGAAGACAAATTGGGACGATACAACTTTACTCTTGGTTCTCATCCCGTTCTGACGTCGCGTATTGATATGAACCACGTCTATCAAATCCGCTTATCCATGCTTGGAATATTTGCAATATCAATGGTTCAGCTGCCCCCGGTTGGGCAACGTCTGTTTTGTTATTTGAACAGATGGCTCCTTGAGTGATTTATCCACGTTTATCACCTGAGAAGGGAAAGAAATGAGACATTACTTTGGTATGCGATAGAAGATCGTTTAGGAACGATACATCGTTTTACCAAATAGGTGGCTTCGCGGCCAAACGTATTTCGTGTTGAAGGGGTAGATCCCATTATGCTCAGCGGGTGATAATTATGGTTCATGGAACTTGCTCCACGGATTAAGTGATTAATCCACGGCCTTCGGCTTGAAGATGCTCAAAGGGTGATGTTGACACTCACGCGCAATTAGTTCTAGATATTAATGAAAGATGTTCCCGTGGGAACCTTACAGTGCGATCAACAACATATGCAATAGGAGTATTCAACCCCTTTTCTCGAAGCATTTTTCATCGAGTAGCCATGCCTTGCATCAGACGTTTGATCACCGGCCTCGCGTCACCACTGCGATGGTCCTCCGGCTCCAAATTGATCGAGCCAAAGATTGAACTCATCGCCAAGGAAATTGCTCGGGTCTTCGAGCCATTGATGTTCAAGTTGGGTATCAACGATTGTTGGGGGCAGATTTCTTTCATTGCCTTCGTTGTGAGGGATTGGAGTTTTTGAGCTGGAACCTTCATCATTGCCCTGTTGGGGTTGAGACATACATTCCTGAAAAGTATTGATCCAAGTGTCCAGCTCCTCATCAAGGAGATCACCTGTTCTTTCTAGCCCTTGGTGCCCAGATTGGGTGTCGTCGACTGCAGGCGAGGGATTCCTCTCTTTGCTCTCGCCGTGAGCAATTTGACCCCTCGAATTGGAACTTCCTCCAATGACCGGCAGGTTCATATGTGCACTCTCTACCAATGCCAGATCCACTTCAAGGACAGCATTAATGACTGATTCGCGCTCAAACTGAGGAATCTCTATGTGCTGGAACTGTGGCATATACTCCTGAGGAGTATTGAGATAGCTCGGCGGAGCATTCTGATTTGGGTTAGAGGAGTCGCTGACACGACTGCTAATCCCGTCATTGCTGAAACACGGTTGGGTGCTCTTGGCTCTCCAATCATCATGGTTGTAACTCTGCCCAGCACTTGAGCTCCAACTGGCTTTATGATGGTTTAACGCTATCCTTCCATCCCTTAGCAATCTCCTATAGTACTTGAGGTGAGACTCAACGTTAATTCTAGAGAGCCCCGGCACATTCATAATCTCGAGTATGCGTAGTGGGCTAGCCGAATCAACTCCCAGCTCTCGAATTGCATCAACAAATTTGGTGTGAAGCTCATAGGTCCAGTAAAACCTTGTTCTCTTATCACCCAAAATATCGTCAATACTTCGGTAGCTATTCTCTACGGGATCTAGTCGTTTCAAAAGTTGTCCAGGGAGGGACTCACCGACTTTGGATTGGCTGGCTGCGACAGCGAGTTCGTCATTAAGAGAATTCCCCCTGTGATGATTCATATCCCATTTCTCAGAGGATGTTGGTGTTGATCCTATGGTGTTGACTTGCTCATGCAGATCTCCGGCGGTATCTGGCTGTGTCGGAAAATGCTGTGGAGAATACGGTAACAGCTGAGCGTTATTCGTCAACAGGGATGGTTCATCGAGGAACACCTCGCCGAGGACAACAGGATTACCACAATTAAGGCAGGTGGCCTTGGTCAGAGCTTCCTTATATCTCGCGCTTTCAGCTTGAAGCTTCTCATTCTCCTCCTTCAGGACCAGTAACTCATGGTCTGCGTATTGCTGTTTCACCCGGGTTCGTTTGTTGGCGAACCAAAACTTGACCTTCGAAAGCTCCAATCCTATCTTTCGGCTCAACTCCATTTTCTGTTTTCTGCTTGGAGTGGGGCATTCATTGAAGAAAGCTTCGAGCTCTCGGATTTGGCCTGGAGTGTGGCGTTGTAGTTGCTTCCTTTTCCGACTCCGGTCATCATTGTATACTCCTTCTTCGTAGCTGAAACCTAGAATTTCATCGCTGGAGGAGTCAGTCTCTATGGCCTTCGGGCAGGATTCAGCTCCAGGATCTTCAAAGTCTCCCAGCAGTTCGTGCTCAGAAATGTCCAGGTCGGGCGTTTCTAGCAGATGGGAATAACTTTTAAACATGATGGATCGGGGTATCTCGGGCTGATCTAGTTCACTCAGCTTTCTCAATTCGCTCTTACGTGTTTGCTCACTCTAGAAATTTTCTCAAGTGATTGTGCGTGTCCTGGAACCATCCTTCAGGCTGCATATGAAGACCAGCAAGCAAGCGCTCCTCCCGAGATCCTGCAATTACTCATCGTCTGTATTCCCATTTCTTTTTCCTCGTGATAGGATCACAAACTCACTTGCATTGATTCGATTTCATCGAGTAATGCGCTCGTCCCCTAGTTCAGTCTTCAAAGTGGTGGGTCTACAATCTTTCGGCGCCTTTTATGATTTGCTAGGCCCGAGAACGTGGGGAGCAGCGGTGGACCCGCAATTAATGACTCTGTTTAATTCATTTAGCTCCATGGGAATTAACGCCATGATCTTCTCTCAACCCCTTTTCATCGTTCAAACGAAAGTGGCATTTTCCCTGTGCATGCTGTTACTCTTCATTTCAGCATCCCGGGCGCTTGGTGAGGAATGAGTTCGTAGCCACTCAAAATTTTAAAGACCGTCTCTGGTTTCAGACTTAATCTAACAAGGGATCATCACAACTGAGCATGACGATGTTCGTCGATAGCGTTGGTTTTCATACATAATTAACTATAGCCATTAAAGAAAAATGTTCCCATAGGAACTTTACAATGGATAAAAAGAGTGATCCACTCGTGAACATGCTCTTCTTCCTATGGGTGTTCGTAGTGACCGACCCATCGTGCCCCGAGCTAGGTGCTAGATCATGGCTGTCCAAGCATGCCAGCTTCCCACTGATTGAACAAGGCATCGAGCCCCTCATCGAAGAAATCGTCTGTCGTGGGTTGACCAGCGGCAGGCAGAGCACCAGCCGACTGTTGCTCGAATGGAGGAGTGCGCACTCGCTGTACTTGTGACACGCGCTCTTGAGAAGTGTTGAAATGGCCTGGGAGGACATTCTGATCAGCTTTCAGTTTGCCGGTGGTCGGGTTGCTAGCTTGATTGATGCTTAGATTTGGCCGGGTATCTCTTGATGCCTGAGCATTACAATGGCGGTCGCCTCTAGCTTTTGGGCTCGAGACGGATTCCTCCCGGTTTAGCTCTGCTCGACGTTGTTTTAATAGCTTTCTGTAGGCAGCAAGGTGATTCCTGACCAGCTCCTTACTAAGCCCCGGTACATTCATGGCCTTAAATATGCGCGTCGGAGTTGCTGAGTCGATCCCCATTTGGTGAACCACGTCTAGGAATCTGGAATGCAGTTCAGGGGGCCAAGCGAACCTCCTCTTATCGTGGCCCAAAATCGCATCGATGGCTTGACGACTGATTAACTCATCTCCAGCAGGACCCGACCCTATCGAAAATTGTTGTGCATGAGGCTGATATGCTTTGAGCTGGTCGGCGGTAACATCCAGCTCCTTGAAACTATAACTCCAATCAAAGCGATGCAAATCCCATCCCCCAGGAGGCATTTGTATCACCTTCGTAGGATCATCCTGCTCATGCGTGACTCCGGCAAAATCTGGTTGAGCAGGAGATGCCCCGAGGGAGTAAGGTGGTAAATGAACGTCTTCAATCATCGCGTGAGGCTTATCGGGGAACATCTTACCGAGGGCGACGAGGTTATCGCAATGAGGGCAAACGGTAATATTGAGAGCTTTTTCATACCTCATGTTTTCTGTTCGCAGCTTTTGGTTTTCTTCCTTTAAAATCTCGACCACCTGACGTTTGCGTTGAGCCCTCGATTTGGATCTCCTATTTTGAAACCAAAACTGGATCCTCGACTGATTAATCCCCAACTCCCGGCTCAATTCAATTCTCCACTTCTTTTTCATGTAATGGCTTTTACTGAAAAGGGTTTCCAGCATTTGGGTTTCCTCCTGAGAGTATTGGTGAGGACGTCTTCTTTTCCCGAGTTGAGCATTGTGGATGTCGTTGTCGTCGTCGCCGTGATCTTGATTTCCGTTGCCAGAAGTGTTGGGCTCCATGGTTTTGGCGTTAGACTTGATCTTGGAATCTTCGAGATCCCTCTGTGGTTCAATTTCTGAGATTTTTGAGTCAGTCGCCTCTAGCAGCTGACAGTAACCTCTTAAATATGTTGGATTGAGAAATGTTTGATTGGTTCTTGCCCACTCAGAGTTCTCCACTCTCTCCTGTATGCTCACTCCCTATAAAGTTTTCTTCGAGTGACTCTGCATGTTCAGGAGACGCTCTTCAAGCATCATTAGGCAAACGTTCCCCCTCAAGACCTTGAATTTCTCGCTTAGCTTTTCAACGTGATGGGACTGCCAAACCCTGTTAGGGCTCTCTTCGATAGTTGCGCTTTCCTCCCACCTAACTCTAATAATGGTGATCCCGACAAATCTTTTACATCTTTTAATTGATGAGCCGGAAATCGCGGACCGAAACGAATCCAATGGTTCTTGTGAGGGGACCTCCTGCTTTACCCTATAACTGGGCTCCACCAGCATTATTACTGAGACCCTTCATCATCCTCGAGTTGCTATAAAATGAGGAATTAATGTATGGAAGGTTAACGTTCTCGCATAATCAGCTTCTTCCTTCTAATCTCTCTGTTAAACTCGTCTTATTCTCAAGCCAACCCAACGCAAATGGCCTCCTCTCCCGTACGCACTTTTTCAACTGATGTCTTGGCCCAGTGGGAAAAGCTTTATAACCTACTGGGTCGCGGTTACGCGCACATAACCGATCATTCTGCAACCGAGGATGCAATCTGTGTCCTGCTCGAGGACCTTGATACCACTTCTCTCGAAGGTACTACACTGGGGAGGGAATATAGAACTTTCCCGACTCTCTTTGCACACTCCTTAGAGGCCTATCGTGTTGCTAGTCGGGAGGTTCTGGTGGCTCGCGTCTTGCGGGCTCGTTATGAGGATCGATCTGATCATTTGGTGCTGACCAACTATCTGGTTGATAGTTACAAAAAGGCCGTCGAGTTTGCTAATGAGCGGGTCGCGACGTTGCTTCGCGAGAGGAGAAATCTGGTGGATCAATTGGCCATATCCCTGACCACCGGCGAGCATGACCGCCGCAACGTCCTGTTGAGGCTTCAGAGCGATTGGCAGGAAGAACGGCTCGACAAGATAACCGAGGACATAGCTCGCGGGAATGGACTGGTTCGGGACCTGGAAGTAGTCACCGAAGAACACGAGGCCAAGGTCGCCGAAGTTAAGGGAGAATGCAGAAGTCTTCTCCTCAGGCTTGCCGACCACAACATGCGGAGCTGGGAGTATGAGCAGAGCATTAACAACATGGAGGGTCAGTTGGGCTCCTTTGTGTCGTTAATTAGGGCTCACTTTGGCTTTACTTTTCCACCCCGAATTGTATGACCTGCTTCTGAAAACCCTCCGCTGAGCAAAATAAATGAAAGTTCTCGTGTGTGTTTTAACTTCTGCATGGTTCCTTTCTTCGAGCGTTCGAACATCTTCAACTTAGGTGAGCCGAACCATAATATCAATAAGTCGAACAAATATGGATTTTATAACTCGCTCATGATCAGATGAAAGAATAGCCTCAGACTTATCCAGGAAAAGATTTCTCTCTATTACCTATTTTTTACCTGCAAATAGAAAGACAGAATCAGAAGGAATAATCTGAAAAAGAAAGCATAGACCCCTTTCAATCTTATGCTTGCTCGTGATTAATAAGGACAAGAACTTTTACAAGGGTTTTAATCTTGCGCGAAAAGTTTTTATCAATATTCCTCGAAATAAAGCATACTATTGAAAGGAATGTAATTCACAATAATCGCCTTTGATCAATTTCGAGAGGAACGAATTACTCAAAAGTGCGAGGCATAATAACGTGTTTTAAATTTAATTGAAGATACGGCATCCAAATCAAGGCCGTTTTGTTAAGAACGAGAGTAATTTGGACATCTATCTCGTCATTAAATTCAAAACAACATCGATATTCTCGATCAATTATCGTGGATTACCAGCGACGTAAAACATGCACGAAACAATTCAAGTGTATAATTCCTTCTAGAGAAATTGAGATTGGACTACTCTATACGACCAAAAGGTCGTGTAAGACTTCCAATTTTAATTTCCTCTAAAGGAATTATAAACTTGACTTGGGAGTATTCGGATGATTAGAGAAAATGCTACTATCACATTCCCATGACCCGTCAAAAGAAATACAACCAAGTTCCATCTGAATGTATACACCAATAGATCCCTAATACAATCACTCTAAGGGGTGGGATAGAAAAAGCCTCGATAAAAATAAACCCTATACAAGAGGACTAGTAATGGAAAATGAAACAAAGGAATGTGATCCTAACGTTTAAGGATGCCCCAAGTTCGATCCGTGGCTTCCGGATCACTTGCCCCAACTCGTCATCTTCTTTGGACGATATCTCAATAAGGTCCATAGTAGGCTCTTTTGTTGCTCACTCGGTGTTCGCCATGGGATATCATCCTCCTCGTCTTCTATCAAGGACGTTTGGGAAAAACACACACATCTATCCTTGAAATGGCATTTAATCTAATCACCAGAATGCAATGAATGAAATGCCTATATTTATATGAACTGTAATAGATTTGAGGGATAGAGAGTCTTACCAACCAAACTCGTCGACTTATGTGCGGTTTTAGGTGTACCAACCGCCCAAAGACATGCGCATGAGACAAGTGATGGTGAACTTCTAAAAATCAGAGGGTTTGGCACCTAAGGTTAAGGTTCCCACTTCGAGTTCTAGAAAGAGCCGATTCCATTGCACAGCTATCGTTGCATTGGGACTCGATCCATAGTTCGAAGCGAGCGGAATTGAAAAGTGGATTACCCCGCGTTTTTCCTCACGGAGATTCCATTCTCAATTCCTTCTATTGTGTTCCTAAAGGCGGCGCCCGGGGTTTTAGGCGCGGTTGTGTGTGTCCACGTGTTGTGATCATCATAATGCAATTCATGCACAGCAGTTTATCAATCAGCACTTCAAATCATCCACACAACATACATTCCTACGCCCAACCTGCATAAGACAATGTTAATCACGGACTACACCCCTTATTTCTCCAATCTGCCAAAAACATATAACACCTACCATAAGCGGACTTACCTCACCTTCGAGAGCGCCTGCAAAGTTAGAAAAATCACTCAGCGTTTTAATTACGGCCTAAGTCCACTTGAGGTCTAGAATCATATGTTCTAGAGCAAGAGTCCCCAGCGGAGTCGCCAGCTGTCGCGACCCGTCCGAAACGGACGCGGCTAATGGATTACCGATCACGGGTCTTGGATCGACGCGAGCCCTCCCAGGCCCATACCAAATCGCGGCGGGAGTATTTTTCAGAAGGATTCGACGATAAGAGTCGATCGCTTTCGACCTTAGTGTGGTCGTGGTGGCATGTGCAACTTGTGCATGCATTTGGAGTCGCCACCGGTCTTTCTTGGAGGGTAGACCGGAAACCTTATTGACCGATTGGGAGAGATCGATCAATTCTGCGGAACCAGAGATTTTGGGTTCGGGGACTTGGTTACGTTGATGTCATTACCAACGCCCTTTCGGTACCTAACGCGAGTGATTTTCCCTAACTAGGATTTCATGCAGGCGCAATTTTGGGTGAGGTAAGTCTGACTTTGCACATTAACCAGTTTAACATGCTCACGTAATCATAATAAATAAATAGATGCCAATCACATAAACATCTATCCTACGTGGTGATCATGGAATTATGATTTAATGGGTCTCGAGCCAATGAGACCACATTTAATCATTTTAATAACGGAGAGCCGCTCTTCGCTTCTTCTTGGTTTCTTGAACTCTTCAAGAATCGGGCCCCAAAGAGCTCGCCGACTTAAAAGGCTCCTCCACGTAATCCTCGTAGCATTTACATCAACAATTGACTATGCTAAAAATAAAGATTACATGAAAAATAAAAGGAGTACGCAACCTCCATTTAATAATTACAACCCCAAATATATAAATACTCACCATACATTCATACATACATCAATCACATTGATTATGGATTTTTCCATGATCACCACCCTTCCACGTAAGTAATAAATTCACAATTTAAAACTTAGGAAGGCACAATAAAAATTCTACGTTGAATCATATTCAGAATTCTTACGTAAAATAAGATAGCCATAAATTTTCGATTCAAAATTGATTTAGTCTCAATTTTTGCTACGTTGATTAATTTATCATATAAAATAATCAACCTCCATTAGCCATGTAAGACGAACAATTCGTTAATACATATTGGCCATAGTATTGCAAAAATTGCAAAAAATCAATTAAATGCACGAAAACACCTAAGGATCGGCTCTGATACCACTGTTGGGATCCACGTAACACGTAGCGGAAATAAATAACAACCCATACATGTATCTCCAGAGGCGTACTTCGTGCATTTCAATCGAAAAAAAAATCACAAAGCCTCAAAGGGAGTAAATAGATTACCTCTCGTAGCGTGCTTGAACGGAGGTGTCGGTTCGATGTTCTTCGATCTCAGCATCCACAAGTGTTAGGCATCTAGTTCGGACGCACCACCAATTGACGAACGGGGAGACAACTAATAACTCCACAACAATTGTGCTAGCAATATGCGGAATCAATATTCCGAACTTAGCATATTTTGCTCACTCAAGATTATGAGAATATAGAGAGTGTTTGTGTTCTTCTCTCTAAGCTCTCAAAAATTTGCACACTCTACAAAATGTCTCTCCTCTCCCAACCTCAAAACTCTTGCCATCCTTTTATAGCCAAAAATACCTTCTAATAAATTGTATTTAAAAATAGCACTAACAATTATAAATTCTATCTAAAAATAGCACTCACAAATAAATGACATTTAAAAATAGCACTAACAATAGCACTCACAATTTATAATACAAAAATTCTATTTAAAAATAGCACTAACAATAGCACTCACAATTTATAATACAAAAATGCTATTTAAAAATAGCACTAACAATTATAAATTCTATCTAATAATAGCACTCACAAATAAATGACATTTAAAAATAGCACTAACAATAGCACTCACAATTTATAATACAAAAATGCTATTTAAAAATAGCACTAACAATAGCACTCACAATTTATAATACAAAAATGCTATTTAAAAATAGCACTAACAATTATAAATTCTATCTAATAATAGCACTCACAATTTATGATAAATAAATGTCATTTAAAAATAGCACTAACAATAGCACTCACAATTTATGATAAATAAATGTCATTTAAAAATAGCACTAACAATAGCACTCACAATTTATAATACAAAAATGCTATTTAAAAATAACACTAACAATAGCACTCACAATACAAAAATGCTAAAAAAAAGGCACTAACAAAGGTGTTAAAAATAATAACCATTATTATTATTACAAGAGTTAAAGAGGTTACCAAACAGTACAAATATGCATAACGTATAAATACGTATGACGTATAAATACGTAGAGCATACGTATACATCCGTGAAACCGGGGACTAATTGAAAGAAAAATGTGCAATTAAGCCCTTTTGGTAAAAATTGATTAAATTGGAGGGCAAATTGACCTAATTGCACTTTAAGACTTTAGAATCCAATGTCATAGCTTATAAAAAGTGAGAATTGAAAACTAAAAGACTCGAAAATGATTTTTTTTAGGCTCGGTTCGGGTTTATGTTTGTGAAGGAACATAGTGACCCGAGCCGAATTTTTGAGATTTAAAGTGACACACTTGAAGAGGAAATTAAAACAAAATTATCGAATATTTTTGGGTATTTTTCTGACCACGAATGGTATTTTTTTGATTTTTTGGGTATTTTTATAATTAAATAAACTCGAAAAATATTAAAAATACCGAAAAATATTTTTTGTTCAAAATTGGTTCCTAAGGTTAAACCAAAGCTTCCAAAGTTGATTTTGTGATTTTATGACCTTTTTTTTATATTTTTAATTAATTTTAAAGAATAAAAATCACAATAATAAATGGTAAAAACGCAGGTGTCAA
Organism: Rhodomyrtus psidioides; assembly: GCA_021437785.1. Classification (NCBI taxonomy): domain Eukaryota; kingdom Viridiplantae; phylum Streptophyta; class Magnoliopsida; order Myrtales; family Myrtaceae; genus Rhodomyrtus; species Rhodomyrtus psidioides. Next base: position 914,055 of record JAILYB010000134.1, on the reverse strand, counting down.
CAGTCGGGTAGCCATCACCTTTGATCAAAGAACGGTGATCCGGCTCCTTTAACCTTTCAGAATTTGCAGAGAAAGTGAGGATCCAAGGAGGAACAAAGAAAGCTGAGTTAACGGAAAATCAAGCAGTGATATTCCGGTCAAAATGTTCAAGGGATTCTGTCATTTACTGGAAGCGCCAGACTTGGAGGTCTCCGAGCTTGAGCTGCTGGAAGAATTTGAAGATCTCAGGACCGAACCTGACACGAGGGCCATGGAGACCGATCCTTCTAATGATGAAACCCGCGGCTTGGTTAACGAGAACAGTACCCGCGACGGTGATCAGCGTCAGAAAGGGGAATATCTCCAACGCAACACTTCAGGTCAAGTCCATAAACTCGAATTGTTTTTCAGGGAATACCCCTATCCGGACATGGAACAGAAAATCAAAATGGGCCAGGAGATAGGGTGGGAGCCTCGGAAGGTCAAGTGTTGGTTTGAAAACAAACGAACCCGGCTGAAGCAGCAACACGATCGGCACGAGTTAGCGATTGTGAGGGAGGAAAATGAAAAGCTTCAAATAAAAAACATTCAGTACAAAAAAGCTCTAAGCATCGCTATTTGCCTTGAGTGCGGTAACCCTGTTCCCACGGACGGAGTATTCGCTGAAGGGCCAGATCTGGGGGTTTATAATGCTCATTTGTTGCAATGCCCTTCGCAGCATCTTTCGGAACAGGCGGGTACCGCCGAGGATCTACAAGAGGAAACTAGTGCTATAAGGTCAAAGTCTACGCCCATTGTGGAAGGGAACATGCGTCATGACAAGTCGGGTCCGCTCAATGATGAACTCACCATCATGACCAGCCGATCTGAGACCACTAAATCCCCTCCAGAGCAACCTCCAACACGACCAGATTCCGAGAAGAGTAACCGCCAAGTTGCTGACACCACTTCGGTTAGCAAGAAAATAAGATTTCGTTGGACCCCGGAGTTTCATAGCAAATTTGTTGATGCGGTTCAACAGTTGGGGATCAGTTTTGCTTGCCCATCGCGCATACTCGAAATCATGAACGTGCCGGGACTGACTAAAAATATGGTCAAGAATCACCTTTGGCGCTACAAGAAACTACTGAGAGATGGACGAGCGTCGCTAGACCAAGATAGAGGCGGTTCAACACGACCAGATTCCGCGAAGAATAGCCGCCGAGTTGCCAACCCTACTTCGGCTAGCAAGAAAACAAGGTTTTATTGGACCTCGGAGCTTCATAGCAAATTTGTTGATGCAGTTCAACAGTTAGGGATCAGTTTGGCTCGCCCATCGCGCATACTCGAGATCATGAACATGCCGGAACTGGATAGAAATAAAGTCAGGAACCACCTTTGGTGCTACAAAAGACTACTGAGAGATGGACGAGTGGCGCTAGACCAAGATAAAGGCAGTTCAAGTTTAAACGATGAGCATGGCTGTGATCGCAATCCTCATGAAGCAGGAAGCATCCAATCACCTCTTAACACCGATGGGACTGACAATTACACGGTCGATTGTTCAGGCATCAATCAGAGTACTCCCCTGGGTTATCCTAGTACTCCTCAGGAGTATGTACCGCAATTTCAGCAAATCGGGACCCCCCAGTCTGAGCACCGACTGGCCGTTAATGCTAGTCCTACAGCGGATCTAACATTGGCAGGAGATGCACGTACAATCTTGCGAGACGATTACGGAGATTCCGGCTCGAAGAATCAGGTGGTCCATGACGAAAATGGCGAAAAGATTCCTTCTCCAGTAGTCGACAATACTCAACCTGAGTGTCAGTCGCTCGATGGTTCAGACGATCTCCTTGAAAACATCTATTCTTGGTTCGATCGGCCGAATTCCCCCCTGAGTTACCCTGGTACTCCCCAAGAGTATGCACAACAATTTCAGCAGGTATGGACTCCCCAATTTGAGCATCAACCGATCGTTAGTGTTATTCCTACGGCGAATCCAGCATTGGATACAAACCTACTGGACAACGATGAAAATACCAACTCGAGAAGTGAGGTTGTTCATGTCGAAAGTAGTGTGAGGAACCCATCGCCAACGGTTGAGGATGCCCGACTTGGGCGTCAATGGCTTGAAATTTCAAGTGAGTCCCTCAGTGAGCAACTCGGCGTGTGGATCACGCATAAACCGAGGAACCAGGTTGTTCATGCCGAAAATGGGAGAAGCCCGTCACCAGCAATTAAGAATGCTCAACTTGAACGACTCGAGCGGTCGGACGATCTCCTGAATGAGCAACTCAGCCTATGGGTCAAGCATTTTGGAACAAGTGCATCTTCGCAGTCGTGACCGGTACCGGCGACCGAACATCTGGTTCGAAGCTCGTGTGCTAAATCATTAGAAGGCTCAGGAGAGTGAGAGGTGAATACGTCGAATGAATGTGTTACGGATCTCGTTGTAAAGTCCCCGCGGGAACATTTTAATTAACGCTGAAAACTAACCGCTCTGAGTGTCAACATTACCCTTTGAACGTCTTCGAGCCAAGGGCCATGGATTAATCACTTAATCTGTGGAGCAAATTCCATGAACGATGACTATCACCCGCGGAGCATAATGGGATCTACCCCGTTCAGCACGAAATACGTTTGGTCACGAAGCCTCCCATTTGGTAAAACGATGTATCGTTCCTAAACGATCTTCAACCGAATACCAAAGTAATGTCTTATTTCTTTCCCTTCTCAGGTGATAAACGTGGATAAATCACTCAAGGAGCCATCTGTTCAAATAACAAAACAGACGTTGCCCAACCAGGGGCAGCTGAACCATTGATATTGCAAATATTCCAAGCATGGATAAGCGGATTTGATAGACGTGGTTCATATCAATACGCGACGTCAGAACGGGATGAGAACCAAGAGTAAAGTTGTATCGTCCCAATTTGTCTTCAATTTGGGAATATGAGTTAACACTTGTTATTTACCCTTGATAGGGACTCGCCCTCAAGGAGGACAGATTTTCACAACCTGTGTGCGCTCGCGGGGGCACACGACCAAGGGGATCTTCGGCCACGGTGGGCAGGTAAGTATCACTTTCCCCAATCCATTGAAGATGTTAAATAAAAAACAGAGAGAAAAAGAAAAGCTTTCAGAATCAAATGTCTAGAAAAGACATAGAATTCAAACTTCATTGGCATTCATGTTTTAAAACAGGAGGTTGTCTGAACATGAATAAGAACATGCATGGTGCATCATAAAATCCCCTTGACGGGTAAAACTTTTGAGAAAATTGAAAGAGATTTTTTCCAATCAAAAGTGCAAAACTTTCAAAAGGACGTTTTCTCAAAAGACGAAAGGCAAAGCCTAATCCAAACACGTCCTATACACACTTGAGAGAGAGGTGGAGCGGATCAGATAGCAAAATCTGGACCTACGGAAGTAGGGACCATCCGCAGCGATTACATGGAATGGGACGACGGAGGCATTCGTTTCTTATCCCCAAACACTACAGGTGACCATTGACAACCCCTTCGAACGGCGGTTTTCATTCTCAACCCTGTCAAGAACCGCCCCACATCGGGGCAAAATGGAAGTGAGTCCAACAGCATCAGGAGAAAATGGTTAGAAATTTTCTTGCTCGGACTAACATTAATCTTTGTGTGTTGTTTATATGGTAATCCAAGTGCCATAGGATGACGAGAAGCATTCATTTCTCTATCCCACACACTGAATCCTTTGCACAGCCAACTTGAGCCTGCAAATTCATTTCATGAACTCATTGGTGATCATTCCAAGACGGATGCACCACCACCTCAAAAATGGAAGAGTTCAAGACTCAGGGATTACGAAGAAGATTCCCGGGCTGATATTTAAAGATGTTTAGACTTTCAGACATATGTTTAACACGATCCCATGAAGATGAGAAAAGTGGGATTTCAAAAATAAATGAAAAAAAAAATCCACGGCATCGAGAAAAAGCAAAGTGCCTGGTAAAAGCAAGGCCGATGCTCGTGTAAGTTGTTTGATTGATCCGCAATGAAGCTGGATGGGAAAAGAGGAAATCCCTAATGGAGTCAGATCAAAAAGACTACTCCTCCAAATGATGTCAGGCGTGGAAGACGCAGACATAGTTGTCAAAAGCGGTTGCATGCCTCAAAAATTGAAGATGCAAAATGGAAAAGACATGTGACAAGTTTGCAATGATCACCAATGTCAATCCCCTCATAAATTCTGGGCCAAAAACAAGCCTTTTTCGGTCCCCAATCCTACCAACATCATAACCCTGAAACAGTCTTCTCTGACTAAGACACTTGGGTTAACATATTGCTTAGCTCGAAGAAGTACGAGCAAGACTATTTCTTTCTCATTTTGCAGGGTTCTTGACTTGTAAACCCGGAGCAGATGGTGAAGGATTTCATTCAGTGGCCTCGACTCCAAAGCGGGCCCCCCTTGAAAACCAATATCCAAGCCCAACATTACGGCCCCGTGGAAGACCTCCCGACCGATCAAAATGTATGCGCTGCGAATGATCCTAAAACCTAGGCACAGGTTAGTAGGAGGTTGAGCGCATTCCTTACAAAAGACCATTATCACAGAGCGGTGAGGAGCCCTCTTGGATGAGAAATTCTCCAATAGATGTTTTGAATAAACACTTTTTGGAAATTTCAAATTGTTTGATCCAGATTTTCCGTGCAAGGGATTTGTGATCACATTTGCATGTTGCAAGAATGCTTTGGATAACCTCCAGCATCAAAACGCACATTTCATGATTAAGACTTAAATCATACGATTTTGTCAGATGGACAACCGTCGTCTTCCCTAAGATTGCTAATGTTTTCTTGGTGAAGAAAAATTTTTCAGGCTCGAACTTCTGCAGGATCCGTTGGAAACACCAATCTCCCAGAATATCACCTCAACAGACTTAAGTGAAGCTTTGTCAAGATAAAATCTTTCACTGCTTCAAAATTGAATTCCCGACAAGTTTCGGGATCTTTCAAAAGAATGGATGAGGATAAAACCCCTTTTCAAAAAAATCAAACAGTCCTAGCTGGACGTGGAGAACCCTCGTCTCGGGACCCCTTTTAAACAAAATCAAGCAGTCTCATCGGACGTGGAGAACCCTCGTCATGAGACCCCATTTCAAAATTCAAGCAGTCTCATCGGACGTGGAGAACCCTCGTCATGAGACCCCTTTTCAAAACAAACGAAGGTAGATACCGCCTGAAGGGTCAAACAAAGGTAGAAACCGCCTGAAGGGTCAAATCAAAGGTAGAAACCGCCTGAAGGATCAAGTCAGAGGTAGAAACCGCCTGAAGGGTCAGCTCACGGTAGAAACCGCCTGAAGGGTCAACACAACGGTAGAAACCGCCTGAATGGTCAACCCAATAGTAAAAGTCACTTAACTGGTCAACTCAATGGTCCGATCCACCATACAGATCAAAATCCTTGGCAAATCCCAAATGGGACGCGTCTTCCTTAGATTCCTATCAGTTAGGAATCCCATGATGGTATGACCTACCATACAGGTCAGAGTTTAATCTCCCTAGGATATCCTGAATGATGAGTCCTAGGTATCTGCTTGAAAGTTGTCGCAACCGGCAGCATCCGACAGGTGAGCTTCAGGTAAGTCTCTCTCACTCCGGCCCATGTTCCAAGGGTTAGAGCGAACCGGGGATTATTTCGAGATTTCATCAAATGGCCTTAAGGGTCCGATGTCATGGCATTTCTCCTTTTCCAATTGAGTGGGTTAAGAATCAGGTGTCATCTTATCTTTGAGAGAAACCTCTAACGAGATTCCTCTCAAAGAGGGGCAGCTGTTGACACCTAATTTTTGACCATATATTATTGTGATTTTTATCCTTTAAAATTAATTAAAAATATCAAAAAAAGTTCATAAAATCACAAAATCAACTTTGGAAGCCTTGGCTTGGCCTTAGGAACCATTTTGACCAAAAAATAATTTTCATAATTTTCATTTTTTTAATATTTTCGAAAAATACAAAAAAAAAGAAAATCAAGAAAAATAATATTTGAGGTCACAAAAATTATATAAAAATAGTCGGTATTTTTATTTTTATTTTGTCTATTTTCTGACCTCATAAAAAAGTAAAATTCAGGTTCGATTTTAGGTGTTCTCTGATCACCATAAAATTGAATTTGGCAAAAATATTAGTAATAATTAAAAGGAAAATGTGAAACATCATCATTTAAAAGAAAAAGCAAAAAGAAAAAGTGTGTGTTTAATTAATGATTTTATCTCTCTTTTTATTTATTTATTTATTTTATTATATTTTATTTTCTCTTTCTCTCCTTTTCATTTTTTTTCTTTTTCTTTTTCTTTTTCTTTTTCTTTTTCTTTTTCTTCTTTTTCTTTCTTTTCTTTCCCACGGCCGCTCCCCATCTCTTCCCTTTTTTGTTTTCCCACGACACCTTGGCCCGCTGGTCTTCTTCTTCATCTTCTATTTTAGTTGAAGGCACCCCCGTCGACACCCCTCCTGGAGCGAGGAGACCACCCGACGCCCTCCTCTGGTGTTTTCGACCACCGCGCGACGCCACCATCGCTGTCCGCCCGTCGAGCCGCCGTCGCCTCTCCCTCCTCTGTCGCACCTTGCACCTCCCCCCATGCCTGTCATCTTTCACTGTTCGCGGATCCTTGAGCTCCCGCGACTCCATCTTCTTCCTCCTCACATGTTCTGTTATTCCACCCTCCATGCTCAACTCGACACCATGCTGCCGCCTCTGTCTTTGTCCATCGTTGCACCGTTCTCAGCCCATTGACGCTCCGAGCCAGCCCTCACCGAGCTCCCCTTACCGGCCCGTGTGTATTCCCCCAGCACCATCCATCACTCGAACCCCTCATCTCTCTACCCTGAAGACCTTCGGCCACCCCTTGACTGCCAACCTCGCGTTTCATCGTCCCTCGCCGTCGTCGAATTCCACCCGTAACTGACCTGAACACCTCGGTTGCCTACCCACGAGCCATCGAGGACCTGAAGGCCAGAGAGTCCTTCAGCCATGGTATGACCTCAGCCCTCTTCGGCTGTTGTTGTCACGCGCCCGTTGAGCTTAAGTTGGAGACCACCGCTGCCTTAAGAGACCGAAGATCTCATCATCACCTCAGCCGCTTTAGGTCGTCACACTGTGATCAACCGCCGTGACCCGAGCCGAGTCAAGCCCTTCCCATGTTGCCGAGGGAAGCTGAGAATGCTGAGAACCTCGAGGATCCCGCAGAGTTATCATAGCCGTTGGCCGTGCCTTGCCGGGCCACCCGCGTCGCCGCCACCTCAGACCATTTTTATGGCCGGCCACCACCATCTCTCTGGTATCTGCATTCGGGAAGACGGTGAGAGGGGAGGATCACGTGAATAAGTTCCAGTTTAGTTTTCAGAGGATAAGGTGACGCTGCGACAGTGACCATGGAGGCTTGCTTCCTCACCTCAAATTCCTTCACCAACTTTAATAGCAATGACGCCGACTCCCCCCCACCGATGGATTGAACGAGCAAGCGTCGGTCCCGGCTCCCAACCGCCGTCAGCTCGTCGGCTCGTCGCTGTCCCGCCATCATCCGAGCCTGGCGGTCCATCCGTCTGCGACGTCGAGATATGGACTTGAAGCTGTCCCAACAGCACCAGATTTGTCCAAGAAGTGGTGGCGTGCGAGCACAGTTCGTCGAACCAACCCGAACCGGAGGTGGCGCGAGTTGATCCGATAGCGGCGACGCATGAACAAACCCAGTGGTATGACGGCATGCGTGAGCAATGGGCGGCGAGGCGATCCGAACCAGTGGCAGTGTGGGGGTAGTTCTTGATGGCGATACGACGGTAGAGGTCCGGTGAAGTTGACGTGCGTGGAACCACGGTGTCAACACCCGAGCTCTACCCAACCTCCTCAGCGTTGCATGGAAGGGATGATGAATAGTAGAAGGAGGGTGGCAGCTCATTTGTCTTTTGTTTCGGGCCGATCAATGGGTTGGCGCAATAGAAGAGAGTGAAGATTAGTTGGGCTTGGCCTCTCTTTTCTTTTGGTGGGCTGGTCCATGGATGAAGAGCAAAGGACGGACGCTAGGGAATTGGGCCAAGGAAATCGCAAACCCAGCCCTATAAAAAGGAAGAAGTTTTGGCCCGTTTCTTTTGTGCCGACGCGCATAGGGACGGTCGCATGTCAGGATTTGATGATTGAAGATCGTTGGCCAATCAGGTATATTTACGTTCTCGACCCGTATATCAGGTTTATTTTTCTAAAGTATTGTCATTATAGGCTTGATTTGCGTGCCTTTATTTCAATTTGGTAGTTAGCTTGTTTATTTGGTTAAGTGTGGTATTTTGTCAAAAATAATAAATAAAAATAAAAATAATATTTTTAGAAAATATAAAAAAAATTATTATTAAGAAAAAAAAAATCTAAAAAATCCAGGAAAATCCCAAAAAAATAGGAAATGGCCACAATCAACTGGCCAGGGCTCACCCCGGGTGTTTCGAACCCAATCCTTCTTAAAATGACGATTTCGCCCTTTGGGCTAATTGTCCCCAAGTCTTTCCATTTTACCCCTGGTCTGAAATCACACATTCCCTAAGCCCTTATGGCTATGCTAGGAAGCCGTTGATTTGACTTGGTGCGTATTGATGTGATTTATTTACGTATTTGATTGCTCTTTCACTTAGATTGATTGTGATTGATAGAAATAGTCTTCCAATCTGTATGAAATCCCGAATTAAGCCTACCTCACCTAAGATTGCGCCTGCATGAATTCTTAGTCAGGAAAATTACTCGCGTTAGGTACCGAAAGGGCGTTGGTAACGACACCAGCGTAACCAAGTCCCCGAACCCGAAATCTCTGGTTCCGCAGAATTGATCGATCTCTCCCAATCGGTCAATAAGGTTTCCGGTCTACCCTCCAAGAAAGACCGGTGGCGACTCCAAATGCATGCACAAGTTGCACATGCCACCACGACCACACTAAGGTCGAAAGCGATCGACTGTTATCGTCGAATCCCTTTGAAAAATACTCCCGCCGCGATTTGGTATGGGCCTGGGAGGGCCCGCGCCGATCCAAGACCCGCGATCGGTAATCCATTAGCCGCGTCCGCTTTCGGACGGGTCGCGACAGCTGGCGACTCCACTGGGGACTCTTGTTCTAGAACCTATGGTTCTAGACCTCAAGTGGACTTAGGCCGTAATTAAAACGCTGAGTGATTTTTCTAACCCTGCAGGCGCTCTTGAAGGTGAGGTAAGTCCGCTCATGGTAGGTGTTATATGTTTTTGCAGATTGGAGAGATAAGGGGTGTAGTCCGTGATTAACATTGTCTTATGCAGGTTGGCGTAGGAATGTATGTTGTATGGATGATTTGAAGCGCCGATTGATAAACTGTTGTGCATGACTTGCATTGTGATACTCACAACACATGAACACACACAATCGCGCCTAAAACCCCAGGCGCCGCCTTTAGGAACACAATAGAAGGAATTGAAAATGGAATCTTCGTGAGGAAAAACACGGGGTAATCCACTTTTCAATTCCGCTCGCTTCGAACTATGGATCGAGTCCCAATGCAACGATAGCTGTGCAATGGAATCGGCTCTTTCTAGAACTCGAGGTGGGAACCTTAAACCTTAGGTGCCAAACCCTCTGATTTTTAGAAGTTTACCATCACTTGTCTCATGCGCATGTCTTTGGGCGGTTGGTACACCTAAAACCGCACATAAGTCGACGAGTTTGGTTGGTAAGACTCTCTATACCTCAAATCTATTACAGTTCATATAAATATAGGCATTTCATTCATTGCATTCTGGTGATTAGATTAAATGCCATTTCAAGGATAGATATGTGTGTTTTTCCCAAACGTCCTTGATAGAAGACGAAGAGGATGATATCCCATGACAAGCACCGAGTGAGCAACAAAGGAGCCTACTATGGACATTATTGAGATATCGTCCAATGAAGATGACGAGTTGGGGCAAGTGATCAGGAAGTCACAGATCGAACTTGGGGCATCCTTAAACGTTAGGATCACATTCCTTTGTCTCATTTTCCGTTACTAGTCCTCTTGTATAGGGTTTATTTTTACCGATGTTTTCTCTATCTCACCCCTTAGAGTGATTGTATTAGGGATCTATTGGTGTATACATTCAGATGGAGCTTGGTTGTATTTCTTTTAACGGGTCATGGGAATGTGATAGTGGCATTTTCTCTAATCATCCGAATACTCCCAAGTCAAGTTTATAATTCCTTTAGAGGAAATCAAAATTGGAAATCTTGCATGACCTTTTTGGTCGTATAGGGTAATCCAACCCCAATTTCGCTAGAAGGAATTATACACTTGAATCGGTTCATGCATGTGTTACGCCACTTGTAATCCACGATAATTGATCAAGAGTACCGGCATTGTTTCAAATTTAATGACGAGATAGATGTCCAAATTGCCCTCGTTCTTAACAAAACGGCTTTGATCTGGATGCCGTATCTTCAATTAAATTTAAAACGCGTCGTTGGTCAAAAGCGATTATCATGAATTACATTCCTTTCAATAGTATGCTTTCCTTCGAGGAATATTGATAAAAACTTTTCGCACAAGATTATCCTTGTAAAAGTTTTTGTCTTTATTAATCACGAGCAAGCATAAGATTGAAAGGGGTTTATGCTTTCTTTTTCAAATTATTCCTTCTGATTCGGTCGTTTCATTTGCAGGTAAAAAAATAGGTAATAGAGAGAAATCTTTTCCTGGATAAGTCTGAGGCTATTCTTTCATCTGATCATGAGCGAGTTAGAAAATCAGAACACATCTACTCGACTTATTATGGATCAGCTCATCCAAGTCTAAGATGTCCGGATGCTCGAAGAAATGGATCATATAAAAGCTAAAACAAACACGGGGGCTTTCATTCATTCTTGCCCAAACCAGATCATACAATTCATTGGGGTGGAAAAGTAAAGCAGAAGTGAGCCCTAATCAACGACACAAAGGAGCCCAGCTGGCCCTCCAGGTTATGGATGCTTTGTTTATACGCACCACTCCGCGTATCATGGTCCGCAAGCCAAGCCCAAGGAACCATTGTTGACCAAAAAATAATTTTTATATTTTTCACATTTTTTAGTATTTTTAGAAAATAGGAAAATACTCAAAAAATTCAAGAAAAATACCATTCGAGGTCACAAAAATATGGAAAAATGTCCCATATTTTTCTTTTTAATCCCTTGTATTTTTGACCTCACAAAAAGTTCAAAATTAAATTCAATTATGGGTGTTCCTTTGTAACCCGTACTATTGAATTTGAGAAAAAAATATCAATTGAGTCTTTTAAATTCCAATTTTGGCATTTTCTAGGATCTGGACATTTAATCTAATCGTCCCCCACTTCAATTTGACCTAATTGTTCGGATAAATTGTTCAATTGCAATCATAATTGCATTTTAGTTCTTGAAATTGAGCATAATCAAAATTACTTTCAATTCAAGGGCTACCATTACAAATTGAACATGCCACCCAATGGATTTCACCATTTTAAATCCATTGGCATAGGTGGTTTGACCCAATTTGATCATCTGCACCCTCAATTACACGATCCCCAATTTCCAATTAAATAGGAATTTGAGGGTTTTATAGAAATTGATGAAAATTTTTGGGCAAAACCACATTTTTAGATAAAATCCATGCCCTAAATTCGATTCTAAGGCTCAATTGCAAAATTTTCCTAGAAATTTGGGTTTAATTTGAAAAATGATAAGTCGAAACCGATTCGGACCGGTCGAACCGGTCCAGAACAGTGTCGTCTTCCCCACTGAGCCTCCGTGCAGATGAACAGTGCCAAGACGAGTTTCAACAACAAAATTGACCGACCGATCGACCATAATCGGAGAGGCATTGTTGGGCATTTAATCCTTTAGACCATTCCCCATCGATCGGGACCGGAATGGTGATCAACGACCGCCGGAGCAGATAATAATTGGCCGGTCAAGACACGAGACATGCGAAAGTCAACAAGTGCCAAATGCAAGCCAAATTCGTGCCAAATCGCTCAGGATTAGAACCCGCCGGAGGATTAAACGAAGCTAAACAGAATACCCCAGTCTCCCCGACGTCGTTTGGACCTGAAATCACGTGGCTACACGTGCGATTCAAGTCTGTTAGTCCTTGCCGACCCCCGCCAAAATTCGAAACAGGTATATAAACTAAGAAGCCTTCGCGAAGCAAGGTGTGGTTGAATTCAGTTCGAGGAGAAGAAACTGAATCGAGAGAGAGAAAGAAAGAGAGAGAAAGAGCTCACCTTCCCTCGCGGTGGTCGAAGGTTAGAGCTCAAATTGCAGAGCGCCGATTGGGCCTTCCAAGGCAAAACCAAAGCTCCACGAGGTCACCAAGAGGCCGCCCAGAGTCCCTTGAGTCGATCGCTGTCAAGCCGCGCACGCGAAGCCCACGAAAGCAGGTAAGACGTAGCTTCAAGCTCTCTACTGTGCATCAATGGCGACTTGCCTGCTTCACGATCATTCTTGCGATTTGTGTGTGCATTTTGTTCCTTGAACACCACTGACCATGTTCACGTCTTGATTTTGCATCGATTTCGCTCATAACCCCTGAATCGAGTCTTTACACTTAGCCTCCACAGCCGATTCTTGCCCAGCCAAACCTGGGTCGAGCGGGCTCAATCGGAGCCCGAGGTAAGTCTCCCGAACCTCCTGCCATGTTAATCCGTGGAAGAATTGATCTGATTTCGTGTGACCTGTGTGATTGAGTTTCCATGGCCGTACTCGGCAGTTCGCATGATACTCTCGATTCTGCAAGTAGGTCGCCTCGATTCTAAGATATGTTAAGATAGAGATGATTGCGAGTCGATTGCCGTCGATTTCATGAGATTTCATCGAGAGTTCACCGCTAGATCATCATCGGAGAACCACAGCCGTCCACTCTACCGGAGTCGCGAGGTTGAAGAAGAAGCTGACATGGCACGGTCAAACGGTCAAACTCCTAGTTGGCATTCGGCCATTGGTCCACGTGTCTGTCGAGTCAGCTCGACCGTTAGTCTGTTAGGGTGAGTCAGCGTAGATCGGACGATTCAGGTTAATCGAGTCCAACAAATGGTGGTCGTCCGATTAGAAATTAGGATAATTCGAAAAAGATTTTAAATCGGAAATAAAAAATGGTTGAAACGGCACCGTATGGGTTAGTTAGTGGACGGCATCATTTAGGTTAATATGAATAGACGATCTAGATCGAGTCTTAGGATCTAATCGTGGCCGTAGGTTTTGGTAATCTGATCTGGCGATCGTGGATTAGCCGCGCGGTTCAATAGGAACCGTCGGATCAAGTCTAAATAATCAGAAAAATAAAAAGGAATAAACGGCGTCGTTTCGTGGCTGTGGATCGCGCGGGTCCGGGTCTGGGCCGGGTTCCGACCCGGTCCGAATCACATTTTTTTAATTAAAAAATCAAAAAATGATTTAATATATATATATATATATAAATCAGAAAATTCCTAGAAAATTTCAAAAAATGTGGAAAAATTGTGGAAAAATCCTAGACACCCCAGAAACCCCCCAAAAATCAAGGATTGACCACAGACAACTGGTCAACCCTATTTTTGGGGTTTCTTATCCATTCTCCTGAGACTTGACGACATTACCCTTTAGGGGTAAGTCGCCCCTGCTGAGTATGCGAGATAAGGCCGATAACGCCGAGGTAAGAATCAGGGTCGATTAGACGACCAATTCTCGAGTTTGGGTTTCGAGTCCCGCACCTTTTCTCAAAATGACGATTTTGCCCTTCAATAGGAAAATTGTCTTTCTTGTCTCAATCGAGTTCTGAAAATTGCTTAAAGTTAGGGTTTGGGTCAGGTGGACGACCAACCCTAATATTTGAGATTTCCAGTTCTCGTCTCTGTCCAAATGACGACTTTACCCCTCCAAGGGTAAAATCACTTGAAAATTCCAGAAAAATCCTGGAAATTCCCGAAAAATAGGAAATGGATTGGATTGATGGCCAATCCTATTTCCCCTATCTTCTGACTTCCCAATTTATCTAAAATGACAAATTTACCCTTTTAAGGATAAATTTTCCCGAATTATTCAAAATCACGATTCTGCCCCTCATGGGCAAATCATATCCAAATCACTCCTAAGCCTTGATTGATATTTCTCTAGGCTAATAGGGCCTCATTAGGGATACCATGCTGATTTCATGCGTTTTATCTGCATGTACTGGATCCTTGATTTGCGCATTTACTTCTATTGATTGTGATTGATAGGGTAATAATTCCCATCTGCATGAACTCCTAGATTTAGGATCTGTACCCCACTCATCTGTATGAAATCCTAGGATCAGATAAACCATTCAGCTTAGGTACCGAAAGGGCGTCAACTTTGACAGTCGACGTAACTAAGTCCCCGAACCCACTTCTCTGGTTTCCGCAGAATCGAATAGACCACTCCCAACTATTCGATAGGATTTCCGATCGTACCCTCCACGAAACGATTGGTGGCGACTCCTTGGCATGCACACTCATCACATGTCACTAGACCGCACTGAAGGTCGATCACGTATATCCAGCAGTTGCGACTTGGGTAATGGACCTTGGGAGAGGCCCGCGTCCGATCATGCAACATCGGACGGCCCATTAACCCTCGCTAGCCCAATTAGATGGCGCGCTCGGGAGGGTCGCGACACTCCATTCTCCTTTGCCATATTTGTGGCGCAACAGATGACACGATATGGCAAAACAGATGACATGATTAGACTGAATCAGAAGCGGAACCAGAAAAGGTGGTTAGGGTTTGAAAGCGATGGCTGGTATGAGACAAGCAAGGCTGAGAAAGGATCCCATCTTTCAATGGAAACAGTAGTCAAAGGAAAAAAAATAAGGGTTTTAGGGTGGGTGGATTGGGCGATTTCCACTTTTAGGGTTAGGGTTTGGTGTCAATCGAGGGTAAGAAGCCATTACTACACCTGCGGTAGAGAGGCGCTACACCTGCGGTAGAGAGAGAAATTGGCAAAAAAGCTCCATTCCTTTTTTTGTGAGCAGTTGGAATTCGATCACTTGTTAGAGAGGCAAGATGATGGTCCTCTTCACAGCCTTGAACATTTCCTACATTCCGGATCCCAATTGGATGCTCGTAGAGCTAGGATCCTAAGCTTGCCATTGAAGGAGGACAACCAAGTGCGGAAGCTGTTGAAATGGTAAATAAGGAGGGAAAGAAACGTAAAGAAGATGAATTGCTCTATCGATGGCATCTATTGAACACAATATAAGATCGATTGTATGACTTATTTATTAAGTTCAAATACAAAGCGGAGGAGCAAGATGTGGACAAATTTTTTATTGCAAAGTATTTTGATTTCAAATTTGTTGACACTGCCCTCATGTCGCTGTCGCGACCCTCTTGAGGTTGTCGGGCTCTCGAGGGCTAATGGGCCGTCCTGTCTGGTCGGACGCGGGCCTCTCCCAAGGCCCATTACCCAAATCGCAACGGAGGTATGCGTGATCGACTTTCAGTGTGGTCTAGTGACATGTGCTAAGTGTGCATGCCATGGAGTCGCCACCAATCATTTTTTTAGGGTGTGATTGGACCACCCAATCGAATAGTTGGGAGTTTCTATTCAATTCTGCGAGAACCAGAGAAATGGTTTCGGGGACTTAGTTACACCAACAGTCAGAGTTGACGCCCTTTCGGTACCTAAGTTGACTGAATTTTCTAGCCTGAGATTCATGCGGATGAGTAAGGTATGAACCCTAAATCTAGAAATTCATGCAGATAGGAGTGATTATCCTAGCAATCACAATCAGTAATAAAATGCGCAACTCAAGGAATCTAGATATGCAAATAAATCACATGGCATTCCTAGTAAGGCCCTATTTATCAATCACAGCTCAAGAATGATTTAGCTGTCCTAGCCATTCTACACATGATCTAACCTAAGAAAAGCATTAGAAAGCATCGAAGGAGTTCGAGAGTACTCACATGGAGTTCGCCGTGCCCTGGTTTGGTCTTAGACGAGCTATCGAGCTCATGCCGACCCGATTATATTTGGGAATCCACTCGGCGTTTTACATCATAAAATCATGTGAAACAAAAACGAAAATATTCAGCAAGGGGAATTTATTGTAGATGGTGGTCGATCTAATTGGACGTCAAGACTAAAAAATATGTAGAAATTTACAAATTAAAATACTCGAATGACATTTTTTTGCCAAATTCAACTCTATGCGTCGTGAAGAAACACATGCAATTGAACTTGAATTTTGACTATTTATGAGTTCAAAATGAAAAGGAAATTAAAATAAAAATATTGACTATTTTTCTATATTTTTACGACATCGAACGCTATTTTTCTTCATTTTTCATGTATTTTTCTATTTTTGGAAAATATTAAAAAATATTAAAAAATATGACAAATTATTTTTTATCAAAAATGGTTCCTTTAGCTTGGTCAAGGCTACCAAAGATGATTTTTTAATGTTTTTAACTTTTTATATATTTTTTATGAATTTTTTTAAAAATAAACTATGAAAGACTGATCAAAAATCAGGTGTCAACAGCTGCCCCTCTTTGAGAGGAATTTCGTCAGAGGTTTCTCTCAAAGACAAGGTGACACCTGTGTTCCGATCGACTCGACTGGGAAAATAAAAGAAATCATGACATCCAATTTTCATGCCCATCAATGTGTGCTTTTCCTTAAAAAGAGATGTGCTCATTCAATTCCCTGATATGATGTAAGAAAGTTAAGGAGTAGATAGACTTCCCTGCCCCTTACCTGTCGAATGCTTGCGGCATTTGCTTTGTCTGATGGGTTCAAGTAGATTCCTAAGGACTTGTCATCGGAGTGTCCTGGGGATGTTAAGCTCTGACCTGTATGGTAGGTCAAACCATAATGGAATTCCTAACTGATAGGAACCTAAGGAAGACGCATCCCACATTTGGGAATTTGCCAAGGGTTTTGATCCGTGTGGTGGACTAAACTAGAAATGGCTTGCCTAATGTAAGGCTTATTAGGGAAAACGAATCCTCCCGCGTTCGGGATTCATCAAGGTTTTGATCCGTATGGTGGATCGGACCATTGGGTTGATCCTTCAGGCGGTCTCTACCAGTCCTTTGACCCTTCAGGCGGTTTCTACCATTCATTGACCTTTCATGCGGTTTCTACAATTGAGTTGACCCTTCAGGCGGTTTCTACCATTGGTTGACCCTTCAGGCGGTTTCTACCATACATTGACCCTTCAGGCGGTTTCTACCATTGTTTTGACCCTTCATGCGGTTTCTTCCATTGGTTGACCCTTCAGGCGGTTTCTACCATACATTGACCCTTCAGGCGGTTTCTACCATTGTGTTGACCCTTCAGGCGGTTTCTACCATTGAGTTGACCCTTCAGGCGGTTTCTACCATTTATGAGATTCCAAACTGATATGAATCAAAGGATGACGTACCCGCTCTTCGGGGCTAGTCGAAGACTCGATCATTCTATGGATCGGTCTTAGAAAAGATTTGCCTACTAAAAGGCTTCACCTAAGGATGACGCACCCAGTCTTTGGGGCGGCCAAAAGTCCTGCAGAAAGCTTAGACTTGAAAAAATTTTCCTAGCCAAGAAGATATTAGTAATCTTTGGGAAGACAATAATTGTCTAACTGACAAAATTCTACGACTTAAGTTTTAGTCATGAAATGTGCATTTTGATTGCTGGAGGTTATCCAAAACATTCCTGCCATATACAGATGTGATCATAAATTCCTTGCACGGAAACTCTAGATCAAACAATTTGAAAATTTCAAAAAGAGTTTGCTCAAAACATCCATTGGAGTATTTCTCATCCAAGAAGGCTCCTCACTACTCTATGATAATGATCTTTAATAGGGAAAGTGCTCAATTTCCTACCGACCTGTGCCTGGGTTTCAGGATCATTCGCAACGCATACATTTCGACCGATCAGGAGGTCTTTCACGGGACCGTAGTGTTAGGCTTGGATATCGGTTTCCAAGGGGGACTCACTTTTGAGTCAAGGCCGTTGAACAAAAATTTTCACTATCTGCTCTGGGTTTACAAGTCAAGAACCCTGTAAAATGAGAAAGAAATAGTCTTGCTCGTACTTCTTTGAGCTAAGTTATACATTAACCCAAGTGTCTTAGTCAGATGAGACTGCTTCAGGGTTGTAACATTGGAAGGATTGGGGACCGAAAAAGGCTTATTTTTTGCCCAGAAATTGTGAAGGGTTTGGCATTGGTGATCATTGCAAATTTGCCACATGTCCTTCGAAGAACATCTCCATTTCTTGAAGTGTACACTCCTCTTTTAGAGCGCACAAGGATGTTTAAAAGCGTCTCTTGTTACATTAAGAGACCGTCTGTTTGTGTGTTTGCAATTTGAGCACGACATCATTTGGAGAGTAGTCATCTTGATCTGACTCCTTTGCAGGGTCTTTTCATCGTATATCTAGACTTTACTGGGGATATTTTGAATAGACATCAGCCTTGCTTTTTACCAGGCACTTTGCTTTTTCTTGATGTCTAGGGATTTTTCTTTTCCCCCTTTTTTTAATCCCGTGTTTTTCTTTTCTTTTGGAGTTAGGATTTTCGGCAATCATGCTAGATATGCAACTTAAACTTTGGCACGCTTCCATTCCTAGAGTGATGTTGCCTTTGCTTTGGAATATGCAATGATCACCAATAGGTTGATGAAATGAATTTGCTGGCTCAACTTGGTCGTGCAAAGGATAACAGTGTGTAGGATAGAGAAATGAATTATTCTCGTCATCCTATGACACTTGGATTATCATATAAACAACACACAAAGATTTATGTTAGTCCGAGCAAGAAAATTTCAAACCGTTTACTTTCTGATACTGTTGGACTAACCTTCATTTGCCCCAATGTGGGGTGGTTCTTGACAGGGTTGAGAATGAAAATCGCCGTTCAATGGGGTTCTCAATGGGCATCTGTAGTGTTTGGAATGAAGAAATAAATGCCTCTATCATCTCGATCCATGTAATCGTTGCGAATGACCCTTATATCCATAGGTTAAGGTTTCGCTATCATTTCCAATCTCCTCATCTCTCAAGTGTGTATGGGACGTGTTTGGATTAGGCTCGCTTCTCTTATGAGAAAATACCCTTTTGAACAGTTCAAACGACTCTTGTTGGAAAAATTCATTTCATTTCATCAAGATTTATCCTTCAAAGGGATTTTGTGATGCACCATACATGTGTAATTCATGTTCAGACAATCTCATGTTTTAAAACATGAATGTCAATGAAGTAAGAATTCTATGTCTTTTTAGATGTGAGAATCGAATTAATTCTGAAAGTTTTTAATCTCCAATGAATTGGGAAAAGGGATACTTACCTGCCCATCGAGGCTGGAGATCCTGGAGATATAAAAGGGATATGTCATCGTATATTCTAAAACTTTACAAAAATTGGAACGATACATCTTACCCTTGGTCATATGCTCCAACGAGTGTACAAGGGTTGTGAAAATATGTCTGCCCTGATGGCGAGCTCCTGCCAAGGATAAATATTAAGCATTATTTTGGGTTTCCAAATTCAAAACAAATTGGGACGATACTACTTTACTCTTGATTTGAATTCCATTCTGCATGCCAATGTGCAGATTGTAGAAGCCGGCCCTCAAGCTTGTGGCCATGATTTCTTCGTCTGGTTGGGCAACGAATCCACCTCGAGGATTTACGTCGGAGGAGATTCATTCATCTTTTTGGGCGTGTTTCATGCACTGTTTTGTTATTTGAATGCATGGCTTCTTGGGTGCCTCGTCTCTGTTCATCACCTGAGAGGAAAATGAGAGAACATTATCCCCGCATCTGATTGAAAATCATTTAGGAACGATACGTTCTTTTTACCAAATGGGTGGCTCCGCGGCCAAATGCGTTTTACATTGAAAGGATGGATTCCATTACGCTCTGCAGATTATAACTATCGCTTCAGGGACTTGCCCCACGGATTAAACGATGAATTTGATGTCTTCGGCTTCGACATGCTTTCCGGATGTAGGAATGGTTTGCCCCCATTTTCAGTGGAGATGGGTTTTGTCGAGTGGGCAAGATCAAAAACTCATCCTAGATTTGGCTTTAGTCGAAGGTTGAAATCCCGACCTTGGATAAGCGAATCATGATTCATCTCCTTCTGCTTCGGATTTGTCATTTGCATGCTTCACATTTTACAATACCAACTTCGCCGCTTGATGAAAATGAATCGATGATTTTCGAATTGCCCCAAGTTCTATAGTCATCTGCGTCGAATCTCTTTGAACTTCATCGGGTGATAGACCAACTGATAAAATGATTTTTCAATCCCGAGATCGAACTCCTGACGTTTCGTACCACTTCCATTTCACTGACTACCAAGACACAGCACTATTGGCGTCCCTAACTGGTTCGTTTTTTGTTATAAAATTCTTGAAGCAGTTAGCGACCCCCATCGAGAATGAAACAAGCTCAATTTAGAGTTCATAACGACTAAAGGTCCCTTAGAACGATACAGAGCTAACCGTCTTTGAGCTCGCTCGGGCTTTTGCTCGCATTTTCCTATGTGAAGCCTTTAAATGTTTTTCTTCGTGGCGTTCAATTGATTCGCCTCGACTCTAATCTAACAAGGGATTGTCGCACTCAAGCATGATGATGCTCGCAGGTAGTACTGATCGCTGCCCCAGATTAACTCTAGGCATTAAGGAAGATTATCTTGCATGGAAGACTTTATGACAGAAAGATTAATGATACATCTAGCCACATGTGCCTAGTTCCCTTGAGGATTCTCGGTGATCAGCCAGTTACACCATGAATCAGACATATAATCGTCATTTTGGATCATAACTTCATAAGTCCATCAGTTTTAAACTGATCGATCCAGATATGGAGCTCCTCATCAAGGAAATCTTTTGATTCTTCGAGCAACTGATATTCGGGTTGACCATCATCGCTTGGCGTTGAAGGATTCCTGTTTCTGTTGTGAGCGATCTGATTCTTCGAGCTAGAACCTTCGTCGTTGCTCGAGATTATAAGAGGATGATTGATCGGTTCACTATCAAAAGCACCTTCCATTTGGGAATGGAAGAAACAAAAATCCTCAGAGCATCCGCCCGCTTGATCTTCCGAAATCATATGCCCAAGCCGGGCAGATCTTTGAACACTAGGCGCAATATGTTGATCGGGGATAGGAAGAGCACTAGCGAAAAGTTGCTGCTCAAACCAAGGAGTTCGTACCTGCTGCACTTGTGGCATATACTCTTGAGGGGTGCTGAGATGATTCGGGGGAATATTCTGATTAGCGCCCAAGTAGTCGATGGTGCTGCTACCAGCTTGGTCGGTGCCTAGATTAGGCAGGGTATTTCTTACTTCAGGGGCATTGTAGTTATAGCCATGCCTAGTGTTTAGGCACAAGTTGAGTTCTTTCAGGTTCAGTGCTGTGTGGCGCTGTCTTAGCGCCCTTCTGTAGCTCTTGAGGTGACTCGCGACTCCATCTTTAGTGAGTCCTGGTATGTTCATGATCTCAAGTATGCGCGTTGGATATGCTGAGTTGATCCCTAGTTGCTGAACCGCACTAAGGAACTTGAGATGAAGCTCGGGGGACCAATTGACCCTCGTCTTCT
Organism: Rhodomyrtus psidioides; assembly: GCA_021437785.1. NCBI lineage: Eukaryota > Viridiplantae > Streptophyta > Magnoliopsida > Myrtales > Myrtaceae > Rhodomyrtus > Rhodomyrtus psidioides. The sequence goes on along the minus strand of JAILYB010000134.1, from coordinate 892,530 downwards.
TGCGAATCGGAACAGTGTTGACAACTTGGCTATTGCTCTCTGGCCTATTTCCAGTAGGATTTGATCGAGCCGGAAATTGTTGTGGAGGGAATTCATCAGCTTTGGATTGGTCGGTCGTGATAGTAAGCTCATCGTTAAGGAAACTCCAATCATGGTGACGCATATCACATCCTTTAGAAGGCATCGGTATTGACTTCGTAGAATTGATTTGTTCATGCATATCTCCAACAAAATCCGATTGTATCGAAGATGGTTCGAGGGAGTGGGGTGGTGAATGAGCATTTTCAATCCTCATATAAGGCTTATCAAGGAACATTTCGCCGAGAGTGATAGGGCCACCGCAATTAAGGCAAGCGATAGTGCTGGGAGCTTTCTTATACCTCATGTTCTCCGCTCGAAGCTTTTCGTTTTCCTCCTTTAGAATCGCAAGTTCTTGACGTCTGTGTTGAGCCCTCAATTTGGCTCGCTTATTTTGAAACCAAAACTTGACCCTCAAAGGTTTCATCCCTAGCTTCTGGCCCAATTCATTTCTTTGTTTCATGTTCGGGAGAGGGCATTCACTAAAGAAAGCTTCAAGCTCTTGGATTTCATTCTGAGTGTGGCACTGGCGACGTTTCCTTTTCCGGGATTGACCATCGCTGCTGCTGTTGTCGTCGCTGCTGAGATCCTGAACTTCGTTGCCGAAAGGGTTGGGTTCTGTGGTTCTGGTACCAGACGCCATCCTAGAATCTTCGAGATCTCTCAGTAGTTCATTTTCTGAGATTTTTGGATCAGTCACCTCTAGCAACTGATGGTAACTCTCAAACATGTTGGATCGAAAAATGTTCGATCAATTTTTTCTCACTCAGGGTTCTCTACTCTCTCATGTATGCTCACTCTCTCTAAATTTTCTTTTGAGTGGTTCTGTATGCCCATGAAACGTTCTTTAAACATGGATGAAGATCATCAGGCAAGCGTTGCTCCCAAGATTTCGTATTTCCCGCTTTGTCGTCTTCTTTCTTCTTTTCAACGTGGAGGGACACCAAATCGATTTCCTTTTCTCGATATCCATGTCTGTCTCCCACTTTTTCGATAGTTGCGCTTTACTCCCGTTCAATTTTAATATGGTGACACCGACATATCTTTTTACAACTTTTTTAGGTTTATCAAGCCTGAAATCGCGGACTGGGACAAATCTGATGGTTCACCGAAAGAGCCACCATTGCTTTACCCAATTAACTTGGCTCCACGAGTATTATTGTTGTGCCTTTCTTCATTCTCGAGTTGCTATAAAAGGAGGAGTTAATGCAGAGAAGATTAACACTCTTACATAATTGCCTTTTCGTATTTTAATCACTCTACCACACTCATCTTCTTCTCCCTCACTCCAACGAAAATGACCTCCTCTCCTATTCGCGCTTTCTCGTCCGAAATTTTGGCCCAGTGGGAAAAACTCTATAACCTCCTCGGTCGAGGCTATGCTCATATAGCCGATCACCCAGAAACTGAAGATGAAATCCGTATTTTGCTCGTGGAAATAGACACCACCTCCATCGAGGGCACTAATTTAGAGAGGGAATATAGAATCTTCCCAACCCTCTTTATAAACTTTTTAGAGACTTACCGTGTCGCTCATCGAAAAGCTACCGTGGCTCACGTTTTGCGAGCTCGCTATGAGGATCGGTCCAACTGCTTGGTGTTGGCCAACCTTGTGGCCGATAGTCACAGAAAGGCTGTTGAGTTCGCCAACAAGCGAGTCTCGATGTTGCTTCGCGAGAGGGGAAATTTGGTGGAGCGCTTGGCCTTATCCCTGACCACCTATGAGCACGACCGTCGTAATGTCGTGTTGAAGTTTCAATGTGAGTGGCAGGAAGAAAGGCTTGACAGCATTACCGCGGATATAGCCCATGGGAGAGGACTAGTTCGGGACCTGGAAATAGCCGCCGAAGATCACGGGACCAAGGTTGCCGATCTTAAAGGGGAATGTAAACGCCTTCTTCTTAAGCTTGCAGATCTCGAGTCTCGAGGTGGTGAGTATAAGCAAAGCATCAATAATATGGAGGGCCAACTAGGTTCCTTTGTGATGCTAATTAGGGCTCATTGCGGTTTTATGTTTCCACCCCGATGATTTGTATGATCTGCTTTTAAGGTCCCTCGATTGAGCGAAATGAATGAAAGCTCTAATGTGTGTGTCTCAACTTCTGTATGGATGACTTTCTCGAACACCTGACCACTCTCAACCTAGGCAAGCTGCGCTTTGACATTGATGATTCGAGCGTGTACATCTTGATTTTTTAATCTTGCTTATGATCGGATAAAGGAACCTCCCACCGCGATTATCCACAAAAAGACTTCTCTTCTCTACTTGTTTTTAACCTGTTTCAAATGAAAAGGCAGAATCAGAAGAAAGAATTTGAAAAATAAAGCATAAATCCTTTCAATTATATGCTTACTTGTGATTAATATGGATAAGAGCTTTTACAAGGGTTTTGGCCTTGTGCAAAAGCTTTTATCAATATTCCTCAAAGGAAAGCATATCATTGAAAGTAATGTAATTCACGATAATCGCCTTTGATCAATTCCAAGAAAATCAATGGAATGTTCAAAAGTACACAATTACGATGTGTTTTAAATTCAATTGAAGATACGGTATCCAAATTAAAGCTGTTTGCTAAGAACGAGAGTAATTTGGATATCTATCTTTTCATTAAATTTGAAAAACACGAGTACTCTTGATCAATTATTGTGGATTACCAATGATGCAAAACATGCATGAACCAATTCAAGTTTATAGTTCCTTCTGGCGAAATTGGGATTGTATTGCCCTATACGGCCAAAAGGTTGTATAAGATTTCCAATTTCAATTTCATCCAAAGGAATTATAAAATTGATTTTGGAGTATTCGAGTGATTAGAAGAAATGCCACTATCACATTCTAATGACAAGTCAATAGAAATACAACAAATTTCAATCTGAATGTATATAAACACAAATAGATCCCTAATACAATCAATCTAAGGAATCAGATAGAGAGGATCTTAGCAAAATAAATCATATACAAAAAGGCTAGAAATGAAAAATAAAACAAAGGAATGTGATCTTAATACTTAGACATGCCCCAGTTTCGATCTTTGAGACGTGACTTCAGGATCACCTATTCCAAATTGTCATCTTCATTAGATGATACCTCAATGATGTCCATAGTAGGCTCTTCTTGTCCACTTGGCGCTCGTAATGGGATGACACCATCTTCATCTTCCATCAAGAACATTGGGAGGAAAACACACATATCTATCCTCAAAATGGCATTTAATCCAATCACCGGAATTATGCAATGAATATAATGATTAAGAGATGTAACAAGTTCGAGGGATAGAAAAGTCTTACCAACCAAACTTAAGAGAAAATCAAGCTTCTCTGTATTTTTTGCAGTGTTAGGTATACTAACCTTCCATAGACAAACGCATGAGACAAGTGAGAGAAAACTCCTAAAAATCAAAAGATAGGGCTTGGTACCTAAAGCCAAGGTTCTCACCTCGAATTCTGGGAAGAGCCGATTCCATTGCACAACTATCGTTGCATTGGGACTCAATCCATAGTTCGAAGTGAGCGGAATTGAAAAGTGGATTACCCCATGTTTTTCCTCACAGAGATTCCATTTTCAATTCCTTCTATTGTGTTCCTAAAGAGGGCGCCTGGGGTTTTAGGCGCAATTGTGTGTATTCATTGTGTCGTGCTAAAGCAATAGACATGCATTTTATTTAACAATCACCGCTTCAATATAAACATCCACACAATCATACATCCAAAACTCCTGCCTGCATAAAACAAAGTTAACAAGCACTTCACCCCTTATTTCTCCCGTCTACAAAAACATCTAACACATTCGTTAGCATATATACCTCACTTTCGAGAGCATCTGCATAAAATTAGGTTAGAAGAATCAATCAACTTTTTAATCGGCTCAAGTCCACTAAATGGTTAAGAACCAGTCCCCAGCGGAGTCGCCAGTCTGTCGCGACCCTCTTGAGGTTGTCGGGCTCTCGAGGGCTAATGGGCCGTCCTGTCTGGTCGGACGCGGGCCTCTCCCAAGGCCCATTACCCAAATCGCAACGGAGGTATGCGTGATCGACTTTCAGTGTGGTCTAGTGACATGTGCTAAGTGTGCATGCCATGGAGTCGCCACCAATCATTTTTTTAGGGTGTGATTGGACCACCCAATCGAATAGTTGGGAGTTTCTATTCAATTCTGCGAGAACCAGAGAAATGGTTTCGGGGACTTAGTTACACCAACAGTCAGAGTTGACGCCCTTTCGGTACCTAAGTTGACTGAATTTTCTAGCCTGAGATTCATGCGGATGAGTAAGGTATGAACCCTAAATCTAGAAATTCATGCAGATAGGAGTGATTATCCTAGCAATCACAATCAGTAATAAAATGCGCAACTCAAGGAATCTAGATATGCAAATAAATCACATGGCATTCCTAGTAAGGCCCTATTTATCAATCACAGCTCAAGAATGATTTAGCTGTCCTAGCCATTCTACACATGATCTAACCTAAGAAAAGCATTAGAAAGCATCGAAGGAGTTCGAGAGTACTCACATGGAGTTCGCCGTGCCCTGGTTTGGTCTTAGACGAGCTATCGAGCTCATGCCGACCCGATTATATTTGGGAATCCACTCGGCGTTTTACATCATAAAATCATGTGAAACAAAAACGAAAATATTCAGCAAGGGGAATTTATTGTAGATGGTGGTCGATCTAATTGGACGTCAAGACTAAAAAATATGTAGAAATTTACAAATTAAAATACTCGAATGACATTTTTTTGCCAAATTCAACTCTATGCGTCGTGAAGAAACACATGCAATTGAACTTGAATTTTGACTATTTATGAGTTCAAAATGAAAAGGAAATTAAAATAAAAATATTGACTATTTTTCTATATTTTTACGACATCGAACGCTATTTTTCTTCATTTTTCATGTATTTTTCTATTTTTGGAAAATATTAAAAAATATTAAAAAATATGACAAATTATTTTTTATCAAAAATGGTTCCTTTAGCTTGGTCAAGGCTACCAAAGATGATTTTTTAATGTTTTTAACTTTTTATATATTTTTTATGAATTTTTTTAAAAATAAACTATGAAAGACTGATCAAAAATCAGGTGTCAACAGTCGCGTCTGTTTTTTTTTTTTTTGGCTGATGGATTGCCGAATCGGGCCCCCACTCTGCAATGTGGATCGCGGGCTTTCTCGACGTGGGCCCTCCCAAGCCCATACCAAATCGCGACGGGAGTAAATTTTTACGGATTTTTCGACGATAAGAGTCGATCGGATTCGACCTTGGTGTGGTCGTGGTGGCATGTGCTATGTGTGCATGCATTTGGAGTCACCATCGGTCCGTCTTGGAAGGTGGACCAGAAACCTTACTAATCGATTGGGAGAGATCGATCAGTTCTGCGGAACCAGAGATTTTGGGTTCGGGGACTTAGTTACGTTGGTGACATTACCAACGCCCTTTCGGTACCTAACGCGAGTGATTTTCCTGACTAAAATTTCATGCAGACGTAATTTTGGGGTGAGGTAAGTCTAATTCAGGGGTTTCATGCAGATTGAAAGACTAGTCCTATCAAATCACAATCAATATAAGAAAAACGCAATCAAGTGCATAAATGAACCACGTCAATGCATATCAATTCAAATCAAGGGCATCCTAGTATAGCCTTAAGGGCTTATGGAAGGTGTGATTTAGGACCAGGGATAGACTGAGAAGATTTTGGGACGATTCGCCCTTCGGGCGAATCATCATTTTTGGAAGGTTTGGGTGTTGAACTAAACAAAATAGGTCGTGGCCAGTTGATCTTGGCCATTTCCTATTTTAGAGAATTTTTTTGGATTTCTAGGGAAATGATTTGTCAAAAGGGAAAAATTGTCATTTTTTAAAAGATCGAGATTCAAAATACCCAAAATAGGTCTTGACCAGTTGACTATAGTCATTTCCTATTTTTCGGGATTTTTTTGGAATTTTCAAAAAATGATTTGCTGGAAGGGGAAAATCGTCATTTTTGAAAAGATCGGGATTCGAAAAACCAAAAATAGATCATGGCCAGTTGATTGTGGCCATTTCCTATTTTTTGGAATTTTTTCTGAATTTCCTTCAATTTTCGGGAGACGAATTGCCTAAAGGGAAAATTCGTCATTTTGGAAATATTGGGGTTCGAAAGACCCAAAATAAGTCATGACCAGTTGTTGACACTTGATTTTTAATCATTTTTTATTTTGATTTTACTTTTAAAATTAATTAAAAATAGCAAAAAGGTCATAAAATTACAAAATCAACTTTGGAAGCCTTGGCCCAGCCTTAGGAACCAATTTTGAACTAAAAATATTTTTTCGAAATTTTTAGTATTTTTTCGAATTTATTTAATTATAAAAATACCCAAAAAAATCAGAAAAAATACCATTCATGGTCAAAAAAATGCACAAAAATAGTCAATAATTTTATTTTAATTCCCTCTTCAGGTTGGTATTTATAAATCTCAAAAATTCGACCATAAAAATTGCCTTTGGAGTCCATTAATTTTTAATTTTCACTCCCAATAAGCCATGACATTTTGGTCTAGAACCTTGAAGTGCTATTGGGTCAATTAGGCCTTCAATTTGATCAATTTTGACAAAAAGGACCCAATTGCACAAATTCCCTTGCAATTTAGTCTCCGCATTCACAAATTTCAAAATTAAATTCTCTCTGGAGACACCCATGAAAATCAAACACCTCTAACCTATATTTTGCATCATTCCGAATCCATTGATGGCCTCAATTTGAATTGATTTGATCGTTTAAGCCTCCGATTTGGCGAAAATCAATTTCGGATCCTAGGCGTAATTTGGGGTATTCATTAAATTCCGATTCAATTATTCGCGAAAACACTCATTTTAGATGGAAAACATGCCGAGGAGTCAGATTTTGGAATCAATTTCATGAAAAACGATCGATTAGAGGCACAATTGGGTGAAAATTAGTGATCGGGTCGGATCCGATCCGACCTGACCCGACCCAACCCGACCGGGTCTGCAACTCCTCTTACTTTCACGTACAGTAAGGCAGGGGAAGTTGGCAAAAAAGCAGAGCATTGGCAAGAAGGACAGGGCGACGATCGGTCGACCAAGGCTGGAGGATAGCAGTCCTTTTTGCAGACGTGAGGAGGTGCTTGATCGTCCTCAGCGTCCGGACGGCCCTCGGCTATAAGGTTGGAGAGAGAGAAGAGAGGCAGGGGGGATTCACGGTTTTGAAAAATAGAGAGAGAGAGAGAGAGAGGGCGAGATCCGAACGGGCGAGAGAGAACCGAGAGAGAGAGAGCGTGGCCGAGCGTTCGCCGAGAATTCTCCAAGCTTCAGGGAACCGGAAGCATCATCGCCGAAGCTCCCAGGCCGCCAGCGAACCAAGCCAAGGTCGGTACCACCCTGTTTTCGTCCCCTGTTTTTTTTTTGTTCACTGTGAGTTTCGGCCCAAGTCTATTTCTGACCGAATCGAGCCAAACCAAATGCGTTCCGACGTCCCTTATCATTCCTATGTTGATGTCTGAACGTTGCTTTGCTTCGGTTTTGTGCAAAATGTCCACGGATCTAGCCTAAGTGTTTGTTTTTCGAATGCCTGTTACATGTTCGACGAAATGCCAGTGTGTGGTTTGATTCGGTTTGATCCATGGCCGTGTGTCGTTCGAGTATTCCGTGCCCGTTTATTGCCTTAAGCTTGTCCTAGAACCGACTCTAAGCATCCTGTGATATTTATTTTGCATTGAGTAACGTCGACAATGGTGGCTGGAGCTCCCCGGGGCACACCCGAGCCGAGAGCTCGGCTCGGCGAGGACGAAGGTCGCCGAGGTCCAAGCGACCTCAGGTAAGTCTCTAAACCTCTATTAGATGCTCTCTGAATGGTCGTAACAAGTTTTGAACGGCGAAATTTTTTTCAGAAAACTCCTCGCCGGAACGGAGTATGTGGGGGCTCGGTTTGCCGATTTTCGGTGTGTTTTTGGGCATGAATATGACATATGTTAATGTTTGGTGTTTAAGGAATCGAACGGCGCAAGAATCGTCAAAAAATATGGAGTTTCGGGCTCGGTCCCGATTTTCCGGCGAAGATTCCGACGAACTCGCCGGAAAAATCACTGTTCCGGCGGTCGCCGATCATCTTCTCCGGTGGACCTTTGACCAGTCAACCAGTTGACTGGTCAAGGGTGATGTGGCGCCGCGTGGCGCGCCACGTCAGCCGCGGCGGGGTCCGCGAGCAAGAAAAACAAAAAACCTAGATCGGACGGCCGGGGAGTTGCCACATGTCGCGATCTGGGAGTTTTCAAAATTAATAAATGATTTTTATAATGATAAATGGCATTTTCGAAAATTCAAAAAAAACCCTAGATCGGACGGCCGTGGGTGTGCCACGTGTCGCGATCCGATGTCTTCAACATCAAATAGATCGGGCGGACGGGATTGCGCCACGTGTCGCGATCCGGCACTTTTAAAACCAAATTGATCCGGCGGCTAGGATAGTGCCACGTGGCAAGGCGGGGACCGTTCGATTGGTTTTAATTTTCAGAAATTCGGATAAATTAGAAAATGTTTTTAAAAATAAAATAAAAAAAATATAGAAAAATTTTCGAAAAAATCAAAAGTGGTGTCGTTTAGACCGGCTCCGACCCGTAGGGTCGGACCGGCCGCCCGAGAGGCGCGGGCCGGGTTTGACCCGGTCCGGAAAATATTTTTAACAAAAAAAATTCAAAAAAGGTTTATAAAAAAAATTCAAAAATTCATTAAAAAATCGAAAATCATTAAAAAAGTTCAAAAAAATTGAAAAAATTCTAAAAAATTCTAAAAAATTCCAGAAAATAGGAAATGGTCACAATCAACTGGCTATAACCTATTTTGGGTCTTTCAAACCCCAATCTTTCCAAAAATGACGGTTTTTCCTTTTAGGCAAATCGTCTCGAAAATTGAAGAAATTCAGAAAATTCCCGAAAAATTTCAGAAAATAGAAAATGGCCACAATCAACTGGCCATAACCTATTTTGGGTCTTTCGAACCCCAATATTTCCAAAATGACGATTTTTCCCTTTTGGCAAATCGTCCCCCAAAAATTTCAAAAAATTTCAGAAAATAGGAAATGGCCACAATCAACTGGCCGTGACCTATTTCGGGTCTTCCAAACCCTAATCTTTCAAAAATGACGATTTATTTTGCCCTTTTGGCAAATCATCTTTCCAAAAAATTCTGAAAATCCCAGAAAAATCCCAAAAAATAGGAAATTGTCACAATCAACTGGCCATAACCTATTTTGGGTCTTTCGAACCCCAATCTTTCCAAAACGACGATTTTGCCCTTTTGGCAAATCGTCCCCCAAAAATTCCAAAAAAATTCCAGAAAATAGGAAATGGCCACAATCAACTGGCCATGACCTATTTCGGGTCTTCCAAACCCTAATCTTTCCAAAATGACGATTTTGCCCTTTTGGCAAATCGTCCCCCAAAAATTTCAAGAAATTCTAGAAAAATTCCAAAAAATAGGAAATGACCACAATCAACCGGCCATGGCCTATTTTGGGTCTTTCGACCCCCAATCTTTCCAAAATGACGATTTTTCCCTTTTGGCAAATCGTCCCCCAAAAATTTATCCTAAAATTCCAGAAAAATTTCAAAAAATAGGCAATGGCCACAATCAACCGGCCATGACTTATTTTGGGTCTTTCGTACCCCAATCTTTCTAAAAATGACGGTTTTTCCCTTTAGGCAAATCATCTCCCAAAAAAACTGTTGAAATTCTGAAAATTTCAAAAAAATTCAGAAAATGGGAAATGACCACAACCAACTGGTCAAGACCTATCTTTGGTCTTTCGAATCTCGATCTTTTCAAAAATGACGATTTTGCCATTTAGGCATATCGTTTCTCAAGAAATTCTGAAAAATTTCAGAAAAATCTTCAAAATAGGAAATGGCCACGATCAACTGGCCATGACTTATTTTGTTTAGTTCAACACCCAAACCTCCCAAAATTGACGATTTCTCCCTACGAGCAAATTATCCCCAAATCTTCCCAGTCTACCCTTGGTCCTAGATCACACCTTCCCTAAGCCCTCAAGGCTATATTAGGAGACCATTGATTTGAATTGACGTGGTACATTTATGCACTTGATTGCTCTTTCCTTATATTGATTGTGATTTTATAGGACTAGTCTTCCAATCTGCATGAAACCCCTGAATCAGACTTACCTCACCCAAAATTGCACCTGCATGAAATCTTAGTTAGGAAAATCACTCGCGTTAGGTACCGAAAGGGTGTTGGTAATGACACCAACGTAACCAAGTCCCCGAATCCAAAATCTTTGGTTCCGCAGAACTGATCGATCTCTCCCAATCGATTAGTGAGGATTCTAGTCCACCTTCCAAGAAGGACCGGTGGCGACTCCAAAGGCATGCACATATAGCACATGCCACCACGACCACACCAAGGTCAAAAGCGATCGACTCTTATCGTCGAAGAATCCGCGTAAAATTAACTCCTGTCGCGATTTGATATGGGCCTGGGAGGATCCGCGTCGAGAAAGCCCGCGATCCACATTGCAGAGTGGAGGGGGCCCGATTCGATAATCCATTAGCCCGTTACCGAAAAAACGAAAACTGGTCGCGACACCAGTTGATTGTGGCAATTTCCTATTTTCTGAAATTTTTCAGGAATTTTCTGAATTTCTTCAATTTTTGGGAGACGATTTACTAAAAGGGTAAAATCGTCATTTTAGAAGGATTGGGGTTCATTGAACCCCAATCCTTCTAATCGCCACATGGCCATTTCCTAATTTTTGAAATTTTTTGGGAATTTTCAGAATTTTTCGGGGAACGATTTGCCAAAAGGGAAAAATCGTCATTTTGGAAGAGAACGGGGTTCGAAAGACCCAAAATAGGTCATGGCCAGTTGATTGTGGCCATTTCCTATTTTATATAATTTTTTGGTAATTTCCTAATTTTTCAGAATTTTTTTATGAATTTTTCGTTAATAATTTTTATTATTTTTTTCATTTTTATTTAATTTTTTCAAATGTTTATAATTTTTTTGAATTTTTTTATTAAAAATATTTTCGGACCGGGTCAGACCCGGCCCGCACCTCTCGGGCGCTCGGCCCGACCGTACGGATCGAACCGATCTAAAACGATGCCGTTTTGACTTTTTTTAAGAATTTTTCTATTTTTTATCATTTTCTTAATTTACCCGAAAATCACCCCATCGGACGGTTCCCCCCTTGCCACGTGGCACTATCCTAGCCTTCGGATCAATCTTAATTTTTTATTTCTGAAAATCCATTTATTAATTAAAAAATCATTTATTTAATTTTGAAAATACCGGATCGCGACACGTGGCACACCCACGGCCGTCCGATCTAGGTTTTTTTGATTTCTTGTTCGTGGACCCCCCACTGTCGCGACCCGTTTTTTTTTCGGGCTAATGGATTGTCGAATCGGGCCCCCACTCTGCAATGTGGATAGCGGGCTTTCTCGACGCGGGCCCTCCCAGGCCCATACCAAATCGCGATGGGAATAAATTTACGCGGGTTTTTCGACGATAAGAGTCGATCGGATTCGACCTTGGTGTGGTCGTGGTGGCATGTGCTATGTGTGCATGCATTTGGAGTCGCCACCGGTCCTTCTTAGAAGGTGGACCGGAAACCTCACTAATCGATTGGGAGAGATCGATCAGTTCTGCGGACCCAGAGATTTTGGGTTCGGGGACTTGGTTACGTTGGTGTCATTACCAACGCCCTTTCGGTACTTAACGCGAGTGATTTTACTAACTAAGATTTCATGCAAGCGTAATTTTGGGTGAGGTAAGTCTGATTTAAGGTTTCATGCAAATTGGAAGACTAGTCCTATCAAATCACAGTCAATATAAGGAGGGCGCAATCATGTACATAAATGAACCACGTCAATGCACATCAATTCAAATCAAGGGCCTCCTACTATAGCATTAAGGGCTTAGGGAAAGCGTGATCTAGGACCAAGGGTAGACTGGGAAGATTGGGGGACGATTTGCTCGAAGGGCGAAATCGTCAATTTTTGGGAGGTTTGGATGTTGAATTAAACAAAATAGGTCATGGCCAGTTGATCGTGGCCATTTCCTATTTTGGAGATATTTCTTGAATTTTTCAGAATTTCTCGAGGAACGATATGCCTAAAGAGCAGAATCGTCCTTTTTGAAAAGATCATGATTCGAAAAACCAAAAATAGGTTTTGACCAGTTGGCTGTGGTCATTTCCTATTTTTTGGATTTTTTTGGATTTTTCATCATTTCTTCAATTTTTGGAAGACGATTTGCCAAAAGGGCAAAATCATTATTTTGGAGGGATTGGAGTTCGAAAGAACCAAAAATTGTCATGGCCAGTTGATTGTGGCTACTTCATATTTTCTGGGATTTTTTGGAATTTTCTGGAATTCTTCAATTTTTTGGGAAGGCGATTTGCCAAAAGGGTAAAATCGTCATTTTGGAAAGATTGAGATTTGAAAGACCCAAAATAGGTCATGGCCAGTTGATCGTGGCCATTTCCTATTTTTTGGAATTTTTCGGGAATTTTCTGAATTTCTTCAATTTTGGAGACGATTTGCCTAAAGGGTAAAATCGTTATTTTTTAAAATGGTCGGATTTCAGAAGACCAAAAATAGGTCATGGCCAGATGACTGTGACCATTTCCTATTTTCTGAAATTTTTCTGGCATTTTTAGAATTTCTTCAATTTTTTTGGAGACGATTTGCTTAAAGGGCAGAATCGTCATTTTTTTTAAAGGGATTGGCGTTCGAAAGACTCGAAATAGGACATGGCCAGTTGATTGTGGCCATTTCCTATTTTCTGAACATTTTTGGAATTTTATGAATTTCTTCAATTTTTGGAGACGATTTGCCCAAAGGGCAGAATCGTCATTTTTGAAAAGATTGGGGTTTGAATTGCCCAAATTAGGTCATGGCCAGTTGATCATGGCCATTTGCTATTTTCGGGAATTTTATAAATTTCTTCAATTTTGGAGACGATTTGCCTAAAGGGCAAAATCATCATTTTGGAAAATGGTCGGGTTTCAGAAGACCAAAAATAGGTAATGGCCAGTTGACTGTGACCATTTCCTATTTTCTGAAATTTTTCTGGAATTTTTTTGAAATTTTTGGGGGACGATTTGTCTAAAGGGCAAAAGCGTCATTTTGGAATAATTGAGGTTTGAAAAACCCAAGATAAGTCATGGCCAGTTGATTGTGGTTATTTCCTATTTTCTGAATTTTTTTTGGAATTTTCAGAATTTTTTCAATTTTTGGAGAACGATTTGCCTAAAGGGCAAAATCGTAATTTTGAAAAGATTCGGTTTCAAAAGACTCAAAATAAGTCATGGCCAGTTGATTGTGGCCATTTCCTATTTTTCTGAATTTTTCTTTTTCTTTAAAATTTTTACTATTTTTTAATTAAAATTTCAGATTTTTATAAATTTTTTGAAATTTTTTTATTAAAAATATTTTCTGGACCGGGCCAAACCCAGCCCGCGCCTCTCGGGCGCCCGGCCCCGACCCTACGGGTCGAAAACCGGCCTAAAACGACACCGTTTTGATTTTTTGGAAATTTTTTCTATTTTTTATCATTCTCTTAATTTATCCAAAAATCAATCCATCGGACGCTCCCGAACGTGCCACGTGTCTTTCCTAGGTGCGTCCGATCTTGGCTTAAAAAAGGTATGATTAAAACCCTAGATCCGACGATTCTCCAAGTGCCACTTGGCGTTATGACGACCGTCGGATTAACTCTTTTTTTTTATTTTAGAAAATCATTTATAATCATTAAAAAATAAATCTTTTTGAAAAGCCTAGATCGCGACACGTGGCCAGACCACAACCTTCCGATCTAGGTTTTGTTTATTAGTGGGAGCCGCCCCCACTTTGCCGACGTGGCTCCCACGTGGCGTGCCACGTCAGCGATGACCGGTCAAACGTTGACCGGTCAGCCCTTTGGCCGGAGAAGGCGACCGGCGCCTCGCCGGAACAGTGAAAATTCTGGCGAGGTCGCCGGAAAATCGGAACCGAGCTCGAAATGCTCTGAAATTTCGCCCAAATTCACCCAAATGATTCCCCATCAACACAGCAACATAACCAATACGAGAAAAGCGATGAACGACGCCCAAAAGGCCCTCAGCCAGCCGTGAACAGTACCGGTTCCGGCGAGGATTTTTGCGAAAAATTTTCTTTTCCAGATTCGATACCACACCTTCAAGAGACATCCAAGGGGGGTGATGAAGCTTACCTGAGCTCCATTAGAGCTCGGCGACCGTCGTTATCGCCGGCGCGAGTCCTCGACTCGGGTATGCCCGGGGAACTCCGGCCACCATTTTCGATGGGTTCCGATGCAAAACAAAGGGGAAGCAAAGTTCAGAGTCGGTTCTAGAACGCGTTACGGGCAAGAATGTGACAAGAGATGTTCGGATATGGCTTGACCGTGACTAATATACAACGAAACGGTCGGCGAGCATTTTATCAAACGATTGGCGTGCGTGTGAGAATCCACATTCAAACAGCAACTGAGGGGTACACAGGGTAAACCGAAGCAAACAAGCATTCAGGCATCACTAGACGGACCTAAACTAACGTCGGTATGTCCTTGGTTTGGCTCAGTTTTATTGAAAATCAAACCGGACCCAACATCACAGTAGCGTAAAAAAACAGAGTGTGAAACAGGGGTGAGGATACCGACCTGTTCGCGGGTCGCCGGCGACAGCGAGGGCTCGACGGCGATGATTCAAACCTCATGAAGCTTGGAGGCTCTCCGTGGAACGCCGGAGCCGCCTTCGATTCTCGCCCAAATCTCCCCGATTCTCGACTTTCCTCTCTCTCCCTTTTTGTGGATCCGAAAATCCCTCCTCGTTATTTTCTCTCTCTGACCGACCCCTTATACCTCGAGCCGTCCGGGATCGAGGACGATCACGCGCTCCCACCTATCTGAAAAGAGGTCTGACCTCTGAGCCCTTGTCGCGCCATGCTCCCTCGTCCTCTGCCGATCCCCTGCTTTTCTGCTCCCTGTATGTGAAGAGAGAACGCAGGTCTGCAACGTTGGTTGCAGACCTGGTTCGGTCGGGTCGGGTCGAGGCCGACCCGACCGATCCGGTTATCAAATTTCGCCCAATTGAGCCCTAAATTGATCGTTTTTCATGAAATTGACATCAAAATAGAACTTCTCGACACGTTTTTCATCTAAGATGGGTATTGTCGCGAACAATTGAGTGGGAATTTAATGAAAACCCCAAATCGTGCCTAGGATCCGAAAATGATTTTCGCTAAATCGAAGGCTCAAACGACCGAATCAGTCCAAATTGAGGTCGTCAATGCGTTCGGAATGACGAAAACTATAGGGTAGAGGTGTTTTATTTTCATGGGTGTCCTTAGAGAGAATTTAATTTTGAGATTCGCGAAACCGGGGATTAAATCGCAAAGAAATTTGTGCAATTAAGTCTTTTTGTCAAAATTGATCAAATTGAAGGCCTAATTGACCCACTAGCACTTCAAGGTTCTAGATCAAAATGTCATGGCTTATTGGGAGTGGAAATTGAAAATTAAAAGACTCAAAGAGAAATGTTTATGCTCGGTTCGGGTTTATGTTTGTGAAGGAACATAATGACCCAAGTCGAATTTTCAAGATTTAATAAAACTAACTTGAAGAGGAAATTAAAATAAAATTATTGAATATTTTTGTGCATTTTATGACCACGAATGGTATTTTTTTGATTTTTTGGGTATTTTTATAATTAAATAAATTCAAAAAAATATTAAAAATTACGAAAATTATTTTTTGTTCAAAATTGATTCTTAAGGCTAGGCCAAGGCTTCCACAGTTGATTTTGTAATTTTATGACTTTTTTCTATTTTTAATTAATTTTAGAAATAAAAACTGAAATAAAAGATAATAAAAAATCAGGTGTCAACACCCGCCGACGTGGCCGCCTACGTGGCATGCCACGTTAGCCTTTGACCTCTTGACCGGAAGTCCCCCCACCGGAGAAGACGGCCGGCGCCTCGCCGGAACAGTGAAAATTCTGGCGAGGTCGCCCGAAATGTCGTCGGAAAATCGAAACCGAGCCCCAAATTTCGTATTTTTCGCTCGTTTTTGTACCGCTCAACTCCCCACGCTCCCCACATTAACATATCGGTATTTTATGGCAAAAAGCACACCGAAACCTGGCGAACCGAGCCCCCACAGATTCGGTTCCGGCGAGGTATCTTCCGAATTTTTTTTTTGTTCCAAATTGGAGGCTTAGCTGAGGCCGGTTAGGGCTCGACGACCTCCTATTGCGCCAGACCGCGTCTCCGGCTCGGTTATCCCCGGGAGCTCCAGCCGATCATTTTTTGGCGAGATTCAATGCAAAATAAATATCACAGGATGCTTAGAGTCTGTTCTAGGACAAACTTAAGGCAATAAGCGGGCATGGACTACTCGAATAACACACGGCCGTGGACCAAACCGAATCAACCATACACAGGCATTTCATCGAACACGTGATAGGCATGCGAAAAACGAACGTTTAGGCTAGATTCGTGGGCATTTCGCACAAAATCGAAGCAAGACAACGTTCGGACATCAACACAGGAATTATAAGGGATGTCGAAATGCATTCGGTTTGGCTCGGTTTGGTCCAGAGCCAAACCGAGCCGAACCCACAGTTGGTAAAAAAAAAAACAGGGGAAGTTATATGGGGGAAACCGACCTTGGCCGAGGGTCATCGACGGCTTGGGGGCTTCGGCGACGATGGTTCGGGTCCCCTGAAGCTTGAGGGACGTTCAAACACCTGCTTCCTCTCTCTCAGTCCTCTCACTTTCGCTCGAATCTCTCTCTCTCCCTTCTTGTTTTTTTTTAACCGAAAATCCTCCTCTCTTCCTCATGGCCGAGCTCCCTTATAACCTGGAGCCTTCTCGGATTCCAGAGGACAATCACGCCTTCTTCTCCTTCTGAAAAGGGCCGTAGTTCCTGCTTTTTTGTCCCCGACCTCCTTGGCGTTTTCTACCGTTGCTGCTCCTTTGTCCCATGTACGTAAAGGAGAAGAGCAGGGAATGTTCCCTGTTGCAAACTCGGTTCGGTCGGGTCGGGTTGGGTCCGACCCGACCGATCCGGTTATCAATTTTTGCCCAATTGAGCCTCTAATTGGTCATTTTTTCATGAAATTGATGCCAAAATCGGACTCCCCGGCATGTTTTCGATCTAAAATGGGTATTTTTGTGAACAATTGAGTGGGAATTTAATGAAACCCCAAATTGTGCCTAGGATCCGAAAATAATTTTCGCCAAATTGGAGGCCCAAATAATCAAATCAGTCCAAATTGAGGCCACCAATGAGTTCGGGACAATGAAAACTATAAGGTAGAGGTGTTTTATTTTCATGGGTGTCCCTAGAGAGGATTTAATTTTGAGATTCGTGAAACCGGGGACTAAATCGCAAAGGAATTTGTGCAATTAAGTCATTTTTGTCAAAATTGATCAAATTGAAGGCCTAATTGACCCAATAGCACTTCAAGGTTCAAGATCAAAATGTCATGGCTTATTGGGAGTGGAAATTGAAAATTATGAGACTCAAAGAGAAATTTTTATGCTCGATTCGGGTATATGTTTGTGAAGGAACATAGTGACCCAAGTCAATTTTCAAGATTTAATAAGATAAACTTGAAGAGGGAATTAAAATAAAATTATTGACTATTTTTGTGCATTTTTCTGACCATGAATGGTATTTTTCTGATTTTTTGGGTATTTTTATAATTAAATAATTTGAAATAATGTTAAAAATTACGAAAAATATTTTTTTGTTCAAAATTGGTTCCTAAGGCTATGACAAGGCTTCCAAAGTTGATTTTGTAATTTTATGACTTTTTTTGCTATTTTTAATTAATTTTAGAAATAAAATCGAAATAATCAGGTGTCAACACCTCATTGGAGCAATTTATTGTCAATAAAATTCATGCCCTCAAGATAGACATTCCAGAATCCTTTCAACTTGGAGTAATTATTGCAAAATTGCCTCCAAGTTGAAAGGATTATGGAAGAAAAATGTTGCATAATTCAGAGGACATCAGTTTGGAGCGAACAAAAACATCTTCAAATTGATGAAGAGTCACGTTTGCGTAATAATGTTGTTCTGTATGATACCAAAGTGAATATTGTGGATGGACAAGGATTTAGTAAAAAAGCCACAGGAATTTGAAACTCAATAGAGGGCAGCATTTTAAGAAGACATAGAAGAATACAAAATGTCGATGCTTTGTTTGTGCCAAGAGGGTCAGTATGCAAAGGAGTACATGCACTACAAAAGCACATTCAATGACAAGAGCACATCAACTATGAAAGCAGATGCTAATATGGTTGAAGAAAATAAAGTGGCCATACTTGAATATTTCTGAAAAAAAAAATAATAATGATTCTAATGGCCATCATTTCTGAAATCAATTTTGCCCCTCCCAAATCTAGTTGGTCAGTAGATTACAATATATAATAAGGGCGGCGCTATTTCTACTCCCATTTTGACTAAGACACTCATTTTTGCTAGTTAACTTACTAAAATACCCTCTTTTTTTATTCAATTAAAGATTTCTTTGTTATCATGCTAATCCACAAATCTACCTTTATTTTTAGTTGATCTTACTAAAAGCGGAAAAGTAAAATTGATCACAAAATGAAAAAGATTAATTTTTTAAAAGAATAATAAAATATCGAACATATTTATATTTAGATATGTATTAACAAAGGATAAAGACATAAAGGAAAAAAAACATGAAATTTTGTGTTGTTCAGCTCCTGATACAAAGAAATGAGTTACTATCGATTGTAAATTCAATCTCATAGCAAGTGGATCAACTTACGCGAGTTTAGAAGTGCAGAATGTGTAAATAAATTTTCAACCCCATCTTACAATTCATATTAAAATGTGAAAATCTAAAAAAAAAAAAAACACACAAATAAGCGATTTGCAACTTTAGAAATCTACAAATCTATATGAAAATTACTCACAAGATCAAAATCAACTTGATAGTTATATTGGATTTTAAATTTCAAACTTTCCAATAAAGTTTCCCTCAAACTCTTTCATAAAAAATAGACATTTAATTGTGCATTTATAAGCCGTTATAACTAAAAATTTCTAACATTTTATATAGCTTTTCTAAGTAAAAGCATGAGATCATAAATTAAAAATAACGAACTTCTCTAGGAAAATGATAACATGATGCATTATAGAATAATTTTTTTATTAGGTGTAATCGGATATTTATGTTGTGAATATGATATTTATAAGGGAAAATAGAAATAAAGGCAGTTATATTGGTTAGGTTGATAAAAAAAAAAAACAACAACTTGAAGAGGGAAGATGGAAGAGGGAGAAGTGTATTTCGGTCTATTGATTGAAAAGAGGAGTGCTTCAGCCAAAATAGGAGTGTAAATAGTGCCGCCCTATAATAATATATGTACGGTGTATTAAACTTGTCGGTCATGATTGACTAATTAAATGGATGATTATTATAACTCCAATTTTAGGGAAAATATGGGAATTATGATGCTATTGGCTTCTCTCCTTATTTTTTTTATTTTTTTTTAATAATCAAGGTGTCTGGACCAGCTTGCGCGCACCTCGATTATTCATCGGATGAGACTAGCACAGCAACCCACCGCCATGGTCCCCCACTTAAATCACAAGTGCTGGGGAATCGAACTTGGGACCAATGCGCCTAACCACACAATCCCAAATGCGTCGTAACCAACTTAGCTACCCATGAGTGGGTAGGCTTCTTCTTATGTTTGTTGTTAATGAAATCAAACTCGGGTAATAAGTATTGCATTAGCGAAACCAAAATAGCATAATGCGGCCTAATGACTAGTACAATGCAACCTTTTTTCTATTACTGCACACTACAGAAAAACGGTTTGTCAGTTGTCATACCCTAAGGAGATTTTTGGTACGATAGGGTTTAAGCGAAAAATACTTTCATTGTCATTGATTTGTCGACGATTATTATTAACCAGTGCTTTGCGATACTTGGTAATTGTATTTAATAATATATCGATGTTTGGTACATTGATTAGACATAACGTGATGGGTACATAACATTGGAAATCATAAACTTTCTCTACACGGGCGTTTAATTCAAAAATTATTTAGGAGATTTTTGGTACAATTTAAATTTATTTTTCGAATATACACCAGGAAGAGATTAAAACCCCCAAATCCGTTAGGGTTCCCAGGCATGTGTAAATATCAGATTGCGCCAAAAGTATATCCGTTGCAATTTAGCGGATGCCCATGTCTTCGCCGGAGTCGGGTCTCACTCACATCCAGGAATCCAGCGCTGTTTCAGCTATGCTCGAATTCGATGATGCAATGGAAGCGGAAGCCGATGGCACTGTCGAGGAGAAGAAGGAGAGTCGCAAGAGGAAGTTGCGGGCGAACGTGGAAGCCGATGGTTTCGGCGCTGGTTTAGCGGGCGATAGGAGGCTGGCTAAGCGGATCATACTCTCCTTGACGAAGCCGTCGTACGTCCTCGGGCTCGGTGGGGGGAACTTGCGGTCGGAGCATCGCCGGAGGTTGGATCGACTCCTGCGCAAGCTCGTGAGGCAGCACAATTGGGCCGAGGCGTGCGGGGTTCTAAGCGTGCTTTTGAAGGGGACGTGCACGGATAGGTGTCCTGAGCGTAATCGGCTCAAGTATTCGGTGAGACAGGAATTTATTCTCCAATTGTTTAGGTCGTTGGATTGTATTTTCTTTTGCGGTGATTGTTAGGGCTATTATTTAGTCACTGTTACGAAGAAATTGGGAAAAATTAGTTCAGAGTAAAGAAGAGTGCTGCCATATGGCGAGAAGAGAAAAAAGTTACCGCTCAAACGGTAGAATCGCTGCTTCACGATTGCCTTCAGTTCGGGAATCATAGAGAAGTCACTCTTTGGCGGCATGGCAATTTGGAGATGGAATTTCTGAGTATTGATTTGCATTCTGCTTCTCAAAGTAGAAAATGTTTTGATTTCAAGGCTAAACTTACCAGTAGCTCCAGTTTTTTTATAGCAGTTAACCTTGGTATTTGGAGTTGCTTCTCTTGCCAAAAATTTGTGTACGGGCGCAATGTGATGCCATGTTTTTCAGGTGCTAATGGAGGTCCTCAATCATATACAAGCCAATCGTATCAACTCCACTAGGATCGAGCACATCTACGATAATTGGACGAGAAGGATACGGTCAAAAGGGAATTGCCCATCACAGGTATCTATTGAAATTCTCGTGTCTGAAGACATTAATTTGACCTTCTTTTCTTATATTTATTTATATAATTCGGAATGTAATTGTTTTAAGTTACTTGAGGGTTTCTATTTCTGCTGTAGTCAGTGGACTCTTATTAATATGTGGTCGTTTCCGTGGGCAGGATATGCTTGCCGTTCATTTGGAGCTCATCCTCTTTTGTCTTACTCAAGGGGATATCGAGAAAGCACATAAAGATGCACGATTGTATGATTTTTTTTCTCTCTCCTGAACTGATGTGTCACTCGTCCTTGACGACTGGCTTCTCTTTAAAATATGCAAATAATCCTTCCATTAAAGCTCAAATCAGTTCAGGAATACTCATCCTTGATTTATGCGCCTCGTGCATTAGTTAATATTTTTGGAATGATGATATGTTGTGACAAGACAATGAAGGACAATTTACATGCTTTTGGATTTGCGAGACTTGTTAGTATTGTGCATTGATAAGGACTTAGTTCGAAGGGGGTACCTCTTTAATGCAGCTTTACTTGGTATAAAAAGAGCTTGGCGAATCAAGGTATAATGAATACGCATGTTGAAGGTTACATTAGATAAAAAAATTGACGCCACCCTTTTGTTTTCTCAGTCTCACGCGAGAAAAAAAACTTCAGAGAGATTCGACCTCAGATCTGATATTGGGTTTGACATTTTATCAATGGTGGTATTCGAGTATCCCAAGAGACATGCAAATGTTAGATTTGGAGCAAACTAATGCTTGTCAACAAGCTGGGTTATCGGAGGAAAGATTTGACATTTCAGTTAGTAACTCAGATGGATATCCTGCTGTTTATAGTAGCAAGGCCAGTACATCCTTACAATGCAATTCTGACAGTTCTGTCATGAAGGATAGAAGGATATCGGTGGATACTAATCATGAACGACCTACAAAAGTCCCTGCGAAGGTTGAGGAGAGTTTTGAGGAGCAATCACAGCAGAGTATCCAATCACAACGATTTTACATGAATTTTTCTGAAGACGAAGCCCCACAGTCTACTGATGTTGGAAATGTACATTGCGCTTCTTTTTTATCTGACGTAGGTGAGTGGCATAACTATTCGACAATAGTTCTGCTGTTTTGTTCAGCTTAAACACTTGATTTCATGATAGGCATATAACTTGTGGCGTAACAGAATGCTTCACTTTGGATTTGGAGATTAAGCATGCTATTATTCAGCAAAGAATAAGGAAAAATGTGGAGTAAGACTAGTTTTTGAAAGTGTGCCAAAATGAGTGGCTAATTCTATCGGGTGTTGAATGCGTTCCATTTGCTTATATCTCCACTAGCATTCTGCAATATCACTTTGTGGACAACTTTGTAGACCAATTTTACTCTGCTTTGTATATCACTCACATTCCGTCATATCACTTCATAGCATTACTTTAATACAAATCGTTGACATCTTTGTCCTCTATCGCTTTCACTTGCTACAGTCTATTAGGAGTTTTTGGATTCTTCATTGATTCTTGAGAGTGTTACTCATTGTCTTTTAATAGTTGGCCTGGATTCGTGGCTGTTGCCCATAAGACTGCCACAAAACATCAAGAATTCTGAGGATTTCATCGAGCAGCACCTGGAGATGCTTAATGTCTATTACGAGGATGCCGTAAAGTATTTGCGACTAGCTCTTGATTCATCACCCGCAAAATCAGATGTCCTACTTCCTCTGATTCAGGTGTGGCAAAAGTTCGTTTGATGTAGACTCCAGAAATATCTTGAGAAATACTTTTGAAAGAATCTTTCTTACCCTTATAGTGGTCATCCTGATCCTATCCTTTTTGCTGTATTGCCTTATGTCAGTGCTCATTTTATATTACGGCTCCAAAGTGCTTTTACCTTTTTGATCTAAAACAGACGGAGTTCTTGAGTGTCTGCTTTCGTTGCACATTGCCTCTGCCTTGCCTGAACAAATTGGTTACTCCGCATTCCCTTTTTTCTGTAGTTAGTACGTTGTTGAGTATTATGAAATGATTAAGATTAAGTAAGCTTAACCGTGCAGAAATGCAGAAGACAAATCACGTGTTAGGTTTCTATCCTAACTTGCTAAATAGTTTTTGTATGTATGCACCAACATATCATTTGCTTCTCGATCATGTTGCAAGAATCTCATTTGATTTTTCCAATATTCTGCTAGTTGCTGCTGATTGGCGGACAAGTAAATGAGGTATTGAATGTGGTCGAAAAGGCCTGTCATCATGCAGATACTGCCCTTCCTTTAAGGTACTACTGTCCTATCAAAATTTTAGGTTTGGATACAAGCAAACAAAGTTGGGAGTAACATATACAAGTTTACTGAATTAGTGGGACAGAATGTTCCAGTTTGGACATGTAATAGCATTTTCTTGCTGAGTATCATCATTTCTTTGTCAATGTCTGCCTTTTTCTGTGGGAACTAACATTTGAATTTGTTTAGACTGCGAGCTGCTCTCTTGGAACATTTCGCTCATGAAAATGTTGTCGAGCTCTCATCATGTTATGAAGAAATCTTAAAGAAGGATCCAACGTGCTGCCATTCAGTGGCAAAGCTTGTCACTATGCATCAAAGTGGTATGTCAATGGAGCCTCGCTGTCAATCCCCATCCCCCAATTTTTCAACGAATTTAACCAAATGTAGATAGAGGAAAAATTTCACCATACTGCCCAGCTCTCTCATAAGGTGGGCAAAGGTGTTAGTGCACATGAAGGTCAGCAAATGGGCTAAGATCTTCTTTGCGACCAAATTGGGGTTTGGATGGTCTAGTTTCTGACAATGGGAACTTACATTTTATCTAAGAATATTATCTCGGCACTCTTGACATATTTCATTTTAATATGCGGAAAATTGTGTATTGTCAGATTATTTCGAGACAGATGTATTGTCCGGCTGCTTTTGTGTTTCTTCGTTCAGAAGCTATTATTGACATGGGTAGGAGTGGATTATTCCATTCATAGGAAGTTTCTGTGATGGCATCTGTCCAAAGCGGATGATACTTCCCGATAAGCTTCCATTATGTTAATGTCCCATCATATCATGCAGGAGATTATCAACCTGAATCCATGCTGGAAATTATCTCTCTGCATCTTGATGCTACATATGCTGGACACCAGATATGGAGGGAATTTGCATTGTGTTTCCTCAGGCTTGCTAGGCATGAAGAGGATTGCATGTCTGTGCATCTGAACGGTAAAGAAGGTGGATTCAGGCAAAACTATTCTGTTCATTTTAATAGGGTCCCTGACCATTTCCTGAAGGGTGACTCGGGCAAGAGTTGGAGGTTCCGGTGCAGGTGGTGGTTGACGCGTCATTTCAGCTATAGCATCCTTGATACAGAGGTTGCAGCTGGTAATTCATCTGATTTACCTCTGAGATGTCTGCATGGTTTGTAATGTGATGTTATGTTTTAGACCTTGAGTTGGCTTGTCATTTAAGTGTGTATATCAACTACTTACCAAAAGGAGATTCAAAACCTGTTTTTTCGTAGGCGTGATGAACTTTTTTTTTTGGGTAAGGTCATGATGAACTTTTTACTCACTCCTGACTTAAAAAATTAAAGTTAACATAGTGCATGATTAGCCACTTAACAATTGGGATAGTATTATGAAAATAGGATGTTCACACAATAGACTGGCCAAGAGATGACAGCTAATTAAAAATCAAGTAGTGTTAATTTTTTTACTGAGTCTGAGTCTACTTATCTAGCCAGTGGTTGTATTCGCTGGTTTTCAATTGATTTTAGTCTGAGTCATATTTTATCAGTTTTCCATAGTGCCATTCCAGATTAGTTTCACTTTCATATTGGCCTTTTCCCTGCAGGTAATATTCAGCTCCTAACTTACAAGGCAGCATGTGCTGCCCATTTGTATGGGCAAGAGTTTGAATACGTTGTAAAGGTTTACAATAGCTTAGAAGAGGGAACTAATGAGGACTTGCTTTTGTTCCTGCGAACGCACTTGCGAAATTCCGTCGGGGTCCAGTCAAGCTTTCAGCCGAAACCGGCATGACTTTCACCGGGTTGTTTGCTAGCTGGTGAGCTTCATGGGCATTTTATGTGCCCATGTGGCTGAGGAAGGTGAGGATACACGGTCAGCAAATCTGATTGCTCGAGTGAAAAGGTTCACGTTCATATTCTGTATAGCATTGGTTGTTAGGGGAGGAGTGTTGTCACTTATTCGGGTAGAAAGCATTTACAAACGTGCATACCACGAAGCGTGTCACAGTTTTTGCTCCCCTCCTGTGCTAACATTCTCCTTGTATGATTCCAATCGCGTTCATTGTTTTTTTCGTTCTTTAGGGGAGCTGAGGATCACAATCATATTTGGACAGAGGGAAAGCATTGGAGGGAAACTATTAAAGAGGGATTCATAAACTCAATTTTTATGTGCATTCCTAATCCCTCCAAATCAATTTAAGATTTTTCTTTTTTTTTGGGGGGGTGTGGATAAGAGATTTAAATAACTAAACTATAAGAGAAAGAGGAGAAATGATCTGAAGAGGGTGGAATTATAATATTGCTTGGATGCAATCGAGAGAAACAAAAGGGGGAAGAATTGCATTATCATATTAATATTTGTTTATGCATTTGAAAAAAGGTAATAAAAGTAAATATGAGAAATAAGTGCAAGTTTATTTGTTACTATATAAGTCCCTCCACATTCCACTGACTCTCTTCATATTTTGAGGGATCTAAGTTGCACATCAAATTGCCTAGACCAACCACTCATAATCTCTCATAAATTCGTAATTCAATTGTTCTTAGGACTTTTTCTCTTCCCCTTCTGATTGTCATAATGTATTGTTTCGTTTTGTCTGATTTGCCCTTTCTCACGCTAGTCCGATCAGCCACTTACAAGCAAGAGATTATGACGCAGGACGCTGTGTCTGTGCTCGCCGCCACCAGATCAGATCCCCTTCCTAAAGAACATTTCTCCGTCTCCCTATTTACTTTAGGGTGTGAATGGTTTTGTTGGGCTCGAGTTTTCTGCAAATACCACCCGTTTTGGTGAGCGACCGAACCGAACCAAATCGTAACTCAAATCTAATATGGACAGATGGTTCGATTTTTCGGGTTTTCCTTTTCCTTTCTCCCAATAGTCTCGTAAGGAAAGGCAATTTTCAGTTGGATTCGGTTAATTGAACCGGACCGAAGAAAAAAGAAATTATCCTAATCGAAATGAACTGGATTCGGTTTTTTGACACCTCTAATCTCTCCCACGTCTTGACCTCGCTTGCCTAGCATTCCTTCACATCTTCAATCTCTTATGAACATCACCACTTATCTCTAAAATAATTCGAATATCTTTTTCCCTTTTGAAAACATCATGTTTGTGCTCTTAAGAGAGTCCTTCAAATTAGAGGTGAGTATTTTCACAATCGGTTTAGGTTGCACATACCTACCATTCGGAACCAATTCTTCAATTATTGGAACTTGAAAGCTACTTTACATATCCTGAAATTTACCATATCACAGATTTCAAGGTCTATCCAGATTTCACCTGTATTATTAATAGAATGATTGTAATGAGAATGGATCATCACATCTAATGGTCATTATGTACTGTCATAATCCACTAATAACTCGTAATTGGACATACGAAAGAATATGAAATATTAACAAAGTGAAAGTCTCAATCATGCAAATCACTAGAAATGAAAGCTTAGATTGATTGTTCTATCTTACACATTCATCATTGAATGTTATGAAATAACGTAGGTGTGCGAAACCATAGCACATAAGAATACAAAGACTTGTTCTCATCAGCAATCTGGGATGTCGAAAATGTTTTCCTAATTTTTGAAATCAAAACTTAGAACATAATCGGTTCTTATGTGTCCAATTTTCGATTCTATCTGAAAACTATGCTCACCCTGCTCCAAATGAAGGAGAAAATGCGATCACATTCAAATTGCCGGCATAAGTACACTTTTAGTGTCAAAAGTTGTGTATGTAGATCACTTTAATGCCAAAAGTTTCAAACGGACCACTTTGGTGCCAAAAGTTGTGTATAGAGATCACTTTAGTGCCAAAAGTTTCAAACGGACAGCTTTAGTGCCAATTTTTTTTTTAAAAACGATCACTTTTAGTGTCAACTTATTTTAAAAACGATCACTTTTAGTGCTAATTATGATGTGCCACGTAAGCTTAAAAAATAATAAAAATAACACATGTCGGATTTTCGGCGAGCCACGTCAGCTCTAGCACTAAAAGTGATCATTTTTTTAAAAAAAGTTGGTACTAAAGTTGTCTATTTGACGCTCCATGACTTAAGTGAGGGTCGCGGCTGGTGGTTGTCGTGCTAGTCCCCCCGAGGAATAGTCGAGGTGCGCGCAAGCTGGTCCGGACACCTTGGTCATAAAAAAAAGTTGTATATTTGAAACTTTTGGCACTAAAGTGATTTTCGTATACAACTTTTGACACTAACAATGTACTTTTGCTCAAATTGCCGGTAGACAAGGCCGGACGGGTTCGGGTCGAAGCCCAGCCACGCCAGAAGAACTAAACTGCGGGCTCTCTGACCCGGTCCGAGTGTACCCACCTGAACTCGTTCACATCTGCACACATCACCGAGTCATCAATTGGCATTGCCTCTCCTCGAATGCCTTGGTCTTCTCTCTTCTTCTCCATTTCGTTCTCGTCCACCACATCTGTTTCCCTCGGAACTCGTCGGAACTTTGAACTTTTTCCCGGTTAGCGAATCGAGGAGTCTCGGCTGGTGGAGGGGCTAAACGAATTTCCACACGGCGAATGGCGGGTGGGTACAGAGCGGACGACGACTACGATTACTTGTTCAAAGTGGTGCTGATTGGGGACTCCGGCGTCGGCAAGTCCAATCTCCTGTCCAGATTCACTCGCAATGAGTTCAGCTTGGAGTCCAAGTCCACGATCGGCGTCGAGTTCGCCACTCGCAGCATCCGCGTCGATGGCAAGGTCGTGAAGGCCCAGATTTGGGACACTGCCGGCCAAGAGAGGTGAAATTTGCGTTCCTCGTATTTTTCTTTGGAATTTGTCTGATGTGAGTTGCACGGTCTCTGTCGTTTTCTTTGTTGTGTTGGATCTGTAATTTTGTGTGTTGTGATTGGTCGAATTCGAATCTGGAAAATGTGATCTTTGAGTTATTGTTCGAATCTTTGATCTGGGCTGATGCTGACATTTAGGTGTGATGGGTGTATCATCATGCACGTGAAGTGGAGGCTAGGCAGTCTTTTTCTTTCAAGCTTGTGGTGGAATCATATCTATTAATTTGATTATTTTGTTCGCGCCAGCCTAAGTTTATCTCCTCGATCGGGACAAAAACCGGACATTTCATTGGTACTGGGGTTCACAAGGAGTTTTTCTTGGTGATCTGATCCCAATTAACTAGGAGTAGAGGCTATGTGTTTGTCGGAGAGTCAAATTTGGGCTCTAGCTTTTTAGAGGTGAAGCAGTCTGAAAAAAGAGAAGTTAATGAATGCGAAGACAAATGGTTCATGGTTTTTTGCGCATGGAAGTTGAAGTTTATTAGAATGGTTTCCCCATTTCACATGGATTCATTTTGACTTTGAGTTCCTGCATGCTACTTTAGGTTTGCTCGGTGTGTTATTTTGTTGTTCCAGGTGTTCTTCCTAAGCATGCCTCAATTCTTTAGTGGACTGAATTGCTAATTCACTTGTTGGTGTGCAACGCATTGCATGGTTTTGAATTCAAGTGATTTCTTTGTCTCTTCTATTTCAAGTGAGGGAAGAAGTTTCATAATTGCTGGAGGTTTAAACAGTGGTGGGCAACCAATTTTTGATTGTCTAGACTGACCTAGAGGTGTAGGATGAATGTTTGTGAACTTTCCGAATGCTGCCAGGGGCGAAGATCTGAATTAATAGGCTGACTTAATCAAGGTCAAAATTATTTTTGACGATTAATGAAATTCGTAGAGAAGCAACAGTGCTATTAGGTCATGCAGTGATAGGAAATAATGAAACAGAGTAATCAATGATGTATGCCTTTATCTGCAGAAGATCTATTGTAAGCCACTTCTCGATGTTTCATTCAACTTATAGGCTGGGAACCGGCTTCTGTGCTTGTTCAGAATTCCGCTGTCATAAAATTTTTGAAGCTATAGACTGAAGTTTCATGATGAGGCTACATTGACTAACGTAGTTTTGTCCATAATTTGCTACAGGTACCGAGCAATCACCAGTGCTTATTACCGAGGAGCTGTTGGTGCATTGCTTGTCTATGATGTAACTCGTCATGTCACATTCGAGAACGTGGAGAGATGGTTGAAGGAGCTGCGGGATCACACAGACTCTAACATCGTTATAATGCTTGTGGGGAATAAGGCTGATTTGCGACATTTACGTGCTGTTTCTACTGAAGATGCCACGGCATTTGCGGAAAAGGAAAATACCTTCTTTATGGAGACCTCTGCGCTCGAGTCTATGAACGTCGAGAATGCATTCACCGAAGTGCTCACCCAAATATATCGAGTAGTCAGTCGGAAAGCTCTTGAGGCTGGGAATGACCCTGCAGCTCTTCCTAAAGGACAAACTATTAATGTTGGAACAAAGGATGACGTCTCAGCAGTTAAAAAGGTTGGTTGCTGCTCTGCTTGAGGATTTGCCCGTCGAACATTTGGGGAAATGAAATCTGTCCTTTATTCTTCAACCTGGTTTTGCGAGAATACACGTGGCAATTCAAAGGCCTGTCTCAAATTTTCTCCAGTAGTCTCATGTGTCAAGATGCTTTAGTTTCTCAACTCTCTTTGGTTTTCTGTTTTCTACTTCAGACTTCTTGTACTCTTTCACATGTATAATTCTTTCCTTTTTCTCTGGCTTTTCCCTTCTTCTTTTTTTCCCTTTCCCTTGGGTTGTGATTGCGCTCTAAATTATTGGGACAAGCTCGAAAATTGTATTCTGATAGCCTAGTTTCTGTATTTGAGGTCATGAGCCGTGACTTGCACGGAGGATAGAACACAGACACATGATTTCATGTTAATCCAGAGGCATTCTTCAATGTCTGATAGCGTGTTTTCTTGTTTGTCCGAACAATTAGCTTGTGCTTGAATGATTTTTGCATTCGTTAGTTGCTTGCGTGCTATGAATCTAGTTCTACTTGGTGCCGTTTTGTGATTTGCTCTCACTTTTAATTGGTCGGTCACATTGCTATCACTTTCTCGTGGTATATCCTAAATGTGAAATTCCTTCTCATATTCAAGGAAGAATACAAGCAGGAGCATAGAGCCTTTGGCGTTGAATTAAGGGTTCTTTTGTAGTTCCGGTAGCATATTTCTTTAATGCTCTGTTGTGAGAAATTGGCTTCTAGTCGCGGCAATTTTGATTGTTGGATGGACTCAAGACAATGCTTGAGTTTCTGGGAAAATTGAAAATGACACGACAGTTAAACTTATAGCAGGCGAGGAATCTTCCGTCTGCAGGATTGTCTGTCTTGGCTAGCTTCCCAGAAACCTAATTACACATATGATGGCATCTACTGCCGACTGCCCCAGTGAAGTCTTATGGTATTCTCATGAAGCAAAAAGAGTGCACAAGCCACAAAAAAGCTGAAATAGTCCATAGATCTCATACGCTTCCTTGCGATTGGGTTTTTAATCTTCCTTTAGCGTTAATGAGCCTCGTATGTTAGAGAAGCCCGTATAACTTGTTATTCGCACGTCACCTTTATTCCAACCAAATGAAAAAGAAAAAGGGGGGGGGGGGGGGGGGGGGCGGGAGGGCAAATTTCATGAATTTTCATGTGCCTCAATTTCGATGTCAATCTTCGTACTTACCGCAATATAATGCGACAGTAAATGTGGTGGTTATCAATTAGCCTAAGACTTCTGGTGAGAATATTATCTAAAAAGTCATAAACATATTATATTTTTGTCAATTTAGTCATAAACCTTTTAATTTTAATCAATTGAGTCCATTCTATCAATTTAAATCAGAATTGCTGACGTGGACGTCGATCGTCCTACGTGGCATAGCCTACACGACATAGATAATTTTTAATGATATTGTAAATTTTTCTGTAAATTTTTTTAATATTTTATTTTTTTCTTTTCTTCGCGTTTTTTATTTGTGTGGCCCTTGCAGAGGAAAATATATATATATACCGTACCATATAAGATGACTGGCGTTCATTTCAACGATTTCTATCCGGATGGATTAAATTGGTAAAATATGAAAATGTTTAGGATCAAAATCAAAAAGTTTAAAATTAAAATGATAAAAATGTAATAGGTTTATGATTTTTTTATAAGTTTTCAGACCGCGGCGGCTCAGATGATGTCCTGGAGTTATTTGACCCGTCGGACCATCAGGGCCGGGTGCGCTAGCGTTCGCGGGCTGAACGAGCGGGCTTTCATCGGGAAAAGAGAGTAAAAACGACATCGCGTGGCGCCTATCGTCGCAAGAAGCACCAAGACGTTCCTCGCTCACCTATTCAACGTTTCAGACTCGGCGACGAAGAGTTTGCCAACGATGAAGCAGCACAAGAACTCCCAGCAGCTCAATCCCAACTGGGCTCAGCTGCAACAAGTCTCTCTCTCTCTCTCTCTCTCTCTCTCTCTCTCTCTCTGTGTACGTGCGTGCCTGCGTAGGTGTGTCAATGTGTGCGAATGCGTGTTTATTATCACTCGTCTTCTTGATTGGGCAGAAGCTCAAGTCCCATGGCTCCCGACCTCCAAAAAGTGCCGAGCTTTCCGATTCCGGACTCTCCAAATCCATATTGGGTACGCAGGGTCCTACCCTTTTGGCCTTTTTCCATACTGTTGTTGGGTTTTGTAGATAGTAACGGACACTCGTGCTTGTTTTCGAGCATTAAGCCTCCAACACATGAATCTTCTCTTCCTGCGTTTGATGTGTTTGACTGAATTTTTAGTTGCTTTTGAAGAAAGAAGGTTCTTCTGAATTTGCTTACTGTTTTTTGATCCGGCTTCGGGGGCTTTTTCCATGTGCAGGGAAACGCAAGGAAAGGTCCGATGCCGATTCTGGTGATCGTCGCCCTAATCCCTTGATTCCTGCCAATGGTGATTTCGGGTTTGTTTCTGTTGCTTCATGTTCATTGTTGCCTTTTATCATCTGAACTACTTGCTGAATATTAAGTATTGCTCTGGATACTTCTTGTGTTTATCATGAGCAAGTATGGGGAATAAAGTCATGTTTGGGGTTCAATAGAAGACACTAATTTTGGCCCCTTCTATATCTAGTAATGCAGCTTCAAGGCATTAGTAGTTTACTTAGGGCATAATTCCTCCCTGGTCATTTGATGTGCTATTCTTAATTCCTTAAGTGAATCGTACGCAGACTGACAGATGTGATTGCCATGGATTGCGAAATGGTTGGTGTCGCTCAAGGAAATAAGAGTGCACTTGGGCGAGTTACACTGGTATATGGACTTTCTTTTTCTTTTTAGTGATTAGTCGGATGTGAGCATTATTACTCACTGTGTTCTCATTTTTCTTGAAGAGATGGTAGGTGATAGTAACTTTGATGTATTGTTTTTACTTTCAATGGGATCATGCTAATGCGAAACAATCTGGTTCAAACTAAATCCACTGCTTGTTTTATTAATGGATATTTGTTTAAATGGGATCATGTTTGGGGTTCAATCTCGTGTGCTTGTTTTATTAATGGATATTGGTGACAAGTGTTAGATATTTTCTCTCTCTTAAAATTTGCGGATATTCTAAGGATATCCTAATGCCTTTGCATCTTTATCATAGTTATGTTTTTTGTAGATTTTGTGAGAGATCTGATGTCAAAAAGTTGAGATGGTAGTTGATAGTAACTTTGATGTATTGTTTTTACTTTCAATGGGATCATGCTAATGCGAAACAATCTGGTTCAAACTAAATCCACTGCTTTTGCATGTATACAGTGCATGGACTTTAGCTATCTATCCTCCTTGTTCCAACTTCCAGATGGTTTCTGGATCCCCCACCTTCATGCTTTCCACTCTGTTTCTGGAGAGTGGAGATAGGGATGGAGCGTATGAGTAAGACTTACGGTCTTGGAGAATGTGCATGACTCTTATTTGGGCCTTTGTGAGTTAGGAGGGATAACCGCGTTTTCCATCGAGTAATAAGCATTAGTATAGGAATTTGTTTAAGGCGTTCCTTACTCCTCGATATCCTTTTCTCTTCCTAATTAAAGGTGCTACATGCCATTCACTGAAGTATTTACCGCAATCCATTGGGAGTGTCGATCGACAGCGCTAAATTTTCTTGAATATGCTTCATGCAGCCTTTTACTCCTAATTTTATGTGTTTCACAATGTCTCTGTCTTAGGAAAAAACCAATTATTCACATAAGTAAATGTTGTGCTTATTCAACTCTTCATAACTTGTTATTAGAGCAAATGGCAGGTAAATAAATGGGGAAATGTTGTATACGATGAATTTGTTCGCCCAATTGATCGTGTTGTTGACTATCGTACACAAGTCAGTGGAATTCGACCCAGTGATATGCGAAAAGGTTTGTCTCATCTTCTCTTCATTTTTTCCATGATTTTTTATCCTATTCCTATCCTTGATTTTTTTTTGGTAAGGATATTCCTATCCTTGATTGTGCAGTTAATAAACCAATGTTTCGGTATTGAATAAAGCCTTCTGTTAAGCTCGAACCATATGGTAGAGGGCCCAATTCCATAAAAAAGCACCAACTTTATGTTCAATCCCAAATCTGGCCCCAACTTTATTTTGTCTCAAAAAAAGTCATCAACTTTCCCTTGTATCTCAAATCTGGCCCCTGTTAACCGTGCACTCACACTCATAGTTAGTCATCTGCCACATCAGTAATTTATACACCTAGAAAAGCCACGTGGATTTAAAGGCAAAAACAAAATTCTCTCTCTTCCTCCCCTTTCCTCCGCTGCTTCCCCCTCTCTCTCCATGCAATTTTGTTAGGGTTCAGATCTGCTGGAAACCCACAGCCACCCGCCCGCTCTTTCTTCCTTGTTTGAGCTCGCTGTCCATGGCTTGCGGCCATGAAGGAGACCCGATCTGGACATGCAACAACCACGGGCATGAACGAGACTAGATCTGGACAGGCAACAACTACAAGCCGCCGCGGCAAAGAGACGGGTGTCCTCCTCGGTGTTCCCCTCTGGCACGTCCTGTTGGACTCCGAGGCCGTCAGGCATTTCGGCATCCGCGCGAATCCGCTCGAACCCTAGCTAGAGCTCAAGCCCAAGAGGATGTATTTCCTCGTCGAGCTGCCCAAGTTCCCGGAGGAGGAGGAGGACAACAAGTTCCCGAGGCGGGTCCGGTCCGTGGGCATCCGGATGAGCGCCAAGGACCGGCTCGATTGCCTGATGCTGTCGCGGAGGGCGGCGTCCGACCTCTCGGTCGCCAGGCCGCCGCCGCCGTAGCCGAGCCTGGGGCTGGAGGGCGAGGGGCAGCTGGGGCGGCGGGGGGCCGTTGACGATGAAGATGAGGTTGACGAGGGCGGAGATGGCGAGGCTGGTGGAGGAGAGCAGGGACGAGAAGGAGGTGGCGGAGAGGATCATGAGCTTGTGCTACGGTGACGACACGACGTCGCCGACCCTAATCGGGCTCGCCAATTTGAAGGTGTCGCCGTTTATCTTCATCACTTTTGCAACTGATCAGAGCACACTCCCAGGCGCGGAAGGAGGTCGACGAAGCTCGTGAGAGTCCTGGATGACTCGATCGGAGGATGAGAATGAGCGACAATCAAGCGCGAGTAAAACCCTAGAGAGAACTTCCCCTGTGTTGCATAAATCGTGCTTGAGAAGACGAAGATGTGAAGACCCTTGCAAACTGCAGTTTTGGCTTTAAATCCACGTGGCCTTTTTGACGTGAATATATTACTGACATGAAACACCACGTCGGATGAGAGTGTGGATGTAGAGTTAACATGCCAGAATTGGGATATGAATGAAAGTTGGTGACTTTTTTTAAGACAAAATAAAGTTCGGGCCAGATTTGGAATTAGACTCAAAGTTGATGCTTTTTTATGGAATTAGGCCTATGGTAGAGTTAGCAGAATAGTTCCAGTAGTCTCTTGTTGTATTAGTGCTTTTGAACGTAATAAGGGTGATCTTGTAAACTGCATAAAGATTTGAACATTTCCGGGTGTCCTTGGATGAGATTTCTTTTGGATGTCACTACTTTCGTGCAATTTTTTTATGCCTTCATTTTTGTTCATCCTGCTGTATGGTCAAGGTCTATTCAATGATATTGAAGTACGCAACAATCACAGAAAATCTAAAGAACTCCACTCTTTGATTTTATTTGCAGCCAAGGATTTCTGTACTGTTCAGAAGAAAGTTGCTGAATTGATTAAAGGGAGGGTTCTTGTAGGCCATGCATTGCACAATGATCTTAAGGTATGTAATATCTTGTTTCTGGTCGGCTTGAATGGCGTGTCATTCTGATCTGGACTGTGTTTTCGTTATACCAGGCATTACTGTTGACTCATCCTAAGGGGGACATAAGAGACACCTCGGAATATCTACCCCTTCAGAAGTACTGAAATTTACTCTTGCTAGCTTCCTCATGCATTTTAATTGACCTATTTTGGTTTTCCTTAGTGACATGCAAAGCAATGATGCAGGGAAGGGCGCCGAAAAGCGCTTCGTCATCTTGCAGCCGAGCTTCTTGGGGCTTCTATCCAAAATGGAGAACACTGCCCTGTAATTAGATTGTTGACTTTGTCCTGACTGTATTCTCCTCCTTTCCATTGATGGTCCATTCTTAGACAATATATTAAATGCAACAGCTCTATATTACTTCAGTCATTATCTGGAAACATGTCAATGCAAGTTATTTTCCCTTTCATTTATTGATCAATTCATTCTTTATCCTGATCACGGTGATTTTTCCTAATGAATCTTTGTCACATTCTCCATAACAGAGCTAATATCTTTGTTGTTTTGGTTTCAGATAGAGGACGCTCGTGCTGCAATGTTGTTGTATATAAGAAACAAGAAAAAATGGGAGAAGAGCGTTAAAGATCAAATCAGGTTCAAACAAAAGCAGAAAAAACGCAAGCCAAAAAGGAAGCCTGTTGACAATGGTGCTTTGAAGGTTGACTGATCTACAGTTAAGCTCGTTTGCCGGACATTTCCTTCAGTATGAATATGCAAGATGCTGCAGATCAAGCCTTTTGGACCCCTGAAAGAGGAATGCATTCAAACAAATGCAGTATGTTTGAATTGGAAAAGATGATAGGGGATCTGCATTTGCCCTACAAAAGATTGAAGCTTCCATGGAATCAGCTGTGTATTTCGTTTGCTTAAAGTTTTGATTTTGGCAACGGTCGGTCATGTTCAGTCTACCAAATGTAATGGAGGATTGTGGACACATTCAGAATTGTACGATTACAGTGCGCCTTTTTATTCAAACTTGAGGTGAATTGCAAAGGAAACCTTCTTGTGCATCAGACATAGCAAAGTAGTCTGAATTGATACTGTCGTAAATTTAAGCATTTACACTTGTTAATTGAAAGGCCATCGATTCACTTCAATGCTGAAATGACCATTCAAAGCTATTTCCTCACACCAGAGACCTTCATCAGCATCCTCTACTTCTGAAGAAGCAACTCCAGCAAAGTCGGGTTCTAGCCAAAGCATCGATTTTTTTCATTTCTTTAGCAGTACCATATCTCCTTAAACTACTATTCCACTTGCCATCTTTATTAAAGCTGAAGATGAGCGTGGCATCAATAGTTAGCTTAGCGGTCCTCGCTTCTACGAATCTACCAGGATCAGTAGCAATGCCATGATCACTTTTTAATGAAGATTATCCTGTGTTAGGTAAAGCACCAGTACCTTTTTCCTGAACTCTGGTGCAGGGTCACTGTCGAATTTGCTTTAGCATTAAAAGTAAGGCAAGCTTACTTCATTCTTCACTTCTAAAAAATCCGAAGTGCTCCTCTTTGGAGGGAAAAAGGACCAGAAGAGCTTTCTGATGTTTCTAGCCTGATGGAACCACCATAAACCGGGATAAGGGAAGATTTTCTGAGCTTTTCGGTTTATGTGCCTGAGTGCTAATTCCCTGCTCGAGCTCGTAGTTGTTCTGCTATCGAGTATGAACAAATGGGAAATTAGTTTTCCCTTGATTTGCACACAACTGCGCAACCGAAATTGCTTTATCATCTGCAGAAAAGTTCAGTTTCCGTCGAGTCATGCTTTGTTATGTAGATTTGGATCATGCATAGCAATAAAAATAACTTTTTTGTGATGGAAAGCGATGAAAATATATGCGCGGTTTCAAGGGACTGCAGAAATGCCAGGATGATCATGTCCCCACATAATTAATGTTGTGTTCTGCGAATTTTGTTTTGCCTCGTACTTCATCACGGTCGTTTTCGGATTAAGAATTGTAAATGTATAAAGGGCGGTCACGCACACTCCGAAAGGATGTCACTTTAAGAGCCCCATTAAGTGCCACCATATTAAAACAAGAGATCAGCAAAACTAACCTGTTAAATTATTCTCTGGTATGACGTGTGTAGGCATCCATACATTTCATTTATAGGTGACACCAAGAATTGACAGAAACCAGTGGAGTTAGCTTTTTACCTTAAGTGGGCAATTTCAAGATTTGAGCCAGCAATTCTTGGGTTGATTGAGATCACCTCACTTTGTGTCTAGCTAATTTAGAAGAGGGAGAGATGGTTTGGAGGAAGGAACACTTGGACCTCATCTTGGTTCCTTGTGGGTTATCTGTTATGCTTGGCTACCATCTCTTCCTTCTCTACAGGTGCCTAAGATGTCCACAGACCACTGTGATTGGCTATGAGAACCACTGTAGATTAGCTTGGGTAGAGAGAATGTTGCAGGTACACATTGCCCACCAAGCTTCATACGTCCTCTGATCTATATTAATCATGAGCTTGATGCTGATTCATGTTAGCAAGTTCGATTTGTATGTGCAGACTGAAGCAAAGAACAGAAATATACCTTTGTCCGTGATCTCGAGCACCATAAGTGCTTCGACTTCTCTGGCATCAATTTCCTTGGCTCTAAGCTCACTAATTGGCGCGTGGTTCGCGAGCTCTTCAAATAGCATCTTGACTAGTCCTTTCATATATGGCGACACGAGGCCTACTATTATTTCCATCAAGTACATCAGTCTTCTGATATGCTTCCTGCTCGCCTTTACATCATTTGTCCAATGCGTACGCTGCCTGGTCCATTCCAATTTTCTGATCAGCATGCCGAATAGCGATGTTCCAGTGAAGTACGTGCAGAGGGAAGTGATTATGGGAGGCGCGTTCTGGTCCCTAGGTCTTCGGGCGATCTACTTCGCAATCACTTTGCTGTTGTGGATCTTTGGTCCAATACCTATGTTTGTTTCCTCAATAACCATGGCTATGATGTTGCACTTCCTCGATACTAACTCCACCCCGCTACATCAATTTCAGCAGGCTTGTCTCCTCGAATAAAAGGGCCTTAGAGCTTCGTAGAAGTTTGAATTTTAGATGCATGACAATGTTCTCTAGGACTCCACTAAATCATCTGTGGAGACATTTTTTAGATGGAAAAGTTTTTCAAGTAGACAAGATGTTGAAATGATGCACGTTTTGTCCTATAATTTTTCTGGGTAGCAAGTTGCGCTAGTTTGCCGTTTCATTCTACTTTCCGCTTTCAGATTCATCTGCTGCATCCACAAGCACCTTCCAGTCTTCTGATAGTTTATGTATTGTGAAGCTAAAAACGAGACACTTGTTCTGTCTATGAGCAAGAAATTGTAAGTCCTCTACTATTTGTGACACCGTTATTGATAAAAATAAGAGATGAATTTTTCTCAGACAAATTCTAACTTTTCAAGATTTCTGGATCAAGCAGAATATCTTTGAAAAAAGCTGTGGATCGATACAGCCTCATTAAGAGCAGAACTACTTGTAAACGACAGCAACAATTCACCACGATGTGATACTTTTACGCAGATGAAGAATTGCTATGATCAAGTTTCTGACATACAGCTATAGGGGTTGACATCTTGGTCAAATATGGTTTCAGGAACTATAGATCATTACCCATTTCGTCTGTAAACTAAGGTTTTCTAGTGAATGGATGCTTCATGTACTAGTCTATATGTCTCGCTTACTCGTAGCTTAGACTTCTGACATAAATGATTTCACGCCTTGCCTACTCTCCCAGCTATCTGGGTTCCAGCCTATTTTGTTAACAGCTTCATATTTCGGGCAAATAATGGCTCTAACATCTGGATGGGTCCTTATCTTTACTTTCGTTGATTCTAATATGAAGGAGAGTCTTCGCAGGGAACTAGTAAGCTTGTTTTGATAGTGAACCTGCAAAAGTAGTGTGCTTACCAAAAACAGTGCCTGAAGAAAGTAGAGGACATATGGTTTATCCTGTATTACAGGATACGTATGGTGCCATCAGGGAAACATAAAAAACTTCATGTCCTAATCCACCGGCAATAATGTAGGAATAGCATAGGAGCTCTTGCCTCTGTGTCAATTCTAATATTTGGTAGATGCTGCTGCAAACAGTTTTCCCGTCGTAACTGTAGAACCCATGAACATCAAGAAATAATCAAAATACCGAACTTTTTGAAAAGATTATTCTTTCGATTAATGTGATAAATGCATATAGGTATCGGCCATTGTCGTCATACATGACCAAATCCACTAAACACTTGCTTTTATTTTGTGAGGCTCATGATGTCATGAGCTTGTCCACTATATTTCTTCTAAACCATTATAGTATGACACCTTCATCCTCACACTGTTCACACAGAGAGAGAGAGAGAGAGAGATGAGTTGGAGAAAGGAGTGCCTAGATGTTATATTGGTTCCTGTTGGACTATTGATCATGTGTGGTTACCATCTTTTCCTGTTGTACAGAGGCCTAAAGTTCCCTCATACTACGGCATTCGGATACGAAAACCATTGCAGGAAAGTGTGGGTTGAGCGGATGCTGCAGGTCAGGGATAGCAAAAACTTCTCGTCCCTCTGCCTCTGGACAGAAAGTATGCGTCTCTGCAACTATTTTTGAACTGAATTATCTCGGAAATTATGTCTGTTTGAATTTGCAGATTGAGGCAAAGGAAAGAGGCACATCCTTGACAGTGATCTCCACCACAATATCAGCAGCAACTTTCCTGGCATCAACCTCCTTGGTCCTGAGCTCTCTTATTGGCGCATGGATCGGAAGCTCCTCAGATAGTGTTTTCACGGCCGATTTCATCTACGGGGACACGAGTCCTTCCACGATTGCCGTCAAATACACGAGCCTCCTCAGCTGCTTTCTAGTGGCTTTCGTGTGCTTCCTACAATGTGTGAGGAGTTCAGTCCACGTCATTTTCCTCATGAGCATGCCGAACAGTGATGTTCCAGTGGCCTATGTTCAGAAGGCAGTCACAAGAGCGAGTATCTTCTGGTCAGTTGGTTCACGGGCGATCTACTTCGCAACCAATCTGCTGCTATGGATTTTCGGTCCAATACCGATGCTCATATGCTCGGTTACTACGGTGGTGATTTTGCACAATCTAGATAGGAATTCAACCCCTTTGCATCAATTTCAGCCTAAAAAGAATCTTAACCTCCTCAGCAAGATGGGTGATGATG
Organism: Rhodomyrtus psidioides; assembly: GCA_021437785.1. Lineage (NCBI taxonomy): Eukaryota > Viridiplantae > Streptophyta > Magnoliopsida > Myrtales > Myrtaceae > Rhodomyrtus > Rhodomyrtus psidioides. The sequence goes on along the minus strand of JAILYB010000134.1, from coordinate 851,705 downwards.
TATCTGCAGTCAGTAGCTGAAGATCATGAGTATGTACAAGGAGCAAAAGGCACTGGTTCTGCTTCAACCGATTAAAGTTCCGCTAATGCCACACTAATGTTGGCAAAAGAGTGCCTGATGAAGTCACTGCTTGAGATGCCATAGACAACATCAAACCGCAAATGTTTAGGCGACCGCCCGGCAACCCAGAAAATAGTGGGGAAGTCCTAATTGAAATCTTGAGATTTGGGAGAGTTTTGAAGCCGCAAAAGCACACGAATTTCGTGCTGGATCTCTGTAGTTGTATCTGAGATGATTGGTGAACGACAAGAAATTCTGGCCTAAATTCATAATGAGAATTTGATTTTATCTTCCATGCATGAGTCCTAGTTCCTCAGACGAGCATTATGTTATTTGCTTTTGCCAATGTGCTGCATAAATCGAGATACAGCCATCACAAATGGGGTAGAATCATCGATATGGGCCGTAAGTTAGCGCCAGTGCAACTCCAAATTGAATAGAACACAAGGTCAATTTAAAACTGATTTGCTTCTCTAATCGTACCATCTTGTGTATGCACTTTGCAGGCTGTACCAGTCATGCTTGAAAACGCTTTGCTCATCGGAAAAACTGATGATGGTGAGGAAACTCTTAAGGCAAATGGGTGGAAAAACCTGATGATGCTAGTTGCGTATGTGCTAATACCTACAGAAGTAAGGACCACTCGGTTTTCGCTAATGAATTTCGTTTGCTGGATTTGCCAGAGGAAGGATTCGAACAGACCGTGGTCAAAGAGCTTCTTACCAGAATACAAATATCAATCTTCCCCATTATCCAGAATACAGCAGCCAAAAACAATTGACTTTGGAGTAATCCTCATGCATACGCGGTAAAGTTTTATTAGGAATAGCTAATCAACCAAGAATCACGAACTTTTAAAGAATAAAAGGTCCTAGGAATCAGTAATATTAACGGGGAAAGCAACTAATCAATCTGAATCTTCATCGCGATCACATTAGCATCGAATTAGCAGTTAATTTTGTGTGTATCCAGTTTCAGCATTCTTGACCCACATTCGACGCCACGACTCTGGCCCAAAACTTGATCTGAGCTTTCACATCTTCCGGCGAACCGCCCTTGGTGTTCCACTTTGGGACTGTAGGAGCGTAGCTTTGCGCGAGCCACTCTTCGGAAAGATACGGACCCTCGTTCCTGTCGCCACCCTCATTCTCCTGGGTCTTCTCTTGCAAACCGGGAAGTATGTTGACGAGATTCGGGCTTAAGTGCTTCCTGTCAAATGAAAAACCCAATTCCTTGAAGCCTTGCACTTCTTCGTCTTCGAGATCGGTCAGGCTCTTCCTCGAGTTGCTCTTGGTTAGGTATCTTCGCCGCATCTCCTTGTTAAAAGCTATAGCACTTTCTTCAGCATCGGTAAAAGCGGGCGATCGGTGCTTCGACATGCTCGCACTCTTAGTCATTCCCTGCAAACAGAGCATTTGTCTTTATCCACCGGCGCAAGAAAGACACAAAGGGATCTATCTGATTATGCAACTGATTATCCTAACTCTTAGTCCTGAAAGATGTTGGATGAGTACCTTTGGAGTATGCCGCGGCGGCAGGAACTCAGACAAGTTAAGAGAGGCTTGCCTACTCGGTTTGATCATCCTAGGAAAACTCTCTCTTCCTTCGAATGCCTTGTCTCTTCCTATACAAGGCGGCAGAGACGGTGCCCTGAGAAGAACGCGGTGCGGCGACTGCTTGTGCTTGTCCAAACTGCCTTCCTTCGGATTACATTCCCTCTCCGTAAATCCTTCCTTGCTCAGAGGTGGCAGCAAACCAGCTGAGACGGGCATTTCTTCAGGAGTCCCATCATCGACCTGCACTTGCACTGCATAGTCCCTAGCTTCTTCGTGCAGGACGGGCAGAGTCCGAAAGGAATCGGCTCGACCGTGAGCAATGCCTTCCGAATCCGTCTTCCTCGGCGAAGGAGGACTCGAGCCATTCGACCGCCGGCACCCGGCTAACGCATCGCGGGCTTCGTCATCGACGGAAGGGCAAGGATCAGAGAAGCATGTCGACATGATGGCTTTCCCGTTCTTCCTCCGAAGCAGGTTGCCGAAGAACCAATACTCCTCCAACAAATCCACCGCTTCCCCATCAACCAAGCGACCTCCATCTGGAGAAGAAGCCTCGTCGTCCATGGATGCAGCTGGGCCAAGTCGTCAGATCTTCCGATGTCATCACGTCTCATGGCCCAAATGACTTATCTCGGGAGCATTAAAAGTTGCAGATGGGGGCTGACTAAGGAAGTCTCGCCATGTGCTCTGCACAAGAACACTGATTATAAAATATAGATTTGTATGCCCCATTTAAACAAATCAAGAACATGGATATTGGAAGGCGATGGGAGATGGATAGAGACAGAGAAAGGATTTCGAGTCGCGCTGGATGTCTAAAAATTAAGCAAAAATTGGGAACGGTGATGTTGCAGATTGGCGCAAGACAAGGCGATGCCAACCCGCTGCCCCCATGTGACGGTCTTTTTTGTGTGTGTTGGCTAAGGAACAAGAGATATATATTTATTTTTTATTTTTATTTTTTTTTGGATAAGAGCATCGAAAATCTTGAAATTTATCACGAAAATGCAATTAAGTCATAAACCTTAAAAAAAAAATTGCAATCAAGCGCTAAAAACTATCGCGAAAGTCCAATCGTGTCTTAAAACCTGTCACCAAGGTGCAATCGACTTCTGAAACGAATCAGGGAAAGGACTTGATTTCACGGATTTGATGAGTTTCGGGACTCAAGTGCACTCCTTAAAAGTTTTAAGATTCGATTTCACTTTCGGATAAATTGCGAGATTTAATGGTGCATTTTGAAAATTTAAGGACTCAAAGTTTGAGGACTTTTGACGCACTTTTTTTTTAATCTCTTGTTGGTCTATATATGTTTCGTCCTTTTGCTCGACGGGGTTGTAGGGCAGGTACATTCATCGTGACAGCTATGCTTGTGCCGATCATAATTCATTGTTAATGCAAGGGAAAATGGAGTGAGTGTTTATCCCCTTACGGGGAAGGAGTGGTTGGGACAGATGATTGGTTCATCATCTCCGTAAGCCAAACTTAATTTATTGCCTAACTTGTGTCGTATTCGATTCTCAATAATTTGAGTATCGATACGGGGGTGGGGGTGGGTGTGGATGAATGGCGTGGATCATGGCCTGATTGGATGGATGCCCGCGGCCGCGGGACTCAATCAAGCCCAACTGCTTCATCCCTCGTGCTTGGTGCATTCTCGTCCTGTGGGATTTTATGTGAATTTTTTTTTTTTTTATCCCACGCCCCCAAGCTAAGGGATGAAATTGACCAATCGATCCTAAAACTATTGCTCGAATGCCGATTCATCCTTATGCTTTTCAATTTTGTCAATTTAGCTCTAAACTTTTGCGCGATATTCCGAGATAATCATTCTGGCTAGTTACGGATGGAAAATCACTGGCCTCGCGATCAAGCCATCACCAGCTGTCCTACGTGGCAAGTCGTCACGTTCGCGGTTTCCAGCGAGAATTGGCAAGAATGGCTACATAGGAATTTTGCGCAAAGGCTTAGGACTAAATTTGGGAGTTTTACCAAAAAAAAAAGTTCTAAACATGTTGCATTTCTACCGATTCAATACTAAACTTTTCAATTTAGCCTTAAACATTTTGGCAATTTTTCAATGTAGTCCATTCAGCCAAGTTTGACACACAAAATTAATGACGAGGACGTTAGTCATCCTACATGGCACGACCAATACTAACGTGAACAATATTTTAATATTTTAATTTTTTTATAATTATTTTCTTTCTTTTCTTTTATCTTTTATTTATTGTTAAGGGCCGGCGAGGGTCACTGGGCCTCCGCCGCCCTTAACAATAAAAGAAAGTAAAGGAAAGGAAAGAAGAAAGAGAAAAATTAATAAAAAATTAAAAATTTTCCACAGAAAACGTCGACCATGCCACGTAGTACAGTTGGCATTCACGTTTTTAATTTTTTGGCCAAAATCGACCGAATGGACTTTATTGACAAATTTTCAAAAGGTTTAGAGTTAAATTGGCAAATTGAAATGTTATGACAGAATTGGCTCAAATGCAAAAGGTTTAGGTCTTGTTTTTGGTAATTCTCAGCAAAATTGGAAAACTTAGGATTATATCGACATCTGCATAGTAAGTTTGGGATCGATTAGGTAAATTTCCTCCAAAGTTAGGTATTGTACTTAAATTTGATCTCGCTCCTCCTAAATTTCGATTTCATCAACAAAATTGCCCTCTCATATAGATCGTCGTGGCATGAACTTTGTCGATTGATTCCTATTCCTAGCTAACTCCTCTTCCGTCCACGGGGGCACTCAGCATGCCCATATGGATGGTTTGTATAGTCTCCTCACGTCTTTGGCGAAATAGTCATCGAGAGTGCAAATTACTTTCGTGTTGTTTACTAAGGTTGTTATGCACAGCACAAGCACATTGTGGGCGATGACACGAATTATGTCCTTACCGAAATAGTCAAACGCCGAGCTGCTAAGAATTTCCCAAAAGATCCTAAACACATTGCACTTTTGCCAATTCAGTCATTAACCATTTAATTTTGCCAATTAAGTCCTGAACCTCTTTTAATTTTTTTCAATTGATTCATAAATCTTGTTTATATTTTACCGAGATGTTTAGGACTCAATTGACAAAATATGAAAATATTTAATACTCAATTGGCAAAATTAAAATGTTTATGATTGAATAGGCAAAAGCGCAATAAGTTTAGCACTTTTTAGACAATTTTTTTTCCAGCGAGCGGAGTTACAATCCATGTAACCATTGTACTCTTCGCATTAACTTAAGATTTTTTGAACGTGAGCCCCCAACAATTTCATATCAATGTGGTTAGAATCGATTTAAGATACTTGTTGTTTATGGTATAAATGGAACATCAAAGTGGTTAGTGTCGCGACCCGAAATAGTTTACGGAAACAGGCTAATGGATTGTCGAATCGGGCCCCCACTCTGAAATGTGGATCGCGGGCTTTCTCGACGCGGGCCCTCCCAGGCTCATACCAAATCGCGGCGGGAATTAATTTACGCGGGTTTTAGACGATAAGAGTCGATCGCATTCGACCTTGGTGTGGTCGTGGTGGCATGTGCTATGTGTGCATACATTTGGAGTCGCCACCCGGTCCTTCTTGGAAGGTGGACCGGAAACCTCACTAATCGATTGGGAGAGATCGATCAGTTCTGCGGAACCAGAGATTTTGGGTTCGGGGAGTTGATTACGTTGGTGTCATTACCAACGTCCTTTCGGTACTTAACGCGAGTGATTTTCCTTACTAAGATTTCATGCAGGCGCAATTTTGGATGAAGTAAGTCTGATTCAGGGGTTTCAAGCAGTTTGGAAGACTAGTCCTATCAAATCACAATCAATATAAGGAAAGCGCAATCAAGTGCATAAATGAACCACGTCAATGCACATTAATTCAAATCAATAACTTCCTAGTATAGCCTTAAGGCTTAGGGAAGGTGTGATTTAGGACTAGGGGTAGACTGGAAAGATTTGGGGACGATTTGCTCGAAAAGCGAAATCGTCAATTTTTGGGAGGTTTGGGTGTTGAAATAAACAAAATAGGTCATGGCCAGTTGATCATGGCCATTTCCTATTTTGGAGATTTTTCTTGAATTTTTCGGGATTTCTCGAGAAATGATTTTTCTAAAGGGCAAAATCGTCATTTTTGAAAAAATCGGGATTCGAAAGACCAAAGACAGGTCTTGACCAGTTGGTTGTGGTCATTTCCCATTTTCTGGATTTTTTTTGGAATTTTCAGGGTTTCTTGAGGAACGATATGCCAAAAGGGCAGAATCATCATTTTTGAAAGGATCATGACTCAAAAGACCAGAAATAGATCATGGCCAGTTGATTGTGTCCATTTCCTATCTTCTGGGATTTTTTTGAAATTTTCTGAATTTCCTTGATTTTTTTGGAGACGATTTGCCTAAAGGGCAAAATCATCATTTTTGAAGAGGGTCGGGTTTCAGAAGACCAAAAATAGGTCATGGCCAGTTGATTGTGGCCATTTCCTATTTTCTGAAATTTTTTGGAATTTTCTTGGAATTTTTGGGAGACGATTTGCCAAAAGGGCAAAATCGTCATTTTGAAAATATTGGGGTTCGAAAGGCCAAAATAGGTCATGGCCAGTTGATTGTGGCCATTTCCTATTTTCTGGAATTTTTGAGAATTTATGCAATTTTTTTGGGAGACGACACGCCTAAAGGGCAAAATCGTCAATTTTGGAAATATTGGGGTCTGAAAGACCCAAAATATGTCATGGCCAGTTGATTGTGGCAATTTCCTATTTTCTGGAATTTTTTTGGAATTTTTGGAATTTTTTTTAATTTTTTTAATTTTTAATGATTTTTTTTTTGAATTTTCGGATTTTTTAATAATTTTTTTTTCAATTTTTTTATTATATTATATTAAAAAAATATTTTCCGGACCGGGTCAAACCCGGCCCGCGCCCTACGGGTTGGAGCCAGTCTAAACGACGCCGTTTTTGATTTTTTAAAAATTTTCTATTTTTTTATTATTTTAAAATCATTTTTTCGAATTTTTGAAAATTAAAACCAATCGGACGGTCCCCGGCTTGCCACATGCCACTACCCTAGCCGTCCGATTAATTTAATTTTGAAAATGTCGGATCGCGACACGTGGCACAATCCCATCCGTCCGATCTATTTGACCTTGGAAGCGTCAGATCGCGACACGTGGCACGTCCACATCCGTCCGATCTAGGTTTTTTCGAAAGATTCGGATCGCGACACGTGGCACGCCCACGGCCGTCCGATCTAGGGTTTTTTGAATTTTTGAAAATATTATTTATTATTATAAAATCATTTATTTATTTTCGAAAATTCCTAGATCGCGACACGTGGCACCTCGCTCACCGTCCGATCTAGGGTTTTTTGTTTTCGCGGACCCCGCCGCCGACGCGGCAGCCTACGTGGCTCGCCACGTCGGCGTTGACTGGTCAACAAAGTTGACCAGTCAACCCGGTCGTCTGAGAAGACGACCGGAGGAGGAAAATTCCGGCGATTCCGCCGGAAAGTCGCGGCCGACCCCAAATCGTCGTATTTTTCGACGATTCTTGCGCCATTAGACTCCTTAAACACCAAGCATCGACATACACCAACATTCACAATCACAAACACGCCGGAAACGGGCAAACCGACCACCCGCAGATTCGGTTCCGGCGATGAGATTTCCGGAAAAAAATTTTGTCGTTCAAAGCTTGTTTCAACCATTCAGATAGCATCTAATAAAGGTTTAAAGGCTTACCTAAGGTCGCTTGGACCTCGGCGACCACCGGTTTCGCCGGACCGAGCTCTCGGCTCGGGTTAGGGCCCGGGGAGTTCCAACCGCCGTTTTCGGCGCCGTTCAATGCAAAACAGATATCACAGAGTAGTTATAACCGGCTCTAGGGCAAGCTTGAGGCAACAAATGGACATGAATCGCTTGAATAACACACGGCCGGAGACAAACTCGGGTCAAGCAAAGGGCAGGCATTTCATCGTACACATAACAGGCGTTCAAGAAACGAAGGTCTAGGCTAGATCCGCGGGCATTTGGCGCGAAACCGAGGCAAGGCAACACTTAGACATCGACATAGGAGTGCCAAGGGACGTCGGTATGCATTCGGTTTGGCTCGGTTTGGTCGAGAGCCCAAACCGAGCCAAATCCATAGTAAGCTCAAAAAAACAGAGTGTGAAAACAGGGGGTACCGACCTTGGCCCGGTTCGGCGGCGGCTTGGGAGCTACGGTGACGGCGCTTCGGGTTCCCTGAAGGTTGGAGAGCTCTCGACGAACGCTCGGCCACGCACTCTCTCTCGGTTCTCTCTCCGCCGGACCTCTCTCTCTCAAAATTTTTTAAACCGTGAGCCCTCTGTTTTCTCTCTCGGTGCCCTCTCGGCTTTTATCCTGGAGCCACCCTAGGTCGGAGAGGACGCTCACGCCCTTCACAACTCCCTGCAAAAGGACCGTGCTCTGCCGTTTTTGTCGTCCCACCTCCTGCCGCTTTCTGCTTCAGCTCCTGCTCTGTGTACGTGAAGGAACAGAAATTGTTCCTTTGTTGCAGACCCGGTTCGGTCGGGTCGGGTCGGGTCCGAACCGATCGAACCGGTTCTCAATTTTTATCAAATCGAGCCTCAAATTGACCATTTTTCATGAAATTAATGACAAAATCGGACTCATCGGCATGTTTTTCATCTAGAATGAGTATTTTCGTGATTGATTGAACCGGAATTTAATGAAAACCCCAAATTGCGCCTAGGATCCGAAAGTGATTTTCACCTAATCGGAGGCTTAAACGACCAAATCAGTCCAAATGGAGGCCACCAATGGATTCGGCATGATGAAAACTATAGGGTAAGGGTGTTTGATTTTCATGGGTGTCCCTAGAGAGAATTTAATTTTAAGATTTGCAAAACCGGGGACTAAATCGCAAAGAGATTTGTGCAATTAGGTCCTTTTCGTCAAATTTGATCAAATTGAAGGCCCAATTGACCCAATAGAATTTCAAGGCTCTAGATTATAATGTCATGGCTTATGAAAAGTGGAAATTAAAAATTAGGAGACTCAAAAGGTAATTTTTATGGTCGATTCGGGTTTATGTTTGTGAAGCAACATAGTGACCCAAGTCAAATTTTTGAGATTTATAAAAACCAACCTAAAGAGGGAATTAAAATAAAATTATTGACTATTTTTGTACATTTTTCTGACCACGAATGGTATTTTTTCTGATTTTTTTGGATATTTTTATAATTAAATAAATTCGAAAAAAAAATATTAAAAATTTCGAAAAATATTTTTTTGTTCAAAATTGGTTCCTAAGGCTGGGCCAAGGCTTCCAAAGTCGATTTTGTAATTTTATGACTTTTTTGTTATTTTTAATTAATTTTAAAAAGTAAAATCAAAATAAAAGGTGATTAAAAATCAGGTGTCAACAGTTAGAATCGATTTTTTTTTAACCAATTCAAGCCCAACATAGTTGGGTCAATAGTTGTAGGTTATTATTGCGGTATTTACATTTTTGGTCCCATAACTTGTGCCAATTTTGCAATGGGGTCCTTTAGCTTTTTAAAATGTTTGAACTTTCCATTTCATCCTAGCTTGATTAAGTATGTTAATAAAGCTTGAGATAGCACAAAATTTCGAGTGGACAAATTAAAAGTTGAGAGGAATCCCATTGTACGAAAGGTATAAGTTATAGGACCGAAAATGGAATTACCCGACTGTTCTTCCACAAGTAGGGACATGCCGAGGGCAATTGCTATGAAGATTCGATCATGGGCCTTCAGTCCAGTGAGGCCCGTCCAAACCCATTCAAGCCCATTAGTAGGCCCAAGTGCACCTACAAATCTCACTTCTTTCTTACAACCGATCTGTAGACGTGGATCCATCAAGCCATCCGACTTTGATCCGTTCAAGCCCTCCCATTAATCATGTACTTCCCTTGGAAACTAAGGCCGCGTATAGTAACGTTTTTGTTCTTGAAAGTATTTTTTGAACAAAAAAACTTTTTTGTATTTCTGTTTCTGGTTACGATTTTTGGAATAAAAATGCGTTTGGTAAGTAAAAAAAAAAAACACGCTTGGCAATGTGAAACTAACGGGCAATAGACCATCTTTTGCCTTCCAAATAGCAAAAAAGAATATCGACCGAAAAAATAATAATCAAACGGTAAACAAAATAATTATAGAATAACTTAATGGGAGGGAGCATGTTGATAATTTAAACTAATTAATAAAGTTTTCCATGCGTAAATCCAACCGTCTGATGTTACTATCGATTATTTTTTTACCACACGATGGATCTCCGTAATCAATAAGTGCTTATTTTTCATGTTTTTTTTTAACCAATAATATATTCGGTGCATCTCCTGATTTTCCTCTCCACGATGATCTCTCTCGTGGCCTTGTCACCCCCTTGCGAACCCAAAAAAACACGAGGATCTCAAAGTCCGGGGTCAAACATTCCTGTCCGCCTTCCTCGTTCGGCAGAGAGACCAGGCGTTGCTCATCATCAATCCGTTACACATCGATCCAACGCTCGAATCTTCTTCAACTTGAAGGAACTGAGAACAAGAGCCACCATGCGTCGATGCACGTAAAGGACCAAAAAAATGAAGACATCTCGCAGACCCTGACTAACGACAAGAGTTGCCCATCACGATGTCGGAGGAGGCGAGCTCGAAGTTTCACATTGCCATGTTTCCATGGTTCGCAATTGGTCACATGACCCCATTCCTCCACCTCTCCAACGAACTCGCCAAGAGGGGCCACAAAATCTCCTTCTTCCTGCCCAGGAAAGCCCTGATTCTCTTGGAAGACCTCAATCTACACCCCGACCTCGTCACCTTCCACCCGGTCACCGTCCCCTCGGTCGCCACCCTCCCTCCGGGAACTGAAACAGCCTCCGAAATCCCCATCTCCGACACTCCCTCGCTCGCCGCTGCCATGGACCTCACCCGCCCCCAGCTGGAGGTCTCGCTGCAGGCCATGCGTCCCGACTTCGTCTTCTACGACACTGCCCACTGGATCCCCCAAGTGGCCAGGCCGCTCGGCATCAGCACAGTCTGCTACAATGTCGTTTCCGCGGCCGCGATTGCCATCGTCCTTGTGCCGGCCCGCGAGGTGACCCTGGGGAAGCCGCTCACGGAGGAGGAGCTGGCGAAGCCACCCGAAGGGTACCCATCGGAGACTGTCGTGCTGCGCGGCAGCGAAGCCCGATCCCTCATGTTTGTATCCCTGCCTTTCGGCGACAACATCACGTTCCACGGCCGCACCACGACCGCCATGCGAGAGTGCGACGCGATCGCTATACGGACGTGCCAAGAGATAGAAAGGGACTTATGTGCCTACATCGGCAGTCAATACGGCAAGCCCGTCTTCTTGACTGGCCCAGTCTTGCCAAAGCCAACGACGAAGACGCTGGACGAGAAGTGGGCCGAGTGGCTCGGCCGGTTCAAGCCAAGGTCCGTGGTGTTCTGCGCGTTTGGCAGCCAGCTCGTTCTCGAAAAGGGCCAGTTCCAAGAACTCCTGCTGGGGTTCGAGTCAACAGGCTTGCCATTTCTGGTAGCTCTCAGACCACCGATGGGGACAAACTCAGTAGAAGAAGCTTTTCCCGAGGGTTTCGAAGAGAGGGTCCAAGGGAGAGGAGCGGTTCACGGCGGTTGGGTCCAACAGCCGCTGATCTTGAGCCACCCATCGATCGGGTGCTTCGTGAGCCACTGCGGGTTCGGGTCGATGTGGGAGTCGCTGACATGCGACTGCCAAATAGTGATGGTCCCGCACCTGGGCGACCAGATCTTGAACACGAGGCTGCTGGCCGAGGAACTGAGAGTGGGGGTCGAAGTGGAGAGAGAAGAGAGCGGGTGGTTCTCGAAGGAGAGCCTGTGCAGAGCCATCAAGAGCGTGATGGATGAAGAGAGCGAAGTGGGTCAGGTGGTGAAGAAGAACCATGCGAAGTGGAGAGAGGTTCTGGTGACCCCCAACTTCATCAGCGGCTACATCGATAGGTTTATTCAGAATCTGCAAGAGCTTCAAACGGAAAAAAAAAAATAGAGGTGTTGATGTAGAGAGAAGGGCAAAGATTCGCGAATGTGAAGTGGCCTTTCAAGTTTAGTTGGAGAGTGCTGTTGCTAAAGAAGTGATATTTTGATCTACATGATTTTTAGAGTGATTTTTTTAAATACTTCTCTGAAAGTTATTTCTGACTATAGATCCACACACACCATCACCGCATGTTTTGCATAAAATATTCATTAATTGAAAAAATTTGGGGTCAGAAATAATGACAGTACTGTCAGATTGTCAAGATAGAGGCTTCCATTTTTTTCTCTTCATGAAAAGAGATTTTCTTTCCTAACTTTCCATAAAAATTTCGGCTAATGCACCGTGACTTCTATTTTTTTTAGCCGGTATTGACTTCTTCATATTCAAACTACAATGGGACTTGTCCCCGAATAGGCCTCTTCAAAGTAAATTTTGAACAAATAGAATAGCTCTTGCCACTCTTAATTGTATCATTTAGATATTGCGTGCTACCATAAAAATGAATTCGGCCCATTGGAACGTCCTACAAAAATTTTACAAAGGGAAATGCTTTTTTGACGATGTTGTGAGTGACGATACAATCTCAACCGTAAATCCACACATCATGTTTTACATAAATCACTCATTAATTGGGAGATCGTGAACTTCTGAACTTTAAAAAAAATAAAATCGTATCGAAATATTACTAACAACTAATTTTTAAAAATATTTTTTAAAAAAATGTAATTTAAAAATAAGCTTTAAAATTTAACCAAAAAAATAAAATGGGGAATTAAAAAACTAAAAATGAAAAAAATTAATGATTTTAGAAAAATTTTAAAAATGGGGGAAATTTATAAAAAAAAATCAAAAATTTTCAAAAAAAAACATTTTAAAAATTTTATAGAAAAAGATTAAAAAATTAAATTAAAAAAAAATTCTCACCACCTCTCTCTCTCTCTCTCTCTCTCTCTCTCTCTCTCTCTCTCTCTCTCTCTCTCTCTAAAAGTAAGATATATATTGAAAGAAAAGCGGTGATTACAAAACGAACCTCCGCCGCACACTACTGAAGTGTCGCTAAAAGCGCAAGGGCAGCTCAGGTAGGAAAAACAAAAGAAGAGGCCACGCTAAGTGCCAACTACACATTCACAAAAACGAATTCTCACCACCTCTTGATTATTCTCAAGAACAAAAATTTTGTGCAGTTACTAAATGTATTCTGATTCTCTAAAAATCATCTAGGAAACGGAATTGGAGAATATAATTCTAATCAAAATTACTTTTTCTGATTAAAATCGTTGTCAAACATACGGTTGGCGACCGCCTTGTTGCCCCGAAAGGTGCAGCTTAAGTTGGAGCCACCATTCGACCAAAAAAAATTTGGAGCAACTGAACCAACACCAAGACCTCATTCACTTCTCCTCCATTACTATCCCAACCCAAGTGGAGGGCTTCCCTTCCGGCGCAGAAACCGCTTCCGACGTCTCTGTCCTGCTTCCAGACTCGAGATCGGATCCTGTTCCTTTTAATTGACATCAAGCCCGACGTTTTTTCTATGACTTCGCCCGCTGGATCCCCGCCATAACCCAGCCGCTGAACATCGAGGCAATATACTAGGACGCTACTGGTGTGGCGGGGCGCGGACCATGGCTTGTCCCAGCAAGGAGTCACCTTCGAAAAAACAAATGCACCCGCCACCACCGGCTTCGCAGGTTGTCCCCGAAGAGCCTTTCAAGCGTTATTCCTGGCTGAAGATCTCTCAGAAGGGGAACGTGGTTCTACGGCCGTATCACGAGCCTGAGGGAGCGCGACGCCATTGCCTACGAGGACATATAATGAATTGGATGGCAGCCTTGGCAGGTATGGTGAAAGCTGGCTACGTTGGGGAGCAGTACGGGGAAGAGAGTGCTCTGCAGTGGACCCGTCTTGCCTCAAGCACAAGCGGAACGCCTAGAAGAGAAATGGACTTCTTGGCTGCACATGTTCATGGCTTCGAGAGGTTGACGGCGGTGGATGAGCCGGGGGTTGCTGTTGAAATGAATAAGGAAGGGGAGAGAGGGAGGTTCTTTGAGCAAGGCCAAAGATTGTGAAGTGGGGTCGAGGCTTAAAAGCAACCATGCCAAAGCCAATTAAGGATGCTATGACTTATAGCCTACATTGCACCGATACCGACACCGACACGATACGTCGACACGCCATTTCTCAAAAATAGAAAAATCCGACACGTCGGGGACACATTTTATTAAATATATTTTTATATATACATGATATATTTTTATTTCTATAATTTCTCTTATAAAATGAGATTTACAAAAAGAATTCTTATAATAAAAAGAAAGCTCATACCATCCATACTTCCATAATTTGATTCAATTAACCTAGAAAAATGAAGAAATAATAAAGTAAAAAGGAAAAAAAATATGGCCCTGCTTCTGGACACTTTTCTGCTCGGACGCTCGCCGCGCGTCGCTGGCTCCCTCCCTCCTCCATCTCATGGCCCGAGACCCTCTTTCCCCTCCCTCCTTCCCCGATCTGTGCCCTTCAAGATATTAATTTTTTTCCTCTTTTTTAAGGAGCTTTAGGTGTCCGACACGCCGGACACGGGTGACGGCAAAGTGTCGACCGCGTTGACCAAGTGTCGAAATGCCGACACGCGGTCAACGCGACCGACAAGGGTGTCGGGAGGTGTCTGACCGGTGTCGGTGTCCGACACGGGTCCGACACCGACACTCTCACCTAGGAGGAGTGTCGGTGCTACATAGCTTATAGCTGGTGAAGGCTTGCAAGAAAACCCTCCCCTGGCATCCCTATTGGAAACTTCAAAATCAGAAAATTTGTTAAAAGAAAAATGCTAAACTTATTATATTTTTGCCAATCCATTCCTAAAGATTTTAAATTTGCTAATTGTTGACACCTGATTTTTAATCACCTTTTATTTCGATTTTACTTCTTAAAATTGATTAAAAATAACAAAAAAAGTCATAAAATTACAAAATCAACTTTGGAAACCTTGGACTAGCCTTAGGAACCAATTTTGAACAAAAAATATTTTTCGAAATTTTTAATATTTTTATTTATTTATTTAATTATAAAAATACCCAAAAAATCATAAAAATACCATTCGTGGTCAGAAAAATACACAAAAATAGTAAATAATTGTATTTTAATTCCCTCTTCAGGTTGGTCTTTATAAATCTCGAAAATTCGACTCGGGTAGCTATGTTGCTTCACAAACATAAACCCGAATCGAGCCTAAAAATTACCTTTTGAGTCCCCTAATTTTTAATTTCCATTTTTAATAAGCCATGAATTTATAATCTAGAGCCTTGAAGTGCTATTGGGTCAATTAGGCCTTCAATTTGATCAATTTTGACGAAAAGGACCTAATTGCACAAATTTCTTTGCGATTTAGTCCCCGGTTTCGCGAATCTTAAAATTAAATTCTCTCTAGGGACACCCATGAAAATAAAACACCCCTACCCTATATTTTTCGTCATGCCGAATTCATTGGTGGCCTCAATTTGAATTGATTTGATCGTTTAAGCCTCCGATTTGGCGAAAATCGATTTCGGATCCTAGGCACGATTTGGGGTTTTCATCAAATTCCCACTCAATTGCTCGTGATAATACTCATCTTAAATGGAAAACGTGTCGAGGAGTCCGATTTTGGGGTAAATTTCATGAAAAATGGTCAATTGCGGGCTCAATTGGGCGAAAAATGGCGGTCGGATCGGTCGGGTCGGACCCAACCCGACCCGACCGAACCGGGTCTGCAACTAAAGTTGCAGACCTGCGTTTTTTTTTGCTTTCCTCACGTACACACTGAGCAGGAGACAAAATCGGCAGAGATGGAGGAGCGTCGCGCGACCGAAAAGCCCAGAGCACGGACGCCTTTTCCAGACGACGTTGAGGACGTGATCGTCCTCTCGGATCGCCACGGGTCGGCTATAAAGCCAGAGAGAGAGAAGAGCCGAGGGGGGTTCACGGTTTCAAATTTTTTTTTTAGAGAGAGATCCGGCCAAGGAAGAACCGAGCGAGAGAGGGAGTAACCGAGCGTCGTCGAGGATTAGCCAAGCCTCAGCGAACCCGAAGTACCGACGCCGAAGCTCCTAGGCCGCCGGAGAACCGAAGCAAGATCGGTATGCCCCTGTTTTTACACTCGGTTTTTTTAGCTCACTGTGTGTCTCGGTCCGGGGCGACCTCCGGCAAAACCGAGCCAAACCGACCCCATACCGACGTTAGTTTAGGTCCCTGTGTTGATGTTTGAACGTCTATTTGCTTCGGTTTTGCGCGCAATGTTCATAGATCTAGCATAAACGCTCGTTTTCGCATGCCCGCCAACTGTTCGACAAAATGTCCGCCGGCTGTTTCAAAGCATAATAGCCGCGGCCGAACCTTGTCCGAACATATTTCGACACATTCTTGCCCTTAATGTGTTCTAGAACCATTGCTAAGCCATTGTATGTGTTTGTTTTGCATCAATCCGCGCCGGAAACGGTGGTTGGAGCTCCCCGGGCCCAAACCCGAGCCTAGAGCTCGGTCCGGCGAAGACGGAGGTCGCTGACCCCTAGGCGACCTCAGGTAAGATTCTAGACCCCGATGGCATGCCTTGTGAATGATTGGGAAGGAGTTTGAAACAAAAAAAAAAAAATTTCCGAAAAAACGGCTCACCGGAACCGAACCTGTAGATGCTCGTTTTTCCTGTTTCCGGTATGTTAGTGGCCGTAAACCTTGATTTATGTTGATGTGGGTTGCTTAAGGAGTCGAACGCCGCGAAAACGAGCGAAAAAATGTGGAGGTTCGGGCTCGGTCCCGATTTTCCGGCGAGGATTCCGGCGAACTTGCCGGAAACATCACTGTTCCGGCAAGTCCCCGGTCATCCTCTCCGGCGGACCATTGACCAGTCAACGATAGTTGACTAGTCAAAGGTGACGTGGCGCCACGTAGGCGGCCACGTCAGCCGCGGCGGGTCCGCGAAAAAAAAAAAAAAAGCCCTAGATCGGACGGTGAGCAATGTGCCACGTGTCGCGATCTAGGAATTTTGAAAAAATAAATAAAAGATTTTATAATAATAACTAATATTTTCGAAAATTCAAAAAAAACTAGATCGGACGGCCGTGGGTGCGCCACGTGTCGCGATCCGATGCTTTCGAAAATACCCTAGATCGGACGGACGTGGATGCGCCACGTGTCGCGATCTGGTGGCTTCAAGATCAAATAGATCGGACGGATGGGATTGTGCCACGTGTCGCGATCCGACATTTTCAAAATTAAATTAATCCGGCGGCTGGGGTAGTGCCACGTGGCAAGGCGGGGACCGTCTGATTGCTTTTAATTTTCAAAAATTCGGATAAATTATAAAATGGTTTTAAAATAATAATAAAAATAGAAAAAATTTGAAAAAATCAAAAACGGCGTCGTTTAGACCGGCTCCGACCCGTAGGGTCGGGCCGGGCGCCCGAGAGGCGCGAGCCGGGTTTGACCCGGTCCGGAAAATATTTTTTTAAAAAAAAAAATTCAAAAAAAATTAAAAAAAATTCGGAAAAATTCTAAAAAAATTTCAGAAAATAGGAAATGGTCACAATCAACTGACCATGTCCTATTTTGGGTCTTTCGAACCCTAATTCTTCCAAAATGACGATTTTGCCCTTTAGGCAAATCGTCTCCCAAAAATCAAAGAAATTCAAAAAAAATTCCCGAAAAATTACAGAAAATAGGAAATGGTCACAATCAACTGACCATGTCATATTTTTGGTCTTTCGAATCCCAATCCTTCCAAAATGACGATTTCGCCCTTTTGGCAAATCGTCTTCCAAAAATTGAGGAAAATCAGAAAATTTCTAAAAAATATTAGAAAATAAGAAATGGTCACAATCAACTGGCCATAACCTATTTTGGGTCTTTTGAAACCCGACCCCTTCCAAAATGACGATTTTGCCCTTTTGGCAAATCGTCTCCCAAAAATTCCAAAAAATTCCAAAAAAACTCCAGAAAATAGAAAATGGCCACAATCAACTGGCCATGACCTATTTCAGGTCTTCCAAACCCTAATCTTTCAAAAATGACGATTTTGCCCTTTTGGCAAATCGTCTCCCAAAAATTCCAAAAAAATTCCAAAAAAACTCCAGAAAATAGAAAATGGCCACAATCAACTGGCCATGACCTATTTCAGGTCTTCCAAACCCTAATCTTTCAAAAATGACGATTTTGCCCTTTTGGCAAATCGTCTCCAAAAAATTCCAAGGAAATTCCAAAAATTTCAAAAAATAGGAAATTGCCACAGTCAATTGGCCATAACCTGTTTTGAGTCTTCCAAACCCCAATCTTTCCGAAAATGACGATTTTACCCTTTAGGCAAATCATCTTCCAAAAATTGAAGAAATTCATAAAATTCCAGAAAAATTCCAGAAGATAGGAAATGGCCACAATCAACTGGCCATGATCTATTTCTGGTCTTTTGAGTCCTGATCCTTTCAAAAATGACGATTCTGCCCTTTTGGCATATCGTTCCTCAAGAAACCCTGAAAATTCCAAAAAATCCAGGAAATGGGAAATGACCACGACCAACTGGTCAAGACCTATCTTTGGTCTTTCGAATCCCGATCTTTTCAAAAAATGATGATTTTGCCCTTTAGGGAAATCGTTTCTCGAAAAATCCCGAAAAATTCAAGAAAAAAATCTCCAAAATAGGAAATGGCCAAGATCAACTGGCCATGACCTATTTTGTTTGTTTCAACGCTCAAACCTCCCTAAAATTGACGATTTCGCCCTTCGAGCTAATCGTCCCCAAATTTTCTCAGTCTACCCTTGGTCCTAAATCACACATTCCCTAAGCCCTTAAAGCTATACTAAGAGGCCATTGATTTGACTTGATGTGCATTGACGTGGTTCAGTTATGCACTTGATTGCGCTGTCCTTATATTGATTGTGATTTGATAGGACTAGTCTTCCAATCTGCATGAAACCCCTGAATCAGACTTACCTCACCCAAAATTGCGCCTGTATGAAATCTTAGGAAAATCACTCGCGTTAGGTACCGAAAGGGCGTTGGTAATGACACCAACGTAACCAAGTCCCCGAACCCAAAATCTCTGGTTCCGTAGAATTGATCGATCTCTCCCAATCGGTCAGTGAGGTTTCCGGTCCATCTTCCAAGAAGGACCGGTGGCGACTCCAAATGCATGCACATGTTGTACATGCCACCACGACCACACCCAGGTCGGAAGCAATCGACTCTTACCGTCGAGAAATCCTAAAAAATACTCCCGTTGCGATTTGGTATGGGCCTGGGAGGGCCCGCGCCGAGAAAGCCCGCGATCCACATCACAGAGTGGGAGGGCCCGATCGGTAATCCATTCGCCCGCCGGACGAAAAACAATCTTCGGACGGGTCGCGACAGCTGGCGACTCCACTGGGGATCTGCTCTAGAACCTATGGTTC
The DNA here is from genome assembly GCA_021437785.1 of Rhodomyrtus psidioides. Classification (NCBI taxonomy): domain Eukaryota; kingdom Viridiplantae; phylum Streptophyta; class Magnoliopsida; order Myrtales; family Myrtaceae; genus Rhodomyrtus; species Rhodomyrtus psidioides. Next base: position 832,678 of record JAILYB010000134.1, on the reverse strand, counting down.
TAGACCTCAAGTGGACTTAGGCCGTAATTAAAACGTTGAGTGATTTTTCTAACCCTGCAGGCGCTCTTGAAGGTGAGGTAAGTCCGCTTACGATAGGTGTTATATATTTTTGCAGATTGGAGTGATAAGGGGAGTAGTCTGTGATTGACATTGTCTTATGCAGGTTGGGCGTAGGAATGTATGTTATGTGGATGATTTGAAGCGCTGATTGATATATAAATTGTTGTGCTTGACTTGCATTGTGATGATCACGACACAACTACACACAACCGCGCCTAAAACCCCGGGCGCCCCCTTAGGAAACCAATAGAATGAATTGAAAGTGGAATCTCCATGGGGAAAAGCATGAGGTAATCCACTTTTTAATTCCGCTCACTTCGAACTATGGATTGGGTCCCAATGCAACGATAGTTGTGCAATGGAATCCACCCTTTCTAGAACTCGAGGTGGGAGCCTTGGCCTTAGGTTCCAAACCCTATCTTGATTTTTATAGTTTTTATCCTCACTTATTTCATGTGCATATCTTTGGATGGTTGGTATACCTAAAACCGCACATAAGTCAACGAGTTTGGTTGGTAAGATTTTTTCTATCCCTCAAATTCGTTACGGTTCATGTAAATGTGAGCATTTCACTCATTGCATATTCTAGTGATTGGATTAAATGCCATCTTGAGGGTAGATAGAGATGCTTTCTCCCAATTTTTTCGATGGAAGACCAAGCTCGTACCTTGCCATTACGAGCACAAGGTGGACAAGAAGAACTCTATGTAGACGTCATTGAAGTCTTGTCCAATGAAGATGACGATTTGCGATAGGTGATCCCGAAGTCATATCCCAAAGACCAAAACTGGGGCATCTCTAAGTGTTAGGATCACATTCTTTTGATTTGTTTTGCATTTCTAGTCCTCCTGTATAGGATTTATTTTTCTGAAATCCTTTGTATCTCATCCCTTAGATTGATTGTATTAGGGATCTATTTGTATTGTGTTCATTTTGATTGAAATCTCGTGTATTTCCCTTGATCTATCATCGGAATGTGATAGTGGCATTTCCTCCAATCACTCGAATACTCCAAATTCAATTTTATAATTCCTTTGGAAGAAATTGAAATTGGAAATCTTATTTGACATTTTGGCTATATAGGGGAATCCAATCCCAATTTCGCCGGAAGGAACTATAAAGTTGAATTGGTTCATACATGTTTTGCATCATTGGTAATCCACGATAATTGACCAAGATTATTCGTGTTGTCCAAATTTAATGAAAAGATAGATATTCAAATTACTTTCATTATTAGCAAATGGCTTTAATTTGGATACCATATCTCTCATTGAATTTAAAACACATCAGGATTGTGTTTTGCACTTATCCCATCGATTCCTTTTTGGAATTGATCGAAAGCAATTATCGTGGATTACCCTCCTTTTAATGATATGCTTTCCCTTGAAAAATATTGATAAGAGCTTTGCACACAAGGCTACAGCTCGTGTAAAGATTCTTATCCTTATTAATCACACGTAAGCATAAAATTAAAAGGATTTACACTTTCTTTTTCAAATTCTCTCTTTTGACTCTGCCTTTTCATTTAAAGCAGGCGAGAAATAAATAGAGAAGAAATATCCAGACACGAGGAATTATGGAACAAGTTGTACATGGCAGACACTTGTTGAAGACGCCTTCATTTGATCACATGCAAGATTATGATGAAACGATGGTAAAACTGTAGACGTTCCAATAAACACTGCGGGTGTTATACTTGACTAGTGCCTTCATGTCTTGGTATACAGGTCAAAACGGTTGAAGACCAACGAAGTCAAAAATTGTAGAACATCAAATGTTGAGATCTTCGGAAGATTGTAGAGTCATATCATTTGGTATCACAAAAGAAAATGCAAAGTAGATACAGACGTCAGATAAGATTGGAGGGCGCGAAGTGCCAAAGTCACCTGACATGGAGTGGATCGACTCCAGTTAAGCGTGAATGCGTCAACACAGCATGATCGAGCTGCCTATGACTGAATCAGCCTGCCCCAGGCGAAGCACCCAGTTGCTAGGGGCAAATCACTCTTCTACCCAGAAAGGGTACCGAAAGTCGAAGATGTTAGATTCACCATGGTGATACGTAGGGAAAGTCTCCGAAGAAGTAGTTATCACCCATGAAGCATGATGAAGTGGAGTAAATCCATCAAAGACAGAACGCATTAAACCCTTCTAAATGAGAAGAAGAACGATGCGGAACCATCCATTTGGTAAAAGGACGTATCGTTCCAAAATGATTTTCCTCTAGATGTGGGAATAATATTTCCTTTCTTTTCCTTCTCAGGTTATGAGTAAAAGCAAAGGACCCAAGAAGCACTGCCTTCAAATGACCAAGCAGTGAGTACCCATTTTCATGGCATCTCAAACATGCACTTAGGATAAATGATTTCAAGAGCATTCTAATGGCTCAATTTGTGAATAAAATCCTTGAGAAAACCCGAAGAAGTTTCTCATCATTTTAAAATCTCTCTGAAGAGAGCGCCTAAAAAAAAAGAAATTCAAGTTTTGCAAAATTGACATACTTGATAAAAAAATTTCTTTCTTTAAAAAGAGTGAAAGACATAAGTCCATTTTTTGTGGCAAGCACGAATTAGCATAGATAACATGCATCATGCATATCATGCACACATCCTGTATACGAAGAACCCAAAAGGAGAAATCCCAACTCCCTCTAGACAAATTTCAAGGGTGAATTGTATCGATTCCAATAGTCAATTATACATGCCCTTTACTCATGAGGTTCTTTCTCTTTGGTAGGGAAACGTCAAATACCTTAAATGGCGACCGTGGTTGAGAGAGTCACCAAATTGCCACAAGACAGATTCCAAAGTCCTCAAGCTGACCAGAGATAAATGAAAATGATCAAAGACTCTAGTGGTTGAGATGGAAGACCAGAATCGGCAAAAATCTATGGGAGCAAGTTCCTCCTTTTCCTTCGAGAAGTCAAGTTGGGGGAAATTCTCATGAACTCCACGAAGGCACATTGGAGCAGGGTTATCGAACTCAGATATGACAAACATCGAGACAAGCCTTACTAGGGCAGCATGTTTGAAAAATGTCGTTCCTTTGAGCATTGGAAGGACGAAACCTCGAAGGGAGTATCTCTTTCCTAAAATTCCAAGTGAAGTCAGATAAGGACCCACGCTTGTAGGCGCATCCTTCAAATTGGATTGAAAGTCGTCAAAGAACATGAAAAGTGCTAAGGCATTATACCAAGATGGGCGTTTCCCAACTGGGGCAAAGCAGTTGTTGATGTGATCAAGAATCATCTTACGAACAACACCTATAAATACAGACGGAAGGATGTGATAGCCATCGTCCGCATCAGTATACTATATTGAAATGGACCCCATTAAATGAGAAGCGTCGACAATCGACGGAAGAAAGGAACATGTCAATAGGACGTTACCATGAATCCCAAGAGAGAAGACATCCTGAAGAAGATGAGGATTGCAGCAAAATGAAAAAAGGAATTTAGCTAGGGCATACGTTACTTAGCTATGACAAATCACGCCTAACTAGGGCAAGTGAATCATTTGTGCGCTGGACAAAGAAAGACATTTCTTCTCCAGCAAGTCAATTGACGCAATAGCAAAGTCGTCCGCATCAAAATTAAATCCCAAGAGCGAACTTAGGATGACCGGTAACTTTGTATCGTTCCAATTTGATCTCCGATGATCTTATGCCTAATATGAGCTTGTTCTCATTCAACATGACGTTATTGGCACTGAAAAGCCTCAAAAGAAAAGAACTCGCCGACATGGAGGCGAAAAGAAATCTCAGTTTTTGAAGTCAAGCTCCCAAGAAATAATCTTTGATTATAAAACCAAGTGGAGGAACCCTGAAGAGTGGCGTGAAATATGTCCAAAAGCATGAATGGATCTCCTCCGGTGCAAATCCTTGATAAGGATTCGTTACCCAACCAGACAGAGAGATCGTGGCTGCAAGCTAGATGGCTGACTCTTGTAAACCTCACATGTGCGTTCAAATGGAAACACAAAGCAAGAGTAAGGCAGTATCGTTCCAATTTGTCTTGAATTTTGGAATGCAAATTGATACCTAATATTTGTCCTTGATAGGGGCTCGCCATCAGGGTGAACAGTTGAATGCATATTTTCACAACCATTTTATACTCGTTGGAGCACATGACCAAGGGTAAGATGTATCATTCCAATTTTTTGAAAAATTCGTGAGCATACAATGACATGTTTCTTTTGTATCTCCAGGGATCTCCAGCCATGACGGACAGGTGAGTATCCCTTTTCCCAATTCATTAGAGATTGAAAATTTTTGAAATTCTTTCAACTCTTACGTCCCCAAAAAGACGTAGAATTTTCAATTCATTGACATTCATGTTTTGAATCGGGAGGTTGTCTAAACATGAATGAAACATGCATGGTGCATCATAAAATCCCCTTAGAGGAAAATTTTTGGAGAAAATAAAATAGATTTTTCCAAACAAAAGTTGTTCAAACCACTCAAAAGGACGTTTTCTCAAAAGATGAGAGGTAAAGCTTAATCCAAACACGTCCTACACACACTTGAGAGATGAGTGGAGTGGATCAGATAGCAAAATCTGGACCTATGGAGGTAGGGGTTATTCGCAGTGATTACATGGATTGAGACGACTGAGGCATTTCGTTTCTTATCCCAAATACTACAGGTGACCATTGATAACCCCTTTGAACGGCGGTGTTTCATTCTCAACCCTGTCAAGAACCACCCCACATCGGGGCCAAATGGAGGTGAGTCCAGCAATATCAGGAGAAAATGATTAGAAATTTTCTTGCTCGAACTAACATCAATCTTTGTGTGTTGTTTAAATGGTAATCCAAGTGTCATAGGATGACGAGAAGCATTCATTTCTCTATCCTACACACCATATCCTTTGCATAACCAAGTTGAGCCTGCAAATTCATTTCATGAACACGTTGGTGATCATTGCACATTCCAAAAAAGGCAGCATCACTTCAGAAACGGAAGAGTTCAAGACTTAGGGTTTACGAAGAAGTTCCTAAGTTAATGGTTAAGCATGTTTAGACCTTTGGTCATATGTCTAACATGATCTCTTGAAGATAAGAAGAAGCGGGATTATAAAAAAAAAAACGATGAAAAAAAAATGAAAAAAAAAATCCCCGGCATCAAGAAAAAGCAAAGTGCCTGGTAAAAGCAAGGCCGATGCTCATTCAAACTGTTTATACTGATCCCCCAGTGAAGCCTGGTTGGAAAATAGAAAATCCCCGAATGAGTCAGATCAAAAGGACTACTTCCCAAATGATGTCATACTCAAGGCAAAGATGCAGATAGAGTTGTCAGTCTCTTAAAGCAAGAAGAGGCACTCTCTAAAGAACTTGTGTACGCTTCGAAGGTGGATGTACACCTCAAAGATTGAAAATTCAGAAAGGAAAGGACAGTTGACAAATCTGCAATGATCACCAATGTCAAACCCTTCGAAATTTCTGGGCCCAAAAACAAGCCTTTTTCGATCCCTAATCCCACCAATGTTATAACCATGAAGCAGTCTTCTCTAACTAAGACACTTGGGTTAACATATAGCTTAGCTCGGAGAGGTACGAGCAAAACTATTTCTTTCTCATTTTGCAGGGTTCTTGACTTGTAAACCCGGAGCAAATGGTGAAAAACTTTCATTCAACGGCCTTGACTCAAAAGTGAATCCCCCTTGAAAACCGATGTCCAAGCCCAACATTACGGCCCCCGTGGAAGACCTCCCGATCGATCGAAATGTATGCGCTGCGAATGATCCTGAAACCTAGGCACAGGTTAGTAGAAAATTGAGCGCATTCCCTATAAAAGACCCGTATCTCAAAACAGGTGAGAAGTCCTCCTTGTTGAGAAATACTCCAACTGATGTTTCGAACCAACTCTTTTGGAATTTTCAAAATGTCGGATCCATATTTTCTGTGCAAGGGATTTGTGATCACATTTGCGTGTTGCAAGAATGTTTTGGATAACCTCCAGCATCAAAATGCACGCTACATGACTAGAACTTAAGTCTTACAAATTTTGTCAAATGGACAGCCGTTGTCTTCCCGAAGATTACTGACGTTTCTCGGTGAAGAAAATCTTTCAGGCTTAAACTTCTGCAGGATCCTTGGCGACCCCCAAATCACCAGAAGAGTGCCACCCTTTGAGGAAAAGAGCTTACAAATTTATTGTCTGCAGGATCTTTGGAAACCCCAAATCCCTGAAAAACATATACTCCGTGAAAAGGAGTACATTCATTTAATATATCTGCAGGATTCTTGGTAACCCCAGATCCCAGAGGGATATTTTGCTCCGTGAAAGGGAGTACATTCATTTGATAAATCTGCAGGATTTCTGGCAACCCCAGATCCTAGAAAGATATTTTGCTTCGTGAAATGAAACACACGTATTTGATGTTTCTGCAGGATTGTTGGAAACCCCAAATCCCAAAAGAACATTTTGCTCCGTGAAATGGAGCACTCGTGCTTGAACTTTCTGCAGGATACCTGGAGAACCCAGCTCCCAGAATGGCACCTTCCTCGATAAGAAAATATCAGGTTTGAGCTTATGCAGGATTCCTGGTATCTCCAGATCCTAGAATGGCACATTTCTTGATAAAATGAGTCGGGTTCGAGCTTCTTTTGATCAATGTTTTTCCAGATCTTAGAATGGCACCCAAAAACAATTTTTAAAATCGTACCACTCTTGCTCGCCCACAAAGCAGCATTAGGGTAATTCCGTGTCTTTCCTATAGACATTCATTAGGGATTCCTCAAGTCAGGATGATCTAAATTGATTCATTACCACTCTTGCTCGCCCACAAAGCAGCATCAGGGTAATTCTGTGTCTTTCCTATAGGCATTCATTAGGGATTCCTCATGTTAGGATGATCTAAAATTGATTTGTTACCGCTCTTGCTCGCCCACAAAGCAGCATTAGGGTAATTCTGTGTCTTTCCTATAGACATTCATTAGGGATTCCTCAAGCCAGGATGATCTAAAATTGATTCGTTACCACTCGTGCTCGCCCACAAAGCAGCATTAGGGTAATTCCGTGTCTTTCCTATAGACATTCATTAGGGATTCCTCATGTTAGGATGATCTAAAATTGATTTGTTACCGCTCTTGCTCGCCCACAAAGCAGCATTAGGGTAATTCTGTGTCTTTCCTATAGACATTCATTAGGGATTCCTCATGTTACGATGATCTAAATTTGATTCGTTACCGCTCTTGCTTGCCCACAAAGTAACATTTGGGTAATTCTATGTCTTTCCTATAGACATTTATTAGTGATTCCTGTTATGATGATCTAATATTGATGCATTACTGCTCTTTGCCCATAAAAAAAACATTGAGATAATTTTGTGGCCTTTCTTACAGGCATTCCTTTCGATAAACCTCTCATTAGGAGAGCCGCTTCCTAAACCCTTTCCTAGAAGGTACACAGGACAAATCCCCACAAGACGGGATTGGTCGTCTTTAGAATCCCTTTAGTTGGGAATTTTATTATGGGTTGGCCTACCATACGGGTCAAAAGCTTAATCTTCCTAGGATATCCTGAATGACGAGTCCTATGTATCTTCTTGAAATTCATTGCAGCAAGCAGCATCCATATGCCCAACAGGTGAGCTTTAGGTAAATCTCTCCCTCTCCGGCCCATGTTTCAAACTATCAAAGCAAACCGGGGATTAATATGAGCTTTCATCTAAAGGTCTAAGGATCCGATGTCATGGCATTTTCCTGTCCGATCGAGTCGGTTAAGACTCAGGTGTCATTTTATCTTTGAGAGCAACCTCTGACGAGCTTACTCTCAAAGAGGGGCAGCTGTTGACACCTGATTTTTAATCACCTTTTATTTCGATTTTACTTCTTAAAATTGATTAAAAATAACAAAAAAAGTCATAAAATTACAAAATCAACTTTGGAAACCTTGGACTAGCCTTAGGAACCAATTTTGAACAAAAAATATTTTTCGAAATTTTTAATATTTTTATTTATTTATTTAATTATAAAAATACCCAAAAAATCAGAAAAATACCATTCGTGGTCAGAAAAATACACAAAAATAGTCAATAATTTTATTTTAATTCCCTCCTGAGGTTGGTCTTTATAAATCTCGAAAATTCGACTCGGGTAGCTATGTTGCTTCACAAACATAAACCCGAATCGAGCCTAAAAATTACCTTTTGAGTCCCCTAATTTTTAATGTCCATTTTTAATAAGCCATGACATTATAATCTAGAGCCTTGAAATGCTACTGGGTCAATTAGGCCTTCAATTTGATCAATTTTGACGAAAAGGACATAATTGCACAAATTTCTTTGCGATTTAGTCCCCGGTTTCGCGAATCTTAAAATTAAATTCTCTCTAGGGACACCCATGAAAATAAAATACCCCTACACTATAGTTTTCGTCAGGCCGAATTCATTGGTGGCCTCAATTTGAATTGATTTGATCGTTTAAGCCTCCGATTTGGCGAAAATCGATTTCGGATCCTAGGCACGATTTGGGGTTTTCATCAAATTCCCACTCAATTTCTCGTGATAATACTCATCTTAAATGGAAAACGTGCCGAGGAGTCCGATTTTGGGGTAAATTTCATGAAAAATGGTCAATTGCGGGCTCAATTGGGCGAAAAAATGGCGGTCGGATCGGTCGGGTCGGTGTCGCGACCTCGAAATTTTCTTTACGCGGGCTAATGGATTGTCGAATCGGGCCCCCACTCTGAAATGTGGATCGCGGGCTTTCTCGACGCGGGCCCTCCTAGGCCCATACCAAATCGCAACGGGAGTAAATTTTTATGCGGGGGTTTCGACGATAAGAGTCGATCGCATTCGACCTTGGTATGGTTGTGGTGGCATGTGCTATGTGTGCATGCATTTGGAGTCGCTACCGGTCCTTCTTGGAAGGTGGACCGAAAACCTCACTAATCGATTGGGAGAGATCGATCAGTTCTGCGGAACCAGAGATTTAGGGTTCGGGGACTTGGTTACGTTGGTGTCATTACCAACGCCCTTTCGGTACCTAACGCGAGTGATTTTCTTAACTAAGATTTCATGCAAGTGCAATTTTTGGGTGAGGTAAGTCTGATTCGAGGGGCTTCATGCAGATTGGAAGGCTAATCCTATCAAATCACAATCAATATAAGGAAAGTGCAATCAAGTGCATAAATGAACCACGTCAAAGCACATCAAGTCAAATCAATGGCCTCCTAGTATAGCCTTAAGGGCTTAGGGAATGTGTGATTTAGGACCAAGGGTAGACTAAGAAGATTTGGGGACGATTTGCTCGAAGGGCGAAATCGTCAATCTTTGGGAGGTTTGGGTGTTGAAATAAACAAAATAGGTCATGGCTAGTTGATCTTGGCCATTTCCTATTTTGGAGATTTTTCTTGAATTTTTCGAAATTTCTAGAGAAACGATATGCCTAAAGGGCAAAATCGTCGTTTTTGAAAGGATCAGGATTCAGAAGACCAGAAATAGGTCATGGCCAGTTGATTGTGGCCATTTCCTATTTTCTGTAATTTTTAGAATTTTCTGAATTTCCTTGATTTTTTTGGAGACGATTTGCCTAAAGGGCAAAATCGTCATTTTTGAAAAGGGTCGGGTTTCAGAAGACCAAAAATAGGTCATGGCCAGTTGATTGTGGCCATTTCCTATTTTCTTGAATTTTTTTGGAATTTTATGAATTTCTTCAATTTTTGGAAGACGATTTGCCTAAAGGGCAAAATCGTCATTTTGGAAGGGATCGGGTTTCAAAAGACCCAAAATAGGACATGGTCAGTTGATTGTGACCATTTCCTATTTTCTGGCATTTTTCTGAAATTTTCTGGAATTTTTGGGGGACGATTTGCCAAAAGGGCAAAATCGTCATTTTGGAAAGATTGGGAGTTGAAGACCTGAAATAGGTCATGACCAGTTGATTGTGGCCATTTTCTATTTTCTGGAGTTTTTTTTGGAATTTTCTTGGAATTTTTGGGAGACGATTTGCCAAAAGGGCAAAACCGTCATTTTTGAAAAGATCGGTGTTTGGAAAATCCAAAATAGGTCACGGCCAGTCGATTGTGACCTTTTCCTATTTTTTTGGAATTTTCTGAATTTCTTGAGAAGACGATTTGCCAAAAGGGAAAAATCGTCATTTTGGAAAGATTAGGGCTTGGAAGACCTGAAATAGGTCATGGCCAGTTGATCGTGGCCATTTTCTATTTTCTGGATTTTTTGGAATTTTCTTGGAATTTTTGGGAGACGATTTGCCAAAAGGGCAAAATCGTCATTTTGAAAATATTGGGGTTCGAAAGACCAAAATAGGTCATGGCCAGTTGATTATGGTCATTTCCTATTTTCTGAATATTTCAGAATTTTTCAGAATTTGTGCAAATTTTTTTGGAGACGACACGCCCAAAGGGTAAAGTCGTCATTTTTAGAAAGATTGGGGTCTGAAAGACCCAAAATAGGTCATGGCCAGTTGATTGTGGCCATTTCCTATTTTCTGGAATTTTTTGATTTTCTTTTTTGAATTTTTTTTTATTTTTTTTTATTTTTTTTCATTATAAAAAAAATATTTTCCGGACCGGGTCAAACCCGGCCCGCGCCTCTCGGGCGTCTGGCCCGACCCTACGGGTCGAGAACCGGCCTAAAACGACGTCGTTTTTTATTTTTCAAAATTTTTTCTATTTTTTATTATTTTAAAATCATTTTTTCAATTTATCCGAATTTTTGAAAATTAAAACCAATCGGACGGTCCCCGGTTTGCCACGTGGCACTATCCTAGCCGCCGAATTAATTTAATTTTGAAAATGTCGGATCGCGACACGTGGCGCAATCCCATCCGTCCAATCTATTTGGTTTTGAGCCATCAGATCGCGACACGTGGCGCATCCACGGCCATCCGATCTAGGGTTTTTTTAGGAAGCATCGGATCGCGACACGTGGCGCTCCCACGACCGTCCGATCTAATTTTTTTTCATTTCCGAAAATATTATTTATTATTATAAAATCTTTTATTTATTTTTGAAAATTCCTAGATCGCGACACGTGGCACATCGCCCACCGTCCGATCTAGGGCTTTCTTCTTCTTTTTTCTTCTTTTTTTTGCCGCCGCGGCTGACGTGGCCGCATACGTGGCGCCACGTCACCTTTGACCAGTCAACTATCGTTGACTGGTCAATGGTCCGCCGGAGAGGATGACCGGCGACTTGCCGGAACAGTGATTTTTCCGGCAAGTCGGCCGGAAAATCGGGACCGAGCCCGAACCTGCATGTTTTTCGCTCATTTTCGCGGCATTCAACTCCTTAAGCAAGCCACACCAACATACATCAAGATTCATAGCCACTAAGTCGCCGAAAATAGGCAAAACGAGCCCCCACCGATTCGGTTCCGGCGAGGCGTTTTCCGGAAAAAAAAAAAATTTGTTTCAAACTCATTTTCAGCCGTTCACATAGTATTCAAAGGGTATTTTTTCTGATTTTTTGGTTATTTTTATAATTAAATAAATTCGAAAAGATATTAAAAATTTTGAAAAATATTTTTTGTTCAAAATTGGTTCCTAGGGCTGGGCCAAGGCTTCCAAAGTTGATTTTGTAATTTTATGACTTTTTTGTTATTTTTAATTAATTTTAAGAAGTAAAATCAAAATAAAAGGTGATTAAAAATCAGGTGTCAACAGCTGCCCCTCTTTGAGAGTGAGCTCGTCAGAGGTCGCTTTCAAAGACAAAAATGACACCTGAGTCTTAACCGACTCGACTGGGGAAAAAGAAAGGCCATGATATTAGACTCTAAGAAACCCATCGGTGAAAGCTCAAATTCGTCCCCGGTTCGCTTTAACTATTTGAACGTGGGCCGGGGAGGGGGAAGTTTACCTGGAGCTTACCTACCTGTCCGTTGCTGTGCTCGTGGGATATGAGAGTTCGTCGTTATGCTCCTGGGGCGTTGAAATCGCGGGCTCGGCTTCCCCCTTTTTTTGTTTTGTTTTTTGTTTTGTTTTTTTTTTGTTTTTTGTTTTTTTTTTTTGTTGTTTTTTTTTTTTACTTTTTTTTTATTGGGCCAGATTTTTTTTAGATCATGCTAGACACACATGCGAACAAAATCTTAGCACATTAAAGGTTGATTTATGCTTTGTCTATAGACTCAGCTCTTTTAAGTTCTCCCGATTTGAGGTGGCGCCGTCTTCATCTTGGAATGGGCAATGATCACCAACGGGGTTAACGAAATGGATATGCAGGCTCAATGGGGCTGCGCAAAGGATGAGTGTGTGTAGGATAGAGAAGCGACCACTTTTCGTCGTCCTAAAGCACTTGAATCACAGTACGAGTTTGAATGTAAAGAAACACTCGAAGATTGATGATGGTTCGAGCAAAAAGATTTCTAACCATTTACCTCATACCGCCGCTGGAATTCCCTCTGATTGGCCCCAACATGGGGTGGTTCTTGACAGGGTTATAGAATTGAAGCCTCCGCTCGAACTGGTTAACAATGGTTGACCTGCGGTGTTTGTGATAAAGAAAAGAATGCCCTTCATCTTTTCAATCTAGGTAACCACTGCGAATGATCCCTACATCCGTGAACACGGTTCCTACTCTAATTCTTACTTCACTCATCACTCAAGTGTTTGTAGGGACGTGTTTGGGCATGAGTTGCCTCTCATCGTCTGAGATACTCCTTTTGACAGCTTTAAACATTCCCTTTTGAGAATCCATTTCTTTTATCCAAAACGTCCCCTACTTGGATCCTTGATGCAACGTGCATATTCCAATGCATGTGTTGGGATGATTCCAAAAGCTTATTTAATGCGAGTGCAGATGAAAAGATTTCAAGAATTTCGCATGCATTTTTTTACATGGACGCAGACACCAGCTTCGAAGAAGTCTCGAAAGGGTTTGGGGGGGTTTCCATTTTTTATTTTTTATTTTTATTTTTTTATTTTTTTTCGTCCTGTCTTTGTGGACGAGGCACTCTGTTTCGACTGACGCCAGCTCCGGCGGTCGTGGAAGTACCTGTAAAAAATGAAAATGACAGCATCAATGGTTACTCAAATCTGAAAGGGTTCGGGTTACAACCGATTCTCCTTCGTGTGATTTTCTGACGCGTCTCGTCCCGATCGGGGGGGCGTCTCTCCGGCTGATCATCTCTCCTGGAGATTTCCTGCACAGAAATGCGTATGTGCATGTATGTATGCATGAGATGTACGCAGTGACTCGGGTTCTTTGAGAGAATGGTGCCGCTTGGGGCTTCCGATTCAATCATGGATAATACTTCTTGATCGCATCGGCGTTTACAGGATGTCCCAACTCCTCTCCATCCATGTTTACAAGGATTAAGGCTCCTCCAGGTAAAACCTTCCTAACCACATACGGTCCCTCATAATTCGGGGTGAACTTGCCCCCAGGGTGTGACACGTTCGGGAGGGTCTTCTTGACGACAAGGTCGTCGGCTTCGAACATTCTTGGTCGAACTTTTCGATTGAATGACCTGGCGACTCTCTTCTGGTACGCTTGGCCATGGCAAATCGCCTTTAGACGCTTCTCGTCTATCAAGTTTAGTTGTTCATGTCTTTGCTGGACCCATTCGGCTTCACTAAGCTCGACTTGAGATAGGATCCTCAGTGATGGAATTTCTGTTTCAACCGGTAGGACTGCTTCCATGCCGTACACCAGCGAATAGGGCGTTGCCCGGGTAGAAGTCCGGATCGAGGTTCGGTACGCCATCAGCGCGTAGGGTAGCCTCTCATGCCAATCCCGGTAGTTCTCTGCGGTCTTAGCCAGGATCTTCTTGATATTCTTATTTGCCGCCTCCACAGCTCCGTTCATTTGGGGTCGGTAAGGCGATGAATTGAGATGACGAACGTTGAAGCTATTCAAGAGGTTATCCACCGTCTCATTGTTCAGATTCGAGCCATTATCCGTCACGATGGCTTGAGGGGTCCCGTACCTCGAAATGATATCTCGCCTTATGAACTTAGCCACGTTCTTCGCGGTCACATTAATGTAGGAAGCTGCCTCTATCCACTTGGTGAAGTAGTCTATCGCCACTAGTATGAACCGGTGCCCATTCGAAGCCTTGGGGTTAATTGGCCCGATCATGTCTATGCCCCACATCAAGAAGGGCCAAGCTTCGGACATCTGGTGCAGCTCAGTCGGAGGCGCGTTGATTCTATCTCTATACACCTGGCATTGATGACACGACTTCGCGTGCTGGTTACAATCCGATTCCAAGGTCAACCAGTAATACCCTAGCCTCATGATTTTCTTGGCAATGAGATGGCCATTCATGTGGGGACCACATTCTCCCTCGTGTATCTCGCTCATAAGTGACTTGGCTTCATTGGCGTCCACGCACCTAAGGAGCACTGAGTCATAAGACCTCTTGTAAAGAACTTGGCCGCTGAGAAAGAACTTGCCGGCCATCTTTGCTATGTACTTTCTATCTCCTGCTTGGGCACCTGGAGGAAATTCCCCTTTCGCCAGGTAATTTTTAATGTCATGATACCAAGGCTGATCGTCGAACCCCTCTTCAACCGCCATGCAATGCGCCGGCTCTTGGGTGATGCCAATCCTTAGCGGCTCGATGTCCATACCGTTCGTTATTTGAAGCATGGAAGACAAGGTAGCTAACGCATCAGCGAAGTGATTCTGCGTCCTCGGCAGATACTCGAAATTGATAACTTCAAATTCTTCAGTCATTTCCTCCAAGAATTTATGGTATGGGACAAGCTTAGGATCTCTCGTTTTCCATTCGCCTTGGGTCTGCAGGATGATTAGCATCGAATCACCATACACTTGTAGCTTCCGTACCCTCATGTTGAGGGCCAACTGTAGCCCCAAGATACAAGCTTCATATTCCGCCACATTATTAGTGCACGGGAATGTCAACTTCGCGGCTACAAGGTAGTGTTGGCCATCTAAAGATATTAAGATTGCCCCAGTACCTGCCCCGGCTAAATTGACCGCGCCATCGAAATACATAGTCCACTTGTCATCTGAGAGTGTCAGAATATAACCCTCGGCTTCCTCTTCTCCGTCGGGGGTGTCATGACCTCGTGAACTCTCTGCTAACATATCGGCGATGGCTCGCCCTTTCACTGACTTCTGATTCGAGCTCCTTATGTCAAATTCAGACAAGAGTACCTGCCATTTGGCCAATTTTCCCACCAATGACGGCTTCTCTAGCAGGTATTTGATCGGATCATTCTCCGTGACTAACTGAATACTATGGTGAAGGGTGTACTGCCTTAGCCTGCGGAGCACCCATATTAGCGCGACGCACGTTTTCTCTATCCCCGAGTATTTCGCCTGTGACGCGGTGAACTTCTTGCTTAGATAATAAATCGCTCGCTCTTTGCCATCTTCGGGATTCGTCTGAGCGAGTAAAGCCCCCGAGGACTCATTATGAATAGTGAGGTAGAGGGTCAGAGGAACACTGTCGCGACCCTCTCGAGGTTGCATGTGGGCTCTCGAGGGCTAATGGGCCGTCCAGTCTGGTCGGACGCGGGCCTCTCCCAAGGCCCGTTACCCAAATCGCAACGGAGGTATGCGTAGTCGACCTTCAGTGTGGTCTGGTGACATGTGCTAAGTGTGCATGCCATGGAGTCGCCACCAATCATTTTTTGGAGGGTATGATTGGACCACCCTATTGAATAGTCGGGAGTTTCTATTCAATTCTGCGATAACCAGAGAAATGGGTTCGGGGACTTAGTTACGTCAACTGTCAGAGTTGACGCCCTTTCGGTACCTAAGTTGACTGAATTTTCTTACCTAAGATTTCATGCAGATGAGTGGAGTACGAATCCTAAATCTAGGAATTCATGCAAATAGGAATGACTATCCTAGCAATCACAATCAATAATAAAATGCGCAAATCAATGAATCCAAATATGTAAAATAATCACATCAAATCAACATGACACTCCTAATAAGGCTCTATTAGCCTAAATAAGTATCAATCAAGCTTAGGAATGATTTAGACATGATTTTACCCATCAGGGGTAAAGTCGTAATTTTGAGACAAAAGGGACGATTTGCCTAAAAAGGGAAAAATCGTCATTTCGGAATGAATCCGGAGTAAAACAATGTCAAAAATAGGTTTGGTCACTCAATTGACCCATTTCCTATTTTTTTTTTGCAATTTTCATGATTTTCTGGAATTTTAGAAACCGATTTACCATTCGAAGGGGTAAAATCGTCATTTTCTAAAAATGGGAATGAAATGTGGAAATCTTAGACATAAGGTTTAGCCACCTATCTGGCCCATCACCAAATTCTAAGCAATTTCCACAATTCATCGGAATATCAAAGACGATTTACCCTTTGAGGGGTAAAATCGCCATTTTGGATTAAATGGGAGAAAATCCAAAAAATGGAAACAAATCAATTTTTTTTGTCATTTTCAGCCTTCAAAAATTTTTAGAATTTTTTTAGGAATTTTCTGCAATTTTTCTCAATTTTTTTTTTGAATTTTTCCTTAATAATTCATTTTTTTGGAAATTTTTTTTTATTCTGAAAATCACCTAATCACGACACGTGGCTCATCTGCAGACGTCCGATCTAGCATTTTTTTGTTTTTGTTTTTATAGGACGCAACACAATGCAAAAAATAAAGAAGATATTAAGTCATTATACAACATAAACATAAGCAAATGAGATGGGATCCGGTGAATTTTACGACGTCGGAGTCCGTCGGTGCTCGTGCAACAATGTGTGGGGGGTATAAACCACCAGCAGGAGGCTCGGCCTTCCGATTCTGGGGTAGCACAATATAATTTACAGAAAATAAATAAATAAAACACCTTGGACGCCAATAGGAGGCTTAGCCTTCCGATTCTGGGTCTTTTATGCGAAATATAGAAATGCTATGACATAAAGTAAATACACAGCAAATATTTAGACACCAACAGGAGGCTCGGCCTTCCGATTCTGGGTCTTTTATGCGAAATATAGAAATGCTATGACATAAAGTAAATACACAGCAAATATCTAGACACCAACAGGAGGCTCGGCCTTCCGATTCTGGGTCTTTTATGCGAAATATAGAAATGCTATGACATAAAGTAAATACACAGCAAATATTTAGACACCAACAGGAGGCTCGGCCTTCCGATTCTGGGTCTAATAGGTAAAATGTAAGGAGTGAGAGGTGGTCTTACCAAGATTGAACCCAAAACAAGCTCGGAAATCCAATTTGGCCCTCGCGGACTCAAGTCTGATCAGTATGACCTTTGCTCCTTCAAACAGCTCTACGGGACAAATGGCTCAGCCAAATTGGACTCACGATATGTCATTAGAACGGCAAGAGAATAATCTTTCTAACAGTATATGACTCGTTCCCATACGATTCCTAACGAAAGAGTTATGGCCGAAAAACCGGACGGTTTTCAATCGCCCAATGACCAGAATCTGTCCCAGAAAACTCCTTCAATTCAACCATTAAAACCCATCCAAAACTCAACTAGACTACAATCTCAGCTTGCTAGATTCCTAAGTTAGGTGCTAGAGACATCTTATCGAATATTGGAAGCAAGGCAAGCCCTTGAATCACTCACAATGTTCACGGCACCACCTTGACAGAACCGGTTCAGATTTTTCGAACAAAACAATAAGGGATCAGCCCTTAAATCCAAATATAATCCATCTTCAAACCATAAAACACAATAATATATGTCTTAACAAGGAGTGAGAGGTGGTCTTACCAAGATTGAACCCAAAACAAACCCGAAAATCCAATTTGGCACCCGCGGACTCAAGTCTGATCAGTCTGACCTTTGCTCCTTCAAACAGCTCTACGGGACAAATGGCAGGGCCAAATTGGACTCACAATATGTCATTAGAACGGCAAGAGAATAAGCTTTCCAATGGTATATGGCTCGTTCCCATACGATTCCTAACGAAAGAGTTATGGTCGAAAAACCGGACGGTTTTGGGTCTGGGCGGCGGGCTGAGCGAGAGAAAAAAAATCGAAAAATGAAAGAGAGAGAGTTGAGGGAGAAGAAGAGTCGGGAGATGATGAGGGGGAGGAGATAAATAGGCAGCGGGAAGGAGAGAGGGAGTGGGGGAGAGAGAGAGAGAAAAAAAAATATAATAATAATAAAATAATAAAATAATAAAAGTAAAAATAAAATAAAATAACAAAAAGAGAAGACAAAATCATTAGTCCCCTTTTCCTTTTAAATGATGATGTTTCCTTCCTTTTCCTTTTAATCATTACTAATATTTTTGTCAAATTCAATTTTATGGTGATCAGAGAACACCCGAAATCGAACTTGAATTTTACTGTTTTATGAGGTCCTAAAGTAAAGAAAATTACAAATAAAAAATACCGACTATTTGTGACCTCAAATATTATTTTTCTTGATTTTCTTTTTCTTTTTTTCTTTTGTTTTGTATTTTTCGAAAATATATTAAAAAAATGAAAATTATGAAAATTATTTTTTTGGTCAAAATGGTTCATTTAGCTTGGCTAAGGTCACCAAAATTGATTTTTCAATTTTTCAATTTTTTATGGATTTTCTATGAATTTTCAAAAAAATGAAATAAAAATAAATAAATAAATAAAGTTGATCAAAATTTAGGTGTCAACAAACACCAGGAATCGGAGGCACCAATATCGGCGGATTAATCAGATATTCTTTAATCCTGTCAAACGCTTGTTGGCATTCGTGGTCCCACTTGATTCTAGCGTTTTTCTTCAGGAGCTTAAAGAACGGCTTGGCTATTTCTGAAAGCTGGGATATAAAGCGGGCGATGTAGTTCAATCTGCCTAAAAGGCTCCTCACCTCCTTAACTGTTGAGGGGGTCCCAAGATTAAGAATGGCTTGGACCTTGGTGGGGTCAATCTCGATGCCACGATTGCTAACTATAAACCCCAGCAACTTGCCGGATCTTGCCCCAAATACACACTTCGTGGGGTTCAGCCTCAGTTGATACTTCCTAAGTCGTTCGAACAATTTCCTCAACACTGCGGTGTGCTCCTCACCACATCTGGACTTCGCTATCATGTCGTCCACATACACCTCTATCTCTTTATGCATCATGTCGTGAAAAAGGGTAACCATCGCCCTCTGATAGGTTGCCCCAGCATTCTTTAGGCCAAACGGCATGACTTTGTAACAGAAAGTGCCCCAGGGCGTGATGAATGACGTCTTGGCTTTATCCTCCTCCCTCATACGGATTTGGTTGTAGCCAGAGAACCCATCCATAAAAGAGAACCGTTCAAATCCCGGTAGTCTACACAGACTCGAACTCTCCCGTCCTTTTTCATGACAGGGACGATATTAGCGATCCATTCTGGATATGCAATTACTTCAATGAACCCCACCTTAAGGAGCTTCATTACTTCTTCTTCAATCTTCTTTGCCAGCTCGGGTTTCGTCCTCCTAAGTTTCTGCTTTTTAGGAGGAATACTAGGATCGGTCGGTAGCCTATGTTCCACAATACTGGCGTCCAATCCCGGCATGTCCGCATATGACCAGGCGAAAATGTCCTGATACTCTCTGGGGAGTTCAATTATCCTAAACGCCTCTGTCGATGATAGACTTTCACCGATTTTCACCTCCATGACATCCTTTGAGGTCCCTATGTTCACTGAAACGGTACCCTCGGCGACGGGTGGTTTGGACTCTTCATGGCAATCCCAGCTATACTTTACCTCTCCCAGATTCTGCTCTTCATCCTCTTCTTCAATTTGGAGGGTAGCTCCCTCTCGAGAACCCGAGCCACGTAATAACCTGCTATGTATGCTTGGAATGGCATGCCTGAAATGTCACCGAGATGGTTAGTTGACATATAAGGAAAAATCCATGCACGGTGCATTTCTTTGGGAGATGTTTTAAGAGAAAAGATTAAAACTGGAAAAGTGTGATGAGGGGCTAGTCCTCATATCATTGGACATCCTTGCCATCCCAAAATTTTAGAAACTAGGAAACGTGTGGGAAATCAGGTCTCAGGGCTCTTCTTCTCTTTTCATCTCTTCTTTTCTTTGCACCATTTCTTTTCTCTCATTCGGATCATCATCGACCGATTTGTGGCCCCCACACGTCCCCATTTTTTGATTTTTTTTATTTTTGATTTTTTTTTGGTGTGTTTTTCTTTTTTTTCTTTTTTTTTTTTTTGCAAAAATATTAAAACGTAAGACATAGGTGAAAGCTCGAGGCATCTAATGTGGATTTAGATGCGTCGAAGAGAGGCAGAAATCTCTTTACTCAAAGATAGGAGCGTTGCCGTCGAACGATTCGATGATGACGTTGACGGAATCCTCCAAGAACAACCTGAACAAATCGGGCTCTTCCTCCGTGGTATCTATTTCCTCGTCCTCCAGCCACTTGGACACTTCATCGAAGAACCGACTTAAGGGAGTTTCGAACATCTTTCCTTTGCCCTTCCAGGCGTTTGATCCCAAGAACCGTCCGCCACGACCCCGACCGTGCCTATAACTGTCGGGCTTGCCCCTTTGCTCCCTTTTAAAACCCAGTCCATTCCGACTCTGAACTGTAGCCAAGGTGATCGGTTCACGGATCCCTTGATGCCGCTTGCCCAGCCCCAATCCAGGGATGAATCCATGTTGACTTAGTATCGTGCCCGCCATGATTGATGGTTTAGAGTAATTCGGTACCCTGGTAACTATGCCCGCCGGCACGTGCATGATGTACATCCTTTCCAAAGCATGAAAGCCCGATTCTTCTTCAGTAGCCGGATCTACTCTAGGAATGGTGTTTACCTGTCCTGTCATGTAATCAGCCTCCGAGTGCACGGTGACTAGCTTGTCGTTAATCACCATTCTGACCTTCTGATGTAAGCTGGATGGGACGGCTCCCGCTGTATGGATCCAAGGCCTTCCTAGTAACATTCCGAACGACGCCGAAATATCCATAACCTGGAAGTTGATTGAGAATTCGGTTGGGCCCACGATGACAGTTAGCTCGATCTCTCCAATCACTTCGCTTTTTGCCCCATCAAACGCTCGAATGGTGGACTTCGACGCCTTGATCGAATCTTCCTTTACTCCCAACCCTCTAAGCGTGGCCATAGGGCATATGTTAAATGCCGACCCATTGTCCACTAACATGCGCGATACCCGCTTGCCATGACAGGTTACGGATATGTACAGTGCCTTGTTATGATTTCTGCCTTCCGTCGTGAAATCTTCGTCTGAGAAGGACACTTGATCCTTCAGAAGGATAGCACCCACGAAATCTTTCAATTGAGTCTCATTGATGGTCTCAGGCACATGTGCCTCATTAAGTACCTTTAGAAGAGCGTCGCGGTGCTTTTCAGAGGTCTTGAAGAGGTCTAGGAGTGAAATTTGAGCGGGCATCTTCCTCAGCTGCTCGACTACCTCAAATTCGCTGGTCCGGACGAGGGATAAGACCTGCCTGGCGTCCTCTTCAGTTACTCCTTTCTTCTCTGCAACATCCTCCTTGTGAATAAAACACCTTCCAGAGCGGGTGATAGCGTCCACATCGCCAGTGCCATAATTCCAATGGGCTGCCTTAGAGTTATAGGGTTCCATTGCGGGGGAGAACGATTACCAAAGGATTGTCCTAGGTAATTTCGATGTTGGGGGATTCGTCGGCCTCCTCCGTCATCTCATTGTCGTCCTCGGGTGCCGCGTCAAACTCAGCAAGATTAATTACGAGCGGGCCTGCCTTTTCCAATACACAGATGGACCCGTCCAGGTAAAGTTCTTCAGAGTTATACCCACCTCTTGGACTAGGGGGTACGCTTCAATTGATCTGGGTTCAGATTTGTAGAGTTGAAATTCTTCATTCATCCTCTTTACGAACTGGATGGCGCTTTCCGTTCTAGCGACCTTCGATCCTCGGGCCTGATCTTGTTGTTGGGCCCATTCGACTTTTTCCAACTCGTCCACCAGATGGGCAAAGGAACGATACCAGTAGGATCCCATGGATGTCGCAGTTTTACAAGGCACATTTTTCATGAAGAATTCAATCAACTCCTCCTCAGTCAAGGGAGGATATACCTTCGCTGCAACCTTTCTCCATCTAAATGCGTACGATCGAATATCTTCACCCTTTCCTTTCTCCATGAGGGTTAGGTCTCTGCGGCTGAAACAAAGTGGTTGATTAACGTCAAAGCGCTCAAGGAATTGGGTTATGAAGTCGTTCCATGTGCTAAGGCCACACCAATCCAGCGTGCGGAACCAAGTGAGAGCTAGCCCTTCCAAGCTTAATTCGAAGTTTCGAATAAGCAATTCCCATCCTTGTCAAGCCCAGGAACCACTTTCAGGTAAGACGAGACGCGCGCCCTCGGGCATCCTTCCCCGTTATAGGTCCGACGGAAGGCGAAATTGTCGACAGGCCTTGTTGAGGAAGCTTCGGCTCGGAGATATAGAGAGCTCGTCAGGGCTTTTAACTGGGCGAGGCCATCAGCTAGCTCGTAGTGTCGTTCTTCTAATTCGTTGAGCTTACAACCCTACCTGTCTATCTCTTTCCGGTGTTCCATTGGCGTAACGATACTCTCTTTTGATCCCTCAGCTGCTACTCGTTGGACCAAATGAGTCAGTATGTCTACCAGGTCAGACATTCGTGTTTCCATTTCAGCTAATCGCGTAGACATCCACCAGTCATTTTCCACTCCCTGGGTCCATGTGAGGGCTGCTTCAGTGGTTGTATCGGTTGTTTTCGATTCTTGGGGATCATCCATACCCCCCCAACCATTAGGAATCACTTCTTTGGGATCGTCGAAGAAACCCGGAGGAATAGAATACGACACCTTGAAGTTATAGCCTCCGCTGTCTTCCCCCAAATTGTCAATTATTTCCCCTCTCTAGAGAGCTTCCCGTACAAACCTCCTATCACCCTGTCAGGCTTTCTTTAAGTTGTGCTCATATTCATCCAATTTCTCAGCTTCTCCAGCATCTTCGATGTTCATCAAATACCCCGTGGGGATGTCCCAGGTCTTCCCTCTTGTGGCTTTCAGCGAGAATTGGTTTGAATCCAAATTAATCCTGGTGTAGCATCCTGAGAAGTTACGACTGTCGGTCTTGGCGATAACGCCCATGTCAGCCAGCTTAGTCAAACAAGCCACTTTTTGATCCTTCGCGACTTCGTCCTGTCCAGGATATTGCGAAGCTACGGCTAGTACCGCCTCCATCCTGGGTACATTGACCAGAAATTCTAAGTCACCCCCCAAATCGACGTCAAATACAGCGTTGACAGTGTGTTCAGGTAGAGGATTCTGCTGAACATTGGGACTTGCCCCGTCAAACTCCAGGAGGTTATGGTCAATGAGAGCCTGTACGTCATACTGCAAGGCCCGACAATTATCTACGTTATGCCCCTTTTCACCCATGTGGTATGTACATGCTTGGTTTTCATCGAATCCGGGGAACCTGGGTGGCTTCATCCTAGGCGGTTTCTTGGCCAGCAACCGCGCTTCCAGGAGTTTGGGGAGTAATTTTGACATTAAAATTGGCAGTGGTGTAAATGAGGGAGGCTCCCTCTTCTTAAGCTCAGGATACCTCTGATTTGCCCAGGAGGTGTTCCCTCGGGTCGGGGTCGAATCTTCTAACTTCCTTAGCTTCGGGGGGTTAGAGACGAAGGCCACTTCAGAACCTGGCTCGCGCTCTTTCTTTATCGGAAATTGTCGCTTAGGAGCTGCTTCTGGTACACGCCTTTCTCGTATTGCCCATTCGTGTCTCTCTGCCACTTTGATCAAGTGCGCGAAGGTCTGACACCCAGAGGTGTTCAGTTTGTCGAAGTAATCGTAAGGTAAGGCCTTCAGAAAAATATCCACTAACTCCTCCTCGGGGATCGAGGGTTTGACTTGGGTGGCCAGTGCTCTCCATCTCTGCGCATATAAGCGAACGCTTTCGCTTCTCCCCTTGGCGGTCCGAAGTAGGTCCTCCCTCGTGGGGGCGGTCATCGCGTTAAACTTATATTGACGTAAGAATTCCCCTGCGAACTCATCCCAGTCATCGTACTTCTGAAAATCCAGCTCCACGTACCAAGACAAAGCGGCTCCGGTCAGGCTCTCTTGGAAAGTGTTGATAAGGAGTGGTACGTGGTCTGAATACTTAGCCATCTTATACAGATAGTACTTCAGGTGAGTTTTGGGGCAACCCGTCCCGTTATACTTCCTTGAAAAATCTGGTTCCTTATAGTCCGCCGAGACCTCAATCTTCGCGAAGGGTGTCATTTTGTCATATTTGGACAACTCAAACCCCTGATTGGTTAAACACTCCTCAATCTTAGCAATCCTCCTTACTCTCTCATCGAGTTTTGGTACAGCCTTCTCCTTTTGTTTTTCCTCCAGATCAATTATGACGGGCGGGACCCTTGGCGGAACCTCAACAGTCGGGACTTGATTGGGAGTAGCTGCAGGATTTGTCCCCGCGGACCCACTCGCATCAGAAGCGGAGGGGATATACGGATTTGCGGCTTGGTTAAGGTCAATCGGTGGAGGATGCCTGGCATTAGCTGAAGTGAACAAGGCCTTCATCTCGGCCATCATCTCAGCCATTTGGTCCAATCGTGTTTCCAGAGTTCCAAAGCGAGCATCAACCTGTTCCTGCTCCATTTGGGCTTCCAAGCGGGCTCGAGCTCGAGTCCTCGTGATCAAAAGTCACCTGTTTGAGAAAGTTAAAGTCAGGTTTGTCGCAATGAAAGACGGATCATATGGTGTGCAACCCCCTTATCCACACGTTGCGGTGCGGACAACAGTCGGGCCGTAAGTACGTTCCCCTGCCCCAGGCTTTTTACATCGCCCGTACAGACAAGCCTGCTGTTAAGCAGGGAGTAATCCATGCTAATTACGATGGGGATTTTGAAGAAATATCTTGATAATGCATGAATTAAGAGCGTTCATTACAACTAAAAAGGCTCTCGAAAGAGTTTGATTAAGATGCGATATGTAAATGCTCTAATATTCTAAACTCGATGGGAAGTCACGCTCTCCAGGTCTGGTCGCCCATCGTTGGTCATCTTCCGGCACTGTCGAGAAAGTGCAATCTTCACCCGTAAATCACTTCGTCTTCGGGATATGTGGATGGTCCTACAGCCTCTGGTATGTACGGTTCCACTCCTGGTACAGACGGGAACACGTACTCTGGGACATACGGCTCGACGGGAGTCGGGCGGATCCTTTTGAAAGCTCGGATGTATTCCTCAAAAGCCCGATGGAGGTCCATCTCGCGGCTCATCTGATCTGGCCACTCCACGACTTGAGGGGGGGAGTCTTTCAGCGCTTGCTCAATGCCATCAATCATAGTTTGGAGGCGCACCCTAGTCTTCTTGGTGATCGGACCTTGGGGAACATCAAAGGCGAACTCATCAGGAGGGCTTCGAGGTGGGATTTCCTGCAGCATACCAAACTGTCTGACGACTCTAATCGGATAGTACGACACAGCTCCGGTAAATCCCAACAGTGGAATCGGCCCTCCGTCTTCAGTAGTAATGCGAGCCTTGCACATCTTCGGTCGTCTCAGTCGCCATCGGAGCTGTCCAGGTTCTAGTTTCTCTAGGAATTTGTACCAATCATTGAAAGAACGATCGGTAATGAGTGACTGGCATTTGACAAAGGATTGGATGGGGTGGATATCCTCGTCGATTCTGTTGCAACCTGCTCGAAGATTGAGGCTTTTGAAATGAGAGGTGAGCCACATGAAGAGAAGGCTGTTGGACGCTTGGAAAGTGGTCTTTCAAGCGAACTTAGAGTGTTCAAGGGCGGTTTTGTAGCGGTTTAGGGAGAGGAAGGTCTCAGCGAGGATCATATAAGAGTAATCTAATTGGTCACATGCCTGCTGGACTATGTGGACGATGAGAAGGTTGAATGTGGTTCTAGACGTGGGAAATAGGACGAACCCAAAGAAGGCTAGGATGAAAACCTTTCCAGCTCTATGACCTGTATCGCCAGGTAGGTTGGAGTAATTGTCGAACAGGAACGAAAAGGGGAATCTGTTAGAGTAAGCCTTGAAGATTTCTTCGACCTTGGGAATCTGGAGGCGAAGAAATCTGGAGAGTAGCTTGGATGGATCGAGGCCCAAAGGAGGCTGGACTAGCTGGTCTCTGAACTTCACCCCGATGACGGTCGCGTACTCTTCTAGCGTGGGCGTGATCTCCAGGCCTTCGAATTGAAAGTCAGTGTGGTTGGGTCCCAGAATCGCGCCGCTGCCTGTATGAGTGCTGGTTGATATTTGACCTTGAGGAGGTCGACAAGGTGCCCCAGCCTCTGCTTGACGTAAGTCTGATTAGTTTCGTTGAGGCGCCCCCACCAAATCAGTAACTCTCTGCGCGGGACAGGCATGATCTGGATGTCGTCTCTCCCCATCGAGTCTAGAATATGAAAATGTCGTCCCTAAATTAATTACCATGGATTACTCGGTTATTAGATTCGTTTAACTCATTATTCTCTCTTGATGTGACGAGAGTTAGGATTCCTCATTTAATCAAAGGGAACATCGAATGAGGGTTCCAACCCAAGTCCCATTAAGGTGTATAATGAATTAGACGGAAATAATGATGTGATGCAGATGATATGCTCATGCGAGATATGGACTGATTCAATTTCATGTCTCCAGCGCCATGAAACGGGGATTAGATTCTCCGACTTGAGTTAAAAACGTCAAGTGTGAGTTCTAATGATAGTTTCATTTGTATGAGACATGTAATTGAACCAGAAAATCCGAATGGTTGAAAGAAATTCCAGTGTCGCGTTCCAATGTCAGGACGCCCAGAAATGACTCAAAGACCAAAGTACCAAAGGTAGCAGGGAGTTCCACAGGCGGACGCTCCTTACAGACTCGAAGACTCAGATAAAATAATTAAACAAGGAGACAGTCAGAATGCGACCCTAAAGAATCTAAGGAGATGCCCCAAGTCGGGTCTTCGGGGAATATCGCATGTCGTCCTTGCTCCGGCTAGCTCGGGTCGCCATCTTCATCAGATGAAATGTTTATGGGGGTGGAAGAGGACGGCTGGCTTTCGGGAGACTCTTCTTCGTCCGACGAAATCTCGATAATTTCTGGAGGGGGTGCTGGATTTGCTCTCATCCTGCTGAATATGTCCCTTAACCTCAAATAAATGTTCCACATCCTTTCCCTTTCGTACTCGAATTTATGTTCGCGTTCGAGTTGTTCGGCGAACTTGGTGTAGAAACAGTCAGTTCCTCGGATAAGGTTGCGTCCAGTAAGTGCCCTCCCTTGGATAAATCGGAATGAGTTGAATCCGTTGAATGTCTCAATAGCTCGATGACGAATGGCACGTCGCTCGTATTCGAATATCTCGGGAATCTTGGACCGACTTGGAGAGATCATCTCTACTCTATCCATACTATAAAATGGAATTAGACTCAACCATCGGATTTAATGAATGCAGCATGTTGTGCGAAATCAAAGATGGCAGACAAATTAAATAGAAATGGAAGGACCTTACCACAAGCGATACCTAATGAATTTTGGTTTTAGGTATACCAACCATCCATACACATACATATGAGACAAGTGAGGCTTGACTCTAGAAATCCAAATGGCTTCGGTATGGAACCTAACGGCTTCTCACTATTCGAGTCGATAAATTCATCCATAAGCGCAATCCACAACAAATGGATAAAAGAATCGACTTGAATAGTGAGCGGGATCAAATATGGTCAACCCAAGCGCAAATCCACGCTAGAGCCTCGCATATCGATTCCCTATCTATGGCTACCTAAACAGGTGATTTCGCGGCCTGGGTTTGGGCGCTTTGTGCAAAAGTGTCGTGATCCTCAAATATGCAGGTGAATCATGCACAGCAATTTATATATCAATCAGCGCTTCAAAATCATCCACATGACGTACATTCCTACACCCAACCTGCACAAGACAATGTTAATCACAGACTACTCCCCTTATCACTCCAATCTGCAAAAACATTTAACACCTATCATAAGCGGACTTACCTCACCTTCAGGAGCGCCTGCATGGTTAGAAAAATCACCCAACGTTTTAATTACGGCCTAAGTCCACTTGAGACCTAAAACTATAGGTTCTAGGGTTCTCGTCCCCAGCGGAGTCGCCAGTCTGTCGCGACCTCGAAATTTTCTTTACGCGGGCTAATGGATTGTCGAATCGGGCCCCCACTCTGAAATGTGGATCGCGGGCTTTCTCGACGCGGGCCCTCCCGGGCCCATACCAAATCGCAACGGGAGTAAATTTTTATGCGGGGGTTTCGACGATAAGAGTCGATCGCATTCGACCTTGGTATGGTCGTGGTGGCATGTGCTATATGTGCATGCATTTGGAGCCGCCACCGGTCCTTCTTGGAAGGTGGACCGGAAACCTCACTAATCGATTGGGAGAGATTGATCAGTTCTGCGGAACCAGAGATTTAGGGTTCGGGGACTTGGTTACGTTGGTGTCATTACCAACGCCCTTTCGGTACCTAACGCGAGTGATTTTCTTAACTAAGATTTCATGCAAGTGCAATTTTTGGGTGAGGTAAGTCTGATTCGAGGGGCTTCATGCAGATTGGAAGGCTAATCCTATCAAATCACAATCAATATAAGGAAAGCGCAATCAAGTGCATAAATGAACCACGTCAATGCACATCAAGTCAAATCAATGGCCTCCTAGTATAGCCTTAAGGGCTTAGGGAATGTGTGATTTAGGACCAAGAGTAGACTGAGAAGATTTGGGGACGATTTGCTCGAAGGGCGAAATCGTCAATCTTTGGGAGGTTTGGGTGTTGAAATAAACAAAATAGGTCATGGCTAGTTGATCTTGGCCATTTCCTATTTTGGAGATTTTTCTTGAATTTTTCGAAATTTCTAGAGAAACGATATGCCTAAAGGGCAAAATTGTCGTTTTTAAAGGATCAGGATTCAGAGGACCAGAAATAGGTCATGGCCAGTTGATTGCGGCCATTTCCTATTATCTGTAATTTTTAGAATTTCCTTGATTTTTTTGGAGACGATTTGCCTAAAGGGAAAAATCGTCATTTTTGAAAAGGGTCGGGTTTCAGAAGACCAAAAATAGGTCATGGCCAGTTGATTGTGGCCATTTCCTATTTTCTGGAATTTTTTTGGAATTTTATGAATTTCTTCAATTTTTGGAAGACGATTTGCCTAAAGGGCAAAATCATCATTTTGGAAGGGATCGGGTTTCAAAAGACCCAAAATAGGACATGGTCAATTGATTGTGACCATTTCCTATTTTCTGGCATTTTTCTGAAATTTTCTGGAATTTTTGGGGGACGATTTGCCAAAAGGGCAAAATCGTCATTTTGGAAAGATTGGGAGTTGAAGACCTGAAATAGGTCATGGCCAGTTGATTGTGGCCATTTTCTATTTTCTGGAGTATTTTTTGGAATTTTCTTGGAATTTTTGGGAGACGATTTGCCAAAAGGGCAAAACCGTCATTTTTGGAAAGATCGGTGTTTGGAAAATCCAAAATAGGTCACGGCCAGTCGATTGTGACCTTTTCCTATTTTTTTGGAATTTTTCTGAATTTCTTGAGAAGACGATTTGCCAAAAGGGCAAAATCGTCATTTTGGAAAGATTAGGGCTTGGAAGACCTGAAATAGGTCATGGCCAGTTGATCGTGGCCATTTTCTATTTTCTGGATTTTTTGGAATTTTCTTGGAATTTTTGGGAGACGATTTGCCAAAAGGGCAAAATCGTCATTTTGGAAATATTGGGGTTCGAAAGACCAAAATAGGTCATGGCCAGTTAATTGTGGTCATTTCCTATTTTCTGAATTTTTCAGAATTTTTCAGAATTTGTGCAATTTTTTTTGGAGACGACACGCCCAAAGGGCAAAGTCGTCATTTTTAGAAAGATTGGGGTCTGAAAGACCCAAAATAGGTCATGGCCAGTTGATTGTGGCCATTTCCTATTTTCTGGAATTTTTTTTTTATTTTTTAATGAATTTGCGGATTTTTTTTTATAATTTTTTTTTATTTTTTATTTTCATTATAAAAAAAAATATTTTCCGGACCGGGTCAAACCCGGCCCGCGCTTCTCGGGCGCCCGGCCCGACCCTACGGGTCGAGAACCGGCCTAAAATGACGTCGTTTTTTATTTTTCAAAAATTTTCTATTTTTTATTATTTTAAAATCATTTTTTCAATTTATCCGAATTTTTGAAAATTAAAACCAATCGGACGGTCCCCGGTTTGCCACGTGGCACTATCCTAGCCGCCGAATTAATTTAATTTTGAAAATGTCGGAACGCGACACGTGGCGCAATCCCATCCGTCCAATCTATTTGGTTTTGAGCCATCAGATCGCGACACGTGGCGCATCCACGGCCATCCGATCTAGGGTTTTTTTAGGAAGCATCGGATCGCGACACGTGGCGCTCCCACGACCGTCCGATCTAATTTTTTTTCATTTCCGAAAATATTATTTATTATTATAAAATCTTTTATTTATTTTTGAAAATTCCTAGATCGCGACACGTGGCACATCGCCCACCGTCCGATCTAGGGCTTTCTTCTTCTTTTTTCTTCTTTTTTTTGCCGCCGCGGCTGACGTGGCCGCCTACGTGGCGCCACGTCACCTTTGACCAGTCAACGATAGTTGACTGGTCAATGGTCCGCCGGAGAGGATGACCGGCGACTTGCCGGAACAGTGATTTTTCCGGCAAGTCGGCCGGAATCCTCGCCGGAAAATCGGGACCGAGCCCGAACCTGCATGTTTTTCGCTCATTTTCGCGGCATTCAACTCCTTAAGCAAGCCACACCAACATACATCAAGATTCATAGCCACTAAGTCGCCGGAAATAGGCAAAACGAGCCCCCACCGATTCGGTTCCGGCGAGGCGTTTTCCGGAAAAAAAAAATTGTTTCAAACTCATTTTCAGCCGTTCACATAGTATTCAAAGGGTGTTTAGCGACTTACCTGAGGTCACTTGGACCTCGGTGGCCACCGGCTTCGCCGGACCGAGCTCTCGGCTCGGGTTTGGGACCGGGAGCTCCAACCGCCGTTTTCGGCACGGGTCGATGCAAAACAAACAACGCACAAGGCTTAGCGATGATACTAGGACACCTTAAGGGTAAGAATATGTCGAAAACACGCTCAAACGAGACTCGGCCGTGGCCATTGTGCCTAGAAACAACCGGCGGACATTTCGTCGAACGGTTGGCGGGCATGTGAAAACAAACGTTTATGCTAGATCTATGGACGTTTCACGCAAAACCGAAGCAAATAGACGTTCAAACATCAACATAGGGACCTAAACTAACGTCGGTATGGGGTCGGTTTGGCTGGGCTTTGTCGGAGGTCACCCCGGACCACAACTCACAGTAACGAAAAAAACAGAGTATGAAACAGGGTAGGGTACCGACCTGTTTTACGGAAACGGCGACGAGCGGCGGCGTGACTATGGCTTATCAGTCGTCTGGCGTCGTGGTAGGACTCGTATGGGCGCGCTCTCGCTCGCTCTCTCCTCCTTCCACCCACACTCGCTCGGATCTCCCACTCTTTTTCTAAAAAAACCGTGAACTCCCCACCCTCTCTCTCTCTCTCTCTCTCTCTCTTCGGCTTTATAGCCGACCCGTGGCGACCTCCGAGGACGATCACGCACCTCGTCCTGCTCTGAAAAAGCACCTGCTTCCTTCAGTCTTGGTCGACCGGGGTTGCTCGCCGTTGCTCTGCTCTCCCCTGCCTCACTGTACTCTTGTACGTGAAAAACGCAGGTCTGCAACTTTGGTTGCAGACCCGGTTTGGTCGGGTCGGGTAGGGTCCGACCCGACCGATCCGACAGCGCATTTTTCGCCCAATTGAGCCCGCAATTGATCTTTTTTCGTGAAATTGACCCTAAAATCAGACTCCTCGGCATGTTTTCCATTTAAGATGAGTATTATCACGAACAATTGAATTGGAATTTGATGAAAACCCCAAATCTTGCCTAGGATTCAAAATCGATTTTCGCCAAATCGGAGGCTTAAACGATCAAATCAATTCAAATTGAGGCCACCAATGAATTCGGCATGATGAAAACTATAGGGTAGGGGTATTTTATTTTCATGGGTGTCCCTAGAGAGAATTTAATTTTAGTATTCGCAAAACCGGGGACTAAATCGCAAAGATATTTGTGCAATTAGGTCCTTTTCGTCAAAATTGATCAAATTGAAAGCCTAATTGACCCAATAGCACTTCAAGGCTCTAGATTATAATGTCATGGCTTATTAAAAGTGAAAATTAAAAATTAGGGGACTCAAAAGGTAATTTTTATGGTCGATTCGGGTTTATGTTTGTGAAGGAACATAATGACCCAAGTCGAATTTTTGAGATTTATAAAGACCAACCTGAAGAGGAAATTAAAATAAAATTATTGACTATTTTTGTGTGTTTTTCTGACCACAAAGGGTATTTTTTCTGATTTTTTGGTTATTTTTATAATTAAATAAATTCGAAAAGATATTAAAAATTTCGAAAAATATTTTTTGTTCAAAATTGGTTCCTAGGGCTGGGCCAAGGCTTCCAAAGTTGATTTTGTAATTTTATGACTTTTTTGTTATTTTTAATTAATTTTAAGAAGTAAAATCAAAATAAAAGGTGATTAAAAATCAGGTGTCAACAGTCGAACCCAACCCGACCCGACCGAACCGGGTCTGCAACTAAAGTTGCAGACCTGCGTTTTTTTTGCTTTCCTCACGTACACACTGAGCAGGAGACAAAATCGGCAGAGATGGAGGAGCGTCGCGCGACCGAAAAGCCCAGAGCACGGACGCCTTTTCCAGACGACTGTTGACACCTAAATTTTGATCAACTTTTTTATTTTTATTTTTTTTTTATTTTTATTTTATTTTATTTTATTTTTAAAAAAAATTCATAGAAAATCCATAAAAAGTTGAAAAATTGAAAAATCAATTTTGGTGACCTTAGCTAAGCTAAATGAACCATTTTGACCAAAAAAATAATTTTCATAATTTTCATTTTTTTAATATATTTTCGAAAAATACAAAAAAAAAAAGAAAATCAAGAAAAATAATATTTGAGGTCACAAAAATATATAAAAATATTCGGTATTTTTATTTTTATTTTATCCATTTTCTGACCTCATAAATAGTAAAATTCAGGTTTGATTTTAGGTGTTCTTTGATTATCATAAAATTGAATTTGGCAAAAATATTAGTAATGATTAAAAGGAAAATGAGTGAAAACATCATCATTTAAAAGGAAAAGGGGCTCATCATTTTGTCTTCGCTTTTGATTATTTTATTATTATTATTACTTTTTAGTATTTTATTATATTATTATTTTATTGCAATTTTATTATTTTATTTTATTTTACTCTCTCCCCCCCTCCTCGTCATCCGTCGCACTCCTTCTTCTTCTTCTTATTCTTCTTCTTCTTCCTCTTCTTCTTCTTCCTAGTTTTTGGTTCTTCATTTTTTTTCCTCCCTTGGATTACGCCGACCACCCTCACCACCACCTTGCTCCGCCACCCTCCGACGCCGTGCCGAGATCCCGTCCATCTTGCTGTTTATCGCGGCCTCGTGGAGCTCCTGGATACCGCAATCCCCTTCATCATCTCCCTCAACTCTCTCTTTCATTTTCGTTTTTTATTTCTCTCGCTCAGCTCGCCGCCCAGACCCAAAACCGTCCAGTTTTTCGGCCATAACTCTTTCGTTAGGAATCGTATGAGGACGAGCCATATAGTGTTAGAAAGCTTATTCTCTTGCCGTTCTAACGACATATTATGAGTCCAATTTGGCCCAGCCATTTGCCTTGTAGAGCCGTTTGAATGAGCAAAGGTCGCTGCTGACCCTGTACCGACCAGTTTCTGCCGCCGCCGTCGTCCTCTACGATCAGCCATTCCGGCGACCTTTCCGACTCCCTCTGACCACCACAGGTTAAGTTAAGATGTCCTTAACAATTTCCCGTTGGTTTCATGAATTTTCGAGGTCTGGTTAAATTATGGTGATTTTTTGAAAAACAGTCGACGAAAATCGAGCGAACTGAGGTATTGTGGTCATATCTCACTCATTTTGACTCCTTTTAAGGTGAAATTTTCGGTGACGGCTTCCTAAGAGGATAGGCTATGTTCTGGAGTCTTAAGGTTGCTGAATATTTGCTGTGTATTTACTTTATGTCCTAGCATTTCATGCATCATATAGTTAATTTGTATTGTATTGCATTTAATAAAAGTGTGCATTTTCTACATTTTACTTATTAGACCCAGAATCGGAAGGCCGAGCCTCCTGTTGGTGTCTGAATATTTGCTGCGTATTTACTTTATGTCCTAGCATTTCATGCATCATATAGTTAATTTGTGTTGTATTGCATTTAATAAAAGTGGGCATTTTCTACATTTTACTTATTAGACCCAGAATCGGAAGGCCGAGCCTCCTGTTGGTGTCTAAATATTTGCTGTATATTTACTTTATGTTATTTCGCCTATCAGACCCAGAATCGGAAGGCCGAGCCTCCTGTTGGTGTCTAAATATTTGCTGTATATTTACTTTATGTTATTTCGCCTATCAGACCCAGAATCGGAAGGCCAAGCCTCCTATTGGTGTCCAAGGCATTTTATTCATTTATTTTCTGCAAATTATATTGTGCTACCCCAAAATCGGAAGGCCGAGCCTCCTGCTGGTGGTTTATACCCCCACACATTGTTGCACGAGCACCGACGGACTCCGACGTCGTAAAATTCACCGGATCCCATCTCATTTGCTTATGTTTATGTTGTATAATGACTTAATATCTTCTGTATTTTTATTATAATTTGCATTTTATTGCTTCCTATAAAAACAAAAAACAAAAAATGCTAGATCGGACGGCTGCAGATGAGCCACGTGTCGTGATCCGGTGATTTTCAGAATAAAAAAATATTTTTAACATTAAAAGAAATGAATTTCGAATTTTACAAAAATTAAAATGATTCGATTGTCACCGAGACGCCACGTGGCGAGTTAGGGACCGTCAGTTGGGATTTATTTTCAGAAACTTATAAAAAAGAATCAAATAAAAAAAATTCCAAAAAAAACGGATTATTAAGGAAAAATTCAAAAAAAAATTGAGAAAAGTTGCAGAAAAATTCCTGAAAAATTCTAAAACTTTTCCAAGACTGAAAATGACAAAACAAATTGATTTGTTTTCATTTTTGGGATCTTCTCCCATTTAATCCAAAATGACGATTTCACCCCTCAAAGGGTAAATCGTCTTTGATATTCCAATGAATTGTGGAAATTGCTTAGAATTTGGCGATGGGTCAGATAGGTGACTAAACCTTATGTCTAAGATTTCCACATTTCATTCCCATTTTTAGAAAATGACGATTTTACCATTCGAATGGTAAATCGGTTTCTAAAATTTCAGAAAATCATGAAAATTGCAAAAAAAAAAATAGGAAATGGGTCAATTGAGTGACCAAACCTATTTTTGACGT
Source organism: Rhodomyrtus psidioides (assembly GCA_021437785.1). Classification (NCBI taxonomy): domain Eukaryota; kingdom Viridiplantae; phylum Streptophyta; class Magnoliopsida; order Myrtales; family Myrtaceae; genus Rhodomyrtus; species Rhodomyrtus psidioides. The sequence continues at coordinate 797,338 of JAILYB010000134.1, read as the reverse complement.
TGTTTTACTCCGGATTCATTCCGAAATGACGATTTTTCCCTTTTTAGGCAAATCGTCCCTTTTGTCTCAAAATTACGACTTTACCCCTGATGGGTAAAATCATGTCTAAATCATTCCTAAGCTTGATTGATACTTATTTAGGTTAATAGAGCCTTCTTATGAGTGTCATGTTGATTTGATGTGTTTATTTTGCATATTTGGATTCATTGATTTGCGCCTTTTATTATCGATTGTGATTGTCAGGATAGTCATTCCTATTTGCATGAATTCCTAGATTTAGGATTCGTACTCCACTCATCTGCATGAAACCTTAGGTCAGAAAATTCAGTCAACTTAGGTACCGAAAGGGCGTCAACTCTGACAGTTGACGTAACTAAGTCCCCGAACTCATTTCTCTGGTTATCGCAGAATTGAATAGAAACTCCCGACTATTCAATAGGGTGGTCCAATCATACCCTCCAAAAAATGATTGGTGGCGACTCCATGGCATGCACACTTAACACATGTCACTAGACCATACTGAAGGTCGACTACGTATACCTCCGTTGCGATTTGGGTAACGGGCCTTGGGAGAGGCCCGCGTCCGACCAGACTGGACGGCCCACTATCCCTCGAGAGCCCACGGCGAACCTCGAGAGGGTCGCGACAGACTGGTGACTCCGCTGGGGACTTAGAGAACTTGAGCCGATTAAAAAGTTGATTGGTTTTTCTGACATTTTTTATGCAGATGCTCTTCAAGTTGAGGTACGTACTTTAACCCTTGAGGTGTTAAATGTTTTTGCAGATTGGAGAAATAAGGGGTAAAGTGTTCGTTAACTCTGTCTTATGCAGGTAGGAGTTTAGGATGTATGATTGTGTGGATGTTTATATTGAAGAGGTGTTTGCTAAATGAAATGCATGTTTATTGCTTCAGCACGACACAATGAACACACACTGCCGCGCCTAAAACCTCGGGCGCCCTCTTTAGGAAAACAATAGAAGGAATTGAAAATGGAATCCCCGTGAGAAAAAACACGGGGTAATCCATTTTTAATTCTGCTCATTTCGAACTATGGATTGGGTCCCAATGCAACGATAGTTGTGCAATGGAATCTACCCTTTCTAGAACTCGAAGTGGGAGCCTTGGCCTTAGGTTCCAAACCCTATTTTGATTCTTAGAAGTCAAACCTCACTGGTCTCATGCGCATGTATGTGAATGATTGGTACACCTCGAAACCAAAAGGTCATTCAGCGCCGCTTATGAATCAAAATCCAAAGACTTGTGTGAAGAATCAGTCGCGAGTTTAAACGAACCAGGATGGCATGGAAAAGCGCTGGACCACCCTGGAGAGTCAACTGATGAGGGCAAATGCCTTTTGACCGGGGCAGCCGGGTCAAGTGTAAAGACGTGTCGTTCCTAATTGATTTTCAATCAGATACCGGCATAATATTTCCTATCTTTTCCTCTCAGGTGAAAAACAGGTAGAGAAGGAAAATCTATTTGTGGATAGACACGAGGGACATGTTTTACATGGCATACATTTGTCGAAAATGTCCTCGTCCGATCACATGATAAGATGGTCAAAGACAAACGAAGGAAAATTTGTCTCCCCTATAAGACGGAAAGAAATGTGCCTTCAGCAGATGTCACCCATTGGGATTGCAATGACAAATTGAATCAAATTATGAAGAAGGAGCAACCTAATTAGGATTGGCTCTCCCTAAGTCGAACAAGTTGTATCCGTTCCAAATTAGATTGACTGGTTCACGAGTTGATATGGTTTTTCATTCTTGCAGGTGATGACGAGAATGAATGGGACCACTGAAGAATTTCCACCGTCTTGGACGCCAGAAGTGACCAGAGCGGGGATAGTAAATCCGTAATCGTTTCAATTAAAGCTCCTTACGCGGTGATTGACTCTTTCACTCCTTTCATCGCGCAGGTTGTTGAAGTACTCAATCACGAGTAAACCCAAGCTTACTGATGTCAAATAGCCTGAATGCGTCAATGCGGCAGGATCAAATTGCCTACGACTAAATCAGCCAGCCCCAGACAAAGCATCCAGTGGCTGGGGACAAATCGCTCCGCTACCCGGAAAAGAGAAACATCAAATACTTCAAATGGCGACGATGATCGAGAGAATCACAAAACCGCCACACGACAAATCCCAAGACCGTCAAGCCATCTAGAGACGGATAAAAATAATTGAAGATTCTGACAATTGAGATAGAAGATCAGAATCGGCGAAACCCATGGGAGTGAGTTCTCCCATTTTCTTTGAAGAGGCCAAACCGGGGGCAAACTCTCATGATCCCCCATAAAGACGCATCGGACCAGGGTTATTAAATCCAGAGATAACAAACATCAAGACAAGCCTTACCAAGGCAAAATACTTGAAGAACACCGTCCCTTCAAATGTTGGAAACCCCGAAGGGAGTATCTCTTTCCTGAAATTTCAAATGAAGTCAAAACCTACACCTGTTTCTTCATGTGCAGGTGCATGGACGTTGTCAAAATTGAATTGAAAATTGCCAACAAACACAGAAAGTGCTAAGGCATGTTGCCAGGACAAACGTCGCCCAACTGGGGTAGAACGGCCGTTAATCTCACGAACAACACCCATAAATACAGACGAGAGAAGACATTCCCAAAGTGGATGATGATTGCAGCAAAATGCAGGAATGAATTTAGCTGGGGCAGGCATGAAAAACCATGCCTAACTGGGGCAAGTGAATCATTTGTACGCCGGACGTTTCTTCTCTGGCAAAATCCGGGGACGCAATGACATAGTCGTCCGCATCAGAAGTAAACCCCAAGATACAAATTTGGGTGAACGGTAATTTTGTATCGTTCCAATTTGATCTCCAAAGATCCCACATGTAACATGAGTTTTTCCTCATTTAACAGGAAGGAGTTGGCGCCGAAAGCCACAAAAGAAAAGAACTCACTAATTGGGGAGCGAACAAAATTATCGGCCTTGGAAGTCATGCACTCCAAGAAATGGTCTTTGATTATAAGATCGAGTGGAGGGTAAAAAGTATCGCTTCCACACATCATGCTTTGACATGCATTCCGATAAGAATTTCCTTTTTCCTTGAATAAAAGGAACTTTGAAGAATGGCGCTGGAATGCGCCCAAAAACACAAATGGATCTCCTCTGGGGCAAATCCTCGAGAATGATTCATCGCCAACCAAACGGAGGGATCATGGCCACAATATAGATGGCCAATTTCTGCACGCCGCGCGTTTGTGTTCAAATGAAAACGCCAAGCAAGAACAAGGCGGTATCGTTCCAATTTGTCTTGAATTTTGGAACGCAAACTGACACTTATTGTTTGTTTTTTACAGGGGCTCGCCATCAAGGCAAAACGGGTTTTCACATCCCATGTATTACCCGTTGGAATACATGACCAAGGGTAAAATTGTATCGTTCTAATTTTTTGAAAAATTCGTGAACGTACAATAACATGTTTCTTCCGCATTTTCAGGGATCTCCAGCCGCGGGGGACAGGTAAGTATCCCTTTCCTCAACCCATTGAAGATGTTGAATAAAAAATAGAGAAAAAAAAAAGCTTTCAGAATCTAATGTCTAGAAAAGACATAGAATTCAAATTTCATTGGCATTCATGTTTTGAAACATGAGGTTGTCTGAACATGAATAAGAACGTGCATGGTGCATCATAAAATCCCATTGATGGATAAAATTTTTGGAGAAAAAGAAAGAGATTTTTCCAATCAAAAGTTGTTCAAAACTTTCAAAAGGACGTTTTCTCAAAAGACGAGAGGCAAAGCCTAGTCCAAACACGTCCTATACACACTTAAGAGAGAAATGGAGCGGATAAGACAGCCAAATCTGGACCTACGGAAGTAGGGACCATTCGCAGCGATTACATGGGTTGGGACGACGGAGGCATTCGTTTCATATCCCTCAAACACTACAGATGACCGTTGATAACCCCTTTGAACGACGGTTTTCATTCTTAACCCTGTCAAGAACCACCCCACATCGGGGCAAAATGGAGATGAGTCCAGCAGCATCAGGAGAAAATGGTTAGAAATTTTCTTGCTCGGGCTAACATTAATCTTTGTGTGTTGTTTATATGGTAATCCAAGTGCCATAGGATGACGAGAAGCATTCATTTCTCTGTCCCACACACCGAATCCTTTGCACAGCCAACTTGAGCCTGCAAATTCATTTCATGAACCCATTGGTGATCATTCCAAGACGGATGCCGCACCACTTCAAAAATGGAAGAGTTCGAGACTCAGGGATTACGAAGAGAATTCCCGGACTGATATTTAAAGCATGTTTAAACTATATGTCTAACATGATCCCATGAAGATGAGAAAAAGTGGGATTTCAAAAATGAAAATGAGAAAAAATCCCCGGCATCAAGAAAAAGCAAAGTGCCTAGTAAAAGCAAGGCCGATGCTCGTGCAAGCTGTTTGCTTGATCCCTAGTGAAACTTGGATGGGAAAAGAGAAAATTCCTAAAGGAGTCAGATAAAAAAGACTGCTCTCCAAATGATGTCAAGCGCGGAGGAAAGACGCAGACAGAGTTGTCAACCTTCTTAATGCAACAAGAGACGCTCTCTAAAGGACTTGTGCACACCTCAAAAACTGAAGATGCAGAATGGAAAAGACAGGTGACAAATTTGCAATGATCACCAATGTCAATCCCCTCATAAAATCTGGGCCAAAAACAAGCTTCTTTCGGTCCCCAATCCTACCAACATCATAACCCTGAAACAGTCTTCTCTGACTAAGACACTTGGGTTAACATATAGCTTAACTCGAAGAGGTACGAGCAAGACTATTTCTTTCTCATTTTGCAGGGTTCTCGACTTGTAAACCCGGAGCAGATGGTGAAAACTTTCATTCAATGACCTTGACTCAAAAGTGAGTCCCCCTTGAAGACCAATATCCAAGCCCAACATTACGGTCCCGTGGAAGACCTCCCGACCGATCAAAATGTATGCGTTACGAATGAGCCTAAAACCTAGGCACAGGTTAGTAGGGAATTGAGTGCATCCCCTATAAAAACCATTATCGCAAAACAGGTGAGAAAACCTCCTTGTCGAGAAATATTCCAATTGATGTTTTGAACAAACTCTTTTTGGAATTTTCAAACTGTTGGTCCAGATTTTCCGTGCAAGGGATTTGTGATCACATTTGCATGTTGCAAGAATGCTTTGGATAACCTCCAGCATCAAAATGCACATTTCACGATTAAAACTAAGTCATACGGTTTTTGTCAAATGGACAGCCGTAGTCTTCCCAAAGATTACTAACGTGTTCTTGGTGAAGAAAAATCTTTCAGGCTCAAACTTCTGCAGGATACCTGGAGAACCCAGCTCCCAAAATGTCGCCTCAACAGACTCAAGTGAAGTTTTGTCAAGATAAAATCTTTCACTGCTTCAAAACTGAATTCCCGGCAAATTTCGGGATCTTTCAAAAGAAGGGGTGAGGATAGAACCCTTTTTCAAAAGAAGTCAGCAAACTGTCCCAGCAGACGTGGAGAACCCTCGTCCTAGGACCCCTTTTTCAAAAATCAAGCAGTCCTAGCTTGACGTGGAGAACCCTCATCCTAGGACACCCTTTTCAAGAAAATATCAAACAGTCCTAGCTTGACGTGGAGAACCCTCGTCCTAGGACACCCTTTTCAAAAAAATATCAAACAGTCCCAGCAGACGTGGAGAACCCTCGTCCTAGGACCCCTTTTTCAAAAATCAAGCAGTCCTAGCTTGGCGTGGAGAACCCTCGTCCTAGGACACCCTTTTCAAAAAAATATCAAACAGTCCTAGCTTGACGTGGAGAACCCTCGTCCTAGGACACCCTTTTCAAAAAAATATCAAACAGTCCTAGCATGACGTGGAGAACCCTCGTCCTAGGACCCCTTTTCAAAAATATCAAACAGTCTCATCGGACGTGGAGAACCCTCGTCATGAGACCCCTTTTCAAAAATCAGGCAGTCTCATCGGACGTGGAGAACCCTCGTCATGAGACCCCTTTTCAAAGCAAAATCGAGGTAGATACCGCCTAAAGGATCAATTCAAGGTAGAAACCGCCTGAAGGGTCAAAACAAAGGTAGAAACCGCCTAAAGGGTCAAAACAAAGGTAGATACCGCCTAAAGGGTCAAATAAAGGTAGAAACCGCCTAAAGGGTCAAAACAAAGGTAGAAACCGCCTGAAGGGTCAACCAAGGTAGAAACCGCCTGAAGGGTCAAAACAAAGGTAGAAACCGCCTAAAGGGTCAAAACAAAGGTAGATACCGCCTAAAGGGTCAAACAAAGGTAGAAACCGCCTAAAGGGTCAAAACAAATGTAAAAACCGCCTGAAGGGTCAACCAAGGGTAGAAACCGCCTAAAGGGTCAAATCAAAGGTAGAAACCGCCTAAAGGGTCAATTCAAGGTAGAAACCGCCTGAAGGGTCAACTCATGGTAGAAACCGCCTGAAGGGTCAATCAAAGGTAGAAACCGCCTGAAGGGTCAATCCAATAGTGAAAATCACTTAAATGGTCAACTCAATGGTCCGATCCACCATACGAATCAAAATCCTTGGCAAATCTCAAATGGGACGCGTCTTCCTTAGATTCCTATCGGTTAGGAATCCCATTATGGTTTGACCTACCATACGGGTCAGAGCTTAACCTCTCTAGGATACTCTAGTAACGAGTTCCTAGAAATTCTCTTGAATCCATCAAACACCGCGAAAATCGCACAAACATCGAACAGGTAAGTGGCAGGTATGTCTCTCTATTATCTCACTCTCTCATGTCAAATGAATGTTTCCCCCCTTCAAGAAAGAGCATACATCGACAAGCATGAAAAACTGGATGTCATGACTCCTTTTCCTTTAATTTCCCGAGTCGAGTCGATCAGGACTCAGGTGTCACCTTATCTTTGAGAGAAACCTCTAACGAGATTCCTCTCAAAGAGGGGCAGCTGTTGACACCTAAATTTTGATCAACTTTTTTATTTTTATTTTTATTTTTATTTTTATTTTATTTTATTTTTATTTTTTTTGAAAATTCATAGAAAATCCATAAAAAGTTGAAAAATTGAAAAATCAATTTTGGTGACCTTAGCTAAGCTAAATGAACCATTTTGACCAAAAAAATAATTTTCATAATTTTCATTTTTTTAATATATTTTCGAAAAATACAAAAAAAAAAATCAAGAAAATCAAGAAAAATAATATTTGAGGTCACAAAAATATATAAAAATATTCGGTATTTTTATTTTTATTTTATCCATTTTCTGACCTCATAAATAGTAAAATTCAGGTTTGATTTTAGGTGTTCTTTGATCATCATAAAATTGAATTTGGCAAAAATATTAGTAATGATTAAAAGGAAAATGAGTGAAAACATCATCATTTAAAAGGAAAAGGGGCTCATCATTTTGTCTTCGCTTTTGATTATTTTATTATTATTATTACTTTTTAGTATTTTATTATATTATTATTTTATTGCAATTTTATTATTTTATTTTATTTTACTCTCTCCCCCCCCTCCTCGTCATCCGTCGCACTCCTTCTTCTTCTTCTTATTCTTCTTCTTCTACCTCTTCTTCTTCTTCCTAGTTTTTGGTTCTTCATTTTTTTTCCTCCCTTGGATTACGCCGACCACCCTCACCACCACCTTGCTCCGCCACCCTCCGACGCCGTGCCGAGATCCCGTCCATCTTGCTGTTTATCGCGGCCTCGTGGAGCTCCTGGATACCGCAATCCCCCTCATCATCTCCCTCAACTCTCTCTTTCATTTTCGTTTTTTATTTCTCTCGCTCAGCTCGCCGCCCAGACCCAAAACCGTCCAGTTTTTCGGCCATAACTCTTTCGTTAGGAATCTTATGAGGACGAGCCATATACTGTTAGAAAGCTTATTCTCTTGCTGTTCTAACGACATATTATGAGTCCAATTTGGCCCAGCCATTTGCCTTGTAGAGCCTTTTGGATGAGCAAAGGTCGCTGCTGACCCTGTACCGACCAGTTTCTGCCGCCGCCGTCGTCCTCCACGATCAGCCATTCCGGCGACCTTTCCGACTCCCTCTGACCACCACAGGTTAAGTTAAGATGTCCTTAACAATTTCCCGTTGGTTTCATGAATTTTCGAGGTCTGGTTAAATTATGGTGATTTTTTGAAAAACAGTCGACGAAAATCGAGCGAACTGAGGTATTGTGGTCATATCTCACTCATTTTGACTCCTTTTAAGGTGAAATTTTCGGTGACGGCTTCCTAAGAGGATAGGCTATGTTCTGGAGTCTTAAGGTTGCTGAATATTTGCTGTGTATTTACTTTATGTCCTAGCATTTCATGCATCATATAGTTAATTTGTATTGTATTGCATTTAATAAAAGTGTGCATTTTCTACATTTTACTTATTAGACCCAGAATCGGAAGGCCGAGCCTCCTGTTGGTGTCTGAATATTTGCTGCGTATTTACTTTATGTCCTAGCATTTCATGCATCATATAGTTAATTTGTGTTGTATTGCATTTAATAAAAGTGGGCATTTTCTACATTTTACTTATTAGACCCAGAATCGGAAGGCCGAGCCTCCTGTTGGTGTCTAAATATTTGATGTATATTTACTTTATGTTATTTCGCCTATCAGACCCAGAATCGGAAGGCCGAGCCTCCTGTTGGTGTCTAAATATTTGCTGTATATTTACTTTATGTTATTTCGCCTATCAGACCCAGAATCGGAAGGCCAAGCCTCCTATTGGTGTCCAAGGCATTTTATTCATTTATTTTCTGCAAATTATATTGTGCTACCCCAGAATCGGAAGGCCGAGCCTCCTGCTGGTGGTTTATACCCCCACACATTGTTGCACGAGCACCGACGGACTCCGACGTCGTAAAATTCACCGGATCCCATCTCATTTGCTTATGTTTATGTTATATAATGACTTAATATCTTCTTTATTTTTATTATAATTTGCATTGTGTTGCGTCCTATAAAAACAAAAAACAAAAAATGCTAGATCGGACGGCTGCAGATGAGCCACGTGTCGTGATCCGGTGATTTTCAGAATAAAAAAATATTTTTAACATTAAAAGAAATGAATTTCGAATTTTACAAAAATTAAAATGATTCGATTGTCACCGAGACGCCACGTGGCGAGTTAGGGACCGTCAGTTGGGATTTATTTTCAGAAACTTATAAAAAAAATCAAATAAAAAAAATTCCAAAAAAAAACGGATTATTAAGGAAAAATTCAAAAAAAAATTGAGAAAAGTTGCAGAAAAATTCCTGAAAAATTCTAAAACTTTTCCAAGACTGAAAATGACAAAACAAATTGATTTGTTTTCATTTTTGGGATCTTCTCCCCTTTAATCCAAAATGACGATTTCACCCCTCAAAGGGTAAATCGTCTTTGATATTCCAATGAATTGTGGAAATTGCTTAGAATTTGGCGATGGGTCAGATAGGTGACTAAACCTTATGTCTAAGATTTCCACATTTCATTCCCATTTTTAGAAAATGACGATTTTACCATTCGAATGGTAAATCGGTTTCTAAAATTCCAGAAAATCATGAAAATTGCAAAAAAAAAAATAGGAAATGGGTCAATTGAGTGACCAAACCTATTTTTGACGTTGTTTTACTCCGGATTCATTCCGAAATGACGATTTTTCCCTTTTTAGGCAAATCGTCCCTTTTGTCTCAAAATTACGACTTTACCCCTGATGGGTAAAATCATGTCTAAATCATTCCTAAGCTTGATTGATACTTATTTAGGTTAATAGAGCCTTCTTATGAGTGTCATGTTGATTTGATGTGTTTATTTTGCATATTTGGATTCATTGATTTGCGCCTTTTATTATCGATTGTGATTGTCAGGATAGTCATTCCTATTTGCATGAATTCCTAGATTTAGGATTCGTACTCCACTCATCTGCATGAAATCTTAGGTCAGAAAATTCAGTCAACTTAGGTACCGAAAGGGCGTCAACTCTGACAGTTGACGTAACTAAGTCCCCGAACCCATTTATCTGGTTATCGCAGAATTGAATAGAAACTCCCGACTATTCAATAGGGTGGTCCAATCATACCCTCCAAAAAATGATTGGTGGCGACTCCATGGCATGCACACTTAACACATGTCACTAGACCATACTGAAGGTCGACTACGTATACCTCCGTTGCGATTTGGGTAACGGGCCTTGGGAGAGGCCCGCGTCCGACCAGACTGGACGGCCCATTAGCCCTCGAGAGCCCACGGCGAACCTCGAGAGGGTCGCGACAACGACGTTGAGGACGTGATCGTTCTCTCGGATCGCCACGGGTCGGCTATAAAGCCTGAGAGAGAGAAGAGCCGAGGGGGGTTCACGGTTTCAAATTTTTTTTGAGAGAGAGATCCGGCCAAGGAAGAACCGAGAGAGAGAGAGAGGGAGTAACCGAGCGTCGTCGAGGATTAGCCAAGCCTCAGCGGACCCGAAGTACCGACGCCGAAGCTCCTAGGCTGCCGGCGAACCGAAGCAAGATCGGTATGCCCCTGTTTTTACACTCTGTTTTTTTAGCTCACTGTGTGTCTCGGTCCGGGGCGACCTCCGGCAAACCGAGCCAAACCGACCCCATACCGACGTTAGTTTAGGTCCCTGTGTTGATGTTTGAACGTCTATTTGCTTCGGTTTTGCGCGCAATGTTCATAGATCTAGCATAAACGCTCGTTTTCGCATGCCCGCCAACTGTTCGACAAAATATCCGTCGGCTGTTTCAAAGCATAATAGCCGCGGCCGAACCTTGTCCGAACATATTTCGACACATTCTTGCCCTTAATGTGTTCTAGAACCATTGCTAAGCCATTGTATGTGTTTGTTTTGCATCAATCCGCGCCGGAAACGGTGGTTGGAGCTCCCCGGGTCCAAACACGAGCCTAGAGCTCGGTCCGGCGAAGACGGAGGTCGCTGACCCCTAGGCGACCTCAGGTAAGCTTCTAGACCCCGATGGCATGCCTTGTGAATGGTTGGGAAGGAGTTTGAAACAAAAAAAAAAAAAAAATTCCGGAAAACGCCTCGCGCGGAACCGAACCTGTAGATGCTCGTTTTGCCTGTTTCCGGTATGTTAGTGGCCGTAAACCTTGATTTATGTTGATGTGGGTTGCTTAAGGAGTCGAACGCCGCGAAAACGAGCGAAAAAATGTAGAGGTTCGGGCTCGGTCCCGATTTTCCGGCGAGAATTCCGGCGAGGATTCCGACTGGTCAAAGGTGACGTGGCGCCACGTAGGCGGCCACGTCAGCCGCGGCGGGTCCGCGAAAAAAAAAAAGCCCTAGATCGGACGGTGAGCAATGTGCCACGTGTCGCGATCTAGGAATTTTGAAAAAATAAATAAAAGATTTTATAATAATAAATAATATTTTCGTAAATTCAAAAAAAACCAGATCGGACGGCCGTGGGTGCGCCACGTGTCGCGATCCGATGCTTTCGAAAATACCCTAGATCGGACGGACGTGGATGCGCCACGTGTCGCGATCTGGTGGCTTCAAGATCAAATAGATCGGACGGATGGGATTGGGCCACGTGTCGCGATCCGACATTTTCAAAATTAAATTAATCCGGCGGCTAGGGTAGTGCCACCTGGCAAGGCGGGGACCGTCCGATTGGTTTTTATTTTCAAAAATTCGGATAAATTAGAAAATGGTTTTAAAATAATAATAAAAAATAGAAAAAATTTGAAAAAATTCAAAAATTCGGATAAATTAGAAAATGGTTTTAAAATAATAAAAAAATAGAAAAAATTTGAAAAAATCAAAAAAGGTGTCGTTTAGACCGGCTCCGACCCGTAGGGTCGGGCCGGGCGCCCGAGAGGCGCGGGCCGGGTTTGACCCGGTCCGGAAAATAATTTTTAAATAAAAATTCAAAAAAAATTAAAAAAATTCGGAAAAATTCTAAAAAAATTTCAGAAAATAGGAAATGGTCACAATCAACTGACCATGTCCTATTTTGGGTCTTTCGAACCCTAATTCTTCCAAAATGATGATTTTGCCCTTTAGGCAAATCGTCTCCCAAAAATCAAAGAAATTCAAAAAAAATTCCCGAAAAATTACAGAAAATAGGAAATGGTCACAATCAACTGACCATGTCCTATTTTTGGTCTTTCGAATCCCAATCCTTCCAAAATGACGATTTCGCCCTTTTGGCAAATCATCTTCCAAAAATTGAGGAAAATCAGAAAATTTCTAAAAAATATTAGAAAATAAGAAATTGTCACAATCAACTGGCCATAACCTATTTTGGGTCTTTTGAAACCCGACCCCTTCCAAAATGACGATTTTGCCCTTTTGGCAAATCGTCTCCCAAAAATTCCAAAAAAAATCCAAAAAAACTCCAGAAAATAGAAAATGGCCACAATCAACTGGCCATGACCTATTTCAGGTCTTCCAAACCCTAATCTTTCAAAAATGACGATTTTGCCCTTTTGGCAAATCGTCTCCCAAAAATTCCAAGGAAATTCCAAAAATTTCAAAAAATAGGAAATGGCCACAGTCAACTGGCCATAATCTGTTTTGAGTCTTCCAAACCCCAATCTTTCCGAAAATGACGATTTTACCCTTTAGGCAAATCGTCTTCCAAAAATTGAAGAAATTCATAAAATTCCAGAAGATAGGAAATGGCCACAATCAACTGGCCATGATCTATTTCTGGTCTTTTGAGTCCTGATCCTTTCAAAAATGACGATTCTGCCCTTTTGGCATATCGTTCCTCAAGAAACCCTGAAAATTCCAAAAAATCCAGGAAATGGGAAATGACCACGACCAACTGGTCAAGACCTATCTTTGGTCTTTCGAATCCCGATCTTTTCAAAAAATGACGATTTTGCCCTTTAGGGAAATCGTTTCTCGAAAAATCCCGAAAAATTCAAGAAAAAATCTCCAAAATAGGAAATGGCCAAGATCAACTGGCCATGACCTATTTTGTTTGTTTCAACTCTCAAACCTCCCTAAAATTGACGATTTCGCCCTTCGAGCTAATCGTCCCCAAATTTTCTCAGTCTACCCTTGGTCCTAAATCACACATTCCCTAAGCCCTTAAAGCTATACTAAGAGGCCATTGATTTGACTTGATGTGCATTGACGTGGTTCATTTATGCACTTGATTGCCCTGTCCTTATATTGATTGTGATTTGATAGGACTGGTCTTCTAATCTGCATGAAACCCCTGAATCAGACTTACCTCACCCAAAATTGCGCATGTATGAAATCTTAGGAAAATCACTCGCGTTAGGTACCGAAAGGGCGTTGGTAATGACACCAACGTAACCAAGTCCCCGAACCCAAAATCTCTGGTTCCGTAGAATTGATCGATCTCTCCCAATCGGTCAGTGAGGTTTCCAGTCCACCTTCCAAGAAGGACCGGTGGCGACTCCAAATGCATGCACATGTTGCACATGCCACCACGACCACACCCAGGTCGGAAGCGATCGACTCTTACCGTCGAGAAATCCTAAAAAATACTCCCGTTGCGATTTGGTATGGGCCTGGGAGGGCCCGCGCCGAGAATGTCCGCGATCCACATCACAGAGTGGGAGGGCCCGATCGGTAATCCATTCGCCCGCCGGACGAAAAAAAATCTTCGGACGGGTCGCGACACTAATTGAGTCCTAAATCTTTTCACGTTTTGCCAATCGAGTGATCAATTTTGCCAGGAAATCACTTACGTGGACATCGACCGTCCTACGTAAGCGCGGTCGGTGCTGATGTGAACTTCTTTTAATAATATTTCAATATTTATTGAATATTTTATTCATCCATTCATTTTCTTTTTCTTTGTCCTTTGTCCTTTCTTCCACAGTGTGAATACAAGAATTTCCTAGATGATTCAGGTTAAACTAGCATGGCGGTTTTGAAAATGATGAGAAACCGAACATCAAGTACGCTTACAACAGCATAAAGCTCATCAAGGATCGCCCAAATTGACCTCCATTGAAGTGTCTAATTTTTTTAAAAAAAATGGGTAAGTCTCATGATCGGCTAAGTTGATCATTAATTAGATGAATCTTGCATTTTGATACCGTGCGCTGGAGAGACGTAAAAAAAAATCGTTTTTTTCGTCAACGATCTTATTCCTAATCCGAAACAGCAAATATGAGAAAGATTGATGATGGATCAACAATAAAGAATCGGTGGAAATCTCACATACAGGATGTCGGGAAAATGGGCAAACAAAAAAAACAGAAATGGAGGTACAGAAATCAAATAGGGAGATATCATATCAACACGGAATCTTCTCAGTGAACCACCGGAGAATCTTGATGGGAAGCTTGAGGAGGCTCACGGCCAGCTTCGCCACCCCAACACAGCATATGCAGCAAGGGCACAAGCAACTCAGTGCAGTCCTGTCGTCAGCACGAAAACGTTTTGAGTTTAACCCTAGAGAGAGAGAGAGAGAGAGAGAGAGAGAGAGAAGGCGATAAGAAACTTACCCGAGGACCCAAACAACTGCACCCACCAGAGAAAAGATCACGGCAACGAAAGCGAAGGGCAAGCCTATCAAGAACCCCAGAGGCCTGCACTCCCCCATTTCTTTTCTCCGATCCTCCCACACCAACACACGAGAGTTCGCTTTCAGAAAAGCAAAGCTGCTTGTGATTCTGAGATCGGCGATGGAGATGTGAGAGGGGTTGATGTATATGCAGGAGGAAGGGAAAAAAAAAAGTAAAAGGGCAACGCGTCTCGGAGCTGCAGATTGTGTAAGATTCAATGGACGTTTTGATAGAGTCTACCCGCCATGATTGACGATTCTGATATTCGAAGCTTCTTCTTGGTCTCCATCCTTTTTTTTCTTTCTTTCTTTCTTTTTTCCTTTCAGAGCTTTCTCATGGTTTGGAAAATTTCAAAGAAGCGTCCCAGACTTGCTTCCGTTTTCTCCACGGGTGGAAAACTATTAAAAAACTTATATTGCTCTTTGATCAATTCATAAACCTTTTCATTTTTCATACGAGTCAATTTTGGCCGAAAATCGCTAACGTGGCAATCTGGTCAACGCGGATCATCTTAAGTGGCACGGCCGGTACTGACATTGATAATTTTAAAATTTTAAATTTTTTACTATATAACTAGCTGAGGAGTTGCGACCCCCGCATCCCTTGAGCAAAGGTTTTGAAGCCCTTGCCGATCAGGAGCGAGGTTCACGAACCTCGCCAAATGTGGCGATGGCTCCCAAGCCATCGTTGTGGCCTGCAAGGGCTTCATGGCACTCACCTCGTGGTCGGTAGGGGTTGTCAACCCCCGGTCAAGGGTCAGCAGCCCCACCAGCCCTTTGAACTGAAAAACAAACAAAATAAAATAAAAAAAAATTATAAAAAAAATTATTATTAAAATTGGTCGCGGTCTTACACCGATCATGTCGCATTGGACAGTCGGCATCCACGTCAGAAATTGCGATTGCTGACTAAAATTTTTTGGGTGGACTCATTTGGTAAGATGTGAAATATTTATGACTTAATTGATAGAATTAAAAATTTTAGAACCGAATCAGTAAAAGTGCAACAAATTTAAGGCTTTTTAGACACACTTCCTCGATAAATTCATATAGTCCTCTTGGGCAACCAATGAGTACGAAATTCAACACACGATGTCCATCAGATGAAGTTGACGATTGGTTTTGGTTTGGAGAATACGGTGCAACGTCATGCCCAGGCCCAAGAATTTCAGAATCCATATTCCCCGAGACTGAAGCCCAGATACAACTCCACGCTAGGCCCGTCAAACGGATCTCTCTCTGATCGGGTCGAACCCTAATCGAACCATTTTACCGATATTATTTTTACCGTCCCGGATCCAAGTCAACCCCAGGCCCAAAGCATTTTTAGAATGGATATGCCCCCGAGACTGAAGCCCAACCATGCAGCCCCAAGCCTTTACGAGATAATACCCCACGCCCGAATCGAAGGCACTCCAAGGACGATCCTATTTCCACTCTCAACCGGTTCGAACATCCCGTATCGATCTCCCACGGTCCAACCCTTCAATCGTCGTACCCGATTTTGATGAAACCGGTTCGTTATGGCCCCACAAAAAAAAAAAAAAAAGGGACGGGGATTCACATGATTTCTCTGTTCGAACGAGATTTTTGTAAATCAAGCTTCGCGTGAGTAGTTGGCAAAGCGCGACTATAAAATGAGGCGTAGAGTAGTACGGCTTGATTGAGAAGTTCTTGTCACATTCCAATAAGATCTTTGGCATATACGAAAGGGAGCCCAAAACTAAGAAGATCGGAGGAGAGGAAAACACATCATAAAATGGAATAAACACAGCAATTTCGTTAGAACAAACTATTCTCGTAAAAGTATCTTTCAAATTTTCCGCACGAACGGTGAAAGGGGGCGTCCACATTATTGTGATCATAATTATCATCATCATCATCATCATCATTATCGTTGTTATTATTATGAGCTAATTACAGAAAAAAAAAGTCTATTACTTGTCAACGGCACATTATGGGACGACCCAATTAATTTAACTTTTTGCAATTTTGGCAATAATGGTCGATAATTAATTGCACCCCATTAAATTCAGCTCATCGAGATTTTGACTTTTAGGTTTAGGCGGCGGCTCCGTTGTTTTACTTGGCCAGCTTTGCTTCGGCAGATGAGAGATGAGTTCGGTCAGTAACTTCGCCAGTCTTCGCCTCGTCTGTCAAAGTCAACGAGTCAACGCGCCCTCCCTACGCGAAGGAGCAGCCAGCCACCGCGTCGTAGGAATGTCAAGCTTTCTCCAATAATTCTATCGAAACAGGCTTGCGCGCCGTGTTAGAGAATTTCCATGTTTTTCTTTTCGTGGGGTTGGATAAAAAAAAAATTAACTGAAATTGAATCTTCCAAACCTTTCGAAAGAAAGAAAGAAAGGAAAAAAAAAAAAAAACAGCCTCTCGACTCTGTTTGACGCAGCCAACCGCGTCTTTTGACTCTCCTCAATTTGATTAGCCGAGATGAATGGGCTCTAGAATGGAGGAGGGTATCATCCCTATGCCCTAATTAGGCAGATTATTACGAGATTTCTCTTTATAGTGAAACTGTTATTAATATTAATTCAACGATAAACTTTTTAATTTGAAATATTAATGCTACACTCCAATGTAATCTTTTCGATTAATTTTTACCGAAAAATGACTTATTTGAAATTTTGCGCAATGGTGTAGGAGAAAGTTGGTAAAATTGAATATATATATATACACACACACAGAGAGATAGAATTGTATCAGTGGTGATTTTCGCCGAAAATAGAGCACAAGGATTAAATTGAGAATTTGCACAATGGTACAGGACAAAGTTAGTAAAATAGAAAAAAAAAATGATTGATATTACATTTGTATAATAAGGGGGTGCATGATAACCATCCAGAAACTGTTTCTGTGTGAGTTTTCTATTTCTGGAATAGATTTGGAACAAAAATTCGTTTGGTAATGCAAATGTAAGAAACTATTTCTGGAAAAAATTTGAGAAACATAAATAGATTTGACGCAGAAATGAGAAACAAAAAAAATTTACTTCTCTGATAAATAGAAATCTTCGTCGACGACGGCCGCCACCGGTCGCACCTCGTTGACCGCCAGCCACTACCTACCGCCCCCGCCGGCCGCCAAAGGTCGCCTCCAGTCGCCGGTAGACCATCGCCGATTGCCGAAGGTCGCCGGACGACCGCTACCGGTTGCCGGAGTTCGCCTCCGGTCGCCGGTAGCCAGAGGTCGCCTCCGGTCGCCGGACGGCCGCCGCTGGTAGCCGAAGGTCGCCTCCCGTCGCCGGACGGCCGCCACCGGTCGTCAGATGTTGCCGACCGGCTGCCGCCAATCGCCGGTCGGCCTCCAGAGGTCGCCGGCCGATCGCCCCCCGCCGCTGTCGCCTCCGCCGATCAAATAAATTTCTATTCTGGAAATATAATTTTTTTACAATTATCAAACGCATTTATTTTGCTTAGAAACTCATTATGAAATAGAAATACAGAAAATCATTTTTATTCCAAAAACTCTTCATGGAATAGAAATTTTGTCATGCACCCCCTAAGTTATCACTGATCCGGTAATTTGTCCGGTCAAGTGGGCACTTGAAATAACTTACGTGTTTATCTCTGTTGTTCAGCAATTAAAAATTTACTTCTTGTTCAGCGTCAAAAAATTCCAACCATTGGCACCTTAAAAATCATCAAATGCATTATACAATACTTCGCAGAGATAAATCTCATAAAAATTAAATAGTAAAAATCAATTCTGGGGAGGGGACCAGGCCAGCGCAGACCGCGGGACTAGGAAACGGCAAGCCACCCTCGCCAAACAATATATCTTCGCTCCACCTCGCACGTGTCTGTCTGACTCGATCCGGTCCGAAGGTCCGTCAGATCGCAATGCGTGTCGTCCCAAGAGCCTACACGTGGCTGTCGGATCCCCATCCCAACTGGTTCAAAGGCCAGGCGAAGCAGGACTTGGGGGTGGAGGGACCACACTCGAAAAGCGTCTTTTTTTTTTTTAACGGGGTGAAAGGCGTCATTTTATTTTGGAGTTATCCTTTCGGGGGAATAAAATCGCATCTCCTCTCCTCTCCTCTCCTGATCCGCCTCGCGCGGCGAGAAGGCAGAGAGTGCCAACAGACGACAAGTGTTGGGAACCGCGAAAACAAGCCGTCGGTTGGGATAGAGGGAAAATTATTTTTATTTCCGGTATATTTCTCCTTATTTATGGGAAAAATTTCCTCATGAAATGTTATTATTTTTTAAAAATAACAATCCAAAATAGACATTATTTCAAATAAGAGCTTGAATTTGCTCTCTTTATTTCAAAGTTGAGCCTGACTAAGTGCATTCTTGTCTTTTCCTTTTTATTTTTTTTCTTTTTTCCCTCTTCCATCCCTCGACCATCGCCGAACTCGGGCAAGGGTCCCCCAACGCTAGAAAGGGCGACCCTTTCCTGAGAAAAGCGATGGTAAAAAAGAAAAAAAGAAAAGAAAATGAAAGGAGATGAGAGGAAAATATAAAAATAAAAAGGACAGGGAAAAAATTTTCAAAAAATCAAATGACAAAAATGCTCTCGGTCAAACCCTTATTCGAAACGAAGAGTGCAAAATTTTTTTTTTAAGAAAATGATGACACTTCAAATTTTTATTTGAAATTTTTTCTTGATTATAAAAAAAATATTACTATTCCTAAAATTTTAAAAACCAAGCTTCATAAAAAATTTAAAGCAAAATAAATTTTTCTTCCAAACCTGGACTAATCCAATAGATGAGGTGTGGTACAATTAAGATGGGTCGTATAAATTTAAAACGGTCATTTAATTTGTCAGACTTTGGCGGAGACGAGGCGGGAATGACTTTTGGGACGCAAAATTGTCGCTTTCGAAATATCGAAAGCACTTTACACAGTTTATAATAAGTGGGACTTGGGAGGGAGGATTTCAAAATGCTAAAAAGCAAAAGGTCGCCCCAAGTGAATAATTTAACCGCAAAAATGGAGAATCCCTCCGCGTCGCGAGAGCGCGTGCCACGTGACGGGGCGCGGGCCTCGTGCGAACGAACTCGATCGGTTCCTTTTTCCCGGGGGGGGGATTTCATTCCGCGAGGGCGCGTGAGTACGGTCAAAGCCCTCGTTGACCGAGCCCTTTCCCTTCCCCGGCCCCGCCCCCGCCATCGGAGGATCACGCTGCTCGAGATGCGGTGGGTACTGGGTAGGCGCTCCCGCTGCCTCCCCGTGCGGCGCGTGATCCTCACTTCCCCGAAATCATGCTCGGCGCTCCTATCCCTCGGTCCTCCCCCTCCACGCGGAGCCGGCAGCCGGCCAAAACACATCGACAGACCCAAAAAAAATAAAAAAATAAAAATTTGCATCGATGGATCAGAAATATCAAAAAGTATGTCGAGTTGCATTTTTACAGAACTTATATTTGGTCTTTATGTAAACACATATATTTTTCTATATATTAATTAAAATTTTGGGTCGAGCATTTTAACACCACATATTGGAATCGGGATTCTCGTACCATTTTATCTATAAACGTTATAAATTATTCATATAAATAATCTCCATCCGTCTATTAATTTAAGTTTTTCTTTCGAGTGACGGATGGACAGCTTAAGTCCAAACATCCCGAGGTGTGTATTATTCTTGATTACTCGAGTAGCACACCATCCTATCCGGCGCACCGTTATCCAAAAATTATGGATATGCGTGTGATTCGGAATCCATGCGTAGGAAAATCAAAATGCCCTGAACAAGTGTAGAAATGACTGCACATTCATTTTAAGCCGCAGTACTTGCCAAAAGAGCTTTTATGTATGGTTTTTTCTATCGATATAAGGAAATGTTGAAATGGCTTTATACTGCACCAACCCGATAAATGAAAAATAATAATTTCAAAAGACTAGAACTAAGGCTTCATTTGTTTCGCGAAAAAATAATTGGCTTGGAAGATATTTTTCTTAAAATGATTGCTTGAACTTGTGGACTTTGAAAAATAAACATTTTTTCATCCTTAACGTCTCCAAATTGTCATGTTTATGGTACAGTGGACTAAAGAATACTTTCAAAAAAAAAAGGAAAAACTAAAGAATACTCGATTGTACAAATCATGTAAGCCAAGAACTCATTGTCCAAATCAAGAGTTTGAGGATCCAATTGAAATGCAGTGCACCACTACATAGTTAACACCAAAGCTGTTAATCCGAAAGTCGACATGCTCAGAACCGCATGTTCGATCAGTCGCTTGATCTTGACATTCATTTATATCTTTCTTTATTAGTATCCACAGGTTGGGTTCGACACACGATGCTAATAACAGTGCGGAAATCACAACCATCACCCAAAGCCATGTGTATGTATACCCAGTGGCTTTAATGCAAACCGTCGCATGTGATCGTCTTTTACGGCAATCAAAGACTAGGAAAAACGCACAAAATCGGTAGCGCGGCGATCAGCGAAAGGATTCTTCTCCAAAGCTCATGCGTGGATCATTTACCCGTTTCGCCGAGATGGGAGATATCGCGGAAGCTAGTGATATAGTGATATGACGTAAGTATCTATAGATACGAACATAGTGACAACAAATGTGTTGTGACGATGATTCAAATGTCGAGATCTCATAAACAAGATTTTGTGGATATGATATTACATAGACCAAATTGTTATGGATTTCCAACGATAATTGCTCTCCTCATGGAAGATGATGATGTTCAATAATCAAATCCAAACGAAAGCAAGCGAACGTCCCGCACAACAAAGAAAATTCAGACACGGATCTGTTAACTCCCTGTTTTAAGGTGGGGGAACCCCATAAATCGCCCTCGACACGTACCGAAGATGTCGCCTGATTAACGACACACTTCCCACGTTCGGACGTCGCTGTAAGAGGGGGAAAAACCGGAAAAGAAAAAGGAAGAAAAGACCCTATAATTAGCCGCGTTAAGACGACAGATTTCATTAGATTAGTGTGTGTGGGCCCCAAGGGAGAGAAAAAAAGCGGAGCACACACTCGAGTTGCGTTGGCTCCTGCAAGAGAGACGCCAAGCTCCACCACCCCGCATAACTCGCCCCGACTGGCACGTGGTTCTCACGCCCACCAGCCGCAACATCCCCCTTCTAGGCTTCTATATATTGCAGCCCTCACTTCCCTTTCTTCCCTCAAACGCAAACGCCACCAATACCATCTCTCGCCAGCGACTCTTCTTCCTCCCCCTCTAGACTCGCCTCCAACTGAGTCCGAAGCCTCCATCCGAGTTGCCTCCCGCCATGGCTCCCCGAGAGAGGCCCAACCCCGTCACCGTCGCCGTCAGCCCCAGGCCCCAAGGCCTCAAGGAGATCCGCTTCCGCGGCGTCAGGAAGCGGCCGTGGGGCCGCTACGCTGCCGAGATCCGCGACCCAGGCAAGAAGACCCGCGTCTGGCTCGGCACCTTCGACACCGCCGAGGAAGCTGCCCGCGCCTACGATGCGGCCGCGCGTGAGTTCCGCGGAGCCAAGGCCAAGACCAACTTCCCCACTGCGGACGAGCTCGTCGTCGCCGCCCGCAGCCCCAGCCAGAGCAGCACCGTGGATAACGCCTCCCCTCCCCCGCCGCCGCCGCCGCCGCCAGCGCTGGACCTCAGCCTCGGCGGTTTCCCGTTCGCCGCCGCATACTCGGCCCCACTCCCGTGCTTCCCCGTCGTCCCGGTGGCGCGTCCGGTGCTCTTCTACGACGTCTTCTCCCGCGGGGGGCTGGTCGGGGACAAGGTAGCCAGGAATTATATTCCAGGCCGCCCGGCGGTGAGCGAGTTTTTCCCGTCGGCCGGGAGCGGTGGTGTGAAGAGCGAGTCCGATTCGTCTTCCGCCGTGGAGTCCGATGTGACCCCTCGCAGCAGATCGTTCCCCGATCTCGATCTCAACCAGCCTCCGCCGCCTGAAGGGGCTTAGTGTTTTTTTTTTTTCCAACCTCGGGAGGGTCTTGATCGGCGGCGGATTTGCGAATTTTTCGGTGCGATTCTTGTTTTCTGTGGTTCGAAGTTGAAGACGGAAAGCGGATCTCCATGTAGAGAGAGAGAGAGAGAGAGATTAGCCTGACTATTAATTTCGGTTCGGCGGTTGAGGATGACGACACCGATGACTAGATATGTATATATAGCCCCATAAGTTATTAACTCCAGTTTTTTAAGCAACTGGGAAATCTGCAAATGTTTCTCAATTGCTGTTTTATTCATGTTTATTATCTCTGCAATACATGTTTTGGATATTGGAAAAATGTCAAGATCCAGTCTTTATGCAATGTTTGCTTTGATCTTCTTCGCCCTTTATCTAATCTCTACTCTTAATTCTTTTGTCGCCGAATAAAGATGAGGGTTGAAGATAATCTCGGCACAACCCTGACAACCCGTTTTAATATAATAACAACGATCGAAGACATATGGTTTTTCCTTAACATATTAGGTTCGAGCTGAAGTTGTTTTCGGGAGGGTGATGATGGAGACATTAGGCCGGCAATGTAGCTAAAGATTTGACGAGCCATGTCGTGGGTGGCTACTGGCTACAACGTATGCGCACGGAACATGCGGCGCAAGATAGAGCGACCTCCTCTCTCGCGCCACGTGTCGGTCCGGCAGTCGTACGAAGACCGCACTTAACACCTCTTTTTTTTTTCATTATAATTTTTTTTTTATCGGAAATGCAACAATAATTTAAGGGCTCTGAGATTGAACAGAGGGTTCATGATGAGAAGCGTGAGGGAGAGAGAGAGAGAGGAGGATAGGGGGAAGGTTTTCTGTTCTGTCGCCTGCCCTTTGACTGAAGCGAAATAACCAGAGAAAGGCTCGTGATTTGCGCTTTTTGGGGTTTTGTCCTTTTGGGTACGAATCACGACGATCTTCTGGTTGATCCGACGGCCGAAAGCTCAGTAGACGGAGGTGGGCCCACGTGGACGCGTTCCAACATCTCTCTCTCTCTCTCTCTCTCTCTCTCTCTGCCTTTTTATAGGGTTAAGTTGTTTTAGTTATAGGCGGCACCGACGGCGAGACGGCTTTTGTTTGTGGCTTGGAAAGGAGGGAGGGGGTCACGCAGTAATTTCCGTGTTGACGAGGTACATGTCGGCTTTTGGCGTGCAGTCGCGTGGCGTTCTCTCGCCACTCGCCAGCCTCCTACGATTTTATTTGTTTTTTTCTTTTTCTTTTTCATTAATTATCACCGTCATCGGTGAGCTACCGGTGCAGCCATTAAAAAAATAAAAAGAAAAAAGGAAATGGACATTATTCAGGGTTCACGGTCGCCGTCGTAATCAGTGCTATATCCACGAAAAAGTAGTAGTCGGGATAATTCAAATTTTTCGTCCAATCTTTGGAAAATATATAGCAAAATATAGCGATCGTGTTTTCGCCCAAAATGTCCACGGCTAAAAATCTTTTAACCGAATGAGTAGAGAGCCTCCGGATTTGTTGATTAACGGGTTTTTATGGCAATTTTGAACGGGAAGCAAAATGAATGACTAAAGATAAATTGCACGATAAAGTAAAATGCCGATATAGTAAATTGCGAAGCATAAAATATTTGTTATTGGTTGTTGTGTGATTGAAGGTTCCTTACAAAAATTCTTCTCCTGCGATATATAAGCCTAGTGTAATGTATAACCGCTGAGTGCGGTTACTTCTACAAATTATATCCATAAATTCTAGGATTAATTCATGTAAGTGCTCTTCTTATCCTCTAAACGGCTTGAAGCGCGGACCTAAATTTCACCCTTAAATTCTCAGATTTTTACTCTAGTTTTATTGGAAGCGACCATCCCATCCCATGTTCATACGTTTATACTTTCGAATTCGTGAGTCGAAATTTTCGGGAATTGAAGAGTGATGTTTTATGAAGAGTTAAAAGTACTTTAACTTGCTCGGAGTTTAATTTGAATGCCATCGATGTGAATGGTAAAGATACAATTATAGATGTTGTTAGTGCGAGGAATACAGTATATGCTGAGAACAGAAGGAAATGACGTGATTCTAGACGAGGAATTAACCGTTTTTTTTTGTCATTTTCATATTTACTCTTGGTTGTTTCTCTAGCGATCGAATGGTTTCAACCACGGCATGATTAGCCAAACAACTTCTTTAGGTAAGCAATTATCTTCATCAAGACGGTGAATCAAATTTTCAAGACAACACGTGCATTTTTAGTCTCACAAAAATCTTTTAGGTGATGAGGCTCGAGAAAGAGTTAATGGGTAATAAGTCATTATATGATAAATAACTGCCTTCTTTAGCAAATCAGACATATTTTAAGTTATTATACGGTATTTGAACGGAGAAAACGGAAATGGAATTATGAATCATAGATTCCGGAAATGACTAAACAACTCATGTCTACTTCAAATTATGTCATTGGAATCGAAAATAAAAGGTTAATTTTGGATATTTCAATCTGGTTATATTTTTTTTACGCGTGCACGAAGCTATCTTATCAATTGACTGAGAAGTATACAAATTTGAAAGATAGCATGAAGTGTTGATACCATGAAAAACTCAAAGCCGATGCACCCATGACAAATTTACACGAAACTAATATTTTGATCACGTAAAATTAATCTCAATTCGGCTCATCTATGAAAAATTTACCCTAAATTATTTTTTTGACCACCAAAAATTCTAAATCGGTACATCTGTGAAAAATTTATTTCAAAATGGTACACTCGTGACAAATTTACCATATGTTAAATTTCATTATATTGATTTAATAGCCCGAAAAAACTCAAAATCGATATACCCGTGAAAAACAAATGGTAAAAACTCCAAATGGATACAATGTTTTATTGGCGCTGTCACTAACTCAGCAATTTGATTGTAAAATTTAGCGAAAATTAATGGATGACAAATTTATTGCAAATGTATCGATTTAGATTTTTTATGGTAAAAAAAATAGCTTGGGTTAAATTTGTAATGGATATTTTTACTTTGGGATTTTTCGTAATTAAAAAATAGCTTGAAATAAAATTATCACAAGTGTATGAGTTTATGATTTTTCATAATATCAATGCTAACAGAAAATTATGACAAAAAGAGCCGATAAGAATACGCTCATTTAGTCTAAACGCCAAATGTCATAAAAAGAAAAAAGAAAAGAGTACCAACTCAAAGCATTTGATTTGTCCGACCAAAAGACAAACTACTTCATTTGTTTATTTTGGGATTGAATAAAGGATAGAGCGAGACGCTGGTGACTCGTTCTACGGTTCGAAGGACTAAAATTTTAAGGGATAATTACACAAATAGTCCCTGAACTTTGGCAAAATGTGCAATCTGGTCCCTGAACTTTTAATTTGTTCAATTTAGTCCCTGAACTTTGACAGAATGTGCAATTTAATCCATAAACTTTGACTTGTTCAATTTAGTCCCTGAACTTTTAGTAAATGTTCAATTTAGTCCTTAGACTATATGAAAATGTTCAACGTTATCCCTGATCTTAAATTAACAAAAGGACTACATTGAACATTTTCCTATAATTCAAGGACTAGATTGAACATTTACTAAAAGTTCAGGGACTGAATTGAACAAGTCAAAAGTTTAGGGATCAAATTGCACATTCTGTCAAAGTTCAGGGACTAAATTGAACAAATTAAAAGTTCAGGGACCAAATTGCACATTCTGCCAAAGTTCAAGGACTATTTGTGTCATTATCCCAATTTTTAAAAAGGAAAAACGGAATTTGGAGACATTTGCGAGGAAAGGTCCCACGACAACGTTGGTGGGCCCCGCGGCGGCTGGCTTTCCGAGGTGGGACCCAGTCTTCGCATTTGTCCTCTTGCGACTGCTTTTGCATCCCAGGGAGGCAAATTTTCGATGCATGCCAAAAACGACGGCCACCTACTCGTGGGACGACACGTAGGAGCCCCCACCCCGGGCCGGCCTCCCCTTCGTGAGTGGGTGGTGGAGCGTGACGTTCTTTATGATGAGGACAGACAGGAAAGCCGGCGAGTCGGCGCGGTTCGAGCGGCGGGACCCGCGTGCCGACAAAAAAATCAACACCGCGAATATCCCCCCCCCCCCCCCCCCCCCCCCAAATTTGTGCTTTGAAAATCAGGACTCTACAATTTTAAACAAACCCGATAAAAATATTAGAAATTTGAAAGAATTTTTCAGAGACCCTTTCCAACCTTTTGACACCTACATAAAAAATTCCCCGTCACTTTTGAAAACTTAAAATTTTTCAATTAAAACGACACGTCACCCGATTAATTCTGTCTATTCGTGTCGAGATTTCTCTCAATCTGAGTCGTAGTATCGCTCCCACCCTTGCACACGAGGCAGAATTTGACCGCTCATTGAATGGAATGATTTGTCCAATGTAGTTCGGATATTTCCTACAAAGGTTGTTCACAAGCGCTTTTAGATGATTTTAGATCATGTCAAGGCTTTTTTTGTGTGCTTAAAATGAATAATTTAAAATATATATATATGAAGCGATTGCCTGTTGTAAATTATTAGTGAGCGAAAAATATTTTCATTATCAACAACAAATCATTGATAATGAAAATTTTAACATTCGCTCATTTCTTTAATGAGATGATTTTTAAGAAAATATATTTTCAATCACTTTTTTTTCACGAAACAAATGCATTTTATGTATAACAAATAATTTCACATCCAACGTACTGAGTGAACATATTTTCAGTTCTACAAAAAAAAAACATATTTTCAGAAAAGCCGTATTTTGATAATGACATATCTTCTTTGTTTGGAACCTAACAAATATATCGCAAAAAAAAAGAAAAAAAGAAATGCTTTCGACGCGACCATTCAAAACGATGATTATTCATAAGTTGGACCGATTTGGTCTTTCACTTATAGATTAACATAGTTTAAATCGCCGCGCTTCGGGTATCGAAGTTTGGGGATGTTGACGTTGACGTCGGCTTCGTCACGCGGCGGGACGACGTTTGGTGCGAGATCGCCACGTGGAGTGGCGGAAAGAGTCTGGAATCTTCTCGGTTGGTGGTCTTTCCGGTTTGGGCGGCTGCTTTTGAGCTTGACTTCGCCGGCTTTGTTCGGGTGAGCTGTCTCCTTCCAAGACCGCTCTCGCCGGCTCCTAGTTTTGCTCCACTCTTTCTTTTTTAGTTTAATTAACAGTGTAAGAATTTTTAAAAAATTATAGTCAAATTCATCGAGAGCATAAAAATTACCAAAGTGCAAAAGAAGGAGTGGTCAAAGTTTTGACCATCCACGCGTAGCGTCGCTCAATCCTCTTCCCATGCTCCACCGAACGATCAACGTCGAATCCTGGAGACCAAATTCTTGTAGCAGTGTCCCGCATATGTATCCGACGAGCTGGAACTATTAGTTGATTTGCCGTGTCGGGTTAAAGTCGGAACTTATTGACTTCTTATCTCCAATCCAAATTTGACTCGACTATTCGTACCCGTCGAGCTCCGGCTACTCTGCTAAGGTAAAAATTCAAGCGTCTAATTTACGTCGTGCGGTCGGAGGAACACTTTTATCGATTTTTTTAAAAGCACAAAATATCTTTTTTAATATATATATCGCTTTTGAAAAAGAAAAAGAGTGAAGATGATCATAAGTAGAAGATAAAACTAGAAAAATAAGTCGTCTCACCTGAAACCCCCCCAATCCATACCCAAACCCGAACCCGAAGACAAGCGGAGAGAGATTGTAGGTGGATTGGGCTTTAAACTCATTGTAAACCCAAATTTCAATGGGCTTTATTCTTCAAACCCATATCAACCCATTTAGCAAAATTTATCTAACCCGTGTACGACCCAACTCATCATACAGGGGTTAATGAATGGGTCTTCAACCCATTTCGACGCCTCTTAACTTTGAACTCCAGTGGGGAGACAACGACGTCTATCGTCGGATGAAACCGGGTACCGCGAGAAGATGATCAAACAGGCGTCAGGCCCAATAATGATCAGCCCGAAAATGCCTAAGCCCATCTGAATTTATCGACAGTGGGCTGTTGAGCCCCTACTAAGAAAACGACGAGGGATCGCATGCCACGGCTAAGTCAACGCTTAAGCTGAAGAAGAAGAAGAAGTTGTGTGTGTGTGTGTATATATATATATATATGCGGCGTTGTTTCTAGTGAGGCAGTAAACTGCACATTGTTTTTTCCTTATGGAGCTCTAATCATCTAGTATTAGCAGCTTGAAGCATTAGCAACATCAATCTGGAGGTTTTTCTACTATATCATGTGATTAAAAATTATTGCCTACATTTCAAACAATTCATTACAATATGCAATCGTTGATGGAAAAGGAAGTGATTTTCTAACTACCCGATCCGAGGAGGGCGGGGAGTGGTCACTGTGGCTAGAGGGCCCGAACAAGAAGCGCCTCCTGATATGCTTCTAGGATAGCAAATAGAGTAAAAATGAACTGAAATGTGCACCGAGCAAAGGGAAAGCGATTCTGGGATATATATGCGAAAATTGGAATTACTTATGAGGGCGCCTTTCCACATAATGGTAATGCTTAGCTTTGGAACTCCAACACTCCCAAAATGAATGACTGCCTAGGAAGGTGCTCACTTGTACTTCAAAGGACAAAACCGTCAGGCTCGATGTAGGATGTGTTAAAGTGGATAATACCACAATGAGTTGAACCCAGGACATCACTGATTTACTATAGAACTTGTCGAGTGCCCATGATTTTCTCCACTTTTGGACAACTGCCGCGTATTCGCTTAGTTCCTCGCCTTTCCGACTTTACAAACCTTTCGAAGTTGTCAAGATGGATAAAATCTTTGTGCAAGACGTTCATCTTTACCCATTCAAAAAACTCTTTTTCGCCATTTTTATCCACAATCATACCGTGCGCTCTCTTTTTAGGAGTAATTACAAACAATAAAATCTCAATAATGTGGGAATAAAAACGGGGGAGAACAAAGTTTCGTCCTTGCGAATTCGATTGAGTGCATCCTACTCCAACCAAGAGTTGGGCCTTAACCAAACTGTGTAGCTGCCGTCCATCTGTTTCTTTCATTTCATTTGACTGAACAAAACATCGACGACTTGGTTACTCCGCTTGCATTTATTGTGACCCAGCGACTCTTTTGTATAGCGTCTCCAAAAGAGCATTGCCGACAGCTGATGAACAGTTGAGAGGTTCGCGAGGGGATTGACATTCGCTGTCCGGAGTCGATCCGGTGGCCATCATGTGCGCTCGTACCTCGTTTCGCTTCATCTAGGTTTGGACTTTGACGCGAGGAAGAGAAACCTTAACGATCACCACCAGTTCCCGCACCTCCACGTACAGCCGATTAGGCAGATTAATTTGCGGGGACGCGAGGAAGAATGAACTCGCGTCTGTGCTGAGTTAGATGATGCGACGGGGTCTGATTCTTGTCGTTCATCGAGTGTGAAGCCACGTCGTGTATCGCCACATGTCCCTACCTCAGTTCGCCTTGCGCGATTCATAAGATTTGTGGGACTTTATGTGAGCTTAGGGTTTAGCTGCTAAGGCTTCCTCGTAGAAACAATGTCACAGCAAGCAGGTCATCGAAATTTATGCATAAACAAGATGCAAAACCAGTGTTTTCGGCCCTAACATAGCTTCTTCTTCTTTTTTTTTAGATTTTTTTAAATAAAGATTGATCTGCGAGTATTTTCGAATTTTAGGATATCGACCCCATGAATCTGCTACAAGTACTGCATCGATAGATCTCCGTAGCTTTCAGCTCTTCGAGGGGTTGCGATGTCATCGCGTATCGCTGCACAATCACAGGCGCGAAGATCCAAACGTCCCACCAGGGACCGACCCCTACGTTCTTCAAAAGCAAACCGGTAAAGTGACGCGATAGGGTCCGAGGTTTCGAGCTTGTCAGCTCCCAAATGCGGTTCGTTCCATCTTTGACCCGGAACTGCACCGCATTGGAGGACAGCGGCCCAAAGTGGAAGTTAGGACAAAAGCAGATCTCAAGAATCAGATGAAAGAGATCGCCGCGCTCCCTTCACCCGACCCTTCTCGTCGTCCAGTTTGTCCTCTATATGCAGCGCATGAACGACAGATCTTCAGCCACTTGAACACACAGATGGCAACAAAGACTAAAAGCACATAAGCATTCGATTTCCTCTTCAGCATTTTAGAAACCACAAGGAAACTACACGAGCGATCCAAATTCCAGTCAAACTATGAATTCTATCGGCTTTCTCAAAGCCAGTTGTATTCGCGCGTGGACACGTTAAATCCGATTAAGACATCGCACGTCGCGACTCTTTTTTTCCCATTTCCCTGTGTTGTATATGTATAAACCTAGACTACAGAATTCTAGAGCTAGCTAGGGTTAGAGCGGAATCAGTCTGGATTCATGAATTTGGAGCTGGACGAGAATTTTTCCGGTTGAAGCTTTTGCATGGTTGGACTGCAACTGGTAAACCAACACGCCCCTAGATTTATGGAACACCCAACACCCCCCCACCCAAACGTTGTTCCATGCAAAGATCTGTCGACGTCCCATGTCTGTGTTCAGCTAATGGCGAGTCTTATGTTGACCCGTGCGGCATTGTCTAGGCCGCCACCAGGCTCTTATTTTCCAGGGGGGAAATAATTTATCCTCAGTCAAACTGGAGAGAAAATTTTGGATGACGACGAATTAGAGGCAACTGCAATTGAAAACAGGGGTCTGAAAACATGGTCATTAGACCATGGCATGGTGTACAGAGGCCAGTTAAACTAATTGGAGGAATTTTTTTGAAAATAATGACATAAATGGTACTTGAATTTTGACATAAAGTGTAGTATGGTTCCTGAACTTTGGTACGTGTTCAATTTAATTTATGAACTACGTGAAAATATTCACCGTGAAACCTCCATTGACTCGAGTTCCTCGAAAAACATTAAACATCTCTCGAATAGTTCATGAACTAAATTGAATACGAATTAAATTTCAGGGATCGTATCGAACAAATCAAAAGTTTAAGGATCACGTTGTATATTGGGCTAAAGTTCATGGATCATATTGAATAGTTGAAAGTTCATGGACTACATTGGGCCAAAATTTATGAATTATATGTGTCGTTTTTCCAAAAAAACTTTAGGCGATCGGAAATGATTATGTGCGGAGAAAAGCGAGAACGATGGAAGCTCAAATCATCACGTCGGTATATCTCGCCGCCCATTGGATTTGGGCGGGAGGCCCCGGTCGCAACGATGGGAATATTTATATTGGAGTTTATGTAGTGAGCGCATCCAGACAAAATACTTTTTTCATTACCTTTGTAAATTGTAATCATGTCATACAATGATAGAATATCGAAAACGACACTCTCGGACTCCTCCTCCTCCTCCTTGAGTTCCCCTTGCTTTTACATTTCTCTCTCTATCCTTTTTCTTTTAAACGGAAAATATATTTCAGATTAGATATAAATTATTATCGATATGAAAATATTTATTATTAATCAACTATTTCAAGCGATCCAAATAATCATTTTTAAGAAAATATTTTCAAACTATCTATTTTTCGTGAAACATGCTAAGTCTAATCTCTTTTGACCACACGATATGTGAATATATATATATTCACATATTGTGGTATTGAAGAATTCCCATATTCAGCGATGCCGTGGGAACGAGAGCTCGGCAGCTAGCCGGGCCAAGATCAAAATGCGGGTCCAATGCATCTAATTGTAATTTCAAAATCGGCACGGTAACAAAATTATTACATGAAGTAATTCTTCAGGGTTCATTTTCCGAGGTCGCCGTTTTCGGTCTGTCGGGGCCGGACGGGCCGGGCAAAGGTGTTGATCGGACTAGGTCTCGTTTCGGAGGAGAATGAGGTTCGCTACACGAACTTGCGCTGTTTTTAACTTTTTAAGCTGGGGATTTTGTTTGGAGGTGGGGCCCACATAAGATACGGGTCGTGGGGTTAGAGCGAGCCCTATGGCGGTCAATGCGGAGTTTAACTTAAGTACACGAGAATTTTTTTTTTCTTTTTCCTCCCCCTTACCCCCCCCCCCCCCCCCAACACCAACCTCTCCCACGCGCTTCCTTCCCCCGTGTACCACGCGCTCGCGCCGAAACTCCGCGGCGGGACCGACACGTCCACTTACGTGGATACCCCCTCCAGTGGTCCCCTGGTCCGGCGCGTGGGGCGGGAGCGCGCGTTCTGCGTGGGGAGTGGGATTGTCGAATGTAGGGGACACGGAGCCCCGCAATTCGTGCGCTTCTCGGTTTTTTATGAGGAACGACGCACCGACTCGCTGCCACGGCACGTGCGCACGTGACCCCATAATCCTCCACCCTCACTAAAAAAATAGGCCTCCGATTTTCTCTTTTTCTCTTTTTTAATTAAGTAACTGCCATTCTTCCGGTCTATTTTATTATTATTCCCTTAATCAATTAATTAGTCATGTTTTAAATTGGCCCCCTCCGTCCTCGCCAACAGGAGCACACCATCAAGTTGAGAAGGCTGAAATGACAAGGCTGGGCTCCTTGCTTAAATTGAAATTTTTATTTCTAGTCTGCCCGTAATTCATTGATTTTGATTTTTGAACGAAGGTGAGCCCAGCTAAATGAGTTAGCGGAAAAGCCTGTATGAATGGATTGTAAACCCAATTTCTCAATTCATATATTTGATGGATTGGGTTGTTACATGAGTTAGTCAAGTTCAAGTAAATAGGTTTAGAATGATAAAATCTAAATTAACATGTGTTTATTGCGACTCAACTCATAGAGCAACTCTCTTTTGCCCTCGTTCGATGTCGCGCTCTCGCGGTATGTATCGCTAAAATTTTTATTGTGCAAAATTGAATTAATTTGGGATGGATCATTTTCGAGTCGATCAAGTTAGTGGATGGGATCTCAGGGAAGAAGCATGTGACATCAAGAGTTTGGGACGATAGAAGACGCCAAAATGTCACAAAGGGGCAAGATTGACAATCAAGAATTGGCCGAACAAAAAGGAATTGAGACCGCCCCCCCACCCCAAAAAAAAAAGAAAAAAAGAAAAAGAGAAGGCGTTGGCTTTCGCGTTGGACCGTACAAAATATTCAACTGTAGATAAACCCAAAGTTTATGTCCTTGCGACTAACACGATTACAATATCATAATGACTTATTAAAGATATCACAACAAATCTAACCCCTCCTTCCGAATCCTCTTTTGACTGGTAAAGATTCTTACAATGCCAGCCGGCACCATCCTCGCTTATGAACTATGATCACCACCCCGGAAGAAAATTAGAAAAATCGCAGGAGAAGAAAATGGGTCGAAAATGTCGAGCAGCAGCGCTTTCCCCCACCCCTCTTCCGAAACGCGTTGCTCGCGCTGCGTGTTCTGCCTGTCGAAGATGCCGATGGCTCGACTCAGCAGGCCGAGCACGAACCGCATCGGGCGGCAACACTTGATCACCGATAGATACAAGAGCCAGATTGGCCGGTTTGATGTCTTTTTTTTTTTTTTGTGTAGTAGGGTTTTGGTCGTGGAAGACGGATATAAGAAGACGATCAAGAACTCTAATGATATATCACCTCCATGGTCGACCAAGTAAGTAGCTAAAGTGGCGAGAATCGAAGGTAGGAGTCGTGGTCGAAAGATGAAAGGGAACGCCATGGCATGTTACTCGAGCGTGTCATCAAAAGAATTATGTTCCTATGATTGTTTAGTAACGTTTCTATTTAAAAAAAAAAGTGATTCCGATTAGAATCAATTTTTTTTATTCTCTTCGTTGTATGAATTTTAGAGAATCAGAACACATTTGGTAACTGCATAAAATTCATGATCTCGAAAGAAAAATCCGTTTGGTAACTACATAAAATTTATGCTGTGAGAAATAATTTCTCTTCCCAAATTGTCATTTAAATCAAATAATTACATAGTCAATATTTGATGGCTTCCTCAGACCTCACAATTGCGATCCTTTTTGCACCGTGACATCTTTTTTGGTCAAAATAGAGATGCTTCAGATTTGTTCCTTGGAATGATAATATGGTAAATTTGTTGTTTTCTCGTGTTTCTCTTGAGGTTATGCATATGCCAAGGATGAAAGAAGTGACTCTGATTACTTTTATTGCTCGGAATGAGTAAAATTAATCTCTGCTACATAGGTAGCTCAGTTTTACTCTTGAATACCATGCAGATAGTCACCGATGTATCATGGTACTTAGACAATAAATCATGCAAGGCTCAGGAAAAATCCAAAGGCAAAATCACTAAAAACAGGATTGGCTAGTTGAATTGATCCATTTCCTAATTTTGAGATTGTATTTTGGAATTTTCGAGATTTTTTGGAACAATTTGCCCATGAGGGGGCCAAAATCATCATTTGAGAGAAATCCAAAGGCCAAATCATCAAAAATAGGATTGCCAATTGAAATTACTCATTCCTAATTTTTGAATTTATTTTTTGAAATTTTTCTTATTTTTTCCATTTTTTTAGATTTTTAAATGAATTTTCCATTTTTTGGATTTTTAATCATTTTTTATTTTGATTTTTATTAAAAAAAATATTACTCGGACCAAGTCGTGTTCACCCGAGTCACGCCTTGCAGGCGCCCGTCCAAAGTGATAGAAGAATATCGTCGCCTCAAAAGTGTTCCTTTTTTTGTTTCTTATTTTTAGTTCAAAAGTGTTTTAGGGAGCAGAATCAAAATCAGAATCATTTGCATTACCAAACATGTTTCTGATTCTTTTTTGTTCCAGAGAACATGAACAGAACCAGAAACAGAAACGTTACCAAACATACACTTATTTGACAACACTGATTTCACGCTACCATGTCGCTAGTCTATAATGTAGTGTTATTAATTGATCGCGTTACCTATGGGGAAAATTTTTAAAAAGGGCATGAAGTCCTCTTATTTTTTCAAATAAGGGCGTAAAGTGAATATTGTTTGAAATAATGGCCTGAAGTGACATAATATGTTCAAATAAGGGCTTGAAGCGGTCATAGAGTTCCAAAAAAGGGCCTGGCCTAATGGAAATTTTCGTCATTTCATATTTTGTTTTTTAATTTTTTTTTCTTCTCTATTTTTTCCCTTTTTTTGGTTTTAAAAAAAAGAAAATAAAAATAGCCACACCGACAAGAGGGCTGCCCCTCCCGCTTGTGGCAGCCGACCCACCATTGGTTGGGGGGCAAAGGCCGGCGAGAGCCATCGAGAGAGGGGAGGGTCTCTCTCTTGGATTAGGGCGAGGGTCGGCGACCCCCGTCTAGGTCTGGGCAAGGATCGACGGCTGCTGTCCAGGACCAGGCGGAGGCGACAGCCCTCACCTTGACCAAGATGGGGTTCACCGCCCCTCTCTTGGTCAGGGCGGGGGCCGGCGACCCCCCATCCAGATCTGGGAGAGGGCTCGGCCCTTACCTCTGGTTGGCGGGGTCGTCTGCCTTCGTTGTGGCTTCCTCAGACCTCACAATTGCGATCGTTTTTGCACCGTGACATCTTTTGGTCAAAATAGAGATGCTTCAGATTTGTTCCTTGGAATGATAATATGGTAAAATTGTTGTTTTCTCGTGTTTCTCTTGAGGTTATGTATATGCCAATGATGAAAGAAGTGACTCTGATTACTTTTATTGCTCGAAATGAGTAAAATTAATCTCCGCTACATAGGTGGCTCAGTTTTACTCTTGAATACCGCAGATAGTCACCGATGTAACATGGTACTTTGACAATAAATCAGGCAAGGCTTAGGAAAAATCCAAAGGCAAAATCCCCAAAAACAGGATTGGCTAGTTGAATTGATCCATTTCCTACTTTTGAGATTGTATTTTGGAATTTTCGAGATTTTTTGGAACAATTTGCCCATGAGGGGGCCAAAATCATCATTTGAGAGAAATCCAAAGGCCAAATCATCAAAAATAGGATTGCCGATTGAAATTACTCATTCCTAATTTTTGAATTTATTTTTTGAAATTTTTCTTATTTTTTTTTCCAATTTTTTATATTTTTAAATGAATTTTCCATTTTTTGGATTTTTAATCATTTTTTATTTTGATTTTTATTAAAAAAATATTACTCGGACCAAGTCGTGTTCACCTGAGTCACGCCTTGCAGGCGCCCGTCCAAAGTGATAGAAGAATATCGTTCCCTCAAAAGTGTTCCTTTTTTTGTTTCTTATTTTTAGTTCAAAAGTGTTTTAGGGAGCAGAATCAAAATCAGAATCATTTGCATTACCAAACATGCTTCTGATTCTTTTTTGTTTGGGAGAACATGAACATGAACAGAAACAGAAACGTTACCAAACATACACTTATTTGACAACACCGATTTCATGCTACCATGTCGCTAGTCTATAATGTAGTGTTATTAATTGATCGCATTACCTATGGGGAAAATTTTTAAAAAGGGCATGAAGTCCTCTTATTTTTTCAAATAAGGGCGTAAAATGAATATTGTTTGAAATAATGGCCTGAAGTGACATAATATGTTCAAATAAGGGCTTGAAGCGGTCATAGAGTTCCAAAAAAGGGCCTGGCCTAATGGGAATTTTCGTCATTTCATATTTTGTTTTTTAAAATTTTTTTCTTCTCTATTTTTTTCCCTTTTTTTGGTTAAAAAAAAGAAAAAAAAATAGCCACACCGACAAGAGGGCTGCCCCTCCCGCTTGTGGCAGCCGACCCACCATTGGTTGGGGGGGGGGGGGCAAAGGCCGGCAAGAGCCATTGAGAGAGGGGAGGGTCTCTCTCTTGGATTAGGGCGGGGGTCGACGACCCCTGTCTAGGTCTGGGCAAGGATCGACGGCTGCCGTCCAGGACCAGGCGGAGGCGACAGCCCTCACCTTGACCAAGATGGGGTTCACCGCCCCTCTCTTGATCAGGGCGGGGGCCGGCGACCCCCCGTCCAGATCTGGGAGAGGGCTCGGCCCTTACCTCTGGTTGGCGGGGTCGTCTGCCTTCGTTGAGGAGCCGGCGACCCCGCCTGCCTTTGCCCCCCCCCCCCCCCCCCCCGGGGGGGTGGGGCGGCGGCCAACCTCTCGCCTCTTCATGCTTTTTTGTTGTTAAAATTTAAAGAAATAACTTTTTTTTAATAAAAAAAATTAAATATAGAAAAAAGATCGAAGTGCCCTTGAAATAGGTCATTTTTTGAAATTTCATGTTCACTTCAGATTCTTATTTGAAACAATGTTCACTTCAAATTCTTATTTAAAAAGATGAGGGCGCTTCAGGTCCTTATTTGAAATAATGTTCACTTCTATTTGAAAAATTGAGAAGATTTCGAGGGTTTTTTTTAAAAAAAAATTTCCCGTACATATGTGATGCACGCTCAGTCAAGCTGCTCAGACAAACGTTAAATTTAAAAATTTTCAAAACTAATCACTTCTGATTAATTTACTCAACTCATTGTCATGAGACGTAATCGGTACACTCGATACTTTTTCCGCGGCGGAGATTACTCTCACAAATGACCCAATGTCAGGAAAAGATTTAACATGGCTGACGGCGATCACAGTGAAATTCCTGGAGGAGCTTTCCCTTCCAAACAACGGTAGGGAAACTAGAGGAGACCGGGTGGGTAGCTGAACCGTGGCTTGACCTCTTACATCGATCCAACAGCACAGTGCTGGGAATTAAAAAGCACACCCCCTGCCAGGGGAAAGGGAGGGGCCCCAAACAAATTCCCAAACGAGGAGGGCAGGTGTTGTATTGCCCTTTTGGTCTCTCTCTCTCTCTCTCTCTCTCTGGGTCTTTTTTTTTTTCCTGGGTTTTTTTTTTCCTCTGGGTTAAATAGTTAAGAGTTGCATCGAACTTGCCCTGGCCAGACTTTTGGTTTCTTGTTTTTCTATCTTTTTCTTTTCTTAAATCTTTTAACCATCACATATATCGCTTTCCCAGAATATTACAAGGGACAAAGTTGGGGGGAGAGAAGGGACAAACGGAGAGTTTGTGTGTGGGTGTGTCATGTGTGTGTTAGAAGATGAAGGAAAGGGGCGGAGTCTCCCTTCTGTGGTTGCTAACCATTGCAGAGTTGCGAAGCAATTAAAAAGGTAAGGAGGGGGGATGGAATAACAATTTTACAACAGACACAAGGCATCTCTCTCTTTCAGTCTCCAGAGTCTTGTTTCTTGGTAATTAAAAAAAAAACAGAGAGAGAGGACAGCAGAGGTTACAAGTTAAGAAACGAGGAGGAGAGGGGAAGGCAGAGAGAGAGAGAGAGAGAGAGAGAGAGAGAGAGAGGGAGAGAGAAGCAACATTCGAGAAAAGGAGAGAGAGCGACGAGTGCAGACTCAAGTCTGTAAGGGAGCTGAGGGGAAGGGGGTGCAAAAAGTCTACAAGAGGAAGGGTCTCTTTGTGGGAAGGAGAGAGAGAGAGACAGAGATAGAGAGAGAGGAAAAAATGGTGGGCTCAGGAGGAGTAACAGATAGGAGTAAAGAAGCTGTGGGGATGATGGCACTTCATGAGGCCCTCAGGACTGTCTGCCTCAACTCTGACTGGACTTACTCTGTCTTCTGGACCATCCGTCCTCGTCCGTATGTTTCTCTCCCTCTCCCTCCTCCCTCTCTCTCTCTCTCTCTCTGTCTGTCTCTCTGTGTACAAGTCTTTTGGTTTGTGGTGGGTTCTTGCTGGGGTTTCTGAGCTGTTTCCTCAAATGGGTATCCTTGCATTTATTGCAGGAGAGTAAGGGGTGGAAATGGTTGTAAGGTTGGTGATGACAACGGCAGCTTGTAAGTATTCTCTCCCCCCCCCCCCCCCCCCCCCTCCCCCTCTTTCTGTTTCTCTCTCTAGTTGCAGAGATGGCAGAGCATGTTGAGAGGCATCTCAAGCTTCTCAGTTCTTTTGGTGCAAGTTCAACAGAAGAAAAAAAAAGCAGAAGTTAAGGGTTTTTGTTTCTTCTGATTTTTCGAAAAAGCCATAACCCTCTATTTCTACTGTAGTATGTAAAACCGAAACAGGGTAAAAGCAACGGGGGGTATTCTACTGATGATTCTCAAATGTTTGTTCAAGTAAATCATGAAATTAGACGGGGCATTTTATGATGGGCCTACAGAGATTGGCATCTTTATACAAAAGGCCAACTCATGTACTGTGATAATTGATGGGTCTCTGGAAATTTGTGTGTTTTTGTGGTTGAAGGATGTTGATGTGGGAAGATGGATTTTGCCGAGGAAGAGTAGGGGAGTGTTTGGAAGAGATGGACGGAGAGGACCCTGTGAGGAAGGCCTTCAGCAAAATGTCCATTCAGTTGTATAATTACGGAGAAGGGTGGGTGCTGGGTAGGTGTTTGGTAATATTGGCTCTCTCTCTCTCTCTCTCTCTTCTTCTTCTTCTTCTTTGGAGGGTGGGAGCTAAAACTTGCGGAGGAAATGGAAGGAGCAATCTTACGGAGGTGTTCTTGATTTGTTTGGGTTGTTTGGAACAGGTTGATGGGAAAGGTTGCTTCGGATAAGTGCCACAAATGGGTCTTCAAAGAACCTACCGAGTGCGAGCAGAACATCTCCAATTACTGGCAAAGCTCTTTCGATGCTGTATGTTCTGATATGCGCTTCTCTGATGTTTTTTCTCGTGACAAACTAGTGAAATCGCTTTTCAATCATATACTCGTATGTCGGCGACATTAGAAATCGAAGTTTACTTCAAAAAGTATTAGTGTGGTAACTTCATCTCGATTTTTTATCTGGTGCAGCTTCCTCCTGAATGGACTGATCAGTTTGAGTCAGGCATTCAGGTTAGAACATTCAGATTGCTGTAGCTAGTCTAACAGTACATACAAGGATGTATGCGATTATCTATGTGCCCGTTTTGAATGACTATGATTTTGCTTCTCTCATCTTTCACCAGACCATTGCTGTAATACAAGCTGGCCATGGCCTTCTGCAACTGGGCTCCTGTAAGATTGTAAGTTAAACATACTAGTTCAGAATGGGATTTATTTTCAGTCTCTGGATCTTATCTTTTAGGTCTCTGCTATATACTTTGGAGAAAACCAGATGAGCGGCGAATTTGTTTGTTCAATGTCATTGAGGGAACGATTTCTTTTTGCCAGATACCTGAGGACCTCCACTTTGTGCTTCGAATGAGGCACACTTTTGAATCCCTCGGCTACCAATCTGGGTTTTATCTGTCCCAGCTTTTTGCTTCGAACAGAAATAATTCCTCTTCTTCAGTCATTTCTTCGAAGCCGTCGACGAATCCGATCCGTCCTCCTCCGCTCTTCAACTGGGGCCAAAGGCCTCTAGTTCCCCCTGCGGCTTCCATGCTTTCTAATCCTCATTTCCAAAACTCGGCCAGGCTCGGATTTCCTCAAGCGAAAGACGAAACCCACATGTTCCTCCTCCCTCACTCGTCCGAAACCCCTCGGATGGA
Organism: Rhodomyrtus psidioides; assembly: GCA_021437785.1. Classification (NCBI taxonomy): domain Eukaryota; kingdom Viridiplantae; phylum Streptophyta; class Magnoliopsida; order Myrtales; family Myrtaceae; genus Rhodomyrtus; species Rhodomyrtus psidioides. The sequence goes on along the minus strand of JAILYB010000134.1, from coordinate 756,679 downwards.
AGATATGATGGGGGAGCACGACAATGACATCAAGTGGCCAAATGGGTTGTCATTCTTTAATGCTCTCACAGGGCGGAGCGAGGATGCGAAGCTACTGTTTAACCCTGAGGGTCTAGGAAACAAGCCGGACCAAAGCCACCACTCTCTTTTTCTGGAGAGGAAGAGTCCCAATCCGGAAGCCTCCAACATGCATAATTCGGGCGCATCGAATCCCAATGAGTTCCTGAGCTTGGATAGTCGCGCGGAGAGCGCGAGAAAGATGGAGAACAAATTCAAGAGGAGCTTTACGTTGCCTGCGCGGATGGCGTCCTCTTCTTCGACTCCTGTTGATCACCACCCTGACCCTGGGATGTATTCTGACATGGAGACCTTCATGGAGTAGCTTAGAAGGGTCTACGTTAGGATGAGATGAGGGAGAGACAATGTATCTAGGCATAAAATTATTCTAAGTTAATTTCCTTGCGATGAATCCTCTGTTTTTAAGGTTAGTTTTTGCTGTCTCTAGCTTTTAGCACCAAATACCTTTAATAGTTTTAACATTCATTTCTTGCTCTTTAATCCTGTCTGATCTTTGGCCTGAGCATCTTAGCTCCCTTTCTGTTTTGTCTTGGCTTGGTGCAAAAAGTTTTACGTCTGTCTTCATTTATGTGAGCTTCAGACTGAAAGTTTTATGTGCTGAAATGGTGTTGGCTGTTCTGATGTTCTGGTGCGCAACTGCATATCATCTTTGAACACACTCTTAATCCACTTCATCTGCACATGTCTTGACTTGGGAAGAAGCACCTCAAAATGGGGATCGATCGGCTTAAGGCTCGCAGTGACCTTGCTTATTTCGCACGATTCTCCTCCTTCCTAGGAGGAACTTGATGGTCTGCGGGGAACATAAAACCCGAGTCAAGCCGTCCTTGATCGAGCGGTATTACCCCGAAGGAAGCCAAGAAATGGGCATTGCATAAAAAAGACATGGTGTTTTGTTTTCCATCTGGTGTGTTGTGTTTAGGGAGGTGAGGGGACTGGTCGAGGGATTGACCCAGCTTTAAAAAGATGAGACAGATTGTGACCTCTTTCTGTTGTCACGTATTTTGGCTTTGTTCCTTTTTTCTTCTCCCTCGTGTTTTCCTGCTTGGCTGTTTCAGAGATTGATACAGCCATCTCATGATTTGCCCCCCTCTCTCTCTCTCTCTCTCTCTTTAGCATCAGTATCTTACTATCTACCCTTGTCTTCAACGCAACAACGGGAAAAGTGTGAAAAAAAAAAAACAGAGTTCTAAATTTATTGTATCGATGCTAATTCAGTCCTTAAATCTTCTGTTGGTGTCAAATTATTATTATTTTTATTATATCAATTCAGTCTAAAATCTTTTGCATGGATGCTAGTTTAGTCCTAAATATTTTATTGGTGCCAATTCAATCCTATACCTTTTGTATTTGTGCCAATTGAGTCAATTCGATTAATTTTGATCTGAAATCGCTAACGTGAAACGTGAACGTTGGTTGTCCTGTGTGGGCATGATTGACGCTGATGTGGCATTTTTTAAATGTTATTTAAGTATTCTTAATTTTTCTTTTTTTCTCATTTTCTTTCTTGCATTTTTTTTTTGGATTGGGGGGCCGACAATCGTGTAGTAGATCAACGCTTGCATTGAGAGGTCCTCTAGTATAGATAGAGAAGTCCTCTCCCTCGTTTGTATTGATCCACTTTATTTGAGTAATACAAGTATTCTAGGGCTTCTCTCTACGATCCGGGTGATTCAAGCAAGCGATCCTAGAGAAAAGCTCACTTAGGCGCTCTAACGACCCAAAGAAGCCTAAGTTGCCACACGGATCGACCCTCAAAAGTCTGTTTGTGACAAGGGGCTCAACGCTCTGACCTAGAGCCATCGAGGGCCGTGACGTCCTTGCCTAGTGCCGGCGAGGTCCCTTGCCATCACCTACCTCCAATTCAAAAAAAAAATGCAAGAAAAGAAAAAGAACAAAAAAAAAGTCAAAACCAATTTTTTTTATAAAAAAATATTAAAAAATGTCACGTTAGCATCAACTGTGCTATGTAGGTCAATCGAAGTCCACGTTTTCGATAAAAAGATTTAGGACTGAATTAGCATTCATGCAAAAAGTTTAGGACTGAATTGACATTAATGTAAAAGATTTAGGATTGAATTGGTATTAATGCAATAGGTTTAGAATTTTTATTTTTTTTTGAAACTTTTCCCTCAACAAAGCAACGCAACACGAGCTAGAGAAAGAACATGTCAGTTTGGACCGGTCCGATTTGAAGTTTGGATGCCATTTTGCGGTGTGGAAAAAGGATTGCAGGCAAGAGGGAACGACAACTCAATGTACGGGAATGAATTGATCCCAAGTGACGAACTTAACGTATGAACTTCAAGTAGGATTCACAAAGACTCGGTCAACGGATCGGTATAGAAGATCGATTCTACCGTGTTTCACAGTAAGAGGACGGGTGGCCCGAGAAAATCGATTGATGATGTTCTTCTTTTGTTCTCTTGTTTTGTTTTTTTTTAAGCCAACTCATATCAAACCAAAGAGGAGACGAGACAAGTCACAACCCACCCAAATCAAAGAAGAAAAGAAAGAAACACCATGGACCAAACTATGGAGGTTGATCTTGGTCAGAACTCTCTGAAAACGTCTTCTCTCCTAGAAGTTTCGCCTTCCATTGCATGGCACTGCATGCAGGACAACAAGAACGAACGTATCAGTCTCCTTCCGAAACCAGTCTTGGCCCTTTCCTTTTCCTTGATCATTTTCGCTTCCTCTCTCGCGACGCCTTCGCTTAATTTCCTCGTCCTCCTCCTCGACGAGGAGGAAGACGACGAGCAAGAGCCCTCGCGGCTCAAAGGCGGCACCGGGGTGATGAACTGCCACCTCTGAGACGTCCCGTACACTTGAGCAGCCACGGCTTCACTCGTCCTTCTTCTCTGATCTCTCGCGTTATTGCTTAGGGCTTTGGATGAGACTCTGGTTTGGTACATCAGCGGCGGCGACCTGGCCCTCTCGGCATTGTCGGAAGAGCTCCTCCTCGTGCTGCTGCAGCTGCTGCTCCGGCTGCTGTTCGTGCTGTTGCTCCTGGACGACATCAGCGACATCGAGTCCTTGCTGCTCACGCTGCTCGCTCGGCTCGCCACACGCAGGACGGCGGCATTGGTCTTGGTTTTGCACGGGAAAGGATGCGGCAAGAGCCTGCCGTTGAAGAAGAGATGATCAGCTGGTGAGTTCTTGCTGGATTCGCCGGAGGGCGAATCAGGGGTCGCACACCCGAACTCAAACTCCAAGTCGGGATCCTGGGATTCGGATGGGGTGCTTGGAAACGAGAACCCGTCGCTGGAGCCGTTCCTATGCCGGTGTATCTCCATGGGATTCAAGTCGGCTGAGAGGAGCCTGCGTGCATACGATGAGGGAGTGTTTATATGCAACAGCTCCTGAACAAGTAGATGCTTCTCTTTTAGGGGACACGTGGCAAGTGGGATTATGTTGCTGGATGAGTCTTGGTGGTCAACATTATGAGGTTCTTACTCGGCAGCTCAGTCTGTAATCTTTGGCATAATTAAGCTTAATAATCAAACACTCGCTTGCTTATGTGGGATCTTACAAGGAAGTGTGTGTCGAATGATGAAAAAGCAAGACAGCGGCCGCTAATTTTAGCCCATGAGTGGGTGGATCATATGCACCCGATCCCACGTTTAACGACTAAAATTATCTGCTACTCATCTTCCTTTATGGCCAGTCGAGCGATGGATCTCTCCATTCTCTTATATTATTCTCTGCTCTACTTTAATCTCGTGTGTCTCCTGCTTTTGTTCCCTTGAAGACACAGTCTCCCAAAAATACTCCCTTTAAGCAAAGCGAAGAGGAGCTCGCATCTCATGAGAAAGAGCGGGAAAAACCCCCTGAGAATCTTTTGAAGAAGTTGCTTCCTTTGCCCTTCTCGATCTGGTAGCGAGTTCTTCGATGCGATGGCTCTCGTGAAGTTCGATCGACGAGATCGCACCCGTGCCTCGACAAGACGAATACGTACGAGACTTGACAGATACGTTGTAAAGTCTGGACTACAACACTTGTCTAATGCGTCCGACATACGATCACCCTTCGCTTAAGCGTGTAATGATGCGATCAGCGAGCTTTCACTTGCTTTGTGGAGACAAAGAGCTCTTTAGTGGGCAACTTTAGCCGCATCGAACAGTGCAGGAATACGTGCAGAAATCCCATAAAAAAGGCTGATCAACAACCCTTAAAAACAAAAGGATTAGAGAGGCAGCTCCCAAAAAGAGCCCCTTGTCTCCCATTCAGGCTCCTTTCAAAAGGGGGCCCGACGCGATCATTATGCCTTCCTCTTAGCTTTATCTCCCCTTTCTTCGTTGCTCTAATCATGCCACCCGATTCCGATTAGATGAAACAGAGAAAGCCTCGAAGCAGAGCACCGTCTGGGCAAGTTGGGCTCACCTTGGTTGGATCATGGCAGCGACGACATTGTTTGGGCTGAAAAGATTCGTGATGGCCCAAAACGCTTAATTTGACTTTTTCGAGATGAAATGGATCGTGGTTGTCTTGTGATGCAGCTTCCGAATGGACAAAGAACAGGCCCGTCCGGGAGAATGCCATCAGCAAAGCTGAACCACCGGATTCAGAGAACCTGCGTGGAGGGAATGCATTGGGATGAGATTTGACTGGGATTGCTCTGATGAGTATCCAATGGCCATGCACAAAAATTGGTAGTGTTTATTGTCTGAAATTATAGTTCTTAGTATGGGTTTTTAACCATGTAGGGCTAATTAATTAGAAAGCCAAATAAAGAAAGAGAAATGAAAGTAAAAATATCGGTTCTGATTATTAGAATTTACCCATACGATTATTCTTCTTAATAATATTGAGTTTCTTTTTGCACAAAAAGATGTTAAGTTTACATTGCTGAGGGCCTGAAGTGAAATTTGTTCCGAATAAGGGTATGGAGTGCCATCATTTCTCAAATAAGGACATGAAGTGCACTTTATTTCAAACAGTGCCTCACTTCACCGGTTGGTTAAGGACATTTTCACCTCTATAATTTTTTTTATTATCTTTTTTATTTTTTATTTTCTTTTTGAGGTGGCCAGGCACTGGCAATGCCTGAAAATGGCTAGGCGAAGCTACCCTCGAAAGCCACAGACGAGAGTTGTCTCGTCGACTACAAGCAAGGCCAGCCTACACCAGATTTGGGCAAGGGTTGTCTCGCCCACTGCCAATGCGGGCCTTGGCAAGGCGACCCTTACCAGCATCGGGCGAGGGGTTGTAGGTCCTCTCCATGGATTTGATTTCGTCTCTCCTAGGTAAAAATCAAGGTCCTTATGCTAATTCTGTTCAATTTGACTCACAAAAAATACCAATGTGATTTTTTTTAAAATATTTTATCTTTCCTACGTGGAGCTAAACTAAACTAAAGCACTAAAACAATGTCGTTTTAATCTAAATACTAATTTTTACAAAAATCTTCATTAAATTGGGTTAAAAAATTCCAAAAAAAGACAAAATCAAAAAATAAAAAGGCCAAAAATATAAAAGAGGGAAAACATAAAAAGTCCACGCCCTCTGCCTTTTTTTTTCCTTTTTAAAAACTTTTATCCATTTCAATTTTTTTAATTGAGTTTAACTACAATTTAGGTTATCGTCTTTGGACGAAAAAGCCCTTAATCGGCCGAAATATCTAGCAAGACCTCTATTTGAAACATGCATGGGTGATTTCAGACCCTTGTTTAAAATTGATATGGACACTTTTCGATTCTAAATCTGGAACATCGGCCTTCATTTCAGAAAATTAGGATGCCTTCGAAGTTTTATTTGGATTTTACCTAAAACAAAATCCAAATAATGCGGCTGACTCACTGAGTGGAGAGAGACGGGGACGTGTGCGGGGCCGAGTCCTGTCGCCGCTGCGCCGATACCGTGATTACTCATCTCCTTCTCACTTCACACTCGTCTATCCCTCCTTTCTCCTCCTCCTCCTCTCCCTCTCTCTCTCTCTGCTGCTGAGTCGACTCGATCCCATCCATAATCAACCGGGAGGTATACACACACTCGAGTCAATCCCTCATTGAAGGAAAGCCATGACCGGCAGAGAAATCCTCCACAAGATGAAGGTACGTCCCCTTCTCCTGTCTTCGCTCCCCAGTTGCTTCCGCGTTCCGCCTCTCCGTCTGGTTCGTGGATTCGCTGTTATGCGAGTCGCGTCCAGATACGGCACTCGGAACATCTGGAATCGGGAAAAAAAAAAAAGGCCTTTCTCGCAATCGCGCTTTGATTGCCTTGAAAAATGTCGTATCCGGATCGGTACTGGACTCTTTCTTAAGTTTGGGATCGGGTGTTGGGAAACTTCGGATCGCGAGGCTAATCCGATCGCGTTTCTCGAAGTCTCGGCTGTCGTTTCGAAAGATGTGAGATGCGCGCGGTAAGGCATTAGTTTGAGCTAAAATTTTAGTAGCTTTGGGGAGACGTATGCTCTAGCGTAAGGCACATGTTAAAAAGGATGGCTAGAGCTTGACTTGTATCCCAAATGTTTGATTAGTGCGTGTTGCAAGAATGGCTGAAGACAATTACCTCGACATGAGGAATGCCGTGAGAGAAATCGAAAAAAACCATGGTTTTCATGGTTAAGAATGTGAGTTGGACTAATTCCAGAACTGTACACTACTTATCTGCTATGCTGGAAGCCCTTGTAGTGAAGAATTGTTTTTGGAAAAACATGAATTCGCTCTCCAAATTATTTTATTATGGTCTGTGGTGCAAGCCAATTTATGGTCTGGTCTAGTTCTTGCGTAACCATGAGCCACCATTTGCTTCCATTAATTATTCACTCTTTTGTTTGAGACCCATCTACCTCTTATAGCTATTGGAATTCTATGGGGTGGCTAGATATAGAAGGATTATTGTTGTCTCATGGCAGGAGAAGGTTGGATTAGCCTCGTCCACAGCCGACTCTGGAAAGGGGAAGAGTAAGATGTCGAAGCACATTACGCATGGTTTTCACCTGGTGAAGGGGAAGTCATACCATGACATGGAAGATTATGCAGTTGCAGAGTTTAAGCAAGTTGACGATCATGAACTTGGTTTATTTGCCATATTTGACGGCCATTTGAGTCGCGAAGTACCTGACTATCTCCAGTCACATCTGTTTGACAACATTATAAATGAGGTTAGGATGCTTTTTTGGCTTGATGGAAGAATGCACCTTTCATCAGCATATTCTCTATTTTTCCGCAATAAGGTCCATCATTATAGAGAAACTGTTTCTTTTTACGCTAAGAAAAATGTGGACTTAGATGTGGAATATTAATCTGAATTTGGCTAGATTCCTCTAATTATTACGAATTACAAATATACTGAATGATTTGACTGTCATTTATTCCTAGGTGGTTCTTTATTTGTCAAAAACTTGCCTTTAAAATTTAACTTCTGTGTGTTATGAAGATATCTGACGCTTTTTTTTTTATCCCCGGTTTCTTGCAAGTAGCCTAACTTCTGGACGGAGCCAGAGAAAGCAATCAGGAGAGCATATCGCGTAACTGATAGTAATATCCTAGAAAAAGCAGCTCAATTGGGTAAAGGCGGCTCAACTGCAGTTACAGCAATTCTAATTAACTGTCGCAAGCTAGTAGTGGCGAATGTTGGAGATTCCAGGGCAGTCATCTGCAGAAATGGTGTTGCCAAACAATTGTCGGTTGATCACCAACCGAGCACGGAAAGAGAGAGAATTGAGAATAGAGGTGGTTTTGTATCAAACTTTCCAGGTATTGACCCTTCTGCATGAGGCTTAATCGTTCGAGGCTGATCAGATCTTCAGATCTCGCCAAGTTTAGAAAACGAAGTGCCTTAGATTTTGTGACCGTGTCTTGTTGATAATTTTCAGGAGACGTTCCTCGTGTCGATGGGCAGTTAGCTGTGGCAAGGGCCTTTGGTGACAAAAGCTTGAAGGAACATCTCAGCTCTGAACCTGACGTGGCAGTTGAGGAGATTGATGATGCCACAGAGTTCATCATCTTGGCAAGTGATGGACTATGGACGGTTAGGGCCTGCCTATGTCTGTAAATAAGTTTCTCTGTTATATTTAGGTCGAGCAGTTTTCCGAAATGGGCGGCGAAAGAGAAGCCTTTGTCGTTAAGCCTTGTCGCTAAATTGCCTTTCGCCTATATGACGATGAGTCTGAAATTCCTGTTAAAACGATGCCAGGTAATGTCAAACCAGGAAGCAGCTGACTCTATAAGAAACACAAAGGATGCTCGGTTGGCCGCGAAGCACTTAACTGAAGAGGCACTGAGTAGGAATAGCAAAGACGACATATCCTGCATAGTCGTGAGATTTCACTAGTTTGCAGTTTTACTTTCGGTTGTTCTCTTTACATGTGGTTGGCAAACCTGTGGTTACATCTTTTGCTTGTTTATTCTGAGTGATTATCGAAGTCTGCTTTACACTTCATGTACAATAAATTGCATAACCAGATTGTGTTGATGTACTATGTTGCGATCAAATCAAGGATTTGTGTGTCTACATTTTGTCATGTAATGAAGTGCATCAAGATTCAAGATCGAGTAAATAACCAACCAGGTCACTTATATGATTTATCCGATTTATCCAAGAGATAACTCAGATTATAAAACGCTGATACAATAATTAGCCGATTCACGGGCAGTACCTAACCCAGAGAACAGTCCATCATCGCCGGTGGTGCTTCACAATGGTCACTTTATTTAAATAGCCGAGGCATTGCCTTCAGCACAGATAGTTATGGTGATGGTAGTCTTAGGGTGACAGAAGAGAGGGAGCATGTAGACTATGGAAATTGAAGCCTCATCTCAAGTGGAAGTGTTTGAAAGTTGAATTCCCTGGGATGGCCGTTCCTCTTCCTCTTTCATCAGCCGGTCTGCACTGATTTTCCTTCAACTGAGGACCAGCCATTCTACGACTCGAGCCTTCTCCATAGTACTCGCAAGAGATCTTCCTGCGCCGCTCGTTATGTCCGGCCAGACGCCTGCGGCAACTCCTCTTGGATTCATCAAACTCCAATAACTCATGGAACCTGCGTCATTCCCCATGAATATTTAAAATGGTGAAGGTAAATAGACTGGAATTTTGATTGTACATATGAGGGGATTTAGTTATTTTGAGGTTGAACTATCCTTGACAGACCTACTGCATTGTTGACAGAACCTCTGACGCAGTCCGGCCACCATAACCACCGGCGCTTTTGCATGGACTTCACACACCTTATGGCGCCGATGGTAGCGCTTCGCATCAGTCAGGTCGGTCCCGCACCTCTCGGCCTGGCAATAGGGCGGGGATGCCTCGCGAGAACCGGTTGACGCCTTTCTCCCACATGGACCTTTCTTCTTCTTCTCATCATCAGGTAAAAAGGGCTCACCTTCATTGTTTCCTTGTCCCTCCTCTTCATCTACATCGTCATCCATGTCGTCTTCGATTAATTCTTCCGGTGGTGTTTTCTTCCCTTCGAGACGCTTGGAATTGATCATGGTGGATGCAGTAGTTGTTCCAATGAGGGCTGCTGTGGTGCGATGGAGTGAATTGTAGGTACATGTTAAATAGTGATCGAAGGCAGGCATTGAAAAGTAAAGAGAATGGCGCTAGGACCACTAGCTCAATTTCCTTCCCCGTCAGTACAGTAGGTGGGGAGGTGAATGAGTGCTGAAATGGATTGCATGTGACTTTGGAATAAGGTTAGCTTGTGTGACTTTTACCGGCATTACAAAGATCGGGTGTGAAAGTTATCAGATCTCTTTGGCTGGAAATAATGGATCATTAGTTGTTCTTCCTGTGCAAATATTAAAACGGGGTTGTGATATTTGAACGGTTGATTCTCCTAATTCTGGTGCTGCCACCACCAGATGGTCGGACCTGATGCCCCACCCGGCACTCGAAATTGATTGCTTTCTATGTGTGGGGGTCAGTAGACAGCAAAAAACGCCCTTAATTCTCACACAAATAACAATTGCGGATTATGACGTGTGGCTAACTCTTTTGAGTTTGTTTATGGTGATGCAATGAAAGAGGAGGATAAATCTCTGGCTTCTCTTTTTCCCTTGCTTTGATCCGTCTCATGAAGTCATTATCCTTCTTTAAGTTGGATTGATATCAGAGCACAGGTTTTGTTTTATTTTTTTCCCCCCACTTTTCTTTTTGTCTTCAGCGTGAGTTCAAGTTGACAAGGACAGATCAATAGTGGAGTGAAGGCTAGAGGACATGAAGAAGGAGGCCACGCCGTATTGTAGTTTCACCTCTTTCAGGTAGACATGCTGTTCACTCCAGTCCTCCCATCATTTTCTCATTCACGTGGGCTCTCGTACAGTTTTATTGCCACTCAATTATGGATATGCATAGTTTTGCCTCACCCACGTCTTTCCCCCACCTTTGCTCCCTGCGAAACATTTAGGTCACTTTAATCGTCAGTCCTCACGTTCAGTGGGTTCAGTTACCATCAAGGCACTAGAAAACCGTATCGGGCACGCACAACACAACCCAGAGCATTGCCTCTCGGCGTCACGACGAATGCGCCAAATCGGTTGTGCTAAGCCGATCAATAGGATCCGTTGAATTCAAAAAGTAGAAAGAGAACCTCGCACAAGAGAGTGAGGGACTCAAAAAGGCAAGCCCTTTAATCTCGAATATACCATTCTGATCATGTCCTTTGAGGACCAGTTCTTGTATGGGTCTAGAGAGCAAACTTCTAAATTCCCATAAATTTTTTTCCGCGTCCCTGCTTTTTCATGGCTGTCATTTTAGATCTCCGTAGTGCACATCCTTCTCAAACGTAAGAGAGTTGGATCTTGGTCCAAACTCCCTTTTCCCAGGATTCTTTCGTCGTCTTCCTGGCAACCACACTTTCAATAAGAGGACGCTAATATCACTTTGCTTCTATCAAGGTACGATTACGGCGATGAACGATGCTCTTTGCGAGCTCCGGGTACTTGTCTAAACACTGCACGACACACATAAAACAAGTTGCTGGGTCTCCACCCTATTTTGGGACGGCCTAGGTGATATGGGAACGGTAAGATTTGCTAATGCGCGATCGATTCAAGTTTGAATTGGTACACAAAGATCAAAGGTAATTTGCTTGTGGAGGCTTATTGTGTTTGGGAGAGAATCGCTAGCACTGGGGATAAGGACATAAAGTAGGGCTTTTGCGCTGCCGGGCGCGCTTTGACGTGTCCCCTTGGACAATGCATGAAACCCAAGGCGCGACGCCGTTCTCAACATTCTCGATGCGCCTTTTCTTCCCCCGGGCCGGAACTGGACTTGACAAGCAACATCCGCTTTCCATATTCATTCCTCCGTAAAAGCGGCTTTTTCCTCCTCCCCCTCCTCCTCCCTTTGTTCTATTCCGCGAAACCCCGAGGTGGTCCGAGTCAACCGAACTTTGGGCGACCTTTCCCTGTGTCAAACTTAGGATGGGGCAAATTACCAAAAAGGTCTTAAACCAAAATCAATTGCGTTTTGTATCATTTCAGTCTTAATTTTTTTTTTGACAATTTGTCGTGCCTAATTTTGACTGAAAATTGATGACATAGACGTCGACCGCCTCATATGACAAGTGAAATTATTTGTTTAAAATTTTAATTTTTTTAAATGTTTGTTTATTATTTTCTTTTCTTTTGTTAAGGGGGTAAGGTCCCTCGTGGGCCGCTGGCGAGGGTTGCGGCACTGGTCGAGGGGCGAGGGCTGGCGACCCTCACTGTTGTGAGAACTCGCTATTGGTCGTGACCATCGCTCAAATATGATTTGAGTATTTGTGGCCCTTCTAGTTAGCAAGGGCTTGCAAACATAAACCTCGCTTACAAGGTTGAAAAGAGAAAAATTAACTAAAAAAAAAATCGATAGGATTAAGAAAATTCTAAAAAAAAAAAAATTCACATCGTGTCATGTGGGATGGTCATCAATTTCCATCCACAGGTTTATATCTGAATTGGTATAAATGTACTATGATTTAAGGTTTTTTTTTAGAATTTTCCCAACTCAGGGCGGACAGTTGGATCCTCTACCAACCGTTGGTATGTGTAATCCCATTCGAGGTTGGATTAGGAAAGTTGAAACTGCTCAACATCTTGAAGCCTATGTTTATCCTGAGAAGTTCCTGAACGTGCGACAACAAGGAGAGAAGAAGCACAGTGACCCTCCATCTGAATTGTTGTAAGAGAGTGATTCCCGGAGAGCTGAGTTAGAGAAGGAATCATCGAACGTTAAAAGAAACACAGCTGTTCGATGAGACCAACCAAGTCCCCATCCATTAGCCGTGGTCCTCACACTTCGGTCCTCTCAAAGAATTCGATCAAGCTCGCGCGTCGATGTATGGTACTGCCTGTACTCGATAAATCCTGCATGTCGAAAGTGAAGGGTTAATTGAAGATAATGTTCATTTTCCTCGGGGTCTCTTTCGTGAAACCGACGCCGAATTCTTCACGGCGATGTTCTGCATTTTGTCATCTTCCTTCGAGGACATATGCCTGTCGATTTATGTAAGAATGCCCAAATTGCAGAACATCACTGTGGAGAATCCAGTGGCGGTTTAGTTTGAAACCTTTTGACGATTTGTCAATTTAATCCATATCCTTTTGACAATCTCTTACTGTAGTCCTTTCGGTCGATTATCCAAATAACAGGTTTAGGACTAAATTGGCAAGTTGTCGAAAGGTTTAAAATTAAATTGGCAAATTGCTAAAAAACTTAGGAATAAATCGGCACAATTGAAAGATTGATGACGAAATTGGCAAGTTGTCATAATGTTTAGAACTAAACTGACGAAATTAAAAAGCGCTCGCGCTATTTCCACCCCTTTATGGGTTCTTGACACTCCTTATCACATTAGATTGACTACATTAACCTTTGCGGATCTCATTTTAGATTATTTCTTGTCTAACTCTTGCGGATCTCACTTTTGATTTTCAATTTTACTAAAATAAAAACCTACCCACATCCCTTCCAAACTTCTTCCACACCCATTTCATTTCAACGTCTCATTCATGTGATTTTTTTTTTAACTTATTTCCATTTTTTTAAAACTTATTTTCCATTATTATAATCTAATAAGCAAGCGGCATCATATTTCAGAGTAAAGAAATGTCTACTCTATTTACAAATTGTTTACTTGATTTCACTAGATCATCCTCCTGATTGTGAATTTTTTAACTTTGAATTTAGGTACAAATTTATGAGAATTTACTCAAAGATTGATTATTGTGGTATACACATTTACTCAAAGTTAACCCTCTTACTTTTTCTTACATCTGACAAAAAAAAAGGTTAATACCATCAAAAACCTCAAACTGGTACATCTGTGAAAATTTTACTTCAAATTATTTTTTTGACCATGAAAAACCTCAAACTGATATATCTGTGACAAATTTACCCCAAACTGGTACAGCCGTGACAAATTTACCCTCCATTAGTTTTCGTTAAATTTTACCGTCAAATTGCTAATTTGGATGACACGTGGCTATTGTCGGGTGTACAAGTTACCTTATGTTTTCTATAGATGTATCAATTTGAAATTTTTCGTTGTATTAACTCAATTTAACGAAAATTAATAAATGATAAATTTGTTATATGTGTACCAGTTTATGATTTTTTATGAAAAAAAAATAATTTGGGGTAAATTTGTCACAAATATACCAATTTAGGGTTTTTGATGGTCAAAAAAATGATTTAGGGTAAATTTGTCATATGTGTACTAGTTTGGGGTTTTTCGCGGTATTAACAAAAAAAAAAACCCGTCTACAACTCATCTAGAAAATTATTATTATTTTTGTCAAAAACATAACGATTAAGTAGCTATCTATTAAATAAACTATATTTTCGAAAAGAGGTACTCAAATTTTGCTCCAAGTTTGTGTTATTTGAGAAAAGAAGTCAAACATTAGTCTTGAATCAAGAGTGGGCCCCATATTTAATCTTAATAAGTGTTATTTGAGACGAGCATGGTTAGTTCCGTCTCTAGCAAAATTGAAATAAAAGAAAAGGAAGAAAAAAATGTAACACAAAAATCCTAAATCAAGAGCGGGACCCATCACGGATAATTTAGTCAATTCAGTGCAAAATGGAGTGTTAGAAGCAAATAAAAGAGTGGAAATAACGCGAGCCTTAAAAAATTTAGGATTGAATTGGTCGCCGTACCAAACCTTTATTGCGTTAGTAGGCTTTCGACCCGATCTAATAGCCTACCTTGGTAAAGAGAGCTTTTTCTTCATCTTTTATCCGGACTATAACATTTTTTTTTTAATCCAAAACCTCTTTAATAGCCAAATCCAAGTCTCCTAAAATTACTTCCTTGGCCCAGCCCACAGGCTGCCAGTGACGAAACCTCTCACTTTTGATTTAATTGGTTCAGATGTCCGATTCGAGAGGGGCACAACACGACAACACGTGGAGTGTGGGGGCAATAGAGACATCCTATGAGTTCCATTTGGTCAAGTGCTCGACCTGTGATCCATTGGGCATGACCATGCATGGCACAGGTTTTGAGACTATATGTCCTGTATAAATCATAAATATGGGTCGTCCTCAATTTTCACGAGAGAGGAATATCTATATCAATCAAATTAAAGTTCTTTTTAAAGCGAATCTGAATCCCATCCCATCTTGTGGGTTTATCTTAGATAACTACAAAGGCAAAAAAAAAAAAAAAAACAGGAGACATGAATAAAACCGAAATGCCTATTGTACAATAATAAAAGTACACGGAATATCTTTCGAATAACTGATATAATTGATCACAAATCTGAGCTTATTTGGAGAGGTTTAGAAATGATTATATGCTCACGATGGTTTTAGAAATGACTTCAGTTTATTTTCTTTGTGGATTTTTCTCGATTTTTTTTTTTAAAATACCATTCGATGTCTAATTCAAGAGTTAATAAACATCTCAGTATCCAATGGTCTATTTTCCTCTTTTCCCATTTGCTTTCTTTTTAGGGTTAATTCCGACACCTCTAATAGAAAATCAACAAAAGAAGGTTGCCTACGGATTCGTCATCGAATAATATGGGCTTGGCGAATGAATGTTAGATTGGCATTTAATGGGCCTAGCTACATTTGGTAATATAACTAAGACCTTATCTTAACTTTCAATGAACAATGTTCACCTATATCATGAATAACATCCATTTAATTGGAAAGGACGTGCTTAAGATTAATGAAGTAGGCTTTATTGTGAAGTTTTGTTTTGTTTTTTTTGGTTGGATGAACCGGTTGTCAATGCTTTCGTCGTGATAACTTGGGCTTTTTTTATCAGGTCTCGACACTGAGGTTTTGGGCTTTTATGCCAGATTTGTTGGGCCCAGCAGATGGGACTTGATGAAAGCCCGCCAAAAGCCCCCCTTGATTCTTGATAGCAGCGCAAATCCATGAACATCCCTGAGCAAAACCAGGAACTCTTGCCTCTCTTGGCGATTAGCGGGTGTGTTTGTGGTGCGTGGGAGATTCCGAGTGTGCGTGTGTGGGAGAGAGAGAGAGAGAGAGAGAGAGAGAGAGCTGTGAAAATGGCGGAGATGAAGACCATCGGCGTGGTGGGCGGCGGCCAGATGGGCTCGGGGATCGCTCAACTCGGCGTCGTCCACGGCTTCCAAGTCTGGCTCTTGGACGTGGACCCTCAAGCCCTCGCTCGATCCACCGACTACATCGCCGCTTCGATTCGACGCTTGGTCTCCAAACGCACCCTCTCTCAGGTTCCAATCTTTCACCCATCACGCTTCAAAAAGAGGTCATGATGCTCTGTGCTGATTCAGTCGGATCTGGTCAGTCACCTAGCCGTCCTGTCCACGTAATTTTTTTTTTTTTTGAATCGCTTTCCGGGTGTGACTCATGGTCGTCGAAAGCGTGTTTGTAGCGCGAGGGTATCTCATACCCATCTACTGTTCTGCAATTAGGCAGAAGGTGATGATGCTCTGCGCTCCCTCCACTGCACCTCGAGCTTGGAAGAGCTTCGATCGAGTGATTTCGTGATAGAGGCTATAGTGGAATCTGAGGATGTCAAGAAGAAGCTTTTCTGTGATTTGGACAAGATTGTCAAACCCTCTGCTATTCTGGCGTCCAATACAAGTTCAATCTCCATCACTCGCTTAGCATCTGCCACGACGAGACCCCATCAGGTTGACTTCATATCTGATCGAATTCTTTCCTTTTTTTCCATCTCTCAAAGCAGTTAAGATTGTTTGACTTAAATTGATGTCATGTAATTGAGAATTGCTTCCCATTCTGACTGGATGAGCCAAAATCCAGCTGACATGTTCATGCAATCGATGTTGGTGTATGTTGAAATATATAAATATTAAATTGCGTCTTTTTTTAACAGCTTAAACTTTTACAACAGTTGGCCGTGATTATATCAAATCTTTAGTCTATACCAGAAGTAGAACGCTGTGGGTGCTTAGCCTGTTGGGCTTGTTTTCTTGGTCCATTGTATCAGAACAGAACCAGAACACACATTTGCGCTTGATTGTAATTGCACACAATCTTCATTAGCGTCTTGCTGCTGCTGGCTTTGCTGCCAAAGCATGATTCGAGATCATTCATTTCCTTATTGGATGAAAGCAACATCTGTTTTGTTCAGGTCGTCGGCATGCACTTCATGAATCCTCCACCTCTGATGAAATTGGTCGAGATTATTCGGGGGGCAGACACATCAGACGAGACATTTACCATCACAAAGGCCCTTGCTCAAAGGTGGTTTGCAAATCCCATCAACTCGTTATTCGAAGAAGTTTCTTGTCCTCCTTGTATTTGTGAATATATAATGATTTTTCTATTCGCAGATTTGGGAAGACGGTTATATGCTCGCAGGATTATTCTGGCTTCATTGTTAATAGGATCCTGATGCCAATGATAAACGAAGCATTTCACACTCTCTACACTGGGGTCACGACAAAGGAGGACATTGATGCTGGAATGAAGCTTGGGACAAACCATCCGATGGGTCCTCTGGAGCTGGCGGATTTCATTGGCTTGGATGTCTGTTTGTCAATAATGAGAGTACTCCAGGCGGGATTCGGAGATAGTAAATACGCTCCGTGTCCTTTGCTAGTACAGTATGTCGATGCGGGTCGCCTGGGAAGAAAACGAGGCATTGGCGTATATGACTACCGCAAAGTACCTGAACCGATCAAACCGTCTGCTCGAATGTAATTGTTGATCCCTGGGGAAAAATATAAAGGTGTGGATAGTGTATGTAAATGTGAATTGGAGAACATCTTTATTTTGGGGCGCTTTCCCATAGCAAATTCAGTCGAGGATGGAAACCCGAAGGTGCAATTTGTGGGGGAGAAGCTTACAAGGCTTGGTAAATGATGAACTCGCACACATTTTGGTTTCCCCAAAGGAATATCAGCTCACTTTAGTGTAACTATCAGAAGGCGGATCGATGGAAGAAGTAACACAAGCGATGGGAGAACGAGCAGCAGAAATGAGACTTCTTTTGGGAAGCTTACGCTACGTTTGGTAACACTCCTTGAAAAGTGTTTTTATTCCAAAAGTATTCCTGGAGCATTTTAGGAACAGAAACGCTTATAGCAAAAATATGTTCAAAAAATGTTTCGGGGAACACTTTTGAAAAAAAAAAAAAATTGATCCTGGATTGTGGAACACTTGTTAGAAACAACTCGAAGGTGAGCTAGTGCAATCCACTACCGCCCATCACCGCAGCCACCACCCACCGGTCCCCGTGGCCACAGCTGTCTATCCATCTTTTTGGCGAAAAAAGTGTTTTGCATTTCTGTTTTCAGAAATTGTAGCCGGGAACAGAAATACAAAAAAAAAAAATATTTCTGTTCTAAATATGTTCCCAAGAACAGAAACGTTGCCAAACGCAGCCTTAAGTGCTGCATGATAATCTACCAGAAGTAGAATTTCCTTGCCAGAAGTCAATCTGGCAGAGAAATTCGTTTGGTAAAATCACTTCCAAAGCAGAAATGTGTTTGGTAAAAAAAATTGACTTATGGTAGGAATTTCTACTCCTGGTTGGATTTTTGGCCAACTTTGAGAAGTTAAAAATTTTCACTTCTCAGCTCCAGAATCACTTTTTCGATCTCACGAGCCTTGGCTGGCCACCAGTGGCGCCGGCCACCGGTGGCGGCGACCACCGTCACCATCGGTGGCTGGATGTCACCCGCAGTCGCTGTCTTCGCCGGTCGCCTGCCGCTGCCGCTGCCTCTGCTTATTACCTCTGTTTCTCATCTTAGGACAACCTCTCCTAATGTGCTCCTCCTCGTGACATTCAAAGCACTTCACGCGTCCCTTGAATTTTCTATGGCGTGATTTAGACCTTCTTTTACCTCTGCTGCTGCTGGACCCTCGATGTTGATCTCTACCTCGAATCACTAGTTCCCATGCTACATCTTGCGCCAGACTGTCATCTCCACTCTTTAGAAAACAAAGCGGACTTTACCTCTTCTGAGGTAATCGTAGTACACTCCCCCTGTAACAGTTCAGATTCAGATGCATGATGGTGTAGTTTGCACATTGACAGACGTGAGGCATGTGTCGGAGCTTAAGAATAATCAATTTTTGGTCAGAAGTTGAGAAGTTGATCAAAAGTGTTACCATGCAGGGGATAAATTGTTTGGGATTTCATCATCATTTATATATCGAACCTTGTAAATTTCCCCACCACAAATTGCACCTCCGGTTCTCCACCTCGCCATAATATTTTCTGGATAGTAGTGTCCCAGGTTGACGATATTCTGCAAGGATGCCGTATGTATTTTGCATACGACTCCAGAAAGATATCATATTCGTGGAAGGCAAGCTGTGAAGCGTAAGACGCTTTTACTGGACATTACCACTCGTATTTCCTTCCATGTTTTAAGGATTATATACTGCATTAGTGGAAGTCTCCTCGTATCATTACACTCGATTTTGGATGGAGTGATAAAGAAGAAAAAGAAGGGGAAAAAGAAGAAGAAGCAGAAGAAGAAGAAGAAGAAGAAGAAGAGAGGATTTTGAAGGGACCGTAATTGGATGCTAGGGAGGGAAAATTGGATGAAAAAACTGCTTTAGGACATGAGTATCTGTTTATGTACTTGTAAAATAGATGTGAAATGAGGGTACGAGTGAGGAAGATTAATAAATTAGATAAGTAATGTACAAATCCCTACCAAATCCTGTCATATCTGGAGAGATTATTCTTGCCCTTTGTCTCTTTCCCTCAATTTAAGGGTAATCATGTTTCTTAAATCCCTCTCTCTTCCCTCTCAATCCCTCCCCAACCACCTCAGAACTATCCCGAATATGCTCCATGCTTTATTGCTCCAATAGCGGGTAGGCAAGGACTAGAAGATGGTCGCATGATTCACCAATCTTGTACTATACATCCATGGCCACAAGGTCAAACGATCATGTAGAAAGAAAATCATCCTCGGCCGGAAGTATTTTCGACTCGTTTTATCGGAGGTGATTTGCGAAAGTTGCGGACTAAATTGGCGTCATTTCCCAAATCTTATTAACATGTCTTTAATTCACACACCCGAATATCTTATTATACACTCTTTTTTCTGCAAGACTATCTATATCTTCAGATTCTTTGAAGTGTGCTTATGATGTTTTATATATCAAACCCTTTTCTTGTGGTCACTAAGGGCCTGTTTGCTAATAATTTTATTTTCGAGAACAAATTCTGAAGATAAATGATTTTTTCTAATTCTATTTCCGGAAACAGAGAACTTACTG
Source organism: Rhodomyrtus psidioides (assembly GCA_021437785.1). Classification (NCBI taxonomy): domain Eukaryota; kingdom Viridiplantae; phylum Streptophyta; class Magnoliopsida; order Myrtales; family Myrtaceae; genus Rhodomyrtus; species Rhodomyrtus psidioides. The sequence continues at coordinate 736,966 of JAILYB010000134.1, read as the reverse complement.
TTTTTTTTTTTTTTTTTTTTGCTTTAACAGACGTTTGGTTATCGAAAACAAAAGAATAAGAATAAGAGAGCAGGTGCGTCGTCAAGTAGGCCCTGAAATGCTCGTGATGGCCCGAAGGAAGAAATTGCGCGACCTCATTGCTTGCCAGCTGGGGAATCTCACGCACGAGACAAAGGAAATGAAAAAAAAAATGGGGTCCTTCCCAATCAACCTTAAAAATTCCCAGTGCATGGACCTCTACAAAGAGAAGCCTACACAATGTGTTTCCCTTCAGAATTTACAAGTGAAAAAGATGAATGTAGCATACGAAACAAGAAGATTTCTCGTGTAAATGTGGAAAGCAACTGTAAAGATGGAAGGAGTTAGTCGATTTATCGGAAGAGAGGAGACCCATTGTGAAAAGAGAGAAGAAAACATCAAAATTGATCATGGATGGACTGACCCACCAGGCCACCACCCCTTCCCCTCTTTCAAAGCTGGCATTATTGAGCGAGGCAACTTTCCTTCTTGAAAGCGATTGAGGTGGAATCCAATGGTCACCATCGAGAGAGAGAGAGAGAGAGAGAGAGGAAAAAAACAGGCCGAGCCACCATTATTGGATGAGAAAGAAGAGATAGAAAGAGAGCGGTTTTAGCCTTTTGTGATTTGGGTGTCAGTGTTTGTCAGGACAAAAAAGAGAAAGGAAGGAAGGTGAAGGTGAAGGTGAAGGTGAAGGTGAAGGTAAAGCAAGAGAGAGGCCAAATGAAGTTCCTGTTTCAGTGCCCTTGTTGCTCTTGCTTCTGCTTCATGAAGTCCGGGAGCGGCAAAGCCAAAGTGAAGGAAGTGAAGAAAGCTGCAGCAGCCAAGGAAGAGAAGAAAGAGGATGCAGCACCAGCAGCTGCACAGAAGAAGGATTGACCCTCTCATCTCATTATCTGAAAAAAAAAGATAAACCCATATCTTCTTGTGCTTCTTCTGTTTAGTTTTCACCCCTCGTTCTTCTTGATGGGCCTCTTCTCTGCATTATGTTGCTACAAGCCTCCTCCTATAAGCACGCACAAGCAAACGTGTGTAAGCATTATGTGTTGAAGCTGTATAATGATGCCTCTGTCTGATGACTCCACGCAATGTTGGAAAATAAATGTTCTTTTTTTCCCCTCCACTTGCATGATCTCTTCACGATTAGTGCTCGCTGATCTGTTGAAATGTCGCCGGATCTGCCGAATGATTTGTGTCGGAAAATTTGGCCCAGAGAATTCTTTACCGGAATTGCTCTGCTCTCGCTACAGAAAAACCACCTGCGGAAAAAGGAATGCTTACCGTCAGTTTACTAGGAGAGCTATAAATCCTGTGGGTTCTGGGCCTGAACGTAAGTCAAGCTAGGTATCCGTTTGTCAACTTGACGTAAATTGCATTAGCAGACACAGACAGGAGGGGAAACTTCTGATCTAAGAGTTACCTCGCTGCTCATCTCAGGAATTCAGTTTCAACTTGGCCTCTTACTCGTGCTACAAGTACACGTTTTCTGGTTCCTGGTCCTTCGGATTCAAGAAACATCGGACTGGTCTGGTCGATGAGAAACCCTGGACTTATTTTAGGCTACGAGATCTCTCGATGGTAATTCCAACCTTCGGATACAGAACTGCGTCTTCGCTTCTCTCTGCCAAGCCCAGAAGAAGCGGGTTCTCTCTTGCATTCCAGAGGATTGTTCAGTTTACCGAAATGAGTGGAGCGTTGCTCTCCGCTATCGTTGAGGATGTTTGACAAGAGATAGTAAGAACAGAATTGCTGCATAAATTGCTTCTGCAGCTTGACCTACATTGGCAGCTAAGCCGGTGTAGTTATCCCCAAATTACAAAGATTCCGATCCAAACACAACAGCTTTTCGAACAGGGAGAGCTGCCGTGATTGTCGATAATGCCCAACCTGACCCAAGTTTTCGATTTGGGTAGGAGAGCACACATCTCTTAGGATTCGGGTTGTCGGGTATCATGAAAAACCGACCCCACCTGACCCATTGACACCCTTATGAAGATGAGATCTGGTCTAGTCAGTAAATGTGGAGCCACGATGTTTAGGAAACGAAATGTGGATCGATGAGTAATATTGACTATTGCCCACGTAGCAAAACATCAGGACGCTTTCTTCAAGCTAGACCAGCCCCATCTCATGGTTGTTGGTCGGGTTTTTCCTTTTCCTTTTGGGCTTGTTGTGGCCCGGTGCAAGTTCTCTGCTTTTTCCTTTTCTTTGGGCGGGAAGTTGCACTTGCATTGCTGCTGCCGACGATCTGCTCTACTTGCTTGCCATGCTCTGTCCTATTAATCTTCTTCATGGTCGGCAGCGCCCGTGGGGAGCCCGACAAATTTAGGTTCAATACTATTACAATTCTAAATCGATTTCTGGTGATGGACACGAAACTAATTATCGTTTCACAAAAAAATTTAAATTGGTAATCTCATAATCCAGTTATGCCAAATTATATTTCGTTCAGCCAAAAAAAAAAAAAAACAAAAACAAACAAACTGGAGTCGTGTAACACATTTGCTCTAGGCTAATTTTCGTCTCACAAAAAAAAAAAAACTAAATTGGGTACTTTCGACACAAATTTACCTTTAATTAGCATTCTGTGCGTTATCCGATAGACGACTCCAAGAGGAGTATATGTCGAAAAGAATGATAGAGCCAACATGGAGAGTGAAAATTCTCGTTTAACCATATGCATTTTAACAAGGGTGTATACTTGGATCAGGTAAGATTTCTTGCGAAACAAAAATTAGCTTGTGATGAATATGTCATGGGGTATTAATTTGGGGTTTTTGTTAGACAAAAATTAATAGTTTTTGGAAAATGTTGTCAGGGGCACCATTAGGAATTTCTTGTGAGGCGAAAATTAATTTAGGTAAACGTGCAATACGGTATCAGTTTGTGATTTTTTGAAGTGTTGACCTTAAGCTTATCAACACAAAATCATACTAGCATGAATGGAAAGAATCTCCAATTCGGCTTCACACGAATATTTCTTTCTGGTCGAAATCTCATGCGAGTGTGATTAACTCGAAAATGACACGTATTTGAAATCCACAGAATACCAATGGGAGCACAATTAATAACATTGCACGAATCACCAACCGGTCATATGTTACTTTCTTATCATGTGACAAGACCACTACGAAATGCACGCGTTTCACTTTTTTTTTTTTTTCAGATTGGTCTTTTTGTCCGGATTTAGCATGTTAATTAGGTAATCAATAGATGCGATTTTGCCGACCTGGTAATGATATTTTAAGAGTCGACACTCCTTAGTCCTTTTTCCTCCAGCTGCATTGTCTTTTATTATTTTAAAAGTTTTTTTTTTTGGTTGGTTGGGGGGTTGTTTGTTTAATAAATCGCTTAGTGGTGAAGGAATCGTTTGTCATTCCTTCAGGGGCAGGTCTTGCTCTTGGGTGTTATACTAAAAAAATAAAAAAATTATTTCTTAAAAATAGAAGATTTGGATCGTTCGTCTAAAAATAGACGATCCAAATCTCAAAAGCAGATGCCTACCTTTACGAGGGAAGGGCATACGAACTGGATCCCGCGCAGTGAAAGTGGGAACAACCCCTGAGTTAAATGCTAACTTTTCAGTTACGACTGTTGCGCAAACCGTCGGCAATGACTGTCTAGTCAATCGTTTGAACACTTTTTGGACACATCATGGTGAGATCTCATTGGTTGGGAAAGGATAGAACTCGATGCACTATTCGCCATGGGAAGAAGTGCTTCTCCATCTTTGCACTCACTCGGAGCAACTTTTGTTGCATCGAGCAACGAGCAGACGACGAAGCTGTTAGCCGGACGAATGTTCTCCTTCGCCAGTACAGTTGCTCAACACCACGAACATGGGATTTTCCACGACCTCCTCGTTCAGCAATAGTACGTTCAGATCCTTATAATTTGGTCAGACAAGCGTCTAATACACGTTGAGCATACGGAGGAAAATGGGGTGTGCAATTGGACCGGATTAGCCCGGAACCCAGATCGGTCCATCCGAAAAACAGGGTCAGAAATCGGTTCCGGTTGAAACCGGTCCGGGTACCGATTCTAATTTTTGGGAACCAGTTGAAATCGGTCCGGGTACCGGTTCTAGGTGAAGGCCCACCCAAACCGAATTTAGATCATGTTTTTTTTTTATATCGAGGTGTCCGATTTTTAGTTACTTAAAAAAAAAACTATTGAATGAGTATATTACCCAAGTCTTTCTTGGTTTTTATATATGAATTGTCTTACCGAAGACTAATCATTGGTAAATAGACTTCATTTTGTGAAAACTATGATATTGTGGTAATTAAATACACTTCATTGATCGGATCTTTTGCAAGAAAAATAGGGTCGGGTCCAAAACACGATCGAGACCGAAAAACAGGGTTGGTTTCAAAACAGGTTCCAAAAAAAACATGGTCGAGTCTCGGTTCCAAAAATTGAGAACCGGTCATAACAGAATCGGTTTCAGGATCTAGGCCTGGATCCGGCCCACCCGGCCATGCTCACCCCCAGAGGAAATGGACTGGGGACTTGACAGATTTGTTGCTGTACTTCTATCTTCCAGCCATAACAAGCTAAACGGGGATCCATTTTGGCATATTATTTTACTTGCCTTTGCCGTGATAATAAATGCAGAAAATTTTCCGTTGAGCTCACTATGAAATTAGGGGGAGCGTCTCGAGAAACGGACGGGCGGAAGGACAGAGGGAGCTGATTTATTGCACTTGCCATGTTTTGCAGAACAAAAATTTGCCTCATTTCTCGTCAACGGTAACCTCTTTGGCAAATCCTTTATATTTCCACCTTTGGTTTCCATCACCGCCACCACGCACCGCCCATTATTTTTCTTGATCATCGCGTTCTTCTTTTTTGTTCCAAGAAATCTCCCCCAAAAGAAAGAACTCCCTTTTTCGTGATCTTCAGCATCATTTCTCTGATCTCTGTTTCCGTATATAGCCCTATTCGCTGCTGATCTTGCTGCGCATTGGGAGGGGGGATTCGCAGTTTTTTTTTTTTACCTCTGGGTTTCCCCACCGTCTCGAGAGTCTCGAGTCCCATCAATGGCGGCCCACGCGTGCTTCTGCTTCTTCTTGGCGGTTTTCTTCGCTTGTCTCTCCCGTTCTCAGGGTAACAAGTTCTACGTCGGAGGCAAGGATGGTTGGGTGGTCAACCCTTCCGAGGATTACAACCGCTGGGCTGAGAAGACCAGGTTCCAGGTCAATGACACCATCTGTAAGTTATTTTCATCGTTTCCTTCCACAGTAGTTAATGTCAGTTTCAATGCAATGGTCAGTACATGTCTGACACCAAGAGTAAATTCTAGCGAGTTATGAAACGGAAATTTTCACCAGCACAGGCTGTTCATGAAAAAGAAGTGGACACTTTGTTTTTTTTTTTTCTTTTTTTCAGTTGAATTTTTTAGCAAAATAAGAATTTGTTATCCGTCTGAGTAAATTACTTTGTTTTCTTTGTTTGGGATTTGTATAGCTTTTAGGTACAAGAAGGGAGAGGATTCTGTGTTGCTTGTGGTCAAGGATGATTACTACAAGTGCAACACCAAGAACCCAGTAAAGAAGTGGGAAGATGGGGATTCTGAGTTTGAGTTTTACCAACCTGGTCCTTTCTTCTTCATCAGTGGCAAACCAGGTAACTGCGACAAGGGCCAAAAGTTGGTGGTTGTCGTCTTGTCCCCAGGGACCGCCCCGCCCGTTCCGACGCCAATGCCTCAGCCTCCCTCGGTGTCTCCGCCATCCAAATCGCCAGGTCCGGCCACGCCGCCATCATCTCCTGCTCCTCCATCCGCAACGCCCACACTGCCCCCCACCTTGCCCCCGTTGACACCACCCGCGGCCCTGCCACCAGTGTGGCCGCCTGCGGCAGCGCCCGGTTCGCCACCTTCTGCCGACAAGCCCCCGGCAATCATACCGCCTTCGTTGTCACCAACCTCTCCTTCTCCCGTGGCCGTGCCACCGACCTCGCCATCCTCCGCCTTTAAACCTCCAAGTTCAGCGCCTTCATCAGCTCCCACTGTACCGTCTGCTGTGTCGCCAACCTCTCCTTCTCCCGCAGCCGTGCCACCGACCACGCCATACCCCGCCATTAAACCTCCAAGTTCAGCGCCTTCACTAGCTCCCACTGTACCGTCTGTTGTGTCGCCAACCTCTCCTTCTCCTGCAGCCGTGCCACCGACCTCGCCATACCCTGCCGTTAAACCTCCAAGTTCTGTGCCTTCACTAGCTCCCACTGTACCTTCAGCGGTGTCGCCAACCTCTCCTTCTCCAGCAGCCATGCCACCGATCTCACCATCCCCATCCAGTAACCCTCCAAGTTCAGCGCCTTCACCGGCTACCAATGTACCGCCTGTCGTGTCACCAACCTCTCCTTCTCCAGCGGTCATGCCTCCGACCTCGCCATCCCCCGCTATGAAACCTCCAAGTTCAGCGCCTTCACCGTCTCCAACCACTACTCCGCTACCTTCACCTCCATCGTCAGCTCCGGCACCTTGGGGTCAACCTCCAGCTTCACCTCCCACGCCATTGGTATGCCCACCTTCATCATCGCCGACCGCGCAATCTCCTCCCGAAATATCTCTTGCAAGTGCCCCGGCACCGGCCCCGGCACTGGCACATTCATCTGCATGGACTATAACTCCTACAAGCTTATCTGTGGTGGCGGTTACTATCATGTTGAGTACGAGTTTAGTGCACTCGCAAATAGCTTGAATAATCATCGTGTCTAGTTTTCTCCATGTGTTTAATCTTACAGGATTTCTTGGTTATATATTGTTGTATTTTTATTAGGTTTCTCCATAAGTAAATGTGTCTGGTTTCAATTTTGCCCCTTTTCTTTCCTCAGGAATTCTTAGTTCGTAGTGCATTGGAAATCATGTTATTTACCCGGACATAACATAAGTTTCTTGGAGAGCTGGGCTACTGACCTAGGTCATACACGCGATTCGTTGCATGTTAGCTAGGTCATACATGAGATTAGTCAATTGAATTACGTACATGCTTGGGGTGTTCGTAGCAATTAGGCAAAGCTTAAGAAGAGGACATTACAAAGTCCTATATGAGAATTCACCAAATCAAAAGTTGCTATGGGATAATACTCTTTTAAGGGTACGGTCCGAGGACAACCATATAATGCTCACACAAAATTCTTTAGAAATTCACCTTATGTATTTTCTCTATATCGGTTCTCTCTCACTTCCAATTTTTTTTTTTTTTTATCTTTCGATGAAACCCTTTATTCTGCTGTTCATATGCGTCGACGAGTTATCGCCGCTGTCGAGCATTTGATTTGACACCTCGGTCGTCATTTTGGACCGACACTGTCTTTAGTAAAATTCAAACGGGCTCGGATTCAAAATAGACAGAACACAAATTGCTTCCTACTTTCCCAATGTTTAGCTATTTAGAGCAGCAGCGCGAATGATCTCCTGTCTTCATATTGGTGAGTCCCACGTTCTGGATGGATAAATCTATTCGATTTAGAACAGGAAATTATGTGGAATTTTCCTGGACAGTGCAAGAAGGTGAGGGGGGACCCCCTTGCTCCAACCATTGATGGATCCTACCTACATCAGTCCTGTCTCTCATAAAAATCCACAGTTCACCTATTGAATTGGGGCCGGACAAGGTAAACAATTTTTTTTTTTAAATATATTTCTCGAAGACACAAATTATTGAGTGTGGTTTATAAGAAGGTTGACAATAATTATTAGAGAGCTTTTATCGAGGCCGGTCTCATATATCCTCCACACCTTTTTACTTCGCAATGTGCTTCTGCGATCGCGGATTAACGTGCGTACCGTGACAAAACTCTTCTTTCCCATAATCAAAAGCCAATGAGTTGGTGGTCGCCATCTTTCTTGGTACATATCTCAGTCGTATGTTCCATTTTCACACCCTCCATGTTCGTCACTTACTTGTCGGCAAGGCTTTGATTTGATTTCTCTCTCTCTCTTTCGTTTGGTTTTTTCTGGATGGGGTGAATGCACAAAACTAAGATCCTAAAAGGAGCCGTACGGATTCGGAGGAGGCTTGACTTTCCCAGACTTTCTCCGAAACAGGGCCTTCCTTTAGTCATTTACCTCCCATGCACGTACGTACGTGCCTATGCATTGCATATGCTATGCATGCTTAATTTGTTAAGTATTCTCATTACGTAAAAACACGTGAAGTTAAAACAATGACAACTGAGAGTCTGAGACCTCTCTCAAATGAAAGACCACCAGAAAAACGTACCGGAGTCACTGTACATAGACTTCGACATTTCGTGTTGTCTGGTAATTTCAATATTTCCGGTGGTTTTGGCTTTTTTTTTTTTAAATAACAAGTTCAAAATAAGTGAAATACGATAACGAATGCGATGTCATTCTGCAGTCTTTCTCATTTAATCATGATTCATGATGATTGACTATGAACAAAAAAAAAAAAAGGTTAGCACCGTAACATTCGATGATGACGTAAGTATTCTTTTTAAGGAATACATGTAATATAGAATTACAGTGAAAAAGAAACCTTAAGCCTTATAAAGCGACACTTGAATGGGTTGTTGATAAGGAAAAATAAAATGACATCTAAGCATGAGAAACATGTAACGACTTGATTATACTTGAGTTTCATTATACAAAGGATCGATTGAGATGAATTTAAGGGGAAAAATAAACCGTAAGCTAATAAATAGACACGCGAATGGATTGGAATGATATAATAAACAGATAAAAGGTTTATGATGGAAAGATGGGTCGAGAGATTACAATAAATAAAAGCTGAACGAGGATTAAAAGTACGCAAAAGATGGGGACAATTACCAAAAAGATCATACACTCATTGCACTTGTGCTAATCAATTGTACCAATTGATTTCTGAACATTTCACGTTTTGCTAATTATGTCTATCTTGCCAATTTTTTGGGACATCGACCATTCTACGTGGTGGACGTCCGTTGTTCTTTGTGGCACGGATGGCACTTACGTAAATATTTTTACTAACGTTTTAATCTATTTTGAATTATTTTCTTTTCTTTTCTTTTCTTTTCTTTTTTCTTGTTTGAGGGCTGGCGAGGGCCCTTGCCTCAATATGAGACGCCCTCCATTGTGGCCAACGAGGGCGTTTCTAGCGGCCCTTGGTAAAAAAAAAAGAAATTATAAAAGTACAAAAATTTTTTAAAAAAATGTCTACCTTAGCATTGGCCATGCCACATGAGACTGCTGACGTCTATGTTGGTGATTTCAATCGAAATTGACCGGGTAAACTCAATTAGCAAAGTGTGTAGAAGTCAATTGGCACAATTGAAATATTTAGAGCCGAATTAGCACAAGTGTAATATATTTAAGATTTATTTTTTTATTTTCCCCAATAGATGAGCAAATAAAATAATTAATAAAAAAGGGAGACAGAATGCAAAATGTCCAAAAAAGGGGTAATAAAGGTGCTAAGAATCGTACCTGCGCCCCCGCACCCTGAAATGGGGGCTTTACCACCAGGCCATTCATTGATTATCTAATAATAAGTTAAGACCGTGCAACCAATAATCAAACGACACATGATGAATTCTGATAGCTGGGTCGAGCTCTATCGGAAGAGAATTTCTAACTTGCTATCTTCTTGCCTACCTGAAAAAGATTTAGCTCCGCGAAAAAGATGACTCATTCGTATCAACACGAAAATCCAATTCACTGCCACGGTCCACACCTTTTTTTTTTTTAAACGAAGAGGTTGATCTCTTTCCTTGTCTCTTGCCAATAGCAACAAAGAAGATTCTCTCTCAGCTAGTAAATCCACGACCACGAGAGATTATTTTGTAAAATGGCTTCATTGATTCCCTTATAGTTATCGAGCCAATTTCAATAATTATGAAACCGAACATGGATCTTCTGATGGGCCAGCTTTGACCAACCATGCCCCAAGGGCCAAGGTCAAAGTCAACGAGAGGAGTTGGAACAGTTTGGGCCTTTCTAACCAACTCAAGCCCATCATTATGCAAGGGGCGATGAGTGCTAGTGGGGCCCATACCCTCACCTCCCATTTCATGACAATCTAAAAAACGAATCCAAATTATTACACGCACACCTGGAGAATCAAAACCATTTTCTCTTATATTCTCCGCAAAGACAAGACTGCTCTGCAACCCACTGCAACCCAGCCTCCACTTTAAGTTCACCATCTCCGAATCTCTCTCTCTATAACAGGCCAGATGGCCGCCGCGACGGCGACACCGGGGAACGGCGGGGGAGTGGCGACTGCTTCTCAGGCGTACCTGGAGAGCAAAGCAGTGAAGGACACCAGGAGCTTGATGTCGGAGCTCTGTCGCCACTTCTACACCCTCGGATGGATGTCCGGGACAGGTGGCAGCATCGCCATGAAGGTCCACGACGACTCCGTTCCGCGGCCTCGCCAGCTCATCCTCTTATCTCCTTCCGGTACTGTCCCGTACTTCCTCGGGGTTCGGTCATCAGCTTCGATTCTTCTCTAATTTATCCGATCGTGTCTTGATTTAGGCTTGCTTTCTGTCTTCAGTTCGTAGATTCTTTTCTGCAATAGAACGGCATTTCCTTTGCTTTCTGAACTGGCGAGGAGGGAGTTCTTTTCGCGCCTAAAGGGTGTTCCCCCTTACTGTTTAATCATGAGGGGTTGTGATTCAGTCAGTCAACTCTCGTGCTGATCGAGTCTTGTTCTGTAGCCATGTAGATAGCTACCTGCTCGAAGTATCTGGTCTGGTGTGCATTGAGTACTTTCTTTTTCTATCCGATGCTGGATTGCTTTTAAAATACGTGCTCATCAAGTTAGTTGATTTCTTTTATTTCTATAATCAAATCAACAACTTCGTGGAGTTTGCAAGATTTTGTTCGAAGGTTTAACTGTTATTGCGTTGCATCTAGGCGTTTTGGCTTTTATGCTGAGCATGTGGATTTGTCTTTTGTGCTATGTTTTAGGAGTCCAGAAGGAGAGAATGGAACCTGAGGACATGTACGTGTTGTCTGCAGACGGTTCTATCTTGTCTTCACCGTGTCCGAAGCCTTACCCAAATAAGGCACCTAAGTGTACGGACAGCGCTGCGGTTTTCTTGAAGGTATTTTCTGATCCCATTATAAGGGTGGAAGGGAAGTTGGGTTTTGCTGGTGATCTTGATTCTCTGTGGTTTTTCCATGTCAATTTTCTCTTGCGCTAGACTGCCAATGATTTTGAAAATGCATAGAATGTTCATACTACTCGGGAACGAGGGAAAGGAGAATAATATACACTGTTTCAAAAGTTATATGTTAACTCAGCTGACAAATACTATTTTGAGTTCACCTACACTTTATCCAAATTAATGCTGCTCTGTAATTCAGTACCTTTCCCTTGATGTGGTTGCAATTTGAATCAGTACTTTTTGGAAACTATGTGGTTTGTGTTGATCCCTATCTAGGAATATCAGGAACGAGTAGTCTAATTGAACGTCGAATTTGAAAAAGAGTATGGTTCTTGGAGTCCCTTCATCTCCACTAAACAAGATGGAATACATTTGGAGAAACTTATTGCAAGTTTGATGCTATCTATTTCCAAAGTAATCATTTCCTGGCCACTCCATACTTGGTAGTATTATGCTAGTATCAGTGTGATTATTCCCATAATGACTGTGACTCCACCCCCCCCCCTCCCCCCCTCCTCCTTTCTCTTCCCCCCTCTCTCTCCCTTTGCACTTACTCTCTTAAAGCTCTATATTTGGTTGAAGTTGCTGACTCATACCTCCTCCTCTATCCTCAAGGCATTAGAGTTGCGCAATCCAGGAGCAGTCATCCACAGTCATGGAATGAAGTCATGCCTTGTAACCATGATCAATCCATTAGCAAAAGAATTTCGAGTAAGTTTTCCAGGTTTTTGTTCTTTTTTGCAATCCTTTGCATTTTTTTTTTTGGGTAAGGAATCCTTTGCATGTTTATTAACTATGAATTAGTTCAAAGTAAACCTTCTTGGATAACACTAAAGTTGGTAGCTTGAGAAATTAATTAAATAGAGACTGAAAGGAATTTAACCCACAATGGGAGATACTTCGTGAAAGTTGATAGTGATTAGATTGAGATGCAAAAGAAATTTAGTTGAAATAATTTCTCTGGATAGGTCATTGAAAATGGGAACCCACATGGGTCTAGTTCATCCCATTTCACAGTTTAAGTGGTATTGCCAGAGTCTCACCGTGCTCAGTCGTCACCTTACCGATCACTTATACACATGTATGGTGACTGTGGCCTGCTCTACTTGAAACATCATACTCGCTTTTGGGCTGCTTCTAATTACTTTTCCCTTTTCAATTTTCTTTCCTTGTTGTACTTTTGCAGATTACTCATATGGAGATGATTAAAGGAATCCAAGGGCATGGTTATTATGATGAACTTGTGATCCCAATCATAGAGAATACTGCTCATGAACATGAACTCATGGAATCTCTCGCAAAAGCAGTATGTATCTTTATATTTTGGTTCCATGTTGGAGAGACCAAAGGTGTGAAAATAGTCATGTTATTCAGGCAATACATTAACATCAATAACACATTTATCTCAAACTAGTTGGCGTTGACGATCGATGAACCCCAAAAATACAAAAAATAAAAGCAAGACTGATCGAGGAAAAATAGATAAATATGTATATATATATATATGAAGGACTAAAAAGGACAGTTAGGAACATGGAAATTTTGACCCTCCACAATATTAATAGCCTTCCTCCACTCCGTCCTAAGACAAATCGTACGCCAATCTATTTTTTACACTATTAAATCTTGTTTTACTACTTTCTACCAAGTAAGTTTAGGCCGACTTCTTCCTTTTTTCGTGTTATGCTCTCCGTAGCAAACTTCTGTTCTTATTGGAGTGTCTAGGAATCTTCGAAGAATATGCCCAAACCATCTCAATCTATGTTCTCTTATTTTTTCTGCCACCGGTTCTACTCTAACTTTTTGTCGAATATCCTCATTCCTTATCTTATCCATCCTTGTATAACCACACATCCACCTTAACATCCTCATTTTCGTTGTTCCCATTTTATGCTCAAGTTGACTTTATGCTGGCCAACATTCAGCTCCGTATGGCATGACAGGTTTTACTACTATTCTATAAAATTTTCCTTTGAACCTAAGGGAAATTTTGCGATCACACAAAAATCCTGATGAGTTGTGTCATTTCATCCAACTCGTTCTGATTCTATGGCTTACATCCTCATCAATCTCTGCCCTCTTTTGCAATATTGATCCTATATATCTAAAAGTATCTTTCTTGGGTACTTTCTGTCCGAGCATATTGACGGCTTCTTGATCTCCTCTTCCTACCGTGTCGAACTCATACTTTAAGTATTCGGTCTTACTTCGACTTAACGTAAATCCTTTAGACTCCAACGTGCTTCTCCATAATTCTAATTTAACGCTAACCCCAGCCCTGGTCTTATCAACAAGCACAATATCGTTTGCAAATAGCATACACCACGGCACTTCATCTTGGATAACTTTTGTTAGCCATCCATAACCAGGGCAAAAAAATATACTCAAAGCAGAACCTTGGTGTAAGCCTACTATGATTGGAAAATAACTTGATGTGCCATTACAAGCCTTCACACATGTAGTAGCACCGTCATACATATCATTGATTGCCTCTACATACTTTGAAGGTACCTTTTTCTTCTCAAGAACCCACCACAGAACCTTTCTTGGGACCCTATCATATGCCTTGTCGAGATCAATAAACACCATATGGAGGTCTTCCTTCCTTTCTCGATATCTCTCCATCAATTGTCGTATCAAGAAAATAGCGTCCATGGTATATCTTCTTGGCATAAATCCAAATTGATTGACAGAAATCTTGGTCTCTATTCTCAAACGATGTTCAATAACTTTCTCCCACAACTTCATTGCATGGCTCATAAGCTTAATGCCTCTATAGTTTGAACAATTTTGGATATCCTCCTTGTTCTTGTAGATAGGCACAAGTATACTCTCCCTTCATTCATCAGGCATCTTATTAGTTTGGAGGATTTTGTTAAAAAGGCTAGTCAACCAACTTATTGCTATATCCCCTAAACATCTCCACACTTCAATAGGGACACCATTGGATCCCAAGGCTTTACTTGTCTTCATCTTCTTTAATGTTTTCTTAACTTTCCGCGCTTTAAATCTACGTACAAACCTTCTGTTTAAATCATCAGAAGCATTTTCCAAATCCACTTCACTTATATCGCTTTCTCCATTAAAAAGTTTGTTAAAATAGCTCATCCACCTTCTCTTAACTTCTTCATCTCTTACCAAAAGTGTGATTTTCATCCTTGATACATTTAACATGTGTCAAGTTTTTACTTTTCTTGTCCCTTGACTTTGCAAGTCTATAGATACCTTTTTCTCCTTCTTTGCTCTCAAGTTTTTTGTACATATCGGTGAAAACCTTGCCTCTGGCCTCTTGCACAGCTTTCTTGGCACTTTTTCTCGCCAATCTAAACTTTTGCAAATTCTCTTTGTTAGGACATTTATGTGAACATCTGAAACATTCCTTCTTCTGTTTAATTGCCTCTTGCACCTCTTCATTCCACCACTAGGTTTCCTTTGTTTGATGCCCGTTCCCTCTACTTTCCCCTAACACCCCTCTTGCCACTCTCTGAATGCAGTTAGACATCTCTTTCCACATCATATTTACTTCGCCCTCTAGTCGCCACGGTCCTTCCTGTAGCATTCTTTCCTTGAATTCTATTTGTTTCTCCTCATGTAACTTCCACCATCTTAATCTGGGGTGCTGAGCACTTCTATGTATTTTCTATATTTTGTTATACCGAAACTCTAAGACTACCAACTTATGTTGCGTTGCTACATATTCTCCAGGGTATACTTTACAATCTATATACGAGGCTCTATCCTCTCTTCTGGCAAGGAATAAATCAATCTGGCTTCAATTTTGACTGCTGCGAAAAGTGATTAAATGTGACTCTTTTCCTAAAGAACGTATTTGCCAACATCAAAGCATAAGCTAATGCCACACTCAAGATGTCTTCACCAGTCTCATTTCTAGTTCCATATCCAAAACCGCCATTACTTTGACCAACATATCCATTTAGATCTCCTCCTATGAATATCTTCTCCTCATGTGGTATCCTCCTTAAAATCTCTTCCAGATCTTCCCAAGATTTGCTCTTATCGGATGCTTGCAGTCCAATTTGGGGGCATACACACTAAGGATATTTAGAATCAAATCACCACTACTAGCTTAACTAAAATAATCCTATCTCCTGTTCTTTTAACATCAATAACTCTTATCTTTGAAACTTTTATCGATCAAAATCTCAACTCCATTTATACTCTTTTTTGTGACTGTGTACCTCATCTTGAATCCGGTGCCTTTCACTTCCTTAGTCTTCTCTCCTACCCATTTAGTCTATTGTCTTGACTTTGTAAGTCCCACATTGCTTTAGAATGGGTCTTTGGTGCTCTTTATATACTTGAGGTCTCTCTCCACCTAATAGCTTAAGTTATTGGATTGGACTTTCTAACATGGTATCAGAGCCAGTATTTACCCTTTCGCAATGTATGTTCACCCAAATTCCACGTGCGGCTCTTTCCGGCTTGCACGTGAGAGGGGCTCTTGACTTTGTAAGTCCCACATTGCTTTAGAATGGGTCTTTAGTGCTCTTTATATACTTGAGGTCTCCCTCCGCCTAATAGCTTAAGTTATTGGGTTAGACTTTCTAACAGTAGGCAAGCAATATTCACTCTCTTTTTAGCAGAAGTATCTGCCAACTCCCTCAACTTATCCTTTAAGGTTCCTACGTTCTAACTCTCCAATCTAATCCTTACCTCATGGGCCTTTCTTGGCCCTCACACTCGCCCATGAAAGTGTGAGGACCCTAGCTCACTTTTCTCCACATCCGGGCACCAATGTGGCGCATCACTCTGGGAATGATGGCCCAAAGCTAGCTTCCTTATTCCTCGCACCCACCTATCTTGGTGCAAGGACCCTTGCCCATTTTTCGCTACACCCGGGCACCGATACAATGCGTCGCTAAGATGGGTACGCTCCAACGATATATCATAATGGTTCATCTCATATAAATAGCTTTTTTTTACAACCGGCCCGCTATGCCTAACGCAACCCTCCTTTATCATGGCTTGGGACAAGCCATGTAAGCTACATAGGCGGAGTTGCACCAAGATAACATTTAATTGTTAGTTCTATAATTTGAAATCTTTCAGCCCTATCTTTGGTCTTCATCAGTACTTTTTGCTTTGAGTTATCATGTCTTGCAGGATGCTTCTCTAGATTTTCCAGATTCTGTCTAGGAGAGTGCTAGCATGCTTGCAAAACAGTGGATGGCTATAGAGGATCACTTTTCTTAGAAGTTATAAATCATATTTACATTAAATTGTTGCATTGAGTGATGCCTTTTTTCAGATAGAAGCGTACCCAAGATCGACAGCTGTACTTGTTCGGAACCATGGTATATATTCATGGGGAGACTCATGGATTAGTGCCAAAACACAGGTTTGTGTTTTCCACGTCAGGATTTGAATTCGTCAGATTGTTGTCTAGAATGTCTCTTCTTTTTACATGAAAAGAAGGTGGTGAGTTTGACTTAAAAAGGAATGCCGCATGTACATTGAAAGAATATTCAGAGTCACAAGGCTTGCAAAAGTTCTAAACTTCTAGTTATGCCTGGAGATACCATTCCCATTAGCCCAGCTTTTGTGGCTTCCTTGTAAAGGATTCCCTACTTCAGCATTACTCTTGTTCCTCTTTCCTTGATGACTAATTTTCTTCTCTTTTCTTCTTGCTATTATTTTTTCAGGCTGAATGTTACCATTATCTTTTTGATGCTGCAATCAAACTTCATCAAATGGGTTTGGATTGGTCGTCACCAAATCATGGCCCTCTTCAATATGGAAAAGGCATATTAGCTGATGGTGGAAAAGCTGGAATAATTGGATCTAGTCTTCAAGTCAAGCCACTTCCGGTGTGTTTCTGAATTCTCTCCCCTTTTTCCGTAGATAAAAATCACTGATTGTGAATCATGATGGGCAGCATATACTGTCTTGATCTTGATGCGATTGCCCTTTTTGACTCGCAAACTTAAAGAAACTTTAGATGTTCGGTTGCCAGGTCAGGTAACTTTTTTTTCTTGCCTAATTTGTCTCGTTACAGAGATGCATTCTTCTGGACATTGAAGGAACCACTACGCCCATATCATTTGTGACTGATGTTCTCTTTCCATATGCACGGGATAATGTTGGGAGGCATTTGTCTGCGACATTTGAAGCTTTAGAAACTCAAGAAGACATCAAATTGTTACGGAGCCAGGTAACTTTATGTTGTGCGTTTGTAATGGAACTATCAAATTTCCACACTCGTAAAGGTGGATACTATTTATTGTGCATGATAAGTTGGAGCTAACTAGTATTTGCTATAATAAGGATAACTCAAAGGTTACACTAGTGCAAATTTCAGAGCGACGTATTCTAATGTTGCTAGAAGACATGCTATATTGATACCTTTGTTGACGATAAAAGAGCATTCTTACTTTATTTCAAAGATAATAATGAGTACTTATAGGCTTAGGATTAAGCCTAATACATTTACGCAAATACCCCCAACTTGCTAATATTCTAAAGTAATAAATCTAACACTCCCCCTCAAGTTGGAGCGTACATATCAAAAAATACTAACTTATGACAAATATATGAAAGTCGTCCACGTCGAAGAGGCTTTGTGAAAATGTCTGCTAGTTGCTTTTCAGAACGTGTGTACCAATCGTATGTCTTCACAGTTCACATTTTCTCGAACAAAATGACAATCCACCTCTATATGCTTCGTTCGCTCATGAAACATTGGATTGCTAGCAATATGAATAGCAGACTGATTATCATAGCACAAAATAGATGATCCGGTCATAGGTAGTCCAATTTCATCTAACAACATACGAACCCATTGAAGTTCACCTGTAACATTAGCCATAGTACGATATTCGGCCTCTGCACTAGATCGGGAAATAACAGACTGTTTCTTACTTTTCCACAATACAAGATTACCACCAAGAAATACACAGTATCCCGAAGTAGATCGACGATCCATAGGCCAGCCAACCCAATCTGCATCAGAATATCCTGTCACCTCCAAAGGTTCAGGGTTGGAATAACCAGCTATACGAAGATGACCCTGATTATGGAACACAAGTCCTTGACCTGGAGCTCCCTTCAAATACCGAACAATTTGTAGAGCAACTTGCCAATGAGTAGTACGAGGAGAGCTCATAAATTGACTACCACACTAACAGCAAATGAAATATCAGGACGGGTAATGGTCAGATAATTTAATTTGCCTACTAACCGGCGATACTTCTTTGGATCATGAAGAAGTTCTCCCTATTCATTGTCAAGCCTCGCTCCAGGATCCAGAGGAGTGTCACCAGGCTTAGAATCATGTAAGCCAACCTCTTTAAAAATGTCAAGAGTATACTTTCGCTGGGAGAGAGCAATGCTGCCATTAGCATAGGCAACTTCAATGCCAAGAAAATATCGAAGATGACCTAGGTCTTTAGTGTTAAACTCCTTTTGAAGAAACTGCCTGAGTCTTCGTATGCCTTCAACATTGCTTCCTGTGACAATGATATCATCAACATAAACGAAAAGAATAACACATCCTTTGAAAGTTGACATACTAAATACTGAGTGATCCACACTGCACCGATGCATGCCAAAAGTGAACCACATCGCTAAATCGACCAAACCAAGCATGAGGAGATTGCTTAAGTCCATAAAGAGCTTTTCGCAATCGGCACACCTTCTCCCCTTGAGCAATAAACCCAAGTAGTTGCTCCATATATACTTCCTCGTGAAGATCACCATGAAGGAAAGCATTTTTAACATCAAGCTGATGAAGAGTCCACTGAGACTGAGCAGCCAAAGAAATAACAATACGAACAGAAGGAATTTTGGCTACTGGAGAAAAAGTTTCATCATAGTCAACACCATAAGTTTGTGTATAGTCCTTCGCCACAAGACGCGCCTTTAAGCGCTCAACTGAACCATCTGGATGATGTTTGACAACAAAGACCCAGCGACAACCTACCAATTGTTTATTAGCCGGTAATGAAACGAGCTCCCAAGTCCTATTATGATGTAGTGCAGCCATCTCCTCCTCCATAGCACGAGCCCAACCTGGATGGGCCAATGCCTTCTGGACACTACTAGGCACAGACACAGAAGCAAGAGATGACACAAAAACAGACATTTGAGGGCTTAAGTTATGATAAGACACAAAATTAGAAAGAGGATACCGAGATCGAGTACGGTGAGCAATAGGAGAACTATCAGGAGACGTGGAAGAGGATCGGAAGCCTGGACCAGAGGTGGTGGTGAAACGCTTGTTGGTGAAGATGTATGACCCCAAATAGAACGAGGGCCACGTGTATAACCTGAAGAGGAGTTGATGATGGTGAGCCTGTATTCGGTGGAGCAACATCAAAAGTAACAGACGGTGGCTCCGGCTGAGATGTAGGTATGGAGGGTGGCAGAAGATCCATGGTTAATGGTGCCTGAGGATGAGCATCGCCAAAGAATGCTTGATCCTCAAAGAAAGTCACATCAGTAGAAACATACTCCCGACGACGAGTAGGATTATAACAGACATATCCCTTTTGAGTACGGGAGTAACCCACAAATATACATTTTTCAGCACGAGGTGATAACTTGTCCAATCCAGGAGACAAAGAATGAACAAAACAGACACATCCAAAAAATACGTAGGCGAATAGACCATAAAGGACGATCAGGATGAAGAAGAACATAAGGAATAGCTCCTTGCAACACGGAGGACGGAAGACGATTAATAAGATGACATGCTGTAAGTAGAGCATAGCTCTAGAAGGATTTCGGCATGTGAGAGTGAAGAAGTAGACAACGAGCAACATCCAACAAATGACGGTTCTTACGTTCAGCCACTCCATTTTGTTGCGGAGTGTGAGCGCAAGAACTGTGATGTAAAACACCATGAGATCTGAGAAATGGAATAAAGGTAGATGATGAAAAGTATTCACGAGCATTGTTAGTACGCAAACACTTAATAGAACAATCATATTGAGTACGAACTTCATGATAAAACTGGCAGAAAGAATGAAAAACTTCAATACGATCTTTTATTAAATATAACTAAGTTGTACGAGTACAATCATCAATAAAAGTGACAAAATAACGAAAACCAAGTGAAGACTCTCGACTAGGACTCCACACATCGGAGTGAATTAACTTGAATGGATGTGAACGACTCGAAATACGAGGAGAGAAAGACTCATGATAGTGTTTACCTAACTGACACGTTTCACAATTAAACTGAAGATCTGAACTAGACACAAAGAAACCGTCGGAGTACGTCTGCTGATGGATGACCAAGACGGCAATGTAATCGATAAGGATCATCCATAGCTTTATTCTGAACTGTTGTAGCAGCAGCAATAATCTCAGGGTCCAGAATGTACAATCCACCAGTTTCACGTCCACCACCTATTTGGCATCCAGTCTTTCAATCCTGAAGAACACACGAAGACGAAGAAAAGATAATATCGCAATCAAGATCACGAGTAATAGAGCTGACTGATAATAGATTGTAAGGAAAGTGTGGAATATGGTAAACAAAAGGTAAGGTGACAGAGGAACTCAATGATACACAACCTGTACTAGTTACTTTGGATTGAGAATCGTCTGCTAAGGTGATCGACATAGAAGGAACAGACGAGGTGGACGTGAGAAGACGAGAATCACCAGTCATGTGATGAGTGGCGCCCGAATCAATAACCCAAGAACGAGGAGGAGCTGCAGTGGACAATAGACATGTAGGGTCATCACGCTGTGCTAAAGTAGCGGTAGGACTAGAGACACCACCACTCTCACTTTGTTGTGCTCTGACTAACTCATCATATTCTGCACGAGATAACTATATTGTACCCTGTCCAGAAAAGGATCCAGTAGAAGGAGCCCAAGGCTCGGTATCAATAGAAGCATGTAGACCTCGTAACTCGGGATGGAGGTCATAACAATAATCAACAATATGCCCAGAAAGCTGGCAATGAGTACAAAAACGGTTCGCTCGACCACCACTACGTCCTCCTCTAGAAGTATCTCTACCACCACCACCACGTACAGCACCTTTTCCTTGAAAACCATGACCACGACCACGACCACGGTAAGAACTTTCAGAATTCCATTGTCCACGGCCGCTAATACGACCACGAATCCCTTGACTTCCACGAGCCACCATAGCACTACTATCTGAAATGACTGAAGTCTTGGAACTAGAAGTGTAACGGGCAGCTCGAGAATACACTTCTTCAATAGAAGGAAGAGTGCTCTGAGAGGTAATCTGTTGACGAAGAGCACTATGATCTGGACCAAGGCTACGGAGAAAAAGCACGGTTATCATATCCGCTTCTCGTTGCTGCATTTGAGTAACTGTGGTAGCAGGTGGAAAATAAGACTTGAGGCGCTGATACAAAGATGTAAAGCGAGCATAATGTTCTGCCAAATTAGCATCAATAATTTTGGCTTCAAATAAAGCCTCCCACACATATCATAAACTCGACTCATGTTATTCTGTCCAGAATACAATAAAGCATATTTTGTCCATACTGCACGGGCTGTAGTGCAATCCATGAAAAGATGACGAACAGATTCAGCCATACTTCCCCATAAAAGTGTACGCAAAGTAGCATCTACATACCTCCATTCTTCTAGACTAGCTAAATCTGCAGGTGGTTCTTCTTCAAGCCATCTAGATTGACGATTAGAATAAATAAAAGTTGAAAGAGCCATCGACCAAGAAGGGTAATTGGTACCGTCCAATTTGACCAAGGTATTGTGTAAATTTGTCATACTATAATATAGACCAAGAGATCTAGAACTCGAAGAAATACTAGCAGGAACTAATCCCGAAATAATAGATGGAGAACTTGATGAATCAGTAGACATCTCCACAGACCTTTAATCACTAGGAACTTGACTTGTATGCAATCAAGTAAAACACACCACTTACTATATCACTTCTTCGAGTATCCACAAATATCACTTCAAATGCAGACACAACATTCACACTTCTGACACCATATAACGTCAAATGCAGTCAAATCCAGTGCCATACTCAACAATCCTAGCAGCTACACGAACTTCAACTCACTGCCCACTAAGAAATTCACTTCCAGGTATCACTAAATTCAACCAACCTAGCAAATTCATTCAATCTACAGAACAATAAGCCTCAGAAACTCTCTTAAAGTACAACCATTCCTAAGAAATCAACACGTCGAGAGATCTAGGTCACTTCCAGCAACATCACCTGAATGAGTGCGACCCAAATCAAGATTTCCTTACCTGGGCGATGCTGGGAAGAGTAGCTAGGACATCAACTGAAGCTGGCCGGCACTAGGCGAGGTTGTCGGGACCTGAGGACCTCACGACGAGGTCGCCAGGAGGTTGTTGAGGGCTAATCGGCGCTGGGCGAGGTCGTCAAGACCTAAGGGACTCACGACGAGGTCGCCGGAGGGTCGCCGAGGGCTAATCGGCGCTGGGTAAGGTCGCCGAGAGCTGGGCAAGCCTGGACGAGGTTGCCAGGAGGTCGTTGGGACCTGGTCGATGTCGGATCTAGAGCTTTCGGCCCTGATTAGAGCTTTCGACGCTGGGAGGTCGCTGGGTTGAGGTCGCCGGGAGGTGGGTCGACGGCGGAGTGAGGTCGCTTGGCCTGGGCGACCGGACGGAAGTGGCTCCGGCGAGATCTACGGTGGCTGGCGGCTAGGGTTTGTGATTTTAGGGTTTAGGTATTAACTGTGGCTCTGATACCATGTTGACGATAAAAGAGCAATCTTACTTTATTTCAAAGATAATAATGAGTACTTATAGGCTTAGGATTAAGCCTAATACATTTACACAAATACCCCCAACTTGCTAATATTCTAAAGTAATAAATCTAACAACCTTGATGTTCTAGATTTTTGTATGTCTGTTTATAGGTTGAAGATGATTTGGCAAAAGGTGTTCTTGGGGCCTTGCCCATTCCCCCAGATGAGGTAGGGAAAGAGAAGGTGATAGCGGCTTTGGTTGTTAACATTGAAGCGATGATAAAAGCTGATCGCAAGATCACTGCCTTGAAACAATTGCAAGTAAGCATAGGCCGATATCAAGTTGTGTTTGGTGTAATGGTGTTGAGAAGTATAGGCGAGCAAGACAGGCTTATCTTGTATCATGCAGGGTCACATATGGCGAACTGGGTTTCAGAAACAGGAATTGAAGGGAGAAGTATTTGAGGATGTCCCGGTGGCTCTTGGAAAATGGAATGCCCAGGGCATAAAGGTAACTTTTACTTTGCTGTCCGTTCCTCTTACATTTTTCATCCTTTTTTTTTTTTTTTGCAGTTCTATGTTATCCTTGATTCTGTATTCGTCCCGGGTGAAAACATTAGCTGATGCTTTCTTCCCTCAACATATTTCTTTACATTTCTTGTTTTGTGCAGCAACCGCTGATTTCTGTAACTCAATTGGATGGAAATTTCTTCTTTCCACTCCATCGATTGCATGAAAAATGGAAATGGTTATGCATGTCAGCTGTATTAATGTCATTTACAGTGTTAAATAGCAGCTAAGTGTTGTGCAACAGGTATACATATATTCTAGTGGCAGCAGATTAGCACAAAGACTCTTATTTGGGTATACAAATCATGGAGATCTGAGGAAGTATCTTTATGGATTTTTTGACACTACAGTGGGGTAAAGATCTTGCCTAATTTCTTGTTGTCTTTTCTTTAATTTTGTTCTTATTTGGTTGAATTTTCTTTGCCAGAGTTGAGTCAGAGCTTTTGTACTGCTCTGGTACTGGCGATTTATTTTATAGCTTGTCTCTCTCGTGTATAGGAACAAAAAAGAAACAAACAGTTATGTCGAGATATCGGAGTCACTAGGAGTTGATAAGCCATCAGAGGTATTATTTCTGACTGATGTCTATCAAGAAGCTGTTGCTGCAACGAATGCAGGTATATGTCCATTGAAGCATCATCTATTCAATCTCTTTTTGTGCATTCGCTCTGGTGCTATGTGGTGCACAGCTTCCTTTTGGATCTTTTTAATGCTTAAGGTGTCTAAAGAATGTCTTATAAGTTTAAATTCCTGATAAAAGTGGTTATAGACTCCCAAGGACTTTTCTGCCCATCATATTGACTTAGCCAGTACGGGTTTTTTTGAAAGTTTCCATGTGCAGATACTTAACTAAATATCCAATTTAGTTATAGGGGATGTCCAACTATAGACCAACTAGATTTATGCGGTTCGGTCGGTGGGACCTGTCCCACTGGAGAGCAGTGCTGGATTTCACTTATCAAATGATTCCACGGAGATTACAACCACACTAGTCATTGGAAAACTCTCAGTGTCTCCGAACCTCCGAGAGGTCTTTGTATTAGCTTTGTAATGGGAAATGGCATTATCCTTCATTTCTGCAGAGTGGTGATGAGTTTTTTCGGTCTCCATGTTTTTCAGTGAATAGTAAAAATAACATCAATTTAGTAGTGTGCGCGACGGTCAAACACTCTGAGCCTATGAACAGAAATAGCTCTTGGAAACACATTTCCTTTATTCTGTCCTCAATCCCACCTCCGAAAGAAAACAAAAGAGTTGGTTATGATGTACTTTGGTTTGTCTTCAGTTAAACTGAAGTTAATATACTGGAAGCATCGGAACCACATGCACTAACACGTTCCTCATGTCTGTGTCTAGTCATATTGAACGCTAAAGAAATTGCTTAAATCTCAGTCTGAAACTTATGCAGAACCCCTCTTTTCCAGTCTCCAATCAATATTTGCATCTGTTTGTTTCATGTCTGTTTCTCAGTACTTTACTGTGCATTTCAGCATGCTAACATTGAATCTTGATTTAATGCGTGTAGGTCTTCAGGTGATTGTCTCAGTCCGGCCTGGAAATGGACCTCTTCCAGAAAATCATGGGTTCAGAACAATCAATTCATTCATGGAGATCTGATGGCAGAGTTTGGCTTAGTTAATCATGAATCTGGTGTTGGTAAATGGCTCATCGATTTTCATGTTATTTCGCTCATATAATTGGTTATGGATCAGATGTGTAGCGTGTTTTTTTAATTTTTTTTGCCCATGACCATAGCAAGTTAAACTGCATATTGACCTTTATTGCGTATCCTGGCAAAGAAACAGCTGCACATGCTAGTCCAAGCAATTTGGCACAATTAGTTTTTGGTCAGTAGCACCAATGTCATTCACACCTTTCACCAATAAGACTTGAATCCATGTTTCAGTAATGCTACGGCATTCCAGTCAACATCATCGAACTGCAAAAGCGAGATATGCATGCTAGTTATTGGTAAAACTTTTAACTGCAACTTTTTTGTGCTTTCTGCAGGACGAAGATCCTCAGGCAATAGATTATAGTGAGTTCGACAATGACCGAGTGACATCGGTTTTTATCTTTGTAATGAGAGGACGATCAAATGAGATACAGCAACTTGTTCCATCGCATTTGGAATGTCATTTCAAGTAAATGGATAACTGGCTTGATCCCCAATGCTTTTAGATCAAATAGCAACTTGCATTATCATCATTTCCCAAATGCACCATTCTGCAAGCATATATTGTGCATTGTCCTGTTTCCATGGCAGAGGTTCAAGCGCATGTTGCCTTTAAAGAAGATCGGGTCAAACCTTTTCAAGAGCATCGATACTCTTGATGACCCATTTGGTAAACGGAAGATGTTTACTAGCGTCTAAGACCTTTTTGATAAAAAAAAATATATATATATTGTGATGTGCTCCTATAGTTCCAATTTTCAAGGTGTTGATAATAAAGTTTCTCCTTCTTTAAGTATCCTTTTCTGGGACACCTATCGATAGGTCAGAATGATTGACAAAATTCAGATGGTGGGTTAGCTCGCTCGGACTTGAGTTCCTGAACTCCCATGTGAGTAGATGCCTTCGGATACGAAGAATGTGAGCGGCATACCTTCGGTTTATTTACCAGTAATGTGTTCTCCTGTAAGATAGAAACTCCCTTGTACATATTATTCATGACATGAGATGAAACTCTCATTTTAGACCTGTCAAAACAAGATACACTCATTTTTTTTTATGACATGTAAGATTGACGAAGTTTATTATATGGATTAATTATATTAAATAAATGAACCATAAATATGTTTAAACATAATATATGTTTAATGGGTCATAAATGGGTTTATAATTTACGCCGCACTCTCACCTCAGGTTGGGTTTGGGTATGAGTTTTCAGAGACCGAGTTAAGTATGAAAGTGTCTTATGAATGAGTTGGGTCAAGTATGAGTCACTAGATGTGTATTGTAAAGGAAAATGATCGAAATGAGTTAATTAAGTCTATTCGGGTTGAATAATTTTTTATATGCGGGTTTATATTTTATTAAGAAATAATTGATTGTGAAGTTTACCTTTTTAATAAGACAAGATAGACGGTAAAATGTAAGCAATGGTGCTAGGCTAGGCATGTCAAAATTGATTTCAAAAAGTAATGTGGTAGTATTTGAATACGACTCGTTATTTTTTTCCGAGTCCGTTATGTTTTTAACCTTTTTTTTCTTTGCTCAACCTCTTGGAAGAGCGCTAAAGTAAAATCTCGCATCTTTGATACTAGCCTCTTCACCTTTTTAATTTCTTTACCAGTAAGGTCGCATACCTATTAGGCTATTAGCGACCCGGTCATTGAAATGTTGCAATTATTGACGGAGGAATCTCCATTGTATCTAGCGGTCCTCTTGCCTCCACTCACCTTCCCAAAGTTCAGAAAAATAGTTGAAAGGTTTCAAAAGCTTTTCAAGTTATGCTCCAGTGTCTCAGCTTTTTGTCCGCCTCGAATCTCGCAAGAGAATGGAACCGAGCATTTTCCTATTGATTTGCCTCCGCAAATTAGTCTGCAAAGCTTAAAAGCAATTCTGACATCATGAATATGTAGTTACTATAGACAAAGCAAATCGACCCCACATTGATTCTAGTAGACTTTTTAAACATCGGGACAATATTTCAGTTACTAAAACAAGTGGAAAAATTATAAGAAAATTATAAGTCTATTATAACTGTGCTAATTCAATAGCAAAATTCTTTTTTTTTGGTTAATTGAGTCATAAAATTTTTGCATTTATGTTAATTTAGTTTTTTCGGCCAAATTTGATCAGAAATCAGTAACGTGAAGCGGTCAATGCTAATGTGGTGTAGCCAACATTAACGTGAATAATTTTTTAATTTTTTTTAAATATTTCTTGTATGTTTTATTTTTCTTTTCTCTTTTTCCCTTCTGCAGTCGCTGTGGCCGGTGAGGATCACCGGAACTCGCCGGCCATTGGGCAAAGGTAGCCTCGCCATGATCTCACCAATCGCGGGTGAAGGTGGCCTCGCCCGCAGCCGTGCCTCGAGATGGTCTAGGTGAGACGAGCGCGAGATCGAGCTATGGTTGGAGGAACTCGACGAACTGACGCAAAAGGTTCGAGTAATGGAGGAGATTCGTGCCGTGAGAGAGAGGTGAACAATATTGAATGCTTGGGACCAAGACAAATAGGGATGGAAGGGGTCAATTCGTGACCTTTGGTTCTTAAGCTATAACCTTGTCGTCGGCACCTTGAGTGGTCTAGATGAGGCAACATCATGGGCTTCGCCGGGCACTCCCAGTGGCTGGTGAGCTCCGACGATCCTCGCTGGCCACACTGATTGGCCATAGTGGCTGAAGGAAGGAAAAGAAAAAAAAAAGTGAAACAAAATAGAATATTAATTTTTTTTAAAAAAAAATTGTTCATACTAGCATCGACTGCGCCACATCAGCGATTTCCTGCTCATTTGATTGGAAGGGCTCAATTAGTATAAATGCCAAATATTTAGGAATCAATTGATGAAAAAATAATTTAAGATTGAATTAATTTAATTGCAATAAATTTAGGGCTGCTTTTAGGTAATTTTCTCAATAAATAACTCTAACTTTTCTTTTGTAGACATCACCATATTTCGCCCCCCACAAAGTTCAAATTCTAGAGCCATCTCTACGGATCGCCATATCGGTTTGTAACTAGCAATGGTTTTTGTTTTGCGTGTGCGAACTGCGAACCATTGTAAGTTATTAAAGATGACATCTTGTATTTGGTTGCGGCGAAAAGTTGTAGTTCTTTACAAAACGCAGGAAATTTTAAAAGATTAGAATAATCAAATGTTTCCGACACTTTAAACTACTCATGACGAAATGTCTCAAATCTTTGCCAAAGGTCGCAATCGTCTAAAATAAGGATATATTTTGCATTGATTCATGAAAGTTGTAAACCTTTACAACACGCCTTTAAACATTAGAATTTTATTCACATATTCATCATGTTCCTGGAAGGTACGATGACTATTTTGGCTGGCTCGACCGGCCACCGATGAGAAGATAAGAAAAAAAAACAAAAAATAAAAAACAAAAAACAAAAAAGAGAAAAATGAAAAAAAAATGAAAAAGAAAACTTTAAAAAAGAAATTACGAAAATGACTTAGTCTGGCCCTTCTTTGAAATAAATTAAGCATTTCGAGCCATTCTTTCAAATAATGTCCACTTCATACTCTAATTTAAAAAATGAGAGCACTTCAAACCCTTATTTGAAATTTTTCCTTATTTTTTTTAGTTGGTGAGCCCATAAATATAAAGCTTAATAAGACTCCTTTTATTTCGCAAAAAATGAATAACTTAATGAATATTTTTTTTCAAAAAATGATCGCTTTATATTGTTTGAAATAATTAGTCCATAAAATTTTCTCATTATTGATAACAATTTATTAGAACCAGTGACAGAAAAGATGAGAGAACATAGACTGAGATGGTTTGGGCATGTTCTTCGAACACCCCTAGATGCTCCAATAAGAACAGAAGTTTGTTACCGGGAGCATGACATGAAGAAATAAAGAGGTCGACAAAAACTAACTTGAGGGAAAGTAGTAAAACAAGATTTGAGGATGTGAAAAATAGATTGGCGTATGGTGTGTTCTAGGACGAAGTGGAGGGAAGCTATTAGTATTAGAGAGAGGTAGATTTTCTATGTTCCAGACTGACCTTTTTAGTCCTTAGTCCCTTTTTCTCTGTTTTTATTTATATTTATATTCTTTTTTCTTCAATTGATCTTTGCTTTTTATCTGTTATATTCTATTTTATTCTATTTTTTCTTTTTTTGTGTTCATCGACAGCCGACCCCAACTAGTTTGGGATAAAGATGTTGATGTTAATATTGATTGATAACAGTTTATACTTAAAAAATTTGTCGATGACGTTGATTCATTTTTATAAGCGATAAAAACGATCATTTTAGAAAAAAAATTGATTCTTTTTTGTGAAACAAGCGCATTTTAAACAATTAATCTTAACATTTAGATTATTGTGACGCCCTAGAAATCCGACTTCGGTGAAGTCCCTGAATTCGATAAAATGGATTAAGATCGAATTTCAGTCGGTTTAGATTAGGTTCGAAATTCTTAGTCGCCGTGAATTAGGATTTCAATCCTTGCGCCCGAGCCTAATCCTGATCGAGCCTAACCTGTGAAAATACCGAAAATGCCCTTCGTTCATTGTACAAAATTTTTGTTCAGTCCCGATTTACAAAATTACCAAAATGCCCCTCAATTATTTGCAATGGGACAATTTGCCCCAAAGGTCTTCAAGGTGGACCCCACCTTCTCCCTCAAAGCCGCCCACGTGCTCTTTCTTTCTCCCTCTCTCTCTCGTTCCCTTCTGCTCTCTCTCTTCCTCTCTTCTCTTCCTCGCGGACGACACCCCCCCCACCGAACACATCTTCCTCTTCCTCCGTCGCGTTTGGCGCGCCACCACCACCGATCACCACCGCCACGACCTTCAGCCACTCCCCACCGTCACCCCCGACCCCTCCATCGCCGTCGTCGCTCGTCGGACGGCCGCGAAACAGCCGCGGAAACCAGCCCCTGTTTCGGGCGCCTACTGACCCGAGGACGTCGGGGCTTCCTCCGGACGTTCGCGGCGCCACCGCCGCCACCCACCACCTCGGCCACGTCCCTCAGCCTCCCCTCGACCAAGCCGAAGCCACCCCACCGCCGATTAGCCATCGGAGCCGCCGCAATCAGCCCCGATTCCCACGGTGCCCTGTTTTAGGGCTCGGTCCGATTTTCTTCAGATCCGGCCGATTCGGCCGCCCCCGCCGTGCACCGCCACCTCCTTCGGCCTCCTTGGACTTCCCTCTAACTTACCTGAGCTCGGCGAAGCTCGCCGCCGCGCGTGGGTCCCGCAATCACCTCGAGCCGCCGCCCCTGTTTCTGCCGTTCGTCCTCTGTTTCGCGGCCGGTTCTGTTTGGCCGTTGTTCAGCCGCCTCCGGCCGCCCTTCGCCACCGTCGTCGCCTCCATCAGCTTCCCCGACGTCCCCTCAAGTCTCCGCTGTCGACCTTTCAGCCGGCCGCCTGCCGTCGGCCACCGTTTCCGCCGCCGCCGCCCTGCCCTGTTTCGGTGGGCCGAGTGCCCTGTGTTGCTGGGCCAGGGCTTGCTTCGCGGGCCCGTGTGCTGGGCCGTCGGCCGAGCGGGTTGGCCGAGTGCCTTGGGCCATGTGCCTGGTCCGTGGGCCAAGTGGGCTGAGAGTTGTGGCCCATGGGCCGTGGGTTTGGGCCATTGTCCGGGAAAGTTGAGCCGTGATCCGAGAGTCGCCGAAAGGAATTCCGAGCCTCACCGAAGTTCATGAGTTCGTAGCCCCCGCGTCGCCGCCGTAGAGACCGCCCGAGCTTAAATTGGATGTGAGTTGACCCTAATCCTTGGTTAGGGCGCTAATTGCGCCTAGGATTAGTTGTTTTATCAATGGTGGAATTTAGGTACATGATCGGGGCCGGTTTAAATAGAAATCGGGATTAGGTTAAATGGCCGATCGATTAAGTTAGCCGAGTTGATTGAATTGTCTGTGGCTAATTGTTGCTAGTTGATTGATTGATTGATTGGGCAATGGATTGCCATTGTGTGATCGCGAGTGAGCGATAGGCCAGAGACGAGCGAGCGATCAATGTGCTAAATTGAATCGATTAATAAATAACATGGCATGAATTGAGTTGGATATTATTTAATTGAGTTTGATTACTCGGGATTGAGTTGGGGCTTCGTTGATTGAATCGCTTCACCGAAATGCCCGATTGGGTGTAGTGAATGTTCTTTCACTGTCAATTGATGATTGAGGGTTAATCACCCTGTGTGTGATTGCTATGACTAGTGGATAGTCGGCATGTGCATATGACCGAGTGTAAAGTCAAATGACATATTTTAGCACGAAAATGGCCTTCGGCCTAGACTTTTACATGCCTATGTGAGCATCCGGCCTTAACCAAGATAATGAAAAGGGTTGATTGCTGGATGTATTATGTATGGTCATATGAGGGAAAAACAATGAGGTTCCTGGCAAGTTCGTGTTCTATGATTTGTACGGAACTATACGACTTGCCAGAAGCACGATAATTCATGCCCCGTGCCAGACGTACGGTTTTAAGGGATTATCGGATGCCGGTCGCAATAGATGTTGGACAGACGCCCCGTTTAGAGATGCCTACTTGCTGGTGCCGTGATGGGTACACTGGATACACCGCTTGTAGTAGCCGTTGCCGAGAGTAAAGGAACGTAGACCGGTGCTGCCGGTGAGACGCTGGATCGCACTGAGGTGTTGGATCGCGTTATTGGGAGAGTCGTATCACGCCCTCTTTCGCGTAGATCCTCTCTGGTGCCGTGGGCACGATAACCGTTAATAAAAAGGATTGAATACAATGTAACTTTGTGCATGGGTTAGTGTGAGCGCATCCCGACTACGAAAATTGGAATGAGACAAATGGAGTAGGAAGACGGACGTTCGTACTCGCTTGTGTTCGAGTTATTATTGTATTGTGTGCATTGTCCTAGGAAATGTCTTGTGCATACTTGTGGATGTGATGCTGTGA
Source organism: Rhodomyrtus psidioides (assembly GCA_021437785.1). Lineage (NCBI taxonomy): Eukaryota > Viridiplantae > Streptophyta > Magnoliopsida > Myrtales > Myrtaceae > Rhodomyrtus > Rhodomyrtus psidioides. The sequence continues at coordinate 704,993 of JAILYB010000134.1, read as the reverse complement.
TTGAGTGATTGATTGACATTGACTGCTGAGCCATGTCGAGCATTGCATTATGTGTGTCTGAGGTTGGTAAGTGTGCATGTGGATGTTTTTGATGTTATGATTTACTTAGGTGTTATTCATGTCTATGCGAACCTTCGGTTAGGATCCCATGGGCGAATCAGTTTCCTAACCGAGCTTAGGCTTGATTCACTGAGATTTATTCTCACCCCGTCGTGGGATAACATTTTCAGGTCTCAAGCGGCGAAGTCTCGTGAACGCCAAGGATTGGTTGTCGGAGTAGTCTGTTGAAGAAAGTGAGTAGTTGACCTTACCTGACCAAGTAACCTTTTTAGGTCTTGTCTAGTCGCCCCGAAGTATGTGGTTATGCTCGAACGTCTGCCGTTATGTATAATTGTTTATTCTTATTTCAAGTGAAGAAGTTGTGGTGTTTGATTCCTGCTATTCTATTCCTTGATTCTTTTGATGTCAGGAGGTTTAAACGTTTCCGTATGCGTAGTTAAGTGATAGGTCGATAGCGTGCCTGGGAAGCTATCTCTATGACCTCGTGGCGATTTGACAAGGGATGTCGGGCTCGAGAGTCGGGGCGTGACAATTATGGTTAATACTATGAAAAACCCCAAGTTGGTACACTTGCGACAAATTTACCAAATTTTTTTTTATCAAGCAATTCTCCAAAGTGATACATCTATGATAAATTTACCCAAAAGTATCTTTTGACCACAAAAAAATTTGAACTGATACACACACGATAAATTTACTCCAAACTGGTATACTTGTAATAAATTTTCCCTCCGTTTGTTTCTGTTAAATTTTATGATCAAATAGCTAAGTTGGATGACATGTGGCAGCTAACAGCTATATCCATTTGGGATTTTTACTCTTTATTTGTCAATTTTGGGTTTTTTGATAGTATTAAATCAATTTAACAAAAGCTAATGGAGTACCAATTTGGGGTAGATTTGTTACAAGTATATCAATTTATGATTTTTTGTGATAAAAAAATAATTTGAGGTAAATTTGCCACGAACGTATCAGTTTGGGGTTTTACGTGGTCAAAAAATAGTTTAGGGTAAATTTGTCAAAAGTGTAGCAGTTGGTGAATTTTTGCAATAAAAAAATAGTTTGAAGTAAATTAATCATAAATTTAGCAGTTTAGGATTTTTCGTGATGTTAGCCCTTTAGATTAAAATTACTCGAAACTGTAAGTTATTAAAATAGACTCTCCTTCCAAGCGAAGTTCATCAGGTAAAGAGCAACAGCTCTAAACCAGGTACCGGAGTCCCAAAAATGACTCTGACAAATAATAATAATAATAATAAGTCCTAAAACTTATAATGAATGTGCAAATGAGTCCTAAAACCTTCAAAAAGTTCAATCAAGTCTTAAAATTTATCATGAAAGAGCATTCAAGTTCTAAAACTTTCAAAAAGTGCAATGAAGTCCTAAAACTAGTCACGAAAGTGCAATCGAGTCCTAAAATTTTCAAAAAATGCAATTAATGGAAGGACTTCGTTAAACTGATATGCCAAGTTTTAGGACTTGATTGCACTTCTTGAAAGTTTTAGGACTCGAATGCACTTTCGTGACAAGTTTTAGGACTTAATTGCACTTTTTGAAACTTTTAGGACGCGAACGTACTTTCGTGATAAGTTTTAGAACTTCCAATGCACTTTTTCCTAATAATAATAAAAGTCCCAAAAACGACAGCATACGTAGCGTCGTTCGGATGAGAAACTGACCGTTTTATACAAAACAAAAAAGAACTGACGCACCCTCAGACCGTCTCACACCTGCGCGTTACCCCATGGCCTCTTCTTCTTCTTCATCTCTGCCACCGTCTCTGCCACCAAACGCTCCTCAAGCGCACTAACACTCACCACCACCTTCCTCACTCCCCACAAAATCCCTAAGAGAAGTCCGTTTCACCATAACAGCAACCCACATTGCGCTCTCTCTCTCTCTCTCTCTCTCTCTCTCTCAAGCGCAAGGTTCACAATGGCAACCCCAACACCAACGGTTCTTTCTCTCCTCTTCTTCTTCTTCTCGGCGCTCGCTCAGACCAACTACACCCAGACGGAAATCGAGGCCTTGCTGTCCTTCAAGGGCAACCTCCATGACCCTCGTGGTGCCACGGACGGTTGGGATCCTTCCACGCCCTCCGCTCCCTGCGACTGGCGCGGCGTCGCCTGCTATGCCGGCCGCGTGCGCGAGCTCCGCCTCAGTAGGCTCCAGCTAGGAGGCTGGCTAGGCGACTCGCTCGGCGACTTGCATGAGCTTCGCAGGCTCAGCCTCCACTCCAACGTCCTCAGCGGTTCCATCCCACGGGCGCTCTCTCGGTGCTCTCTCCTACGCGCCGTCTACCTGCAGTACAACTCCCTCGCGGGCGACCTCCCCCCGGCGATCCTGAAGCTCACCAACCTCCAGGTCCTCAACATCGCACACAACCTCCTCTCCGGCGGAATCCCCGGCGACATGCCGCCGAGCTTGCGGTTTCTCGATTTGTCGTCGAACGAGTTCTCCGGCGAGGTTCCGGCGAACTTCTCGGCGAGCTCCCACCTTCGAGTCGTCAACTTTTCGTACAACCGGTTCGTGGGTCGAGTTCCTTTCGGTTTCGGAGCGTTGCAGGAGCTCGAGTACTTGTGGCTAGACTCCAACCTCTTGTTCGGAACTCTTCCGTCGGCGATGGCAAATTGTTCCTCGCTCGTGCATTTGAGCGTCGAAGACAACATGCTTCAGGGATTGCTTCCGGCGACTATTGGGACGATCCCGAAGCTTCAACTTCTCTCTCTGACGGTCAATAATCTCTCCGGTTCAATTCCTTTTTCTTTGTTCTGCAATGGTTCAGTTGACTCGAGTTCCCTGAGGATTGTTGGGTTGGGGTTTAATTCTTTCACGGGAATTTCCCGGCCGCCAAGTGAGAAGTGCATTACTTCTCTGGAGGTTTTGGACCTTCACGAGAATCATGTACAGGGTGTTTTTCCATATTGGTTGACCTATACGTCAACGTCATTGAAAGTAATTGACCTTTCTGGGAATTTTTTTACTGGTATTTTACCTGTTGGTATTGGAAATCTGTCAAGACTGGAGGAGCTTAGGTTGGCTAATAACTCTCTAAGGGGAGTGATTCCGACCGAAATTTCGAAATGCAGCTTGTTGCAAGTCCTCGATCTAGAGGGAAACCAGTTTTCGGGCCAGATTCCGGGGTTTTTGAGTCAGTTGAGTAGCTTGAAAGTGATTTCCTTGAAAGAGAACATGTTTGCCGGTTCGATTCCACAGGGTCTTGGAAGCCTTTTGGGGCTCGAAAATTTGGATCTTAGCACTAATAATCTGACTGGAGGTGTGCCGGAAGAGCTAATGCAACTCAAGAATTTGAGTACTTTGAATTTGGGCAACAACATGTTCTCAGGTGAAGTTCCTTCCAGTATTGGGGAGTTGAAGGGTTTGCTAGTTTTGAACTTGAGTAATTGTGGATTTTTGGGAAGTATCCCTGGGAGCGTCGGGAGTCTTATGAGATTAACGACTCTGGACTTGAGTAAACAAAATCTCTCTGGGCAATTGCCAATTGAAATTTTCGGGTTGCCGAGTTTGCAAATTGTTGCCTTGGAAGAGAACAGTTTATCTGGGGATGTTCCTGAAGGTTTCAGCAGTTTAATTTCTTTGCAATATCTGAACATCACATCGAATTTGTTTCGCGGCACAATTCCAACTACTTATGGATTCCTTCAGTCATTAGTTGTTCTCTCCATATCTGGAAACAATATTTCAGGTCCAATTCCAGTAGAGCTTGGTAACTGTTCCAATCTCGAAGTACTTGAACTTCGTTCAAATAGATTCAAGGGTCAAATTCCAAGCAGCTTCTCTCGCCTCTCTCATTTGAAGAGGCTTGACTTGGGTCAGAACAATTTAACAGGAGAAATTCCTGAGGAGTTGTCTCAATGCTTCTCTTTGACTACTCTGTTATTGGATTCAAATCACCTTTCAGGCCATATACCCGATTCTTTATCAAAACTACTGAACCTAACCTCATTGGATCTTTCTTCAAACAACTTGAGTGGAACAATTCCAACAAATCTTTCAGCAATACCAGGATTGGTGTACTTAAATGTATCACACAATAATCTTGAGGGAGAGATTCCACAAGCATTGGGTTCTCGATTCAACAATCCTTCTTCATTTGAAATGAATGGAAAATTATGTGGCAAGCCCTTGGCTCAAGAATGCCCAAATGTGACTACCAAGAAAAGGAAAAGGCTGATACTTTTCATTGCTTTAATTGTAGCTGGAGCTTGTGTTTTGGCATTATGCTGCTGTGGTTATGTGTACAGCCTCCTGAGGTGGCGAAAGAAACTTAGAGGAGCAGCTGGGGAAAAGAAGCGAAGTCCTCGTACAAGCTCAGGAGCAGAAAGGGGCCGTGGAAGCGGAGAAAACGGAGAGGCAAAGCTTGTCATGTTCAAGACCAAGATAACATATTCAGAAACGCTAGAAGCAACTAGACAGTTTGATGAGGAGAATGTACTAAGCCGGGGAAGATATGGGCTTGTCTTCAAAGCCTCGTTTCAAGATGGGATGGTCCTTGCGATACGTCGCCTCCTCAATGGATCGATCAATGAGCGAACATTTCGTAAAGAAGCGGAAGCACTAGGCAAGATCAAGCACCGCAATCTGACAGTCCTGCGTGGCTACTACGCTGGACCACCAGACATAAGGCTCCTTATTTACGATTACATGCCTAATGGTAACTTGGCTACTCTCCTTCAAGAGGCATCTCACCGGGATGGGCATGTTCTCAACTGGCCCATGCGTCATCTCATCACGCTTGGAGTTGCTCGAGGGCTCGCTTTCTTGCACTCAATGACCATGGTTCATGGTGACTTGAAGCCTCAAAACGTGCTATTCGATGCAGATTTCGAATCCCATCTATCAGAGTTCGGTTTGGACCGTCTGGTCTCAGCCACCACAGCCGAAGCCTCCACCTCGGCCACTATAGTGGGCACGCCCAGTTATGTGTCACCTGAGGCGACACTATCCGGGCAATTGACAAAGGAGTCGGACGTGTACAGCTTCGGGATCGTCCTATTGGAAATACTGACCGGGAAGAAACCGGTCATGTTCACTCAAGATGAGGACATTGTGAAGTGGGTAAAGAAGCAATTGCAAAAGGGTCAAATTTCAGAGCTAATTGAGCCTGGTCTGCTGGAGCTGGACCCCGAGTCATCAGAGTGGGAAGAGTTTTTACTGGGAGTCAAAGTGGGACTTCTTTGCACAGCAACAGATCCACTCGACAGACCATCCATGGCTGATGTTGTACTCATGCTTGAAGGGTGTAGGGTTGGACCTGATATTCCCTCTTCAGCTGACCCTACTTCTTTGCATTCCCCTGCATGACAAGGGGAACAAAACAAAGAAAGAAGGTCATTGTTTCCTTTCTGGTAAGAAAAATCTTTATTTTCTTCCAAAGCACTTTACAAATTCTTACGAAAAATCATCAATCATATACACATTTGGTTGCTGGATTGAGTGATGTCGTTTTTCAGCTAGAAGAGTACCCAAGATGGACAGCTGTGCTAGTTCAGAACCACAGTATATATTCGTGGGGAGACTAATGGATCAGTGCTAAAGCACAGGTTTGTGTTTTCCACCTTTGCTAGAATGTTTCTTCTTTTTCATCGAGGGGGAAAAAGGAGATGCTAGATTCGACATCCAAAGAAATCCCCCATGCTACTTTGAAAGAATATCTAGCCACTATGCTTGCAGCAGTTATAGACTTCTAATTATGGCCAATAAAATACTAATTTACCCTATGTATTTTCGCCTATTTGCTTTACCTAATTTTGTGTTCTGATTATGTGCTGAAATAGATGCTTGGTGTAAACAGGTTTTGTGGCTTCCTTGTAAAGGATTCCCAATTTCACCCATTGTTATGCTTCTTTTTTTGGCAAATACTATACTGATACCATATCTTTTCAGGCTGAGTGTTACCATTGTCTATTTGATGCTGCTATCAAACTTCATCAGATGGGTTTAGATTGGTTATCTCCAAATAACGGTCCTCCAGTATGGCAAAAGAACATTAGCTGATGGTGGAAGGCTGGAATAATTGGGTCTAGTCTTCAAATGAAGCCACTCCCAGTATAGTAGTCATGGAGATCTAACTTGCATCGTTCTTGTTTTCTTTCCTTTATTCTCCTTCGTTCGTTTAAATTTGTTTGCCAGACTTGAATGAGAGCTTCTGGACTACTCTGGTATAGCGAAATATATCAAAAGTTTCTCTCTTTCATGTATAGGAACAGAAAGAGAAAAAAAAGCACATGGTGATATATTGCGATATCTGAATCACTAGGATTTGATAAGCCAACAGAGATATTATTTGTGTCTGATATCTATCAAGAAGCTGTCGCTGCAAAGAATGCAGGTATATATGTCCATTAAAACGTCATACATTTTTCGACCAAAAAAAGGGTCATACATTCAAACCTTTTGCATGAATTCGACATGGATGGTGCTTATGAGGTGTAAGGCCTCCTTTTGAGTCTTTTGAATGCTCAAGGTGTCTGAAAATCAGTCTTATAAACATATTATTCACTGGAGTTGGAAATAGATAAGTTCAAATTCTCGTCTGAAAGATTTCACTAGACTGGTAAGATATTTCCAGCCACCACAGTGAAACTTTACTTTTTTTTTAAAAAGGTCTCAATTAGCAGATACTTCTAGTACCAATGAAATCATTTGGGACATGCAACCACAGACCTTTGAGAGAAGTTTTCGTCTTTGTTTTTGTTTTTATGTTTTATTTTTGCTCAAGACCTTTGTACAGAAATCGAATTATTTTATTAGCCAGGCAATGACAATATGGCATTTTCCACCATCTATTCAGAGTGCTGATGAGGTTTTTTTTTTTTTTTTTTTTTTTTTTTTGGGGGGGGGGGGGGTCAGTTGGAATGAAAGCAAGTTACTGCAACTTCATGTTTTCAATATACACTAAAAGAAAACCGCTTAAGTGCATGCACTTATGCATTTTCTCGTCCAAAATGTCAAGTCAGATTGAGCATTACCCGAAAATCGCCTTGCCACGTTCCAGTCCATGTTTGCTCTGTTTGTTTTGTGTCTGTCTGGTTTCTCGGAACTATGGCGAAGATTCACCGTGCTAAAACATTTCAATCTTGATCAATGCGTGTAGGCCTTTGGGTGATCATCTCTCTGTCCAGCCTAGAAGTGGACCTCTTCCAGAAATTAAATCATGGGAAAGAGTCTGGCTTGGTTGTCCTGAATCTGACTTGGATAAATGGCTTATCCATTTTGGTGTTATTCTTCTCATCTATCGGTTTATCGATCAGATGTGTAGTTTGTGTATTCCTTTCCACTCACTATAGCTAGTTAGCTGCATATTTTTCTGTTATCGTGTACCCCGACAAGGAAACCTCTTTACTGTCTTTCTCTCGTGCTGACAATAGACCTAGTTTTGAGGAGAAAATTGTCAAAAAAAAAGTCCGAATCATTTGGCACTTTTACCAATTCAATCCTATTAGCCGGAAATCAGCCATTATGTCACACTCAAGTCCCACTTGTTAATGGTATTGTCCGCTTCGGACCGCAACCCGCACGATTTTGTTTTTATGGGCTAGCCTTATTGCAAATTAAGGATAAATGCCACACATATATAGCACTTCACCTCACCACACTCAGGCCGCTCCTTGTTCAGGCTCTCTATCCCGTCCTCGTCAGACCTGGTTGTTACACTTGTAACCCTGTCGGCCATTGGCAGAGGGCCGCAAAGCCCTCTCCGGCCGCAGGGTCACGGCGAGGCCGCCTAGCCAGATGTGGAGAGGGCTCACAATGCCCTCGAAAAGGCAAAAAAATAAAGAAAAATAATTTTCATTTCAAAAAATACTAAAAATTATTCACGTCAGTGTTGGTGGTGTCCACGTCAACAATTTCTGGCCAATAGGACTAAAGTTTTAGGACTTATTCGGCAAACTTACAAAGTTTAGAACTGAATTGACAAAATGTATAGGACTTTTTTTGACAAATTTCCCTATTTTTTTAGGAATATATACACATTGCATTATTCTCGTACAGGGAGAACAGAGCACAGCCAAAACCAAAAGGACATGGAGTAGTTATCTCCCTATCCGAAAAGAGAATAGCGTCGCAGGCAAACTTAAATTGATCGTGCATATAGCCACACATTCTAGTCTAAGCAATTTGTCATAGAAATGTTCCAGCTAGTAACGCTGCTATGTTCCTTAACACCTCTCTCTCCCCAATAAAACTTGAATAAATGTCAGAGTAACGTCGCACCAAAAGATTGTGTTTTGTGTTTTCTGCAGGATGAAGATCCTCTCGGACAAAAGAAAAAATGTTTTTTTTTTGTTGGACAATGACCTGGTGACATCGCTCCGTAACTTTGTAATGAGAGAGGGGCAAGCACATGAGATGCATTTGATTTCCCCCGTTGCATTTTGATGAGGTTGCCTTATTCTGCTTGACGTTCAGCTCGAGATGTGCTATCAGTCTTTGGGTAACTGGTTTGATCCTCCTTGAGCGGAAGGTTTTGCAGTGCATTTGCAATGCTCAACATGGACGTTGTGGCGACGCAGATAGTTGTCGCGCCGCTATCCTTGGTGTCCCAAAGTTATCATCAGTTCCTAAGTGCACCACTCTGCGAATATGAGGCGATCGTTGAGTCATGTTTCGGTCGAGCCCATGTTGCTCTTGAAGAGAAGACTACGTTTGTGACTGTTTGAAGACCTTTCGGTGATTTCCTGTAATATGTTAAGGAAGTTTTACTGTCATAACCTTCATGGTTGTCCCGGAACACCTATCGATAGATCAAAACGATAAAAAAGGCTCGAACAGTGCAACCATCAAGTTCAGAGATGGATATGCAGAACTTGAGGGGCTCAATGTTACCAATGCTATCGAGGTTTATCGATTTCACCTGGCCGTGCTGGATTAGTAATGTATTATACTTTTACACCTCTGGTGCGATGGAACCTCCGTTGTGACCACGAAATTTATTATATGATACGAGATGAAGCTATCATTTTGTGAAGAAGCAATCGACAATGAAGCTTTGCTTGTCCAATAAAACAGGTGAAGACAGACTGTTAAACCTGCTGAGACGGTATGATCTAAGGGAGCACTTGATTTTCCTCTTTATGCATCCTTTACAGTTCCTCAGAAGTCCTTCAGAAATCACTCCTCAATACCACAGATTTTTTTCAGATACAATGTTAGTATTTCCAGAGAGAGAGACCATGGCTCTGGAGCACTTAATGTAGGGAAGAGCTGCAAAAGCTTCGGTTCAGCATCTCGGGGAGACTTTCTCGGTGCCGGGTGCAAGTAAAACCCCTCATCAGCTACGGCCTTCTCCTCCTCGGACAAAACTCCCGAAGGAGATGATGATTTGTTAAAAAGGTCTTCCCTCAAAGGCGTGACGGGGCTAAGCACGAGCTTATCTGGAAAATCGAGCGCGCTCGGCGACAACATCTCCGCCGTGGATCCGGATGACAAGGACCTGGGAGTTTTCCGAGACGAGTTGCCGGGTACAACGGTGTTCATGACGACACTGTTGCTGAGATTGTTCCTCCTCTCATACAGCTTGAAACCTTGCTTCCTAGGACTACTTGTGGGAGGAGGTTTCACGCTTGCTGAAAGCGGAGGAGGCAGCCCCGGATCTTGGATAGCGGTCGAGGTTTGTTTCGCAGTTTCGGGCGATCCAGTGAGCATCTGCACTACTTGCTTAAAGGTGGTGGCGTCTGCTTGGACAAAGGTTGTCGGGTGCGGTAAGACGGGCTCGGGAGTGAATTGTTGGGTGGAACTTTGGGCCACCCTATTTGTTGGGAGCGCGTAGTGAAAGTCCAATACTTTTTGCCTGGAAAGATCGTCAAGAGAGAGCCCAAGTCTGAGCCCGTCAATATATCCAGTTTGACCCACTTTTACTCAAAAGCTTAAGCCAATGAGTGCCAATGAGTTATGGGCCAACTTGGGTATATTAACCGGCTCAGTACCATATCAATTCTCCTATGTGGGACTTTTCTAACCCAACTCACACATGCATCCTAAATATCCAGTTTAACTCACCTTTACTCAAAAGCTTAAGTCAATGAGTTATGGACCAACTTGTGTATATTAACTGGCTCAGTACCACTTCAATTCTCCTATGTGGGACTTTTCTAACACAACTCACACATGCATCCTAACAACTAATTACTAACAGCAGTAGTAGAATACAGCTCTGATACCAATTGTTGTGCGGAACAAGCGATCGATCAAATGAATAGACAGAACAAGAAAAGTAAATCGGACACCAGATGTACGTGGTTCGATCGTAAAGACCTATGTCCATGGGGAGTGCAGCAACGAATTCCACTATAGAACGAGCGATACACGGAGATTATAGATCACTCGAGTTACACAAACACACTCTTGGTGTTTCTCAAGCCCCAATTACATTCAAGAACGCACACAGTGTTTAGTCCCTAATTCCTAGCGAAATAATCTCTCAATCTCGCAAAGGAATTAAAATACAAATCTAATCGGCTTCGATACTTGAATTCTTGATGTAATTTCGTGAACAAATGAAAATCCAATGCCAAGCACTCGTTTATAAACGGCGCTTCAAGAAGTCCCTCTTCCAAGCACTAAAAAATGACGCTTCAAGACTTCGTGTCTTCGTTCTCCACGTACGAAGACCTGCTGCGACCAACTCAGAATAAACGGTGCTCTTCTCTTAAGAATTCTCTGCACACTAGACCCATCCTCCAAAACCACGAGCATATATATAAGTATATGTCAACCCATGGACCACGTGAAAACCAGAAAAGAAATCCCAAGCAATATTCGGATAACCTCTTCAAGCTTGGTGTTTCCTTCTTTGACCAAGTCCACGGTGGACTTTTCAAAATTGTGCAAATCTCCAGCGTAGATTCCCTTTTGTTTTTTCTTTTTGTTTTTTTTACACGATCAAACCCATGTGCAATCGGTTTCGTAGAATTTTATCCAATCTTCCCGAAGGATGTTCACCGCAAGATATTATATCTTACCGATTTCGGATATCCGTAAAATATTTGATTCGGAATATTCTCAATCTCGCTTCGACTCAAACTCGAGACATACTCTAACACCATTGTTGGTGCTGCAACTCATGGTGCTTTCACAATGGCGCGGTGATGTTTAAGGAGCTTAAGGAACGGAGAAAACAAGGTTTAACAAGAAACAAGTGAATCAAGGAAGAAGAGCCGTACTTACTTCTACTTCAAGAAACAGCATAAATCACAGAGGAATCCCCCATATGTTTCTTACAGCGTAGTTAACATTGTTTACAGTCTCCGATGTATAATGAGTTCATGCAGCATTTTCTATAGAAGTGTGGAATTTGAATGTAGATCAAGGGTTATCTTGCTTTATGTGACTTAACTGTCCTTAGAAATTTGTTGATTTTGAATTTTTTTTTTATTTCCCTTGTCTGTGTGCAACCAATTTCATTGTCTTGTTCTTCTTTCATCTACTTAAATCCTGCCACATCCAATCTAAAATCCACGTGAAGTAACACTGTTAATGCAAAACCCGGAGTGGCCATGACCGCTCGGCCCCAGACAAAACTCAAGCGGCCATGGCCAAGAGCTTGAGAAAGCTCAAACAACGGATTGCAGTGACAAGAACTAAGATTAGAAAATTACCTAAAAATAGCAATACCAAATGCAACAAAGGAAATATATACTAACAAGTAACAAACGAAACTTACAAGACTAATAAAAAATAATAATAGGAAAAAAGAAGTTGTCTTGATATTTTTAATAAGGGTGAAGTCGGCCCCCTCATCTTGTGACCCTGTCAAAACTTCTCTGTCCAAAGAGTCTATCATTTAAAGTCAGAAACTGCGAATCCATTTAGCATCCATATGAGCTTTGACCAATATAGACCCATACATGATTACTTAGCCCATCAAAATGGGTTAAGAAATGTATTTATGATTCATTTTGACAGTTCTCATCTGAATCGAAAGGGGGGAAAAAAAGACCACTCATTTTTTCCATTCCACGCGAAGATTCATTGACATAAAAGTTGCCTCCGCTTTGTACATATCATTGTGTTTATCAAAGTCCAATCGCACCATTATACAATACAGACTCATACATTCTTTATGAAAAAAATACCTGCAGAGCAATTACTAATCTTTGCCGGCCGGATTCATCACCAGAGATTAATTAATAAATTGGTATTTCTTTTTTCTTATGCCTAGAGCTTTCAAAAAGGATATGGCAAAGATCCACCGTCCTCAGACTTATCGACTGACAATGCAGCAGCTCAAAGCTAATGTCCAGCACATGCTTTAGCTTGAAAACAATGTAATCACTTGCATTGCAGCTCAAATCATGGGGTTCGTGGGGCTCGAGACTCTGAACTCAGGCTGTAGAATATAATTCCTGCTTCTTGACTGGCATTAAAAATGTCAGCAGAAGCAGATAACTTAGCCAAAATGTCATATGAAGTTTCTGCATTTCAAACTCAGTACTATAACACAGTTAATTGCTGCATACACATTCATGATCTAGTTCTTTTAATCTGAAGCTTACGAGGCAAAACCATACTGATTTTAGTCTCCAATTTGTACTTTGTCGACCAAAATATTTATGCAATGACGAGTCACTGTTGATTTTTGGAGTATCATAGTAGGCTTTATATTTGGGAGCCAGTCAGATTCACTGTGGCCTTGTATGTGCTCTATCTATCATTGACTCCTATTGACTTCAAAAATGCCAAAACATCCATAACCATTTGAATTGTGAATAAGCTCGTCAACTTGTCATGTAATAAAATATATTCCCCCACTGAAAAACAAGCCAAGAGGTGCGCTGTGCACACACTGCCCATCTCATTTCAAAGCGATCTGGTTCTTCAACCCAGGGGAGTGGCACAGCAAATAGCATACCTCTATATACAACTCGATACCAACCTGTGAAGTGCAAATGACTGGTGAACGAGTCACAAGACGGTGCAAGAATGGTAAGAAAACCCTGGGGGGAGTCGACTAAATGCCTAAAGATTTCTTTGTTTCGCCAGTGGTGAAGCTATTCCCAACCGCAATATGAAGTCACTCTCTTGAACAGGGAAGCAGAAAACAAAGCAGTTGGAGGTCATCAGAGTGTCCGGGCCACTGTCTTGAACTCATTCAAGCAAGACTGCAGAATTTTCTGTCGTTTCTGAAGAGATTGTCTTTCATTCTGCAGATCATCAATAGCACCAGGTGCCACAAACATGTCCATGAACTTCTCATCATTCACAGCAAACAAATCCAATCCCAGTGATACCACAAGCCTTTCCCGGCTGTGAGAGTAAACAGCATAACAGATAATCAGTTGGTAATTCAAAGCATAAATGAAGTCAGAAAAGGGGACATGCAATTATATTGCTCATCATCTGAATGGAGGACTCGCAAGGTTGATGAACTTAGGAACCTCCTAGAAAGTAAAGCATTAATTATGATAGATTAAGTCAGTCGGATAATTTCAAAATTGAAGAGGTGCTAGTGCAAAAAAAGAGCTAAGGAGGTAGCTTGAGACCAAAAAAGAGCTCTTTAAGTGGGAACTACTGAAATTATCCAAGATGGGAGCTTCTGATGCTGAAGATACCAAGATGCATGGAAAAAACACTGCCCAAAAACTGATGATTTCACTAGTTGGTGCCATTTTTAAACAGAGATTAAATGTAGTGTTGAATACACTGAGTAGGTCAAAGGCAGCAAAAAATTGGTCCGAATTTAGTCGAAATTAGTACTGATAAAGAGAATACCCGCGCTAGCTTATTTCATCAGATTTTGAAAGCTTACCAAGGGGTCAAAAATCCAGAGTTCAGAGCTGAGGTCACACTTCGCTCGACAAGGACTTCCCGGATTCGTGCAAAATGCTGGGCAGCAGACAAACAGATTTCAGAGTAAGCTGAGCCTGGTCGTGAACATGCATCACCATTGCCGAATAAAATTCCTCCATTTTGAGCTCTCAAGTGCTCCATATGTCTGCCATTGCCTGTTAATCTTGAATTTCGTTTTCTTGGCCCAGCCTCTACATAGTTTCCCACTTCCTTCTTGACCACATTAATGGCCATATCACATGGTTGATCAGGTGATGGAGTTTCCGGAATGGTCATTTGGCTTTCGCGAAGAGCTTCTCTCCCATCTGTGCCTTTCCCTGGGGTGATTTCTGATGTGCTCTTTTCAGGAGGTATGTTCTCTTGATCTCTCATTGTCTCATCACGGGGTGGTGCCCCTTTTTCAGATAAATCAAGAAATAGTGAAACTGAACTTTGGTTTAGTTTAGAAACTGACGTCCCACTCGAGCCAAAACCACATTGGAAGTCGTTTTCATAACAGACCTCTGAATATGAGCTTGTAACTGAATTGAGGTGATGTTGAACTAATTCCTTACACTGTTTGGAAATATCCTTTATGAAGCGATAGTAAGCATGCCTTAAAGCAGCATGGAAACCAACATATCCCTCCATATTTCCATCTTTCCCAGTATCTGCTGAATCAGATAAAGGCCACGCAATCTTAGAAGTCAAGTTTCACTCAGATATAATTGCTAAATGGAGGTCATGAAAGATGTTGGACTTTATTTATTCCCCTAGGAGATATAACATCTCTCAACTGCATATATTACTTAAGTAACTTCACTTTCCAATGAGCGCACATCTAGTTAAGATGAAACCACTTAGGACTAGAATGTGTGCAAGAAGCAATGCAACAAAAAATGATCTATAACTTTCTCTTGCCCAGCATACCACAAGCGAAGCCTGATTATCAAAATCTAAATAGGAAGACTTACATTTAAGTTGAGTGAGAAAGAAACTAGAAAAACAAAAGAACCGCTCATTATTTTCTTAATTTTTCAAGCTAAGAGGGAAAAACAAAGAAGATATAAGATGTGCTATATCTTTCTAAGAGTAAATCTACTTAGCTCTAGAAAAAGAATGACACCACAGAACTGTCGATTGATGTTCAGATGTCAAGTTCAGGTTACAAATTCATGTCAATTTGTGTCACTGCAAAACATTTATATTTCATATCAAATGTGCTAAAAATTTTGTTCATTTTGGATTCATGTCATTTTCGAATTCACTAATATTTGCTTTGATAAACATGCCAAGTTGCGTCAATTCTAGCTTCTCTACGGTTTTATTATAATCCTAGCTTAAAAATAAAAACAGCAGTATTGATAAAAAATAAAAACGGCACAGCTTCTTACAGTCTGAGTCACTGCCGCGATTTCTCTCAAGAGCAATATCAAACAGATTCAATAAAACAAAGGCAAGCCTTTCACAGGCAGTTTCCAGTATAGGAGCAAGCCATGAGCGAGCAGCAGCACGAGCAATCTCTGCAGCTGCTTCTGAAAGTCCTCTGCCCCTACCTCGTCCAGCATGGGCGAGCAATATATTTGCCACCTGCAACAAGTCAAGATACTTTACAGTTTACCCTTTGAAGTTCATATATTAAACTTCGTGCCAAAATGCTCAATGATCTTAGTGCACACTATATACATCTATCCTGATGCATACCTTCTCCCTTGACAATGGAGGGCATTCAATCGAATAGGCGGCACATCTAAATTCATGCATGACCCTCTCAAAGGCAGCTCCTCCGTAGAGCCGAAGATTAGCATTGGCAGGTCTGATATCTGCCGTAACACCAGGCCAACTTCCCACACCACTCTGCGACTGCTCCTCAATGGTTGTTTTGCCCCATTGCTCTGGGGCAGGATCTGCCGCTCCATCAAGCAAAGCTCCCTTCAACAATTAAAAATAATTTTGTCATCGTTTGGATCAGTAAACTAATAAAGTAAAAGAAAAATACGCACAGAAATAAATCATCAGCCATTGTTTAAAGAAAATCGAAAATTTAGATATATCAAAAGTTGTTAATAGCAAAAGAACAGAGTAAAATTCATTGTAGGCTTTTGTATGTCGACATTTTGCAACCAAAAAAAAAAAATATTTGAGAAAGTGGGGAGTTCCATATATGCTCACCACGTGATTGCCGATAGAAGCAGCATATATCATTGCAGACCTCCTCAGATGAGTGACGTCGGAAGTTGCTTGTATCTTTGAGTCCATCCTGGATAGATCACCTGTAACTTCATTGCAACGCTGCTCAAGCAAAGCTAGGGTTGCAGGTGCGGCTTCTTTGTATCTCTTCTGAAGCTCGAATTCCAAGTACTCTCTCAAACAACCAAACCCAATGTGGCTCTTGAACTTTTCTTCATCAAATCCTCCCTTGATGCCTTCACGTAAATGACGCAAGACCTGTTCATCCACTTGGGAGATTTGCCGACGAAATTCCTCATTTGAAACGGTGGACCTATCCTTTGGTAGGGCAACAAAAAATGGACGCGTATTTTCTCCAAGATATCCACTAGCACTCAAATATCGGTCCACCTCCCACCGGTCACTGAACTCCTGATACATTTTAGCTAAAATGTCAAATCTAAGTATCTTAGAAATTCACCATTTCATGGTGTTTCCTCATAATACGTCAACTACTAGTACACAGGAAGGAAGAAAATGACTAATCATGAGGTTGACAAGTTTCTGGATTGTAACATGAAGAGCAGAAAACCTTTGGCAAAGCAACTGCAATTTTCATGGTTTGAATTTATACTGCTTTCATGAACTCATAATTCATTCTTAGTTAATCGTTTGCCATACTTTGCAAATAATGCTGGAGGTGGAAAATAATGTGGTCACATACCTTGAGACGATTATCGAATTTTGAGACAACGATCACTGTCCTTCTGAAACATGGGTCTATTTCACGAATTGCATCCAACCACAATGATGAGCACCATTCAACACTACTTTGTTGAAGGAACACCAGAATTCTATGAGGAGGACTAGCCAATGACTTAACCATTTGAAGAATCTCATCCGGGGTGCTATCCGGCTCTCCCTTCTTTGCCTGCAGTGAAGTTACGGAATTTCATGTAAAAACATAGGCATGGTTGTTTGTTTGCATTGTTCATCATGGTTATGATGTCCTATGCCTGACATAATCAACATACCTTAAGAACAAAACCAGGGGTGTCAATAATTGTAAGATTTGGACAATGAGCATATTCAGCTCTCATCACAATTGGCTTAGATGATACCGCAGTCTTGGTCTTCTTCAAGAGTACTTCTGTTCGAGATCTTAAAATGTCTGCGATAGTAGATGATGAAACAACTGGGCTTCCATATTCTTCAGAATCCTCCTCCTGCCAACCACACTTGGAGAAATTCAATAAAGTTGCACAACAGCCACTCCAACCCTTTCAGTGTGCATAAATATGTAGTTACTAGTTTTGCATATGAGACTGATATACATTCTTGAACTCAGAAGATGACCATGTACAAGAAAAATTGTCCAGATTGCTCCACTTTATGTGAGCACGACGTGTTTGTGAACTTAACATCCAGACATCAGCCCAATTGGAAGAACTGCATTAGACCAATTGACAATAGTCTAGCAAATGAAAGGACCAAATATCAAAAGTTGCTCAACTCCCCACCAACTTACAATGACAGCAGCCGCTGTAGGATTATTTTGAATGCACTACCAACAAAACCATCCCAAACTATACATCTGACGTCTGAATGAAAAGTTAAGAGAAGAGATTGCCCAGATTCATTTCACTAGAACTGAAAGTCTCGCTACGTCTAGACCACCTAAGCAATTCATCCGACAAAACTAGACCTGGAATCGGCAACGCGGCTCGAGCGCTGAGGGGTCATGGACCATTTGCAGAATCAGGGGTCTGCGGGTTCCCATTTCGACCTCGCGGACATTGAATCGAAACCCAAGCAGAGCCTCGAGGAGCGAGCTCTTGCCATCTGACTGGCCGCCCAGGGCGACTATCTCCGGAATAGGGAGCTTCTCGCCGAACGCGACGGCGGCAGCCTGTAGACGATTGTAGGCCTCGAAGCGAGAGGTGGAGGAACGAGCGGAGGACGGGTCGAGCGGGTTGGGGTTATGGAGGGATCGCTTGGGGTGAGTGGACTGAGAAGAGGGAGTTTTGGTGGGCGTGGTGAGGAAGGTGTTGGTGGCCGCCATGGACGAAGCAAATGCAGAGAGAGAGAGAGAGAGAGAGAGAGAGAGAGGAATTTGAAAGTGTTAAGAGGTCGATTATCGCAGAGAGGAGGGGGAAGAGGAGAGCGTCAATGGAACTTTGAATTTGAAAGGAAAACGTTGAAGTCTTGAAGAGAAGGAAGTGTTGGGCTGGGCTTGTAAGATCGGTCTTCTTGGGCAGCATGTGGGCCTGTAAGATTGGTCTTCGTGGGCCGCATGTGGGCCTGTAAGATTGGTCTTCGTGGGCCGCATGTGGGCCCCGAACGGCATTTTTAGCAATTCATTCTTCTCTCTCTAGTATTGTCCTCTGTGTTTTGGTAAAAAATTTCCGATGAAACTTTATCAATTCTCAGTACATCGTATACCAAAGTTTTGATTTATTTAAGGATATAAGTGCGAATTTCCTACCGTAACGATTTTTTTGTTCATTTTTGTCTAAAATATGATATATGATAACACATGCAAACCACAGAGGGTGGCACTGTCAGGAACAGGAATCACAATCATGCATGCAAAGAAGCTGAGAAATCATCAAATTAATGGCATCTTCTTCTGGAAATCCTAACAATTCTTAGCATGATATTGAGGAAATCCACAGGCAGTCCAGTACTTTCCTAACCAGCAAAAATGTCAACAAAAAGGTACATTGCAATATGATCTTCAACATCCACAAGTTGCTGGACAACCAAGCGCAATTTCGCCGAAACAAGTATTAGTTCACTATAGTCAAAATTTGAAGAGACCGAGTTGCTCGACGATTATGACATTTTAGTCCATCCCGCAGAGGGGACAAAACAAAATTACCTCACAGTTTGCTACAAGAGATCTATGAAACCGGATGTTCATCGCTATACTTTGCTAGCGGTATCGCTGCTTCAGTTAGTATAGTAGTATCCTAAAACTAGCAACAGAACTGCAACAGCAACAGCAACGGGAGCAACGTAAACCCAGTAGTTGCTTGACTTCTTCCGCTTGAGTATTGCCTTTGGGAGCGATTCCCCGCCTTTTGTACGAATCCTGTGTCTGACCGGATTCTCCTTGGTGAACTTGTCCTTCGCAGGAAGGACGGCCTCAACACCTGAATCCACCTCCATTTCAACTGATTCTTCAGGTACTTGAGCAGCTTCATCCGAATCAGTAGCAGGAGCAGATGTAGCCGCTTTCTTCTTTGCCTTCTTTTCCCGTTCCTGTAGATACCCAGAAAAACACCAGTCAATCTTAACCTCTAAGTAATACCTGAAGCAACATATGAGATATCAGGAAGTGAATAATTTTCCTTGATTTTCTTTTCGGCTTCCTTTTGTGCTTTTATGGCCGCTTTGGCGGCATTTTTCTCCGCCAGCTTCTTCTTCCTCTCCATAGCCTGCTTAGCTTTAGCAATCTCCTCCTCTCTTTTCATCTCTTTCAGCTTCACCGGATCGACCTCGTTAACCACTGGTGGAGTGGGCTTTGGAGGTTTTTGTGAGTCAGCATTCTCCTTTTCAGCTAGTTCATGATGCTCTGGTGTGGTTTCAATATCCTTTACTTTAGCAACAGTCTCTTTCTGGACATTCTTAACGGTCTCTTTCTGGACCTTTTGTGCGGGAGCAATATTGTGCTGCACCATCGTCTTGGGATCTTCCTTTGCTGCTTTTTTTGCACCGGCCTTGACGACTGACTCTGTTTCCAATGATACTGAATCTCCCACCGCTCCCACTGGTTTCTCGTCCGGGGACCTTGTTCGCCCATCTCTACTCAACTGTCTAAAATCCAGAGAGGATACAATTCTGTTCTCATAATCCTCCCTGAAACTTCTGGGACCATTCCAGAGAGCAAAGAAGTTCTCGACCTAAACAACGAGATGATAAAAGAGAAGAAGTAAGATATGCTTACAACAGCAATTATCTGTGCTAATATCTTCACTTTCAAATAGCATTAGTAGCCAAATTAACAGACCTCAGAACGAGCAATTTCTTCAATGGCTCCGACATCTCTCCTAGCTGCAAGCTCTTTGGCTTGGTTCAAGAGTGTACGATTACGGTAAAAACAGGCATTCTGGAAAAAGAACAGCAAATGTCAGCAGATTGTATACTTTAACTAAATGAGGACATATTAGATACTGAATTCTGGCCCGATTTTTGGTTCATTGATAGATTTGCCAAATCCAAGGCCACACTTTACTACCTTTTTATCCCTTAAAAATCAGTTCAGTGTAGAAAGAAGTAACTGGTATGCACAAGGTAAAAGCGGGACACATATTCAGAGCCAACATATTGTCAAGTTATTAGGTAAACTAATGCAATGTCAAGCTCTCCAGAATTCACTATGCACACAAAGTCACAACCTGCACCTCACCATTACATTTGCCGTACTATTCACTAACAATTGTAGCCTTACTTTATCTGACAAAATACCATGTTTAACTTATATTGGTGTCTTCATCTCCAATACAGGCAAACAGTAACTAGTACTTTGAGTCTATTAAAGAATAAATTATTAGAGTCTTCCTAACTCCACAAGTATTTCACGGCAATGGAAAAGCTTTGCAGGACGATGACAAACAAGCAGCGCTGCTAAAGAAGCATTCTTAAATAAAGCTGCATTCCTAAGAAGTAAATGCCAAGGTAATGCTGAGTAACCTGCGCAAACATGCGGTCAGCAAATATACATTTAGAGGCAGATTAGAGAGCTGCATTTGTGCATAAGCCGCTACAATTTGTACCAACAGCAGATTGCAAGTACAACGATCTAGAGCTTATCTTAGTAAAGAGTAAGACAAATTTTCAGCATAACCAGTTTTCAAACTTTTCATCGATTGGTAACTTCACCGCAGAAGAGACATACGCATTACTTATGATTCTGCAAGTGGAAGAACTCAACGCTGCAAAGAGGAATGAAGGGACAAAAACTGTACCCCTTCGTCACGTTTTCTCCTCAATTCCTGAATAGTTTCGTATGCTTTATCCTTTTTCTGGACAACATTTGACAGCTCATCTTGCAAAGACTTGATTTCCGCATCTATCACCTCCAGCTCTTCCTTAAGAACCTTAATTTTTGCCTTAACCACCTGCTGATCCTTCCTCACCTCATCCAGACCAGCACCTATAAGCTGGATTCACATCACAAAATATAAGTGCGCATCACTTAACAGTGCACAATGACTGCATCTAATAATGAATGGAAAGCTTCAAAAGAGCCTATAGGATTAATTATGATTTCAAACGAGTTACTTTGACTCGGTCTTGAATGGCTTCTTTCTCTCCAACTGACTTTTGAACCTCTGCCTTCATTGCAGCATTTGCAATGACTTTCTCCCGAGTCCCCTCAAGCTGCTTAATCTCCCGTAGAAGTTGCTTCTCCTCTGTCAATGGGATACTCTCATGCTGGATACGGTAATTCAAACTCTGGATCTGCAATAAGCAACCTCACTAAGCATAGAGAGAAAATAGCAAAATAACATACTTATCAACTTTAGTATTATTTGGGTACAAAAAAAAAAAATTAGCATTATAGAGAGTCCGGGATGACTGAACTTAAAATGAAACCTACAAGCAGATTAAGTTCTTCCTCAGATGAGCATAAGCCACTTCCTCGACCACCAGTGTTTGCATAGCGAAGCTTGCCCAGCGCCTCATGCAGGGGCTCCATATCCTTTTTCTTCTCGTCCAAAATAATGTTGAAGTTCCTATTCTCCACCCCCAGAGCTTTCAATTGAGCAATTAGGTCTGCCCTCTCTGACTGCATAGTGGAAACAAAAATCAAACAACTGCAAACAAAAGTGTTCCCACAACATCTATTTCATGTTCTACATGGAGCCACAGTACTTTCGCTTTCCTCCCCAATCAAACAATCGCGGGAAATTCAGTGGAAATATCAACTAATAAAAAAGATACGTGGCATGGAAGGAAAAAACTAAGTGGCGACCTAATTTCATTAGAGAAACAAGGTAAAGATATCACATTTTGGTAAGCTGATGTTGCATAAAAACAGTAACTTAATATACAGAAAAACAGAAATTTGTGAACATTTCGGGTATAGACAATACCTCTTGGCTCTTGCTGCTAAGACTGAAATTAGCAGTAAGGGTTTCGCTTGTATAAAGACCATTAAGTGGAGAAGGAAAAGTTACACCACTATAAGAAATAAAACCTCTCATATTCTCAAAAGGAATTGAGGAAAAAAATCAAGCGGAACACTGTCATTAGTATGCCATTACCATGTGAGATCTGTTATATGCATAAAATACTAACATCAAATCAAGCATAATTTTTATGGCCTATATTTTTCACCATCAAAGTCATGGTAAATAGAGTCATAGCTAAACAAACGTGCAACTATCTAAGTAAAATGCACAAATTTTCTGATTACCCTCTTCTGCCTCAATGTTTCAGTGATCTGGAACCTGGCTACATTCCTCCGCTGAATCTCTTTATCAGCCTGCTCGATTTTGACTTTTATTGATGGGTCCTCATAAGAGCGATACTTTACGATATAGAAAGTGTGGATCCGCTTAGGCGCAGGCCATTCATCAACGGCATCCGTTGGAAAATTCGTTTCCGAAACCTTGTTACCTTCTCCCAAACTGGGCTTCTCCTCGTGCGAACCCAATGTCACAGTCTCGCCTAGCGTTGTGCCCTTATCGAATTGCCCATTTTCCTTCTCGTATGGGACCTCCGTTGGTGCCGGGGCCATCTCGAATCCCGCAATCTCAATAGCCATTTTTCTTTTTCCCCTTGTACTGAGTAGAAAAGAACCAAGATCAACAAAGGAAAAATGGTTTATACGGGCAATGATCAGATCATTGCAACGAATTTCTGGATGTAATCTGTTGGGAGGTTTTACAACATGGATAAAGGGCCGACACATGTAGAGCTTATCTATAGATTTGAATTGACCCTATATGCGCCTTCATCCAGCATTTCAATCAATCAAAATCAGGCATGACAAAGAAACCGATTGGCAAGAACCCGTTCTCAAGCATCGAAACCACCAGTACACAATCCAGGCCGAAAGTTGCCGCCCATGCAAATTGAAATCTAGGAAAGCGAACAAAAGGAACCGGAAAAAATTACTCTTGAAATCTTGAATCTTTGCAACAAGGAAGCAATTAAAATACCCAGAAGAAAAATCAGAATCTTAATGCAGTTGGTGGAGAATCTAGCCCCCAGAACGGCCAAAAAAGAGAGGAGAAAATGATTACCAGGAAGCAGATACAGAATCGAAAGACAACCCCTTTTGAAAAGGGTCCACGAAAATTCCCAGTTTAGGCAAAGTACCTGAGCTGAAAATGATCAGATCTCGTCCTCTTTTCTCCCCTCTCTGTTTCTCTTTCTCTCTCTCCTCAGATTTCAAGAGAGAGACGTGAGGGTCAGAGTTAGGACATCCATGTCTTTAAATAGAGTGGAAATGCTTCTGACCAAAAAAAAAAAAAATTAGAGTGGAAATGCTGCGACTTTAGAGGGAAATAAGGTAATAACACTGTAACTTCCCAAAGCAGTAAAAATAGATGGACGATTTTTGCTTGACGTAAAAATGCGGGATTAAATTTCTGTTTAATAACCTGCCGGCCAAATTCATGGGTTTTATTTATTGTCCCCCACTCAAATCTGGGACCTAATACCCAAAAAAAATCAAACTTTACCATTTATGACAATTATATCCAAATTATTTTTATCTCATAAAAAACCATCAACTTTAACATTTATCTCAATTATATCCAAAACTTTTTTTATCTCATAAAAAATCCTCAACTTTTATTTTTATCTCAATTTTACCGGTTTAATACCAAAAAAAAAAATCTCAACTTTTACTTTTGTCTCAATTCTACTACCGTTAGCCTTCCGTCCATAATCATCATTAGTTAATCCTGCGTGACTCAAGTTTTCTCTCCGAACTTTACGCTGAATCTTTGAAATTTAGAAACAGTAGGTTTTAAAGACAACGAGATTTTAGATCGTTAGTCTAAATATCCTCTGTTACACGGACTCACTATTTCTTGAAATTTTGCCGTGTCGGACACGTGTCGGACTCGGACACGCGTCTGACACGGCTGGACACCGCCGAATTCGTCTCGGACACACGGTCAACGCGTGTCCGAGTCCGAACTCTCGGTCAACGCAATGGACACACGAGGGACTCGCGTGTCCGTCTGGTGGTGCATTGGTGGCTGAGCGAAAGAGTGAGAGATCGGGTCGCTGCAAAGGAGAAGGGAGATCGGGGTTCGGATCTGGCGACGCAGCCGAGTCGCGGCTCCAGAGGTGAAGTGAGGTCGGGGGTCCGTCAAGGTTCGGATTTGGCGACGCGGCTGGGGCTTTGACCGGCGTCGGGGCTCCCGGACGCAAGGGGTCGGACTTGGAGCTCTCGAGATGGGGCTCGACCACGGATCTCTAAGTTTTGGGTCACCAGATCCTCACGGCTAGGCGGAACGGCGAGAGGCGGCTGGCAAGGGAGGGAGCGGCGGACGGTGGGGTGTGGTGAGGTGGTGATGCAGGCGATGGCTGTGGTGGGACTCGTCGGATGAAGGTTTCCAGAAAGAAAGAAGAAGATGAAGAAAGAAGAAAAGAAAGAAGGGAAGAAGAAGGCCTGGGTCTCGTCAAAGAAAGAGAGAGAGAGAGTAAAAAAGGTGGGCCACGAGGAATTTTTTTTTTTTTTGGGAAAGAGGGTGGGCTAGGTCAGTAAAAAAGAAAAGAAATGGGGGAGAGAAAAGAGGGATTCAATAAAATGGGATCTATTAGCTAAAAATCAAATCTCAACATATTTTTATTTTTTGTGAATAATTTTATCAAGCATATATAATACATATAATATATATCGTGTCCCAGCGTGTCAAAATTCTCTATTTTTTTAGAGCTGACGTATCGGCGTATCGTGTCCTGTCGTGTCGCGAGTCGTGTCCCGTGTCCATGTAACATAGTAAATATCTCCACGTCTAGCTATTTTTTGGGGCTGCTGAGTGCCGAAGAGAATATGAAACATGTCGTTTTGAATGATTTTGTATCTCCCGGTAATATGTAAAGGAAGCAAACAACAGAAGAGAAATTTGGGGATTTTTTCGTGTCAGTTTTGCTGAAGTGTAATTCATTAACAACATGAAAATGCTACATAGCATAAACTAATGGAGATAGAATTGGGACAAAAGTAATAGTTTGAGATTTTTTATGAGACAAAAAAAAGAGTTTTGGATATAATTAGGACATATGCAAAAATTGAGAATTGTTTTGGTACTAAGTTGGTAGAATTGAGACAAAAGTAAAAATTTGAGGTAGAATTGGGACAAATGTAAAAGTTGGAGATTTTTTATGAGACAAAAAAAGCTTTGAATATAATTATCACAAATGATAAAGTTGAAGGTTTTTTTGGGTGTTAAGCCCTCAAATCTGGGTTTATTTTGTTATTGCTCCTATTTTACATGGTCCGTTAATTGAAAAAAATAAAGAAAATGAAAGGAGAGAGAGAGAGGGGGGAAAAATAAAACGAAAAATGATTTTCTTCTCCTCACCACCAAAGATGACTTGATAATATGTGTTTTGTCAACTTTTTCAATTCTTTGAATTGCCAATAGACATGTGGGCCTGCTGATAAAGGATTCGAGGATGGGTACGCTACTATCATAGGTGCGAGATTCGATTGCCCTATTTTGGCCGAGCTGTTGTTCGCCACCGTCGACCGCCCTTCGCCGTTCCCGACAGCCACCCTCAACCGCCTGCCGTCGGCCGCCGCTCGATGGAGCTCCAGTCACCAGTCCCGACAACCCTTGCCAAACCCCTAGCCATGTTCCAACCACTGTGGGGTTGTGTCGCCGCGCGTTGAGCCATGAGTTCATCGATAACCGCCGTCACCATCGCTGTTCGTTGTCGCTGTCCGTGCCCTCACAATTGAGACCGCTCGAGCTAGTTAGCTTGTGAGTTGACCCTAATCCTTGGTTAGGGCGCTAATTGCTCCTATGATTAGTTGATTAATCGATAGGGTATTTACGTAAACTTGATTATGACCGGATTAGTTAGGAATTCAGTTTAGGTTAGATGGCCATAATCGACTGAGTTAGTCTGGATAATTAGATTTTATGTGGCTAATTATGGTTAGATGAAATTGATTGGTTGATTGATGATTCGTTAAATGTGGTTTAATCTCGAGCGAGCGATAGATTAGAGACGAGCGAGCGATCGGCGATTTAAATCGAATTGATTAATAAGGACCATTGTACGAATCGAGCTTTATGTTGCTTAATCAGAGTTGAGTGCTCGTAATTGATTCGTGGGCCTTTATTGGATTGATCACCTCTTCGGATGGCTTGATTGATTGACTTGAATATCCATTGGATGTTGATCGTTGTTTGGGGGTTAACCGCCCTATTTGTGATTGTGATGACAATTGGGTAGTCTGCATATGCATATGACCGAGTGTGGAATCAAAAGACATATTTTAGTATGAAAATGACCGTGGGTCGAGTCTTTGAGCACGTCTGTATAAGCATCCAGCCTAAATCAAAGAGAAGAAAACTGATTGATTGACGGGTGTGCTGTATGGTCAAATGAGGGAACGATGATGGGTTTTCCTGACAAGCTCATATTGTGCCAATCGTATGGAACTACATGACTTGCCAGAAGTACGACAATTCATGCGTCGTGCCATCTAGTACGGATTTCAGGGATTGTCAGATGCTAGTCGCAGATTATGATGGATCGACGCTCCGAAAAAGGAATGCCTACTCGTCATGCCATGCAATGGATGCACTGGATACACCGCTTGTAGTAGTCGCTGCCGTGAGGGTAAAGGAGCGTAGCCTGGTTCTGCCGGAAGAGTGTGATATCGCACTAATTGTAAGAGTCGATCACGCCAATCGTGTAGATCCTCTTATTAAATCGCGCCAATCGTGTCGATCATCGTTGATAAATAGACTTATGCGGTGTCCTGTGCATACTTATGGATGCGATGCTTTGTTTGAGTGATTGACTGATATGACAGCTGAGTCGAGTCGAGCATTGCATTATGTATGGCTGAAATCTGGTAAGTGTGCATGTGGATGATTATTATAATGTGACTGTACTTGGTTGTTATATGCGAATACGTAGCTTTGTGATATTTGTGATTAGGATGTTCTAGGCGAATCAGTGTCATAACCGAGCTTAAGCTAAATTCACTGAGATTTATTCTCACCCCGTCGTGGGATAATATTTTCAGGTACCAAGTGATGGAGTTTCGTGGATACCAAGGCATGGATGTGGGACTAATATGTTGAAGTAGATGAGAAGTTAGCCTTACCCGACTGAGTAACCTTTTGAGGTCTTAGCGAACTGCCCCGAAGTATGGGGTTGTGTACATACGTTAGTAGCTTAATAGGATTAAGACTCATATGATGTTATGTATGTATGATTATGATTATCGTGTGATGAATTGCTTTGGTGATTGGCTTCCTACTTCTATATCCCATGTTGAATAATTGTTGTTTGGAAGTTAAGACGCTTCCGCATGCGTAAATAAGTAATAGGCCGATAGTGTGTCTGGGACGCTATCTTCGTGACCTAGTGGCGATTTGGTAAGGGATGTCGCGGGCTCGAGAGTCGGGGCGTGACAACTTAATTTAAATATGTATTAATTGAATTTGAACCAAAACAATGTCTTTTAGCCACGTTAGCGTCATATAGGATTAAAAAAAAAAGTTCACATCTGCATTT
Source organism: Rhodomyrtus psidioides (assembly GCA_021437785.1). Taxonomy (NCBI): domain Eukaryota; kingdom Viridiplantae; phylum Streptophyta; class Magnoliopsida; order Myrtales; family Myrtaceae; genus Rhodomyrtus; species Rhodomyrtus psidioides. Next base: position 677,243 of record JAILYB010000134.1, on the reverse strand, counting down.
TTGTTAGCCAAATTCGACGAAATTAACAAAATGACTAGATATCATCAATATACAAGTTTTAGGATTTGATTGCATTTTTTTTTTTAGGATTTCATTGTACTTTCATGACGAAATTTAGGACTTACATTGCACTATATCTTTTTTTGGGGAGGGAGGGGAAGGGGCTGAGAACACTTAATAATAATAGGTTATTCAACAACTTCAAATTGATAAGGTGTGGACTTCACTCAATTTTCTCTCGATATAATCACTTCCTCTTTCTTTATCTTCAATTTTCTCGCAATCTACGGCAAATTTTGCGAGGCGTAATCGTGATCTTTGATAAGTAGAAAACGGCAAAATGATCAAAGTCGATATCAATCCTTCACTACTCCACGAGGATAGTGCTAATTATAAATGTGGCGTATGATGGTGTAACATCCCCATCCCCCTAGTCTCACATGGCTTAGGGAGTGGGTCTTGGGATGGCTTATATGGCTCGGGTGCCTCCTTACACTTGCGATACGCGTTTTCCGGCGTTGTATGGGCGGCATTCAGAAAAACAAAATCGTGAGGACTGTATGTCCAAAGCGGACAATATCTTGCAAGTAGTGGCGCAGCGGAAGCGCGGTTGGCCCAGACCCATACAACGCCGGAAAACGCGTCTCGCAAGTGTAACGAGGCACCCAAGCCATATAAGCCATCCCAAGACCCACTCCCTAAGCCATATGGGACTAGGGGATGGAGATGTTACAATCTCCCCCCATTCGGACACAACGTCCCCGTTATGCTCATAACTCGCCCACTTTGGGTCACGCCATATGGGACTAGGGGATGGAGATGTTACAATCTCCCCCCATTCGGATACAACGTCCCCGTTATGCTCATAACTCGCCCACTTTGGGTCACGTCGGACAAAACGTCCCCGTTATGCTCATAACTCGCCCACTTTGGGTCACGGGCGGCGCAGCCTCTCCTGCCATCCTAGCCACCCGCCGGCGCAGCCTTTGCTGCCATCCACACGCTGTCGGGCGTTGGCTCTGATACCAACTGTAACGGCCTGGGCCCACCGTGCTTCCGCTGTGTCCGTTTCATTCGGACACAACGTCCCCGTGCTTCCGCTGTGTCCGCTTCATTCGGACACAACGTCCCCGCCCGCCATCCTGGCCGCCCGCCGGCGCAGCCTTTGCTGCCATCCACACGCTGTCGGGCGTTGGCTCTGATACCAACTGTAACGACCTGGGCCCACCGCCCTTCCGCTGTGTCCGCTTCATTCGGACACAACGTCCCCGCCCGCCATCCTGGCCGCCCGCCGGCGCAGCCTTTGCTACCATCCACACGTTGTCGGGCGTTGGCTCTGATACCAACTGTAACGGCCTGGGCCCACCGCGCTTCCGCTGTGTTCGCTTCATTCGCCCCATGAATTGGTTATTCCTAAACGAGTCATGAAGGGTATAACGAACATACCTTGTCTCCACATTGGATCAAGAACGGGATCAGAGGGATCAAAAACTGCTAATTCATATAAAGCCATCGAACCGGCCCAACCAGCAACCAAAGCTGTATGCATTATATGGACAGAAAGCAAACGGCTGGGATCATTTAATACGACAGTATGAACACGATACCAAGGCAAACCCATGTAAATACCCCTTTATCAAGTGTCCGTTATGCTCATAACTCGCCCACTTTGGGTCACGGGCGGCGCAGCCTCTCCTGCCATCCTAGCCGCCCGCCGGCGCAGCCTTTGCTGCCATCCACACGCTGTCGGGCGTTGGCTCTGATACCAACTGTAACGGCATGGGCCCACCGTGCTTCCGCTGTGTCCGCTTTATTCGGACACAACGTCCAGGCCCACCGTGCTTCCGTTGTGTCCGCTTTATTCGGACACAACGTCCCCGTGCTTCCGCTGTGTCCGCTTCATTCGGACCCACCGTGCTTCCGTGCTTCCGCTGTGTCCGCTTCATTCGGACCCACCGTGCTTCCGTTGTGTCCGCTTTATTCGGACACAACGTCCCCGTGCTTCCGCTGTGTCCGCTTCATTCGGACACAACGTCCCCGCCCGCCATCCTGGCCGCCCGCCGGCGCAACCTTTGCTGCCATCCACACGCTGTCGGGCGTTGGCTCTGATACCAACTGTAACGGCCTGGGCCCACCGCGCTTCCGCTGTGTCCGCTTCATTCGGACACAACGTCCCCGCCCGCCATCCTGGCCGCCCGCTCGGACACAACGTCCCCGTTATGCTCATAACTCGCCCACTTTGGGTCCCGTGCGGACACAACGTCCCCGTTATGCTCATAACTCGCCCACTTTGGGTCCCGTGCGGACACAACGTCCCCGTTATGCTCATAACTCGCCCACTTTGGGTCACGGGCGGCGCAGCCTCTCCTGCCATCCCGGCCGCCCGCCAGCGCAGCCTTTGCTACCATCCACACGCTGTCGGGCGTTGGCTCTGATACCAACTGTAACGGCATGGGCCCACCGCGCTTCCGCTGCGCCACTAGTTACAAGATATTGTTCGCTTTGGACACACAGTCCTCACGATTTTATTTTTTCGAGCGCGGCCTATACTCTCACAAGTGTAAGGAGGCACCCAAGCCATATAAGGCATCCCAAGACCCACTTCCTAAGCCATGTAGGACTAGGGGATGGGGATGTTAAAGATGGCGAATTCATAGTGGACACAAAAATCAAAAGTTTGCATTTTATAAAGTAGAGATTAGTTGTTGTCCAAAAAAAAAAATTAGAGATTAGTTTTGAGGTCACCCAAAACTTCCCTAATTATTTTATATCAAAATGTTATCTTCTTTATGACGAAAAATTGAAATGTGGGTTTCAAAGGGTTTTAGCCCAACAAACAAACCGTTTTCCACTTATGCAAAAGCCCAAAAAAATGCCTTTTTTCATACTTAGGTAGCCCGACGAGAGAAATTGGTGGGACTTTTATGGCGTGAATGATAACACCGTCATTCTCTTTTCGAGCTCTATTTCGGATGGAATTGGCCATTTTTTAGGTCGCTTCGAGTGAGATTAGACTTTTTGAAAGTTTTTGTGATCTCCTTTTGCGATTTGAATTTCCGTCCTACCCCTTTTTTTTTGTCATGAATTTCTCTAGTTGCGCATATCATTTGTCCTTGCATAAGGTCTTATGGTAAAATTAAGCATCATCGAATTCTTCAAGAGCACAATGAATTTTCCTATTCAAACAAGTTTGCCATCCACGGACGCAGACGATCACACTCAATCGTCACATTTTCCTACTAATAACATCGACACTACGCGTTTCACGTAGGGGTGTGCATGGTTCGAGCCGATCGGGTCCTGATATGGAATCGGAGATTGGACCGAAAGTTTCTGTCCCCAAATTTTCGAGACCAAGGACTGGCGATTCAGTCTGATCTCGATCCCGGTCCGGTCCTAATGAGACCGCTAACACAAACTGCTTATAGATATTAACCATTGGAATGCATGCATGGTTAATGAGGAGTGAACGAAGAGGCAAAGGCAAGAGCAGTGAGCGCCGAGCAAAGCTGTGTTGCGAAAGCGAGATGCGAGCGTCGAGAGAGAGAAGTGAGTGACAACTGTGGACCAGAAGATGAAGATAGGTAAACTCGTGTTTAGCGAGAGAAGTAAGTATCAAATATCGAGCAGAAGATTATGATGGGGAAATTAGGTTACATATATTTCGGGTGGTCTGGTCCGATCCCATCCAACATAGAACCGGGGATCGGATCGCCCAATCACCAGTCTTATTTATTGGGACCAGGGATCGGACCGCCTCCCTCAAGGACCAGACCAATCCATGCAGTCCGGTCCGATTCAATTTGCACACCCCTTAATTTCGCGCATATCATGAGCAAAGCAAGAGATGTAGGTGAAACGCTTCAGAGAGTCCTTCAAGCCGTGCATGATATAAATAATCAGTATCTTCTTCATCAGGACCTTGAGTCATTAACACATGGTGAGATTGCCTCTTGAGTGGAAAATGAACCAATCTTCGCCGGGACGAAGAATGTTGACATGATCACAATAGCTGATTTGATTGCTTATTGAGGACTAGAGCTGGCAAAATGGGTTTAGAACCCACATTTGGCCCATATTTGATGGTGATGGGTCAAAAATGGGTTAGCTTAAGTACTTAAATGGGTCATAAATGGGTTGCTTACAAACTTTATGGGTCATAAATGGGTTTCAAATGGGCCATAAATGGGTTAGCTAAGAAAACTATCTTAAGGCAATCATAAATAAGTTTTGTGAATATTTTTTTAAAAATCTAATTTTTTAATTTTTTAATAATTTGTTTTTTATATAATTTTTTTCTTTTCTATTTTCTTTTTTCTCCTGCCTTGGCCGTCGCTCTACTTTGGCCGCCAATGGTCACCGCTGCCCACCTCCGGTCACCATCACCAACCACCACCCTTCGCCGCCGCCGGCCGTCGACCGCCGCCACAGTGCGTGTACGAGTCAATTAATTGAAGTCTTTTAACTTAACTCGGCAAGATAAACCAGAATCGAGTACGAGTCAGCGTCGAAACCTGCCGGAGCACCTCCCTTCCCGAGCTCCGATTACGCCCCCTACGCCTTCAGAAGCGGCAGCCCGTGCGGGGAGAGTTACAGCTTCGGCGACGGAGGTGGCGAGCAGCAGTTTGAGGGGACGACGATGGCAGGAAGCATGCAACGGTCAACAGTGGCGAGCAGATGTCGCAGGTGGCCGATTATAATAAAAAATTATTTTATAAAGAAAAAATTTAAATTTTTTCAGAAAAATTCAATTGCATGTTTTAGCAATATAATTTTTCTTAATAAATTATAAGAAATAAATATTTCATAATTTAGCTAAATATATAAGTATTTAAGTAATACGGGTCGGGTCGGGTATGGGTCGGGTATGGGTTGGGTCGGGTATGGGTCACTAAATTTGCATTGGATGAATATGGGTCAAAACGGGTTAAATGGGTCAATATGGGTCGGACCATATTCGACCCGACCCATACCCGACCCGACCCACCCATTTGACGCCTCTATTGAGGACCCACCTGGGTTCTCTATACTCTTCAGGCTCGTGCTCAACCTCTGCGCCTCAGATCTTCCTTCAGCGACTCAAGATGGTCATTACTCAATACTGCTCTTATCGATGTAGATCTGTTTATAGCTCACCGCAAGAGCAACTGTATTCATCTTTGTTTGGTATAACATGTAAATTTGCCGTAAACAATCTCATGGTTGGATGAAAACCCAAATTTAACCGAGCCATGAGTAAATTCATTATGCTCACGGCAACTCTTCCGTATCAGACCAGATCATGAGATAATCAATCCAACTTGGCTAGGAATTTCATGGATAGGAACAAGTTCAATTTCTATCCTGTGTTCTTTGGCCAGAAACAGGTAATAGAAAGAAACATGCAAGAATGCCTGATATTTACTTTTTCTTCTATTGGAATATTATCTACATAATACCTTATACAAGAACCATTCTCACCCTTACGGAGACCGCATCAGCTATTTTCCTCTATTGCCAAAATTTGTTATTTAAAACAAATCCCTGATTCACTGTATCCTCTTGCCTGTGTCGCTGCTTAGCTCCTTCCACTACGGTATTCTTTGGCTAATAACATTTTTCTGCTCCAACCCCGTTTCCTTTCCTTTAAGTGAAACCTGTGAATTTCGGACTGTCCAGGAAAAATTAGACCATCTCCAAAATCTTTATATTTCCCGTGGAATTTGCAGCAACCAAGGTTGAGGACTGGCTGCGCCAACAAACTGAAGAAATGAACTGCGCTGCATCATCCATTTCAGGGCCAGAAAGTACATCTGTCCCGTTGAATTTGAATGATAGTGCAGGCATAGGGAAAGCCTTGTGGTAGATGAAAACCTGTTGACAAGGAAAAGTGGCCATAAGCCTAGAGATCAGAATATTTCTTAAAGCAACTTCATAGAACTTCCGATACACGAGTTAACTTTAGTTTTTTTTTTTTTTTGTTGGTAAAGTAAGAGTTAACTTTAGTTGACAGACTTGAAAACCAAAATGACTTAAAAAATCTTAAAATAGGCAAGCGAGCGCTTTCTTGTCTGCTTCACCAACAAAAAGGTATGCACTGCATTCATATCATTAATAGAGGGCAAAATGCCCATCAATAATTGTATATCGATTATGAAATGAGAAGATCAGAAAATTAGCTACTTGGAAACTGATTTGCCTAGAGACTGCGAGGTACTCTTGCATGACAAACATTACAAGATAATTAATGAGATGCCCTCTTCAAACTCCAAGTATACTGCTTAAAAATTGTCAATGGTCATCATAGAATTGACAAAGGATTTGTTCAAATATCAGAATCAGTGAAACATAGATATGCGTACATCCATGCAGACATAAATAAGGGGAGATATCATGCCATCTTGTAAGTACCTCATTTGTTTCTGAACCTGTTGCTATGTAGCCATCAGACACTGACAAGCCAACAAAGTTCTGCCAAAAAAAAAAAAAAAACACACATCAATGGGATACTAAAGATGGACAGTACCCATGAAAATATGAAGAAGAAAATATTTAAGCCTGAAGTCATGATGATAAATCGATTATTCAGACAATACAAAACCATAACACCATAGTCCCTCCGAGTTTCAGGCTAAAGTCAAATCTCTTTCGAAAACCATATCACCATATGAAGGGACTTCTGTGCCGCAACCAACACTTCTTGCAGCTTCACATCAAAGCTTGAGTGACTCGTGCACTGCTATAGCATTTTGATTTCCGATATTTATTGAACTCATATCAAAGGTATAATAAGAGATCAACACTCCCGCCTCATAGCTGCATTTACATCCTCCAATCCAGTAGTCACAAGTCACCATGTTTCTTTGGAACAGTTTTGGGGGCATTACCATCTTTAAATTTTACATTGTTCTTTCCAGCAGGGCCATAAAAAATAAATCTATCACTTGAGAACAGCAGAGGAAATGACCAGATTTGGCAGGTGGGGATGGACCAGGTTCAAAAATGAACGGGATGCTAACCTTGCTCCGGTTAATACTTTCTGTAAGATCAGGTCTACTTTTAGTCAATTCATTTGTCATCTAAATAAGGACTGTGCTCTTAACCACGTCCACAGCTGATTAGATGTGTTGTTCACTTCCTGCGCTTTCTTATCATTCCACCTAAAGAATACACTATCCCATCCACATCTCACATAGCTGATTATATCCGAGGAAAAAAACCTGGAAGGAATAGCCACATAAGGCACTTGAGAAAATTCCAACACGGCTCTCCTATTAAACAAACTACACTTAATTTTATGGGCATTTTCTGCTTCCATATCTGTATGGCAATATAGATACTAATGGGCTTTCAATAGAGAAGTTCTGATAACTTCACATTGGGATGGAAGACCAGAAGCAAGTTTAGTAAAAGCAACAGAACTAAATGGACAAAAGAAATTGAGACTTCATCAAATAACGGGAGTATTGAGCAGAATTATATTGCCAACTGTACCTTCACATTTGTGTGACCTGTAAATGATTGAAGGGGAGTCTCAATAACTCGAGATGTGCACTGTGACAAATCCCAAAGCTTCAAGGTGTTATCCGTGGATGCAGATACAATATTCACTGAATCCAGAAACTTGACATAACTGACGGTCTTGTTATGTCCAACTAACGTGCACAAAGGAGCTCTTGAATTACGGAGATCATAGTAATAAATCTTGTGATCTGCTGAACCAAATGCAAGAGAACGGCCAGAATTTGAGGGAAACTGAACACTACATACATTTGCCTTCGTTTTGATGGTACCAATACTTACACCCTGCAGATGCAACCCATGTAAGAGAAAACAACTTATTACACATCCGGACCAAGATATATATTGCAGTAAACTAGGTTACTGTAGTACGTTTAGTTTCAAAGCTGACATCCACCAAGTGCAAAAGTAGCATTGCCTGATTGATACTCCAAAGCTTGACAGAGCCATCATCACTCCCGCTAGCCAACAATGTTGGATCTGCAGATGAAAAGTCAATGGACCAAACTCGTTTTTCATGCTCTTTCATTTCCATGAGGACCTGACTTCTTGTAACATCCCAGACCTAAACACAATAACCACTTACAATTAAAATATGTCAATGAGCATGAGGAATGATTATAATTCGGACTCCACATACCTGTACCACACCTTCAAAGTTACTTGAAGCAATCTGGCTTTTAATATATGTATTCCAGCATATACTACTGAATTTTGACCTACCTGCCATTTCAACCACTGGATAGTGGATATCACGATCTTCCATTAAGATAGCATCACACTCAAATACCTTAATTTTTTTATTTACACCAGCAGTGGCAAAATAGTCCCCATCTCGATCAAAACTGAGGGAGCACACTAAGTTGGATGAGTTGAGAAGATCCCCTTGTTTCAAGTCTGCCTTCACTTTTAACTTACTGAAAGATAGATACTTGCATAGTCCTTCAAGGAAAGGACTTATCCACCCACTCTTTCTATTTTCACTGTATCGCTCTCTTGACGTGGCAGTATTAATAGAACTCCTTTCGGTCATTACAACAGAGCCTTTACCATCACTGCTGAGAGGTGAAAGCTTCATCAATGGCCTCGTAGATTGCTTGAGTTGTCGATATCTAGTCAAGAAGTACGCCGACTCCAATTTGCTGAAGTTCTTCATCAATCGAGAGCTTTTCAAAAGAAAACTATCTCGTTTATCAACATAAGCATCCGATTTCTGATTATCATCAGGATCATAGCAGCATTCTTCCCCACTATGAACCAGCACTCCCGGTCTGCATCGCTTTCTAGATCCCAGGCTAGTAGCATCATTATCAAGAATATCGTGTGAAGGGAGACTTGAAGCTGTCTGGTCTTCCTTTCCCAGTTCTGGGCATGAGTTTGCTCTATTCTTCAGAATTACCTGTTGCTTTGTTACTTCTTCAATATCGGTACAAAGTAGAGATAAAGTAGCTTGCAACTTATCAGCCACTTCTTTTTTCCTTTGTTGCATCAGCAAGAGAAACTCCAGCAACAATTCTTGTTCCTCTATTTTCTCTCTGAGCTCCATTGCAGCTTCACGTTCCTCCAGGTAATCTCTCGGATCATTAAGAAACTGACTCTGCAACAATTCGCTGCAACACATCATTTAACAATGACATTAGAATTCAATGGCAGTCTCGCAGGCAACACAATTCTAATATACAATATGAAGTAGTTTTAGTGTTAGCGACAACTATGAGACACACACCCCCCCCCCCCAAAAAAAAAAAAAAAAAAACACACAACAACACATACAACCAAAACAAAAAGAAAAAACCACAGAAAAAATTTAAGATAAAGAAAAGAAACAAGGATACAAATGTGACCGTATGTTGACAACTACATCTAATGATTAGAGTACAATGACAAACACAAAAGTACAATTACCAAGACAAAAGCAATATCAGATGATAAAACTGTACAGAGCTGCATCAAAGTTAATTCATCTCATTTAACTAAGTCAATGTGAAACATTCAAAAACTTTTATATCCGAAATTTAAACCCATCCTACCAGAGCAAATATCTGATGATGAAGTTGCCACAGAAAATATGTTAGTGCCGGTAAATGAGGAGTCACTTAGAGAAGAAAGATGTGTTGCGGACTTGAATCGTAATTGCACTACGTGACCTTAGCACTTCTAGGACCAGAAACTTGAAAATTATGATAAGAATTTATTCAATACCAGTTGATGATAATGGCAATTGAAGCCCCATCCAGAAGATGGATGTTTAGGCAGCGTATGGTAACGTTTCTGTTCCTGGGAGCATTTTTTTAACAGAAACATTTTTTTGTGTTTTTGTTCCCGGCTACGATTTTTGGGAACAAAAATGCGTTTGGTAAGTAAAAAAAAACAATACTTTTTTCCGCCACCGCCGGGTGGTGGCTGCGTCGGCGGCGATGGATGGTAGTTCCAAAAGTGTTCCAAAACCCAGAAGCAAGTTTTTTTTGTTTCTTCAAAATTGTTCCCCGGAACAAAAGTGTTCCGCCAAACACTTTTGGAACATTTTTGAACCATACGCGTTCTGTTCCAAAAGTGTTCCCGAACAGAAACGGTTTCCTTGGAAAGTTTCCATACAGGCCCTTAAGGGCCTTGAACATACAGTCCCAAGCATGGACTTGAATCATAATTGCACTATGTGAGCTGAAGCACTTCTAGAACCAGCAATTGAGTTTACGATAAGAATTTACCAAATACCAACAGACGACAAGTGCAACCAAAGCCCCATCCAGGAGGCAATAAGGGCCCTAAAATATATAGCCCAAGGATGTACAAGAGAGTTTGAGATGGTAACTATACCTAATGTAGTTGAAAACAACGAAAAAAATTGAATGTCCTCTACTCTTCACCATCCTTTAAAGAGTGTGAACGGCTAGATGAGTCTAACAACCTTTTGGCTCTTGCATGATAACTAATCACTCTTTGTAAGGAAGAGATAGTGGGCCGAAGATTATGGAGAAACATCAAGCAATAAATACAGTTTGAGGGGAACAATTAGGATAGATCTTGTGCATTCTTCAAAATCTTCATTGTAGTCTTGTAAGCATCTAGGTTGTCATATTGTGCGCGTTTTCCAATCATGTGATCGCTCTTTTGATCCATGACGTTGACATGGACATGCCGATGGTCCAACTAAGACAATCGAGGACCAAAATTGTTTTTGCTAGATATTCCATGCCATAGATGCACATATGGTCTTACGTATGTGCTGGGAATCTTTCAGTTCATTCCATGTATATCAGTGCTATATGAGCATCAAACCCATGTCGGCGCATTTATGCTTACATGGAGAAGTACGAGACTTGCAAGGACTATTGGGGAATAAAAGATACGGAGATACATAACAAACTGCAACTTACGAGGAAATAAACCAAATCACAGGTTAAAGTCTCATACTTCCACTAGGATACAAAGGATGCATGCTTGCTACTAGTAGGAGAGGAGATGCAATAGTTTAAATAAGTAGCAGCAAAGTCAAGGAAAGGCCATGATAAAGGCATTAAGACAAAGAAAGTCGAGGAAAGGCCATGATAAAGATGTACAAAGAGGCCTATTAAAATGAAGACTGCTATCTACAAAGCTAACTCAAGCAAACATCTACAAGATTTGAACTGGCAAATAGCACGATAAAAGGATAATCACCTCATCATTGGCCGACTTCTGGGCTCAGGATGGAGTAACCACAAGCAAAACGAAGCTTCTTTGGGCCATTTTAGCAGCAGCTGAGGAGGAAGAACCCGGTGTCTCAGACTGGACATCGTTCTGCATTTCTCTTCACTGGAGCTGAATGGACAAAATAACTGCTCAAAAAGAGAGGAATCTAATCAGTATACAGAAGCAATTTGCAACAGCTAATAATTCATTTCTTACCAAGTTTGCATATTGAAAAAGAGAAACAACAAAACTTCACTGCTTGAATTTCACAGACAAACCTCGAAAAGGAGGATGCCCAACCGGTATATATCTGATGCACAGCAGCTAGGAGCGCCAGCAACCTCCTCAGGGCTAGTATACCAACTTGCCTCCATGAGCAACACTTGTTTCATGGGAAAAGGTGGGGCATTCTCTTTTGCTTGTTCAGCGATGCTCCCATCTTTAATCTTATTGTCCCCAATTTCTTCCATTAAAGAAACTTTGGCTGCATAAATGGAGCTTGACTGGATGTGACTATTACCCGGTAGCACAATGGTAGGGATTCCCGTGGAATGAGAATTCTCACTTCTTCTCTGCTGATGCATGTCATGGGGAAAGGAAGAGGATTCATCCTTGGCCTCAGTCCGGCTATTTGACCCATCTTCCAAAGAATCGGATCCTGAATCTGAACAAGAAGCGGATTCTATGAAGGAGACCCGGTTGAAAGAAGACATAACAAAGCAAGAAGGCCGCACATTCTGGATGACAACTCCTTGGGAATGGGCAACATTCACTATCTCCACTATTTGCCTAAATACATGCAAACACTCAAATTCATCCACTTGTCTATCTGGTTTGTCCAACCACTGTCTCAAGCTAACATCATCCCACTCTAGGGCACGGAAGAAAGGGTTAACCGTTAGCTCCTCCTCGAAATCACGAGATAATCCGGCTTGACTTCTAAGGCTATCGGCAGAAGCAGAAAGAACTCGATCTCTTACCTTTCTAAAAGCCAAATCCTGCTGTGCATCACCCAAAAAATCGATTCTCACGCCACGAAGCAACCTCAGATTCCTGTCCGTGACATTAGATGTACTTAATCCCCTAGAACCATCAGACTTCTCCCAAGCAGAATCAGATGAACCTTCCATGGTCATCCACCCAAAGCTGCATGAAGCCCACGAAACACACATCCAATAAAGGGAGGTATTCGCCAAATTCTATTGACTTCCACCATCACCACAGGCATCACAAAACAAACTCCGAAGCAAACAAACAGATCGAACCCACCAACTTGAAAGGTCAAATGCCCGATTCCTCCGTAATAGTAGAATACCTGGTGGGGTTTAAATTAAATACAAGAACGAAATGGGTTTGCATAATACGAACTGGCCAAGTGATACCAGGAATAGAAAATTCAGCAGAGAAACCTTGAAACCTATGGGCAACTCATATTTCTCAGCAGGAACCAAATAAACAAACAGCAAAAGCAAGCACGTAGAGAAAAGTGAAAAGTACCTCGAATGTAAATTCTAGCCAAACAATGCACCAGTAGATACAGAGAGTATTTCCGCATGGAGCTTTACGTTCATTCGTTGAGACCGCGTGTGCGTGCGTTTTTGAGGGGGAGAGAGAGAGAGAGATGGAGAGAGAGGGAGGGTGTACCAGTACCGGCTGTGAGCACACCAAAGAATGATCTTTTGCCACTGTTCCTGCTAGGCTAACCTGAGAAGAGAACCGAGAACCACACACCAAAAACTTTTTATTGCACTCCTCCGAACAGAAGCTCCACAGCCTCATAAATTCCCCTCATTTTTTTTTTTTTAACCAGGCCGTCTGTGAACAAAAAGAGAATACATATATATACATATGATACTACTTTATTCTTGTCGCTCGCTTATGAAACCCCCTTCCTTCATCCTTTATCTTCCCGCTTTTATTCCCACTGGTTTACGTGGCACAACCATGGCCTCAAGCTAGGGTTTCTTTAAGAACAGAGGAAGCTGAAAAGAAAGTAATACAAAAATGCGTGGGCCATCTAATAAAAGAACTCGAAAGTGTTCGCATTTCTCCATGATCTTCTCGTAACCATCGGAAAGTTGTCGCGGGATTAGGTTTCGGTATTTACCTATTAAGAAATAAAGAAATGGAGCTCGTCGGTTTGCCATAAGAGGAAAGCAGAGGTGATTTAAACAATGAAGCACTTGGATTAAACAAGCATTATATTCAACCCTAATCTGGCCGGATTCTCCGAAGCCAGTCCGTGAAATTCAGTTCTCTTTCGTCAATTAAATAATCCTGAAAATGATTGCTCGTAGAGCACGTGGCCAGACAATCAAAACACTGTCGCTCGCGCAGCGTAATTTAATGATGCGAGTAACAGTAATGGCGCCAGCCAATCGTCCTAATTACGGCGCTTTCATCCGGCGGAGGAGACGAATTCACTGCGTAAGCATATGCGTATGCATGTTCTCGCTCCCTGTTGATACCTAAAAATAGAAACTCTTCTCCATAAACAACCTCAAAATAAAAATTGAATTAGCAGGGCAAAACCTGTGCGAGCTGCAGCGACGAAGGTCAGCTGTGGCCTCGCCAGTCGCCAGCACGTAATCAAACTCGGATCGCCCGCGCGAAATCAGATCGGAATCGGCGATCGACGGTTGCGTCTGGCGTCAGAAGCGACGTTGCTCGGAGAGCAGAGCGGCGGAGCAACCCAGTGAGGTAAATTACCCGAAGTGGGAGGTGAGATCGGTAGGGCTTCAGTGAAATCGCGGGCTCCGTGAAGATATCTGAGCTCGCGCGAATGGAAAATTTTCGGTCGAAGAACAATTAGCAGAGAGCAAAGAGACGGAGATTATTATGGGGATGAGCTTCTCTAATCGGACTTAATTAGTTCGCAAGTGGAATCCACGTGAAATTGAGGCATTAATTTGTCAGCAAATCAAAGATGATTTGCATCTTCTTTTTGTGCGGTTGACGATTCTCCACACGGAACGTGCCTTCACGACACATAGCAGAGGACTAAAAGATGGATCCGAGAGAAGACGAATACGGCATGGTAAATTGACTCGTATTTTTTTTTTTGGTCGAAAGAAATATTTTTAAAGAGAGATACGTTACTTCAAATACAAATGAAAATCCCACAAAACAAATAAATCAGAACCTGTGGAAACTCGCTCGCTCTTCAATGACGAATCTGTCACTACATCCGAGCACAATTGGTGATCGATCATCAAATCTCGCGTCATCAGTGATGAGCACGCACCGAAAAATCTCTCTCCAGCAATTACGGCTTTACCAAAACGCGGTGCGCGTCTAGGTTCAACGTCCCCAACACTTACAGAAAGGAGAACAGAAAGGAGGCAGTGTGGACATTTCTAGGGGGAGAAAAACCCTGGAGAGTGCAATTGACTTGTGTTGACCCATATGCATTTTTAATGGAATGTAGATTTGGGTTAGGATGCCGATTGGAATTCTTTATGATTCAAAAATTAGTTCGAGATAAATGTGTAATAGCGTACCAATTTGGGATTCTTTATGAAATGAAAATTAGCTTGTAGTAATGTGTTAAGGGGGGAGACATGTCCAAAAAATCGAGTTAAGTACACCTCAAATGTCATAAGTTGTGTATGGCGTTCACTTTAGTGCCAAAACTTTCAAATCGATTATTTTAGTACTAAGTTTTTGTAACTTCGATCAGTTTAATGCCAAAAATTTTCAAATCGATCACTTTAGTGCTAAATTTTTGTAACTTCGATCACTTAAGTGTCAACTTCTTTTAAAGATGATCACTTCAGTGTCAATTTCGATGGGCCACGTCAGCTCAAATAATAATAAAAAATACATGTGTCGAATTTTCGGCGAGCCACGTCAGCTTAAATCGGAGTTGGAATTAAAGTGATCATTTTTAAAAGAAGTTGGCACTTAAGTGATCGAAATTACAAAAACTTAGCACTAAAGTGATCGATTTGAAATTTTTGGCACCAAACTGAGCGCCATTCACAACTTATGACATTTAGGGTATACTTAAGCCCCAAAAATTCATAAACCTTTTATATTTATACTAATTCAGTTTTAAACATTTTAATTGTATTAATTTAGTTGTGAACTTTTTATATTTGTGCCAATTGAGTCCATCCGGTCAATTTTAGCCAAAAATCTTTGAGTCGACTTCGTCCATCTTATGTAGTATGATCGACGCTAACGTAGATACTTTTAATAATTTTTTCATGATTTTTTCCTTTTTTTGGCCGACGAGAGTCGCCAACTACATTCGCCAGCCACTAGGCAAAGGCCTAAATGCCCTCGTCGGTCATTGACGAGGGAGAGCAACCGATGAGGGGGAGTAAACCCTTGCCAGTAACTAGCCAGGCTGGCAAGCCTTTGCTTCGCTCAAGCGACCCTGCGAAGATGGCCCTCGCCAGCCAAGAAATAAAGAAAAGATGAAAAAAAAATACTAAAGATTCACTTTTGTAAAAAGAAATAATATTAAAAAAATATACACGTCAAAATTGGTCACGGGCGAGGTCCACGTCAGCGATGTCCTACTAAAATTAGCTAGATGGACTTAATTGGCACAATACAAAAAGTTGGCACAATTAAAAAGTTTATAACTTTTTGAACACTTTTCCTGTTGTCGCGACCCGTTTTTTTCGGAGGGGCTAATGGATTGTCGATCTGGCCCCCACTCTGAAATGTGGATCGCGGGCCTTCTAGGCGCGGGCCCTTCTAGGCCCATACCAAATCACGACGGGAGTAAATTTACAGGTTTTTCGACGATAAGAGTCGATCGCCTTCGTCCTTGGTGTGGTTGTGGTGGCATGTGCAATGTGTGCATGTACTTGGAGTCGCCACCGGTCCTTCTTGGAAGGTAGACCGAAAACCTCACTGATCGATTTGGAAAGATCGATCAGTTCTGCGAAACTAGAGATTTTGGGTTCGGGGACTTAGTTACGTTGGTGTCATTACCAACGCCCTTTCGGTACCTAACATGTCACACCCCGAACCCGTTTGATCCGCGAACATCCCACCAAGGCCTTGCCATTCACTTACAGCTGCTTAGGACTCATCGGCCTTCAATCATCACTATCCATTAAAACTATGAAAACGAGAAACATCTCCCATCATCAATACAACAAGATAACTTGGGACAGGAACATGATATACTTCTAATATGTATAAACGTACATATTGGGGTTACAGTAGTCAAGAACTAAGGGTTCAATTTCTATTCCACAAAAATAATTACAATCCTTAAGGTCACAAATATCTTATAACCTTTCAATTGACTACTTCATCGAATGCCAATCATTGGCCAACAGATGCTTCATCGCCTGGATCCTAAAAAATGTTAATCCCCAACGAGGTGAGATATAAATCCCAGTAAGCGAACCCTAAACCTAGACCTGACCGCCAATCCCACCAGACTACACAACAAGTGATAAGTAGAAGCTCAGCCAGACAACATCACATGGCATGCAAACACATACACATAATTTTCACAGTTAACATGATCATTCATCGCCTGGGCTCTCAACCGCGATGTATGTCACGCCCCGAACCCGGCGAGCACGTGAACATCACCTAGGCCATTTCTATCTTTACTTCCTAGGATTCTTCGGCCAAACAATCGTAACTTGAAAACGAAGCAAGGTCACGAAAGCCATAAAATAACTCCATTCAAATATATCACGAGATGACTTGAGACAAAAAGGTACACTTCTCTTACTCACAAGATACGCCTTTCTTTCCACATGGTCAAATGTTAGAGATTCAGTTCCTAACCCACAAATACAATTACAATACCTAAGGTCACAGAATATCTCATAATCATTATCTAACTACTTCCTCGAATGCTAATCCTTGGCCAACTGATGCTTCATCGCCTGGAACCTGAAAAATGTTAATCCCCAACGGGATGAGATTTGCATCCTAGCAAGTGAAACCCAACCTATACCAAATCACTAGTCCTACTAGACCACTCCATAAAGCAAAGATGCAGAGAATTCATCAAGCAATGACACTTGGCAATTACACATCACTTATTCAATTGCTTGGTATAGATACTCCCACCGTCAAGTACACAACACCACATGAGACCTCGGTCTCACACGTTAACACAACATATCATTTCACGCGTCGTTGGAATGATAATTCAACCAATCATCGCCAGGGCTCCAAGCCGCGATATAATTTTACAAAGACACTTTGACCATTCATTTGCATCAGGGCTCCTGGGCCATTTACTATGCAAAAGGGGCTCCAAGCCAATGTGATCTCTGGGGTTACAAGCCAATTGATCGCTGGGCATTATAGCCCATGCATATAACATCGGCACCAGAGCCATTCATATAACTGGGGCACCAAGCCAATTCGATCTTCGGAGCACCAAGCCAACTCGATCTCCGGGACACCAAGCCAATGATCGATGAATGCTTTATAGCATAGACTTTATAGTCAGTGTAACTCATCAGAGCTCATTGTTCAACATCAATTAATAGGGCTTACTAGCTATTCAACATCACATAGGGGCTCACTAGCCATACAACCACCACAATTGCCAATGCATCACAATCAATTAATACCATGAAGGCATACAAGCCAATTAATATAACAAAGGCATACTAGCCATAAAATCACACATCACCAATTACCATGTCTTCATTAACAATCATGCTACGCAATTCAAACATCCAGTAGTGTCATAGGATTCGAGTAAGGGTTTAGGAACCACTTACCTCATCAAGCAAGCTAGCATATTCCATCCAAATGAGCTACCTAGCTCAATAAGCTCACGGCCAAACATGGTTCTCACGACGTGCCTGGGAAAACCACATCGAGACTCGATTATTTCTCAATCTCATCGCGCCAATTCCTTAATAACACCGACAACACCTTATTCTCAAGTCGTCATAGTGTTAATTCGATGCTCCTAAGCATGCCAATGTCGTTCTATCAATGCAAGTCATCATAACTTTCATTCCACCCAAGTCTGTCCCTTTTCTAGGCTCCACGACCAGGTTCATTCTATCAAAAATTGCAATTTGTCTACTGACTTTTTGAGAAAACAAATTTCAGGATCTTAAACTTTAAGATCTTACGGACACGTGGGCGAAAACAGAGCTCAATTTGGATACTGGATGACTTAGAACGACTCAATTCAAAATCAGTGCGCATTATGGGCAGATTGGACGGCATATCACGTTTTTTACCTCAACAGCTCTTAAAACTCTTCCAATCTCTATTCCACCAAGTGTACACCCTATCAACATATCAATTAACATCTTAGGGTGTCTTAACGATAATTTAACAACAAGAGGACACACTTTCTAAGCCTCAAAGTGCTTGGCTTCCACAAAACCTTAACATGGCATAACCGGTCCTCAACGAATCATGCAAAATAGCCCATAATTCCAACTCTAAACTTCAATTCATCATGAAATCATCTTGTCAAAACCTTAATCTACATGTTTAATAGGCTCACCGAGAATTTGGAAGCAAAATAGCTCCTTGAAGTTCTTCGATCAGCTCGTTTTCTCACGGTGGTCCGACGGTCAGAATCTGTTCGGCAAGAACCTCCTGAAATCAGTCATGAAAACACCTCAAAACTCCAATAAAATTAGCATCTCTTCTCAGAGAACTCAAGTACTATGAGTGTAAGATATCTCACCGAAAATTTGGAGTCATTTGAAGCCTCGAAACCCACGAAACAGCTCTACTCCCAAAACCGGTCAGATTCTGCCTTCAATCTGACCTTCGCTCACTCAAACAGACCTATGGGACAAATGGCTGAGCCAAATTGAGCTTATAATATGTCTCTAGAATCACAAGACGGTAAGCTTTCTAATGGTGATAGAATCACCTCAATCGGCCATCGAACGAAGAATTTATGATCAGAACAGTGAAGTGGTCGGGACTGGTCGGGCCGGGCAGAACGGCCGAGAGAGAGGAAAACATGAGAATGGAGGAGAGGCAAGATGGTGATCGAAAATGCTGAGGAGGAAGAAAACTCTCTCTCTCTCTCTCTCTCTCTCTCTTAATTCATTATGACCTTCCTCTAGAAGGGAGGTTGGAGATTAGATGGGCAATTAATGCCTAATCCCTTCTATGAGTGACACATGGCAAAGCACCAATAATTGACATCTTAGCTTTGACTTCCATTGACTCCACTCTCTTCAATTTTCAGCAGCCACCCTTAGAGGTCCTGAATGACCATTTTGTCCTTCTTTTATTCTTAAGGCAAAGATATGAGGTTGATGGGCAAAACGATCATTTGGCATTTTTCGTCCGAAACTTCGTTTTTATCATTCTGAATGGCCATTGGCGAGGCAACGTCAAATCTTTTTCCAAAATTAAAATTCTTCATTTCCAATTGCCAATTCGAGCTTCCATTTCATGGTCGATCTCTCGTCGATTGTATCTTCAGTTTTTCTCGAACTAACAGGCAGCTTTTGTAGACGTTACTCGTATCGACTCTATGACTCTCGTCACACTTAGGGCGTCTCATGATAAGAAGACTTTGGTTGTCATGTAATTGCGAGGCTTCATTACTAGTTCCAACGGTCTCGATCGTCATTGTTTGATTTAGGAAAACTTCACAAATTATACATTGGTTATACGGCATCACCCGCTCTCCAATCGTATAAAGCTAGCAATAGATTTCTTAATCGTTATTCGATCGGCCTCATTGGCTCTAAATGTTCCCTCGGCAATCCTTATGGTCAAAGCGTCATTTCATTTTCGAGCTTCCCAGGTTCACATACCTTATCATGCATTAGCCTTTCCCTTTTGGTTAGTCTACTCAGGATTGATCAGATCCGAGCGAGATAAAATTGAAATTAGATTCTTCTCATTTAATAGCCTCGAAATGACAGGAATTTCATAATGTCACAATGTAATTCACAAGGGCACTCTGGCCATTTCATTTCACAATGGCTCTCTCGCCAATTACCAAGCATCAGGGCACTCTGGCCAATTACGATGCACAAGGGCTCTCTGGCCATTTAGAATCACATGGGCTCTCTGGCCATTTAATATCATAGATTCACAAAAGGTAAATCTCATAATGTATCTCAATTCTCAATATCAATACCCGCGTAACACGCATCAGACAGTTCACGTAATAACGCATCAGACTGGAATACTACCCGCGTAATAACGCATCAGGTTAGCAATCCTTACTTGGTCAAGTGCAATATCCCGCGTCAATATGCCTCAGGACACCACTTGCCATTCACAGACCCGCGTCAATACGCCTCAGGTCGAATCCTGCGTCAATACGCCTCAGGATTTACTCAAGCCCCGCGTTTAATGCATCAATGCATCACATGAATATGCACTCATGAATCAATCCATCATAATATAATCATCACACGATTGCATCAAGCAATTCAAGCCACAGGCTTCACCAATCAGTCAATTCATCCAACCAATCTATCCGGTAGCGTCCTAGTATTCAAGTAAAAATTTAAAGAACACTTACCTCTTCAAACAAGCTAGAAAATTCAATCCAAACGACCCTCCTAGGTCATCAAGCTCACGGCCAAACATGGCTCTCACGGCGTGCCTAGGAAAACCACATCGAAACTCGATTATTTCTCAATTCCAACGCGACAATACCTTAATAACACCGACAAGACCTTATTCTCAAGTCATCACGGTGTTAATTTGATGCTCCTAAGTATGCCAATGTCGTTCTATCAAGACAAGTCATCATAACTTTCATTCCACCCAAGTCTGCCCCTTTTCTAGGCTCCACGACCAGGTTCATTCTCTTGAAAATTGCAATTTTTCTACTTATTTTTTGAGAAATAAAATTCCTAAGTCTTAAACTTCAAGATCTTATGGATATGTGGGCGAAAACGGAGTTCAATTTGGATACCGGACGACTTAGAACGACTCAATTCAAAATCAGTG
This sequence comes from Rhodomyrtus psidioides, assembly GCA_021437785.1. Lineage (NCBI taxonomy): Eukaryota > Viridiplantae > Streptophyta > Magnoliopsida > Myrtales > Myrtaceae > Rhodomyrtus > Rhodomyrtus psidioides. The sequence continues at coordinate 656,177 of JAILYB010000134.1, read as the reverse complement.
CGCGTTAAGCACATATTGGACGACATATCACGTTTTTCACCTCAACAGCCCTTAAATCACTTCTAATTCCCAATCCACTTCACACACTTCCCATTAACACCTCACATAACATCTTATGAAGTCTCATGAGTCATTTTGAAGTCAAGATACCATTTAAAGAGGCCCCAACAGATTCGGTCCAAATAGGGCAGATTTAGAACAGAACCGATTTTGGTTCAATCCGCATAAACAAGCCTTAACTCCATTCTAGGTTCCAATTTCTCACAAAATAATCTTGCTAGAACCTTAATATATGTATTAAGGAGGTTCACCAAGAGTTTTGGAGTAAAAACACCTCTTTTGGTCTTCCGTTCAGCCCGTTCCCTTTCGGCGCACAAGTGGTCAGAATCTGTCCAATTTTAATCACTCACAATCAGCCATGAAAACTTATTTTAACACCACCAAACTTGTGGTCATAGCTCATCCAACTTGAGTACTATATGTTATGAAGCTCCCACAGAAATTTTGAAGACAAACGACGCCTTTAAGAGGGTAAACGGAAGCCTTACCCCAGCTCACGCGGATTGCATCTGGTTTTGGTCTCAGACTCACACCGATAAAAATACTTATCCAAATCATAAATTTCACTTGGAGCTTGTCAAGGACACATTGATCTAGCTTCTGGTGGTCGGAGGCGGCAATGCGACGGCCGGAGGTCGCGCTCGAGCACACCGAACAGAAGGGGCAGAATCTGTCTTTCGGAGCAGTTTTGTTAAAAGAGAAAGGAGGGGAATTTTAAAGGAAATGGAGGGGAAGGAAGGGAGTTCACGATTTTTCTGCTGCTAGGAGGGTTGTCCACAAATTATTGAGGTCCAAATGACAAGATGGATTAGGTGGGGGCAATTAATGCCAAATTAACCCTAGGTTGACACTTGTCCTTTTGCCAATAATTGTGCCAATTGCCATTGACCTTCATTGACTTCCCTTATTCACATTTTCGGCAGGTTCATGGAAATGGTTGAATGATTATTTTGTCCTTCCAACTTTCTTAAGACAAATGTATGAGGTTGAGGGGCAAAACGGTCATTTGTCACTTTTCGTCCGAAACTTCATTTTTCTTATTTTGAGTGACCATTGGTGAGACGACGTCAAATCTTTTTCTAATTTTGAAATTCTTCATTTTTCATTGCCAATTTTGATATTCCATTCCATATCTCAAGCCTTAATGGGCGAAAATTCAGAATGTCACATAACGCGAGTAATTTTCCTAACTTAGATTTCATGCATGCGCAATTTCGGGTGAGGTAAGTCTGATTCAGGGGTTTCATTTAGATTGGAAGACTAGTCCTATCAATCACAATCAATATGATGAAAGCGCAATCAAAGTGCATAAATGAACCGCGTCAATGCTCATCAATTTGAATCAAGAGTCTCCTAGTATAACCTTAAGGGCTTAGAGAAGGTGTGATTTAGGACCAGGGGTAAAATATGAAGATTTGAGGACGATTCGCCCGAAGGGCGAAATCGTCATTTTTGGAAGGTTCGGATGTCAAATTAATCAAAATAGACCATGGCCAGTTGATCATGGCCATTTTCTATTTTTGAAAAAAAAAATGGATTTTCCTGAATTTTCACGATTTTTGGAAGACGATTCGCCCAAAGGGCGAAATCGTCATTTTTTTGGGATGATCGGGGGTCAAAACACCCAAAATAGATCTTAGCCAGTTGATTGTGGTCATTTCCTATTTTTGGGGATTTTTTCAAAATTTTTGGGAAACGACTTACCATAAGGGAAAAATCGTCATTTTTGAAAAGATGGGGATTCAAAATACCCAAAATAGGTCTTTACCAGTTGACTATGGCCATTTTCTATTTTCCAAGATTTTTCCGGATTTTTCTGATTTTCTTCAATTTTGAGAGGCGATTTGCCAAAAGGACGAAATAGTCATTTTTAAAAAAATCAAGGGTCGGAAGACCCAAAACAAGTCATGGTAAGTTGGTTGTGGCCATTTCTCATTTTTTGAAATTTTTCTGAAATTTTGGGGAACAACTTGCCAGAAGGGCAAAATCGTCATTTTTGAAATGATTGGGGTTCAAAAGACCCAAAACAGGTCATTGATTGTGGTCATTCCCTATTTTTTGAAATTTATGGGAGACGATTTGCCGGAAGGGCAAAATTATCATTTTAAAAAATATCGAGGTTCAAAAGACCCAAAATAGGTCACGGCCAGCTAATTGTGGCCATTTCCTATTTTTTGGGATTTTTTTTAGAATTTTTTCAGAATTTTTCCAATTTTTGAATTTTTAATGAATTTTTATTTTTTTTTATTAATTTTCCCGAATTTTCTGAATTTTTTATTACTAAAAAAAATTCCGGGCCGGGTCAAACCCGGCCCGACCATACGGGTCGGGAACCGGCCTAAAATGAGACCGTTTTTGTTTTTCAAAGGTTTTTCTATTTTTTAATGAATTTTCTAATTTATCCAAATTTCTGAAAATAAATACCAATCGGACGGTCTCCACCTCGCCACGTGGCAATATCCTAGCCGTTGGATCAATTTTAATTTTATTATTTTTCTGAAAATTATTTTATTAATATAAAATCATTTATTAATTTCGAAAAAATTCCCAGATCGCGACACGTGGAAAAACCACGGCCGTCCGATCTGGGTTTTATTTTTTATTGGACACGGCCCCACCGAGCTGACGTGGCTGCCTACGTGGCTCGCCACGCCAGCTTTGACCCTTTGACTAGCCTTCCCCCACCGGAGAAGACGACCGGCCCCTGGCCGGAACAGTTATTATTCCGGCGAGGTCGCCGGAATTCTCGCCGGAAAAACGAAACCGAACCCAAATCTTCATATTTTTCAACCATTTCTGCATCAATCGACTCCTTGGATATCCCACATTAACATATATACAAAACATGGCAAGGAATACGCCGGAAAAGCCCCGAATAACCGGCCACCGAACCGGCTCCGGCAAGCGTTTTTGTAGAAAAAATTTTCATAATCAAAACTCTATTCTAATCATTCCAGCAACATCCAAAGGGAATTTAGAGACTTACCTAAGCTCGCTAGGAGCTTGACGACCGTTGGTTACACCGACACGAGCTCTCGGCTCACTTCGAGGACCATGGAGCTTCGTTTATCATTTTCAGCGGGGTTTAATGCAAGACAAAGGTCACACAGGGCTCAGAGTCGATTCTAGGACTAATTTAAGGCAATAAATAGGCATGAATCACGCGAATAACACACGGCCAAGGGCAAAAACTTGCAAATGGGTCAGGCGGCATTTCATCGAATAGTTAAGAGGCATGTGAAAAACCAACATTTAGGCTAGCAGTTGAGACTATATGTGCAGTGTTGGCATGAGCGAACATTCAGATATGGATGAGGGGGTCACGGACGACAATAGCATAGGTTTGGTTCGGCTCCATTTGGCAAAAACCAAGCGGAGCCGAACCCACAGTGCGCGACAATGTTCAGCAGAATATGACAGGGTTGGGGAATATCGACCTGTTTCGCGGCGCCGTAGACGACTGAAGCTTCGGTGAATGGCAAAGACGTTGGCTTCGAGCTCCTGGACACCCACCCGAGCTCCTTTGCCGATCAAATCTCTTTTTCACGACTCTCATTTGTTCTCGGCCGGGTACACTCTCTGTTTTTTTTTTTTTTGTAACCGAGGCTCCGGCCAACCTCTCCTTCTCTTGAATGCTCTCTGCCTCTTTTTCTCTCCCTCTCGTCCTCTCTGTGTACCTGTGGAATCCCTTGCCAGTGAGTGCCCCCTCCCCTCCGGTCCGAGCATGGCCAGCTTTTTCTTTTCAAATCCTCTCTCTCCTCCTCTTTTGCTCGCCACCGTACCCGACCTCAGCAACGGCCGTCCTTCCTTCGCAATTCCCAGGCGCCAGCTCGCCCTTCTTGTACCATCTCATGCAGTAGACGACAAACGAAGGGGTTCTCGTGGCATCTCGAGAGAAAGAAGGGCCGAAACGTATAGGAATAACGTGTGGGAAGTCTGTTGGTGCAGACCCGGATTCGTTGGGTCAGGTCAGACCCGATCCGACGAATCCGGTTATAAAATTTGGTCCAATCGGAGCCTAATTCGTCCATTTTTTTTTTATGAAATTGATGTTGAAATTGGGTTTCCCAACATGATTTTCATGTGACATGGGTGTTTTCATGGATTTTTGGCTTGGAATTTAATGAAAACTCTAATTTTCGCGAAAGATCCGAAGTCGATTTTTGCATAATTAGAGCCCAAATGATCAAATTGACCCAAATCAAGGCCACCACTGGATTCGGCATGATGAAATTTATAGGGTAGGGGTGTTTAATTTTCATTGGCGTCCCTAGGGAGGATTTAATTTCAAGATCAGTGAAATCGGTGACTAAATTGAGAAAAAAAATTGTGCAATTAAGTCCTTTTGGTCAAAATTGATCAAATTGGAGGGTGAATTGATCCAATTGCACTTCAAGGCTCTAAATGCCAATGTCATAGCTAATTATAAGTAGAAATTGAAAATTAAAAGACTCAAAAATGAATTTTTATGCTCGATTCAGGTTTATGTTTGTAAAGGAACATAGTTATCCGAGTCAAATATTTGAGATTTAAAGTGACCATTCTGAAAAGGGAATTAAAATAAAATTATTGACTATTTTTGTGTATTTTTCTAACCACGAATGGTATTTTTTTGGGGTATTTTTATAATTAAATAAATTTAAAAAAAATATTGAAAAATATTTTTTGCTCAAAATTGGCTCCCAAGGCTAAGCCAAGGCCTTTGGAGTTGATTTTCAAATTTTTTAATTTTTTGGCTATTTTTTTATTAATTTTGAAAATAAGATTAAAATAAAAATGATTAAAAATCAGGTGTAAACACCTGTTACAAGACACTAACTCGAACTTTTCCTTTTCAGAAGAAAATCATTTTAGGATAAGTATGTTATGGGCTACTAGTTTGAGATTCTTAACGTCGAAACTATATGATTTGTCAACCAGTCGCCCTAGCAATTTTCATCGAACCTCCCTCTCAATTTTTGTTTGACTATTGCGGTTCTTGTCTGTAAAATGAAAGGAAAAAGGAGTTGGTCTTATGTTTATCATTGTGAAGGATTGTAATTTGTCATTCGCCATTCGGTGCCCGACGCGCACTTTCATCGTTAATGTGCATATTAGAGTTAGGTTATTCTCGCGAAAAATAAATAATTTGAAGTTATTTTTTTTTTCGAAAAATGAATGTTTGCATTGTCTATAAAAGACAACAAATAAAAAAATATTGTCATTTTCTACAAAAATATTTAGAGATAAATGATTATCGATATTGAAAATATTTTGTTCCTTTCTCTTTTTTTTTTGCAGAGAACGAATGATTTAAAAATATTTTCCTAAAAATGATCGTAGGTATCACTTGAAATGATTATTCAATAGAAATTACATTCATTACCAACAATAATATATGTCTAAACATTTGTGTAGACAATTAAATTTTTTTTCGTTCATTCATTTCTTAAAACGATATAAGCAGATTTTTTTTTTCAAATCACTGATTTTCTCGAAATAAATTGAGTCTTATGTTATTAACTAGTTGTCCAATTAATAATAAAGGCAACTTGTGTAATAGAAACATACAAAAGAAGAAGAAGAAAATACCCAACCTACGGGTCTTACGTAGTTACGTGTCGTCTAGAAGTCCATGATTGTGGCACAACAGGACTTGGAATAATGCGTACTAATGGTGCACATGGCATCACTTCTGCTTTAGAAATCAATTTCCGATTGCATACTAAGGGTGCACATGGTACCACTTCTGCTTTAAAAATCAATTTCTGGTTAAAAATCAATTTTTTACTTCTACTAAAAAAGAGAAGTTGATTTTCGATCAGAGAAATTCATTTAGTAACGGTTAAAAATTTATATTTTTAAAACATTATTAACACAAAATCTTCTATGAAAACTTATCGTCAGTAGCCGAAAAACTTTCACTTCATTTTTAAACTTTTTAAATTTCTTTATAAATAACTTTTATTATTAAAAAATATTATTTATTTTTTACTCCGGCAGCTGGAGATGGTGACTCGACAGTGGTAGGCAGTGCGGTGATCGACTGTTGGCGAAGGGGGGCGGCGGTTGACAGTGGTCAGCGGGAGGCAACGGTCGCTGTCGGCGGGGGGAGGAGGTTAACAGTTGGCGAAGGTCGTCGACAACAATGGTCAGTGGTTGGCAATGGCTGGCGGAGGTCGAAGGTGGTCGGCTATTGGTGGCGGTGGGTGGCGGTGGGCGGCAGCAATTGTAGCCGGCGAAGGTTTGAGGTGGGTGGTGGCAAGCGGTGGTCATGGGAGGCGACCGACGGTGGTCGGCGGAGGGCAGTGGTCGCAAGCGTCGGTGGTCAAAGGTAGGCAGCGGCGGAGGCGGGCGTGGTCAAAAAGAGGATGAGTCAAAAGTACTTCTTAAATTGAGAACAGTTTTTTTTTAACTTCTTAAATTTGGGGGAAATAACTTCAGAAGTGAAAATGCACTTCAGAAGTAGAAATTTCTTTTAGAAGTAAAAAATATTATCAAATAGATTTCTGCTTTAGAAGTTACATTACCAAACGAATTTCTACTTTTACTTTAGAAGTATTTCTAAAGCAGAATGTAATTCCAAAATGTTACCATGTGCGCCCTAAGTTTCTACATGTAGTCTATACCCATTCAAAACTGTCGTTAGAAAGTAATTACGAGAGATTTTTTTTTTGTTTTGGTAGAAAATTACAAGAGACTAGAATGTTCGATTTTTAGTTTAATTTTTGTCGCCAAGTATTCTTGCCGACAAAGTAATTTCATGTGAATAGGAGTGTGCATGATCCGGACCGATTCGGTCTTGGTATGGAACTGGGGATCGGACCGTAGTCCCGGTCCCCAAATTTTTCGGATCAGGGACCGGACTGGGACCAAATCAGATCAGGACCGACGGTCTGATCCTGTCCTAATGGGACTGCTAACACTAACTGCTTATAAAAATTATTGGAATACATGCATGAGTTGAGAGGCAAAGGCAAAAGAAGCGAGCACCAAGCAAAACTGCGTTGCGAAGGTGAGATGCGAGCGTCAAGCGAGAGGAGTGAGTATCGACTGTCGAGCAGAAAATGAAGATAGGTGGACTCGTATCTAGCGAGAAGAGTAAATGTCGACCGTCGAGCAGAAGATAAAGATGAAGATTAGGTTTAGGTTAACTATTTCTTCCAAAATTTCTTCTTCTTCTTCTTCTTCTTCTTCTTCTCTCTCTCTCTCTCTCTATATATATATATATATATATATATATATATCTCTCTCTCTCTCTCTCTCTCTCTCTATATATATATATATATATATATATATATATATATATATATATATATATATATATATTCCGGTGGATGGGACCAAGCTGGACCGCCGAGCCATTGGTCCCATTTATTGGGACCGGACCTTCCCCTCAAGGACTGGACCAATCCATGCGGTCCGATCTGGACCGGTCCGATTCAGTTTGCACAACCCTATGTGTGAACACATTTGTCTTTAATGTATTTACTTTTTAGCCAAATCGAAATATACCATGAAAAAGCAAGAAACCATAATTCCTCGAATGCATCAACTTTTTTTATTTTTTGGAAAATTTACCCAAAAATCACTAATTTATTGCACTTGTGTCAATTCAATCCTAAATTTTTTGACGATTAATCAATGTAGTCCTTCTGGTCAATCCAAAAAAAGCTTGACGATCCAATTAGCGTTGGTATTGACTAGGATAATTTTTAAAAAAATTCATAATTTTTTGCTTTTTTGCTTTTTATTCTTTTATTATATTTTTTCTTTCATTTTTGGCCGATGGTCGGTCTCAAGTGATGGTCGAAGAGAGCTGGATGAGATCACCAGCCCTGACTGTCCGCAACAAGAGAATATAAGAAAGTAACAAATAAATATAATAAATGAATTATTTTTTGAAAATTTGTAAAAATTGTTCAACGGCAACTCTGATGATATCAGGCAGGACGGTTGACGTGCACGTCGGTAATTTCTCACCAAAATTAGCCCGATGGACTACATTGACAACATGTTTGAATCAAATTAGTCAAATTAAAAGGTTTGAATCTGCACTGACAGAATTGTAATACATTTAGAGCTTTTTTGATAAATTTTTTTTGTAGGTTATGGAATTTACCCTCAAAGCATTTCGTTTGAGCGTAAGTCATGGAAAGTTAGTATAAACCCACTGCAAGTAGTTTTCTAAGTAAACCGGACAGACTATGCAGTTAAAATTCTAGTCGAGGTAAACTTCGTTTTAATTTCTGAACTCTTTCGTAAATTTTGCAGCATTCGTGTTTTGATATTTTTTATTCGACGGGAAACATTTAAAAACCTTTCATAGTGCTTAAATTTTGACAGGTAGAATCTCGTTTTTAAGTTTTTTCATACCATTTTATACTCATATTAATAATTATATTCCCAAATTTTAGAGGGAAAGTCATAAATAAAGATGAGAAGTGAAATTAGGAGTTGAAAGATGATTTCGAAAATTCAAAGATTATGGCCCGAAACAAGCCGTGTTACAATTTTCATGGGTGGATCGGGTTGGATCGAAAATGGGCCGAATTAAATAGATCCACTTAACATATGTTAATCCATTTTCATGCAATGCAAATATAGTGACTCCTACCTGATCCGATCAATACTCAATACATATTCGACCCGACTCATATTACTAAAAAAATTTCATATTTAACCCAATCTCATTAAAACTCATACATAAACTACGGTGAGAGTGCGGAGTGGGTGAGTGCGAGATAGTCATAAATGAAAGTTGTTTCTAAATAAGGTGTAAGCATATTTATAATCCATTTAACACTTGTATTATGTTTAAATCTAGTCATGATCTATTTATTGAATATAACTACCCTATATAATAATTAATTTAATTAAATACGAGCTAAGAAATAGATTTTATTTAGATAGGTCTATCTACACATAGGACTTGGGCAAAATGGGCTCATACCCAATAGGCTAAAGGAGCTGCATAAAGCAACGGGAGATAACCGAGGCTCGAGGGGTATTTCTTAAGCTTCGCCCCATTTCATTGGACCCGGATCCTCTGCCTTATATTTTTTAAGGTAGAGGGATCCCCACCCTTGATATAGGGGGGAAAAGCAAAATCAAGGGTGGGGTTGTGCTGCCTTAAAAAAAAGTAAGGTAGAGGATCCTTGCCCCATTTCATTACGTTTTTTTTTAGGTCGCAATCTCGCGGTGATTAAGTGATGTCCAAATTTTGTTACTTGGAATGATACAAACTATTCGGGAAAACTACGAAAGAAGTCACAAATCTATTCCAATTGTGCCATTTCATTCATAAATATTTCCTTTTTTTCAAGTAAGTCCTAAACTTTTGTCGTTTGTGACAATTCAATCCATTTGACCTGTTGGACATGTTGAGGATAATTTTTATTGATATTTTAATATTTTTCAATTGGTTTAGTAACTTTTTTCATGTCCCTTTCTTTTGTTTTATTTTTCTTTTTGTTAGGGCCAGCAAGAAGCCACCAACAAAGCGCCGACAACCTCCGACGAGGGTCACGGCCCTCATCGGCCACTGGGCGAGGGCTTGCAGCCCTTGCTCGGATCTGGGTGAGGGCCTCCTTGCCCACGCCTAGTGGCCGACGAAGGTCACTGGCCCTAACAAAAGGAAAAGAAAAGAAAAGAAAAGAAAAGGTCGGAAAAATTACAACAATTAATAAAAAATAATTAAAAAAATTCCAAAATGATCAGATTATCATTAAAAGTCGTCCACATTAGCACCGACTAGTCAGATGGACTGAATTGACACAAATAAAAAAGGTTTAAAACTTAATTGACAAAAACAAAAGATTTAGGACTGAACTGACAATGAGTTCATGACTTTTAGGGGATAGCAGAGGCGTCCTTTGATTTAGAATGCATTAATGATGCATAACCCCTGTCAACGGGTCGGGCACAGCTTGAGATTGAGAGAATTATGATAGGTAAGGTGTCTCGGACCTGAGGGGCCATCACATTTTATGACAAAAAATCGAGACGAGTGAACATGTTCCGGTCAAAGCGATTTGCAAAGTCCAAATGCACTTTGGATCCATGCTCCTTTTCGACCTTTCCTCTTGCTTTTGTGCCCTTTTCGCGCAAGTAACTTGAAAGAAAGATACGAGGTTTAGAGCGATGATGAATTAAGGATTCATCGTAACAAGATAAATTCATTAAGTAAGGTTACTCAGAGAGAGAGAGAGAGAGAGAGAGAGAGAGAGAGAGAGAGATCATAAGTATTTTCCACTTTGGCATTGCGCTTGCACTTTCCAATCACATGTCCGAAATGCACGTCTCGATGTCCAATCCTGGGACTCTTCCCCGTCCCTCAAAGCTCACGGTCGCTAGAAAAGTGCGAAGCTGTTAAAATTCCCCCTGCATAATCATCGATGGCACCACGATTAGGCATCTTTGGCATCCTCCTTTTACGATCTAATCATGGCTTATGCAAATGGAAACGGGTAGACTATAGTGTGGAACAGCTATCAGTATCCACCTTTTGCTTTGGCTTTTGGTTCTTTGGCTTTAGCTAGAAGTAATTAGAATTTAGCATTGGGAAGCCTCTAAAATGTATAAAGGGAACAGAAATCTGGCTCGGGCTTTTGGCTGGCTAATGTTGTTGATGAGTCCCTCCCTATAAAGATTCTGACAGAAACTTCAGATTCTTCTCACCGAGCTGATCTCATGTTAGAGCTCGATAGTTCTTGCCGTAAGTTTCCATAGATTCGCTGCTAGTCTCATGAAATGTGTGTTCTTTTCGGATCAGATCAAGGGAGGGAGCAGAGAAGCTGAGACAAAGGTGAGGGTGGGGATAAATTTTCTTCTGTACAGTGATGGGCATGGATGGAGTTCGGTCGGAGAGAAGCGAGGTGGTCAATTGCCAACGAAGCACGTAACCTGTCAGTCCCCTTGCGTTCACCAAATTCCAGTTCATCCTTCCCGTTCACATCCGTTTCCTCCCCCACGAATAAAATAATCCCGAATTAGGACGAATCGCATCGGATTTGGATCGGATTTGCTTTGGGACAAGCTTCTTAACACATCATGTGAATCCAAATCTGCACGCCTTTCCGAATCCCATCCCCGTCCCATCCCGTTCTTCACGTTCTTCTTCTTCGCCCCCCGGAGACGAAAAACAGCAAAAAATCGCGTCCTTTATATACGCCGCTTTGACTCCTTTCCGTTCGCGTCCTTGTCTTCCGTTTCCTTCGTTGCTCCAACGAAGGCAGATTCTGAGCAAGAGCTTTGGATGGTGATTGATCCGGATTCGCTGATTTCACGGTCGTCTTTAAGCAGGTTCCGTGAATTGGGATTTGCGAATCGCGGGTTGGGTGTAGGATCAGAGTTGATGTAGATAGCTTTTCATGTTTGAAGCGTGCCTAGGGTTTTTGGTTGGTGCTTGATTATGACTCTTGGAACTTACAAATTGAGCCTTTAGATGGCTTTCTTCTGGCATTTGCTTCAGCTGATGGGAGAGAATCACAGCATTTATTTCGAGCAATGTAATGCGAGGATACGGCTTTAGGGTCTAAAGGTTGTTCGTCTTGGGATCGAATCTCAATTCGAGGCAGCAGAAAGATCAAGACCCACCTTTTGATTCCTTCCTCGGATGGCCTCGCCTGGGTTCTTCCTGATTTGCGTGTTGCATTCGCTGGTGGCTCTCACTAGTGGAGCTCTCATGATGTTCTATTCCCCAGAGATATCTGCGATCAAATCCCAAGGCTCCACCCCTCACGATCAGCTCCTGATTCGGACGTCCGATTCCTTCTCGGGCCTGCTTCTCATCGCCATCGGGTCCTTGTTGTTGATGGTGGCGTTTGTGAAGGACAGGGAGTTCCAGAGCTTCTTCGCAAAAGGGTGCGTGGTGTTGCATGTGGGCATGGCGGTGTGGAGGTTTTGCTTCGAGAGGAAGGTTGAGGAGCTCGTGCGCGAGTGGCCCAAGCAAGTCGTGGGCGACATCGCGCTTGCAGTTTCGTGGATATTCTTTCTCGTGTATTCATGGAGAGAGAAGTACGATTAGCTCCCTGGAGTGAATTGCCTAGAGGAAATCTGAGTTTCTGCAGATTGAAAGAGAAAGATGGTGCTTGGTGAAATCATGCAATGCTTTGGTGAGATCCAATTGAGGTTTTGTAGCTGGAAGTGAAGTGAACTTGTGAATTCTGGGTTTCAGAACAGAGGATGGGTTTGAAAAGGAAACCATATTTTCCAGTGGGGGTCATTTTAGATGCTGAAGTTTCGATTTCTATCTTTTTTTTGTTGTGATCTTTGAGGAGTGAAAGGAGCTGATCAGGACTTATATAGCTTATTTGCTGGACCACCGTGGGTCTTCGTTTAGCTCAGAATTCGGATACTGCAGATGTTTCATGGGGGGCTGCTCTGCTCTTGCCTGAATGCAATCCAATTTTTTGCCTGTAAATTTTCTTCATATGTGGAATAAGTACACCCTTCTCTCTCTCTCTCTCTCTCTCTCTCTCTCTCTCTCTCCTGTGTTTAAGCATCTATCGAAGGTTAATACGATAAAGAACCAAACGAAGCAATTTGCAGAAAGAGGGAAAATATAACCCACCATTTTATTGCAGAGTTCTGAACTCGCTGGGAACAAGACTCCCCATCTCGATTATCAAGTTGGCTTTTCATCGCCAATCTTGAGATTAATGCTACTCTGGCCGATCAAACGGCTAAAGGATATATGCATTTGAATATTTCCATGAAACATGTATGAACTTGTGATTGAGTGAGATATGTATATGAGCGATCTCTTCTCTAATATAAAAATTGATTCCTCTTCATTTTCTTTGCCATTAATTTAGATTCTCGTTCAACAAATGATGTATCAGTGCGCGGTCTTCCTCTCTCTTGCGTCCTTGCAGTCAATCGCCGCTCACCGCCTGTCTCCTCTCTCACGTCCCGACTTCTATTAGTCATCCGCCGATCTTTGGTCTCTGATCTTCTGCTCTCGTTCGCCCTTCGTCATCCACGTGCTCCTGCCATTGGTTAGCCGCCTCTCTCGCCTCCCTACCACGCGTAGCCGATCTTCGATCCCTCGCTCTCGTTCGCCATTCGCAAGTCGCTAGCCACCTAGTGACCAACAACTGTAGAAATTTTATGTTGTTTTATCAAATAAATTTCTGTTCCAAGAACAGAAATTTTATGTCGTTGAAAAACGCATATCTCAGCTCATAAACTCATCTAGGACGTATAAATAAATAAATAAATAAAATCTATTCATAGCTAGAAATAAAGCTCAAAAAGAGAATGATTGTCATTCGAAGATGACTCAAGATGAACGAGCCTGAATAATGTGTGTAGTTAGTAGATTAGGAAATAGAGTCTCTACCGTTAGATCAAGAGGAAATCTACGGTTATTAATTAGAGGGATTATTGTAGTATTTTTATCATCTCGTAATTGGGAAGAGTTTCTTAAGCCTGCATGAGTAATGGAACGCTAGATTAACCAGTTCGTGATAGCTCTGATATGTTAAGAATGATGAATGAAGTTGATAGGCTAATTTTGTCGATAAAGAATCCAAAAATAATTAGTATTCCAATTTTGCAAATTACTTGCTAATTTCATCCAAATTAAAGCCCTTAGATTTCTTTAGGAACGGAGGATGTGATTGAAAGTCACATGCATTCAAATAAGCCGTTCTAACAACAGATCTAATGTCATTTCTAGTGTAAAAAATTAAATGGGTCGAGAAAGAGGGCCCAATTGAAAAACGAACGACAACGCGTGGCCCATTTTGCACCGCCAAAATCTCTGCGAGATTAGCAGGGATGTTCTGTAGCTGCTCATTCTTGATCCTGCGTTGTGCGATTCTGCTGCCGCACGCGACAGTTGCCCTCCTGCCATAGCAAAGTGTAAGATTCCTTCCTCTCTCTCTCTCTCTCTCTCTCTCTATTCGCTTTTCTTGCTTCTTGTCCTGTCTTCAATGGTAGTCTGATTGTTGTTTGAGACGATCGTTTGCTCAATTTTTCGTCAATTGTCCCGGGTCGTCCATTCTTTGGTTGCCGTGCCCTTGGCGGTTTCTTCCGCACACCAAGTCTTTGCCTTTGTTTGTTCTTGTTTGATTCGACTCACTTCAGATACAAGATGCACCGTATGTGTTTGTTTGTGTTTCTCTTTAGCTTCATGCTGAAGACATTTTGGAGTACAAATCCCCATTAGCCTGTGGATGGGATGTCAAGCTTTTTCTTTTCGGTCATCTGTTCGAGCTATCACCGATTAATTGATCTTTTTTTTTTTTTTATAGCTTATAGCTGCCTGCTTATTATTGATTCTTTGGTATCTACTCTGTGTCTTCTATGCGAAACTGAAGATCTAGGAGAAACTATTTAACAATGAAATTCTTGCATGGTTTTATGTTTTATGTATGCCTTATTAATCGGGGGGGTTGCATTGTCCTGTACTTTGGATTGGTGCGCTTGTTGAAAGGCTTTGGTCCTTATGCCAATGTTCAGTATCAAATTTAGCTTCTATGGTGAAGTGAGTTCAGTGGACTTAATCAGCCTAGATAATTTTTTAAGGAAACTGAAGGTGAAAACTGATTATCAATAAATGTCAATTGAATATCGCTGTCAGCAATTTATGTTTATGTTTGTTATTTTCACTTGATTTGAAGACAAGCAGAAACCTGTGTTGTGCCTGTGTAGCTGATAATTTGGGAGTTCATTACCATGATTGTTTGTGTTTTTTTCCCTTCTTTTTCTCATCCGTGTTTCTTATCAGTTGTCATAGTCTCCAAGTGTACTGAGGATGGGGGGGTTTCCTTTGGAAAATGGCTCCTCAGCCTTGGCTTTGCCAGGTTCACAGCAAAACCAAGTTTCTGCTGTAAAAGCAACTGCACCCGAGTCAAAGCCAAAAAAGAAGATCTGTTGCGCTTGCCCTGAAACAAAGAAGCTGAGAGATGAGTGCATCGTACAGCATGGCGAAGATGCGTGCAAAAAATGGATTGAGGCTCATCTAACATGCCTCCGTGCTGAGGGATTTAATGTCTGAGTTAAATTGAGATCGGATTTTGAACTGACAAAATAAGCAACAGGTTGAGGTCCATTTAGCTGGTAGAGACTACATACTGGGATGATTTTACTGAGATTGGATATGAAAAATAAGTGAGAAGACAGCATTTTGATGGAGTTGTAAATTGATACATTAACACAACCCCTGCTTTTTCTTTTCGTTCTCGAATGACGAACGTGTAGCTGATTATGGTGATTATACCTTGCTTTGTGACAGATGCTCCGAGTTGATTTTCTTTAGTGAAGTGATTCACCCTCACCCATCCACAGAAGGGTTGGTCATTCATATATGACAATTTGTGTTCATAAGCAGAGATGTATCTGACTCTTGGTGGTACAGTTTTGTTGATCGTTTCACTAGGCTTCTTGTTAGTTAATATTCTGTTAAGGCTGCTTAATTCTTAAACCATATGTACAGTTGATTTGGATGCTAGTGGAGTGTGCATTCTCATTGCTTGGAGGGCTAGGAAAGAGAGCGAGTCTTGTGTCCTTCTGTTTTCTGGGAGGAGCAGCTAATGGCGACTGGTCTATTTAGGGGGATTAATGTGAGTGTGCACAAGGGTTTTCTTCTGCGCTATGCAAAGAATCCTGGTCTGTCGTGATGCATAACCAGTATGAGTAGCTCATTAGGAGGACGAAGCCAGGGATGTAACTATGACACCTTCGAACAACTTTCACGATCGCTTGGTAGTGTGAATTGTTGCATCTTCATTCATCAAGCAGCTTGTGTATTGGATGGTTCTGATCTGAGAGCTGCAAATTCGTCTGCTCTCCCATGCCTTCTTCCAGTCAATTACCATCCGAGGGTCCTTGTTAGTCTCTTGATTCTCCTCTCATCTCTGAGCTCAGTTTTCTTTCAAGGGAAAAAGAGTAGGAATCTAGTGAAGGTTTTCTGATAATGCAAGTGCAGCATACACTTCATCTCTTCTGATTCTTATTTTTTTATTGCAAACAGCAGTTTTTCTCTTTAGCCTAAGTTGCGGCAGTATCTTTGGTTGATGGAGCACCTTATTTATATTATGAATCTATTTGGGACTTTGTCCAATTTGTTCATATGCTAATGAAGATTTGGCTGCTGAGGGATAAAATTCTGAAAATGGTGGAGATAATGAGACTAATTTTGCCAGATTGGTAATTTGTTTTAGTTGACTTGTTAGTATTCGAGATACATAAAGTGATTTGCAACGTCGGAATTGCGAACTAGTCATAAATTATCGTTGAGCGACCAAGGTGCCATTTGTATTCGTCTATTATTGCACTAGCAAATGATCTCACATGGAACGAGGAAAATTGTCAGTTTAGTCATAACCTTTTCAATGCAGCAGTCAATTCAGTTCTAAATCTTTCAGTTGTATCAATTTAGTCTTAAACATTTAGATAATTTGCTAAGTTAGTCATACCTCTTTCAATTGTGTCAATTTAATCATAAATCTTTTCACGAGTTGTTAATTTAGTCCTTAACCTTGTAATGATTTATCAATTTAATCATTCAGGCCAATGTTGACCGAGAATGGTTGATGTGGCAATCCATCTTCAAGCGAAAAATCATTTTAGAAAGAAATCCGTTTTGTTCGATTGCGCAAGAACATCCCTAGCATCGATCATCATGTGTGATATGGTCGAACTGTCGGTGTTGACGTGGACAATCTTTGTCATTTATTATCATTTTTTTTTATCTTTTCCATTTCATTTTACTTTTTATTTTTCCCTTTTAACAATGGCCGGTGGAGGGGGGAAAAGAAAAAAAGAAAGAAAAAAGGGAAAAAAACTCAAAAAGTACAAAAAAAAAATTACAAAAATTTCCATGCAAGTAACAGCAGTGGCACGTAGAACGGCAAATGCTAAGTAGATCGTCACATTAGCGATTTTCGGAGAAAATTGATCGAAAATGACTAAATTGACAATTATTAAAAGGTTCAAGACTAAATTTGCACAATGAAAATATTGAGGACTAAATTGGTTATTGTACAATAGATTTAGGAATTTTTGGATAATTTTCCACACGGAAGCCACGTGCAAAAATTTGATTTCTCAAGATAGTCTAATTATGAAGTATTTGAAATATCAATTAAATGAAATAAATTTTTTTTTATAGAATATGAAGGAATTATTTATGCGTACACGTAAACCGAAAACTATACAGTTATTTAGGTAAAGCAGAAAAAATTGGAATGAAAGTATAACTATATGACTGATAATACGAAATTATTAATTTGCTATTTAAAAAAAAAACTATACACCTTGTGGAATAAGAATGAAATGGATTGTGAATCCCTCAAAAGTAGAAGGTCTTCTCTTCTTTGCTTCACATAATAGTAATAGATAATAAAGTTTGTTCATTTATAGTAAAAAAAAAATGGTTCGCTTATTTTTTATTTTTTACTTCATTCCTCCTTCGCAGGAACTGAAACGGGCCATATGGGTCGAATCTGGGCCCGCAGAACAGACACGTGGCAACTTAGCAACAAAGTCTCTGGAACCACCCAGCCTCAAAGGCAGGGGATTAGGGAAAGATCTAATGGCCCAAAAAGGGAATCCGGAGCCCCCTTCTTCCCCCCCTAAACCCTAAACCCTCCCTCTATATCAGTACCACTCGCCACCGCTTTCGCTCCTCTTCCATCGAGACTCTCCCGCCCCACAGCTCCGAAAATGGCGACTCCGGTGGCTCGATCTCTCTTCAACGACGGCAAAGCCTCGCTCCGCCTCATCCGCGCTTCGTTGCTCCGCCCGTCAAACGCCGACGCAGTCAAAGACCAGAGCTTGCTCGCCCGGCCAAGTGGCGTCATCCTCGGCCAGTGCCAGTTCCAGAACCCGTCCCGTACCGATTTGAATCGGCAGGTGAAGGCGTCGGCTCCTCATTTGTTCGGTCGATCGTCGCTCGTCGGCGGTGAAGATTGGAGGGGTTCGGGGAGGAAGCACTGTTCCGCGATCCAGGATGAGCTCGAGATGATTTCGGAGAAGGAGGAAGAGGACGATGTCGATTCTGATGTCGATTCTGATGTCGACGTGGGGGATTTCGACATGTCGGATTTTGACGATGATGATGGGGATGATTACGATGAAGACGCTGACCACTGACGAACCTCGCAAGTTTAGAAAATGAGATTCGAAATGTGTTCATCAATGGTGGTCACTTTTGGTCGTTTCTTAACGAGGTCTATATCTTAGGTTACATGTCTTGTTTCTTGCTACGTCAGTGTGGTCGTCGTCGTGTGTTTCTGTTATCAACTTCGAATGGTTTTGCTTCTCCTTGACGAGAAACTATGCCGGGATTCACGAGTTTTAATGGGGACTACTTTCAATTTCCATATCTCAGGTTTTGATTGTGTAGACGGCCCACGAATATCGAACATACCAGAGTTTCGAACTTGAATTCGAAATCCAGTAGATGGAGCCAGTGAGGTGAGCGATCGTTTAAATCCGTTCTACTTATGATTTCGAATCAAAAGGGTTCCGTGGCTAAATCTTGCCCATTTCGATGCGGATAAGAATATAATTCGTTAGACAAAGCTGAGAAATTTCGGTTTATTCCGACGTGTCATTATTTACACGATCTCGAGGGATACAAGTTGTTAAATATATTAGTGATATATTTGGTAATTAAGTTAGCTTGAGTTTGGATTAAAAAAAAATCTGACTATCTACGAGAATTTTGGATATCATTTTTTTTTATTTGAAATTTTCATTCATCGTAAAGTTTTGTTTTATTTTATTTGTATTCGAATTCTGTTTATCTATTTATTATTGAACACGTTCTCTCTATTTCAGTTTATTTCAAAAACAAAAATAGAAAGAAAACCAATGGGGCGATGATTGAGTTGGTGAAATCTCTAAATCTTAGATAGTTAAACTGATGAGGTCTCAAATTTGACTCTCTCCGGTCAAGAAGCCTTAGGTTTGAATCTCCCCGGTCAAAAAACAACAAGCCGCTGATGTAGCTAATTCTAATATATCTTAATAAATATTACATCATTTTGTTTTAGGTTTTATTATGCATATATCGATCACGATAATGATATGCACAATTAAAGAGAGATATTCGCACAAAACATATTGAAAAACTAACAAAAATATCATAATTGTCTCCAATATAAAATAACACTCTAGAAAACTATCCTACTTATCTCTAACAAATGCAGGATATATGCAAGTGGATTCATACGGGTAAAAAACAAAATTACAGCACACGGGAGGGGATAAAAAATTCACAAAACTGATAAGAGTCTGAGACAAGGTCAACACCTCCAAGACTTTAGTCACAGAAGAACGACTCGAGAATGGGAGCGGCAAATGCCCCTCCCCTGTTTGAAGAAACGTATCCATCTCGGGAAGACCAAATCGAAACACACGAGACAAACCCATTTTTGTTTCCTTAAAAAAAAAAAAAACACTTCACCAAAGAGAGGGGGGGCTGCGGAAGACAGAAAATATCAGGAGGCGAACGGAACCCGTTGGACTGGTTTTGTGGTGTTCGATGGCTTGCGTTGCGTGTTTGAAGGGAAGAACAAGAAAACCCACAGGCCAGCGCGCGCCCGTGAGCAGAGCGGTCTCGAGAATCAGATCTCCTCTGTCCCAAAGCCCTCGTGCCCGAAAAATGATTTGATGTGACGAGCCCCCGACCAGTTAAAATGATCGTGGCGATTCTCGAAAACAATAACAACAGATCAAATCATTGCCAACCATGAAGGGCTGCTTGGTACTTGAGTATCTATCGATTATCTGAGACACCCTTTCTTGGAAACTCATCACTGGCGTGATTCGGACATTTGAGCTGGGAGCAGAGGTTACCCATTTCATTTCATCAAGCGTTTTTTCTTTTTTCGTAAAATTCTCCTAAAACTCTGAAGAGCTGTTCCCTTTTAGGGTGAGTGTTGTTCAAGAACATGCAATTTCAATGTCCGAAAAAAAGGAAAAATGCTAATTTCTAAAGTAAAGATACGAAAAGAGGGAAGAAAAAAAAAATAAAATTAGAATGTGAATTGCATTTCATGTTTACATACGCCTATTGCGTTCCCCTCTTCTATGAAAGCAGATATCACGTACCGCATGGGAGCAAAAGAGACCAAAAAGCTCAGCTCGTGGAAAGCAATTTCACTAGAAAATTTCAAAATTCCTCCTTTCCACTGCTCGCATCCCATGTGGTAATTGGCAAAAATCGCCAACAATCTATAGCGACAAGGAAGAAGCCAGTCAAAATTTGCCTACGACCCGGTGGTCGGTTCCGTGACCAATTGAACCACGGTCTGGAACAGTAGCACCGACAGCGAGTCGAGAGAAAAGTAGAGGAAGCCGCCTGGGGAGTGAGTCACGAACGATCCGAAACTCTTCCCCACCACGCAGTGCCACGCCGGCCCGTAAACCGAGTCAAACTCCTGCCAATATCACAAAATTCAAAACTGATGAGATGATCGACCGATTGAAGAAAATGATACAGATGAATTAGACAAGCCCGTGAAAAGATGAAATCTCTGTCGAAGGAAGCGGCAAAGAATCCCCTGCTTTTCGCTCCAAATCACGTCTTTTACAGGGCACAAAGTCTCGTTCCGTTCGCTCAAAATCGCGTCTTTTTCTCTTTGAACGTACCTTTTTGAGAGCGCGAGCCAAGTGGGTGTTGTTGGGAGGGAAGTTGGGAGAAGACGAGTCGATGAAGGATCGGGTGCAGCGAAGGGCGCGCTCTTGCATGTGGACGGGCATGTCCGACGACCTCAGCCTTATGTTGCAGCTGACCGCGGTCGCAGCTAGCCTCAGCACTTCTTCTTTCGGGGACTGGTCCTGTGTCTGAACCTTGTTCCGCTGATGAATTCGATCGTCCTGCATGACTGGCTTCTCTTTCTCGCTCGGGTAGCCTTGCTTCTTCTCCATGTTTTAGAGAGAGAAGAAGAAGAAGAGGGGAGAGAGAGAGAGAGAGAGAGAGAGAGAGAGAGTTGGTGAAGTTTTTGGAACTTTGACCGGGAAATACGTTTTGACAGAATGAGAACTCCATCGTAGTACCACGACCACCCACTCCACAAGGACTAAAAGCAAAGCGATTTAAAGAATAATAGTAAACATCGACGACGGGTCGAGCGTTCCTGTGATTGCTTGCTTGAACGAGTCGTGCCAACTGCCAAGGTTCAGACAGTGGCGTTTGAATGCCAATTGGGAGGAGGAGACTTTGTTTGAAAGAAAGAGACACGAGGGAAGCATGGAGAGATTATGCTGCGTCCCTCGTTGACATTGTTATCTATTCTCATCTCATCTTATTCGTCCCAACCATAATCACGCGACATTCCCACGATTAGTGTGTGCTTATGGTAGACGAAACAAACCGAACCGTAGGCATCAGTCATTTTGTGTTTAGTGTTATGTCTGGGAAGTGAGAGAATTTGGGTGAGAAAAATAAGGTAGAATGTTAATAAATTTACCAGTGTCAAAATTTAATAAATTTCTTCGGATAGCCTAAAAGTACATGGAACGATCCTTAAGATTTGCGACGCTCGGGATTCGAACACTCAACCTCTCGTGAAAGGAAGAGCGCCCGCTCCAGCAGCGCCACCCAGGTCAGGTGGGTGGTAAATGCTTAACAACTTTATAATCTCAAAACTAGATTTCGACCCGTTAAAATACTGAACCGATAAACTCATATAAAATTACGTAGTGGTCGCTACCTTGTCAATTTTTCTTAGACTATGGTGGGTTTAGTGCAAAAAAGGAGGAAGACTCGAGCCAAATCAAAGCAAGAAAATGATGCAATTGGCAACAATAAAGAAGCGGGTGAAACATGAAAATAGTGAGCATTGGTTAAGGGAAATGCTTCCCGACAGCTGTCGAGTATGGTAGAATCTAAACAGTAAATTTACACATCATTCTCTCATATTTTGCATAAAATATTAATTGATTGAGAGATTATATGATAAAAAATAACTGATGGTTCTCTCCGACTGTGTCAGCGGTTTTTGTTTGTTAAGTGCTGATTTTTACAATGTCCTGGCACAGAGCCAAAATCTATTCGTACAGTGATTTGTCCAAAATGACCCTCATCCACTGCCGATCTCATCATCCACTCCCCATCGCTACAGTCCAAACAAACACCAGCCAAACATCTCCCTCTCCCCCACTCTCTCTCTAGAGAAAAAAAAAATCTCTCTACTCTCCCTTCTTCTTCGGATTATTCGCAGTGACATCTCTTCGCCTCGCTTCGCTTCGCTGTTCACGCCTTCCATCTCCCATGGCCACCGTACTCGAGTCCCTCGCCGTACCGCGCTCCTCTAGCTTGCCTTCTCCCGCAGCTTTCTCCCCGGTCACCTCGGCGTCCTCTCTCGTTCCCATCGCCGGTCGCCGGAGATCGGCCGGGTTTCCTCAGGCTAGCGGGCTGAGGATCAGGCCACTTTCGATCGCTCGGTCGCTGAGATCTCCATGTCAGCGCCTGAGGCGTGCTCCAGCCGTTGTCTGCGAGGCTCAGGATACTGCGCTTGAAGGTTGGATCCCTCGAGCTCACGCCTTTTTTTTTATATTTGTATGCTAGTATCAATATCCCTCTGGTTTTTCTCTCGTTTGTGGAGTCACCTGAACTTTTTTTTCGATTCATTTATTGTCGGTATATTCGTAGATATATTTCGATTTTTATTCCTTGGCGAGTTGACGTCTAACGTCCTAGTTTAATTATGCGGAACTGAAGGCTGACAATTGGGTCGCACCAACTGAAATTGTGGACGAAGTATCTCATGCTGTATAAGACTAAGGAAATAATTTTAGTAGGCATAAAAAATGTCGCCGAGTTCTCTGTTGATGTTTTTCTTTCAGACCTACCTTCAACAATGTTTGCAGCGGACAAAAGATACCTTAGCTGCGTACTTGAAGCCACCGAGCCTAATTCTTTTTCTTTGTTTTAAAGAGGGCTCGGATTCTCAACTTTCTACAAAGGAATGACGTAATGGTAAAGAAATTGCACGAGAAAAGTTTTGTCTTTCTGGGATACAGTCTCTGTTGTTAGCGGAATGGAAATTGCGGTGTACCGAAATATCCATGTATTATCACATGAGTGCATTCTCTCACTAATCTACATCACTAATGAGATTATGATAGTGTTTTAAGGAAATGAAAACTCTTAGAATCTTAAGGCAGTCGTCGCCAACAAATTAATTCATAACCAACATTCACTAGAGGAGAACTCATTGAATGGTTTAGTTTGAGGTCGGCATAAGAACATTGCCAAATCTTTGTTTTGCTCAATTATAGGTCAAACTCGACTAGAAAGCTCTTTATGGGCAAAATTGCAACCATTTCTTTGGATCTCTTATATACTGTTAACGTACCAAGTATATGCACGAGTTTGCTGTTGAGAAGAAGAAATCCTGCTTTTTTAGGCGAATTTTGAAAGGTTGAGACCATATCTTGCTTTCTGGGTCTGCCCTTTGTTATGGGTTAGAGGAATTGAGATGGCCACCACTCTAAATTCGAAAGAGCAACGCACAAAAAAGAAATATCCGAATATTATAGTCATTTCTTGTTTTTGATGTAGTGGCTCCTGTGACTGATGCGACATGGCAATCACTTGTTTTGGAGTCTGAATTTCCGGTATTGGTTGAGTTTTGGGCTCCATGGTGTGGTCCCTGCCGAATGATCCACCCTGTCATTGATGAATTGGCAAAGCAGTATGCAGGGAAATTGAAGTGCTACAAAGTTAACACTGATGAGAGCCCTTCAATTGCCACTCGATATGGCATCCGAAGCATACCGACTGTCATGATATTTAAGAGCGGCGAGAAGAAAGATACTGTTATTGGTGCTGTTCCCAAGTCCACATTGACCACTAGCATTGAGAAATTCTTGTAAAGGTAGTAAGCATGAGATGCCCCTGCAGCAAATAAAGTTAAAGCATAACTTTTGTCAAATCTGCCTTTTCTTTGTTTGATGGATGCATTGTTCTCGACTTCTGTATAGTGACGTGGGGCTGTATTATCTACTTGCTTATTGTCAATATCGGCTTTAGAACATCATCGGGTGAATTTGGTATCCATCTCTTTCGTTGCTCATACGTGTGCATTACCTTTGTGTTTGCAATTTGGTGCCAGAAGTATGTCAGAGCTTCAGTGTTGGGAAATCTTACCTGTTGAAGGAGTGGTAGAGTCTTGATTCTTGAGCTGGTAACCATAATGTCCATGTTCAGCTGAACACTCTTGAGGAGTTTAGTGCATACTCTTGAGGATGGTCTTCTGGTTCGAATCACAGTAGGGATTTGGATAACATGTGAGAGGCCTCTCCCTCACAATAGTTCTGGATTTAGGGGAAGTTCTGCTGTATCTCCACGAGATTACTCCTGTGCTTGCTGGCCTTTTGAGAGTTCTAGCAGACTGGTGTTGTGTTAATCGCCTCGGAGGTTGGATTATGGTTTCTTACAGAAAATATTTGAAGAACAATGAGGAAACTTGCTTCTTGAGCGGGTTTTATTCTTTGGATCGTAGGTCTCCAGTTGGTTTAATGCCTATATGGGATGCATGACTCGGCTTTTCTTAAAAACTCAAATTCATTATTCACTGTGATTCTCAGTATTTTCTGTCCGTTCTTTCTACTCTAGTATCTTCCACTCCAACCCGCTTTAGGGACCGCAATCCTAAAATTTACAGTACAAAACAACACGAAAATGGAGCGGCAAATTTATAGTCAGGATTAGTGGAACATTGGAGATGCTAGGGTAGGAGTTGAGAGGTGATTAGTAAGCCGGGATTCAGTTTCATTTTACTCATTTCCTTCAAGGCACCACGCGACGGTTTTGGTTGAGAAAAGTTATCAAAAAGGATGCTGATGCCGAAGCGGTTTGCACCGGTCAAAACTAGCACTCTAAACCTGTCGGCACCATTCGCCCTCCGAAACAGCACCTGAATCTTCCGCACTGGCTCTCACAAATCATAAGATATTAAGGTATCATTGTCTCACGTCTTGACCACGCCGGGATTTCTATTCCAACTAGAAAACTGAATGAATAAGATTTTTAACACAGAACTCATCTATCCGGTTTCCTTGATCCCAGACGATATCTTGAACCATCAGCATGAAACATATTTGTCCAGGGTATTGAAACATTCTGGAGTCCTCTAGAAGTGTCAAAGGAAAGCATAAAACATGAATAGCAGAGCCTAGCAAACCGAACTCCTGTGTGTGGCTTCCGTAGGTGGTGGAGAAACAATATGACCGAACAACCAAAGTCTCACCAGTAAGACCAGTACCGGACATAAGGTTTAAGGAGGAACTCGTCCCTGATATGTTCGCACTCCACCTGTTTCCGCCATCCCATGTTACTGTACTTATATCTCTATCCGTTGGGGAGTATGAGATCCAGCAGAAGAATGATAAGAAGAAGGTGGTTCCGCCTCCCGAGGGAGGCGCATACACGGAGCGGTATCCTTTTCAGCTCGCAACACCCTTTGAGTGTTACATACCCAAGAGAATCACAGACTATTGTGCTGCTACATAAGCTTTCCAGCGCGCGTAAATCCCTTGACACCAAAGTCCTTGACTTAGGGAGAGTTGAAAAGCAGCAGTTGTCTCGTTTCCTGCCACTTTTATGAGCTCCTGGCCTTCATTGCAGCATTGGATGGAAAGCACCTCCAAGTTTGCGAGCAGGGGCGGCGACCCGGACCGTGCGTGGGCAACTTCTTCATTTTGCAGCGTTTACTGATTTCAACCTTTTCCAGAGCCCAGAAGGATTGCACTCCCAGCTGGAAAGTTCTGTTCTACCTCCACAAGGACACGGATTCCAAGAGGCAGTTTCTACTTTCCTTAGTTCTGAACCATTCAAATGAAAAGTTCTTAGATTTACCAATCTCTCTAGCCCTTCAGGCGCATCCCGGATTCCACCTTCGCACAGGTCTAACGTTCTCAACTCTTCCATCTTTGCCAAAGACTGGACTAATTTAAAGTCCCTGCACCCCCTCAGTAACGATGCGATGAGGTTCTTCAAGTTGGACACTGAGCTTGGCAGAAACTTGATATTTGTCCAAAGACAGATCAAGAACTTGGAGAGCAGGCCTGTTTTTGAAAAAACGCATTGGGTGATGTAATTCCTCCAAGGAAGTGTTATTGCTCAAGCAAAGGAACTCGAGTCTATGACTCCGGGGTGCTATCCCTTCTGGGATTCCCTCGATGAGATTTCCCATCAAGGATGCTTGCTCAAGATTCTGCGTCCATTTTGCATCTTCGTTCTTCAGGTATCTCTCTCGAATGCAACCCTGCTTTCACCATATATCTAGACCTCATCATGCTGATTGCCATGTCCCTGAGCAAGTCATGCATCTTCAGTTCCTTTGTTTCTTTTCCTGAGATGTCAATGCGTCTAACGCTTTCCAACAAGCAGAAGTTTATTAATTCGTTCGCCAAAGTATGTCCCCTACCGGACTCCACTTCCTGGCTTCTGCTGCATGTTAATCCGATATGCACGAAGTATCGGATGAGCTCTCATGTAATCCTCAGGATATAATGCCATTTGCAGGAAGCACTGTTGCCCATGGCATCATTCGGTCGAGTATAGCTAAACTTCAAAACACCACACACCTTCCCTTCCATGCGCTCTTCCATGAAGTCTGCTTATTTCAATGCTTCTAATGCATTTCTCCACTCATGGATGTCCTCTCCGCCTCTCATGCCAGAAACCACCGCCATGCCCTAAAGGCAAATCTCCGCATTCCTTTGCAGCAGACCTTCCCAATTTCTTTATTTCAGGTGGAACGACTTCGTGCACCTTAGATTCTTAATAAATTGGAAGACTAGCAGCTGGTTGTGAGAATTTTGTTCAAAGTGTTGCTGATATAACAAGTTGTTCGTACAAAAATTTGGTTAACACCAGCGGGTCTTGACAATCGCAAGCTCTCTTCACATTTTGCCGGCACAGACAGTTGTCTCGATTTTCGCCCTATCTGATGTTAGAACTGCCCAGCAATCTATACGTCGATTCACTTGCCATTGCTTTTATTTTCCGTATGTGACGATTAATGCGCATGTTTCAGGGACTCTTTGATAACAAAAAAGAAAAAAATCATCTGTTATGTAGAAGCCAGCATCATCACACGCCATGGCTTCTGATCCACTTTCGTTGAAGGGTGGGTCAAAGTTGGTGGTGCGTCTAGTTTTCGTTCTTTATTCTACTGGAAAAGCTTCCGCCACCACTCCGGGAGGACTGAAATGTCTCCACCAGACTAACGGAATTGCTGGTTTGTCAAACAAAGTTTACGTCTTTGAAGCTTTCAGTACAAGAAGGTAGGTACCATGAAGAGTTGTTTCACCACGTCCCTGACATCGACGTCGTAATATGAACTCGCATGATGACTGAGGTGAAACAGTCGAATTTGTACCCGCTGCTTGGTGCAGGAAGGTATTGGCAAGCGTGGAATAGGGAAGCTGGAGATGATTTTAGCTGCGGTAGATGAGGAGGTGGAACGTAGATGACAGACAACGGAGGCAAAGGTGAACAGATCATACTTACCATGAACCGTACATCTTACATAAGATACAAAACTGAAGAATATAAAGGGAAACAATAATGTGTCTAGACATATAATTCACCTTCGACAACAAGAAGCAGAGAAATCGATAGCTCGTGACAACGTAGAAGACATGACACACAACACCACATCCTCCGAAGCCAAGTTACTGCGGCAACACACTTCCAATTTACAAATGTCATCTGTATCGGACATAAGGGTGAAGCAGGGACTTGTCCAGGGGACTGTCCCACCTCACTGACTTCCACCATTCCTTCTCATCTTTTCCAACATAAATTGCCTGAAGAGAATTAACCTTGCCACCAGGTAGTTCACCATCATGAGGGAGGCGCGCTTGAAGCGCTACTCTTTCTAGCTTCTTGCATTGTTTCAGCGTCATATATTGGAGAGAATTACGCATTATCGTCCTCCTACATATGCTTTTCAGTGCCTGAAGATCCCTTAAACATAAGGTCCTTAACTTAGGGAGGCTAAGGGTGGAAGTAAGATCATCTGCTTCCTTCACTCTTATGACCTCCTCCATTACTTCACATTCTTGGATGTGAAGATTTTCTAGGTTTGCAAGGAGGGACAGGAGCGCATTCATGAGGAGGTTCTTCGTTTTGCAGCACTTGTAGATGTAGACTGTTTCAAAACCCCAAAAGCCTTCACCTTCGGAGATCCACCCCGGCAAAGGCCTAGCAGCAGCAGCAGCAACTGCCTCAACTAGAGCACGCAGGTCGTCTAACACATCCAATTTCAGACCCTCGAGGCTTTGCAGAGGTGCGTAATAATCTGCTGGAGAACTCGAGGACAGTAGCACCGGATGCTCCATCCTAGGAATTCTCTTTAGCCCGCATACCCTCAACTTACAGTCTGTGATGCTTGGAATGTCCATCAAGCTTCCCATACCATCAAGAGGATCTTTGATGCTCAAACACTCGGATGCCTTTCGGTAGCAGAGGAAGCTCTGCACCTCCTCCTTCCCTGACATGACATCCGCCCAGCCTCACGGTTTTACTGCAGATCGGAGGCCAAAGACCCTGGAGGCATTCTCCTCTTTGAATATGATTGGCATTATCAGTTCCCACTCCTTGGGACTGCCATCCCCATCCCACAGCATAAGACATTCCGCATACACATTATATTCTCTGATATATCCTCAAACCTGCACCTCGCTTTCTCCAACCTTTTCAGACTGATCAATTCCCTCGCACTCTTCACTGCCAAGCTCTTATCTGCACTCTCAAGATCAAGTTGTTTCATATTAGAGTTTGGGCAGAATTCCATCAGGCATTTCTTTTAGTTCCGAATAGCCAGCATAGAAGGTTCTTAAATTCACCAGTCCCTCGAGCCCCACAGGAACCTTCTTAATACCACTCCAAGATAGGGCCAATGTTCTTAACGCCCTCAGCTTCGCCGATGAAGGGACGTGCCTTAGTTTCTTGCATTTATGCAGTGACAATGCGCCGAGATCCCGCAAGTCAGATATCGAATTGGGCAACATCTCAATCCCCGCATAAGACAGGTTCAAAACCTGGAGAGCTGGCATGCGGCTTAAGAACGAATGACCGATCTCTTTCAAGAAGCAACTATTACTCATGAGGAGTACCGAAAGCCGAGGACAACTTGGCGATATCCCTGCCGGTATCTCCTTTATCCAAATTATGCATCACAGATACTCTCTCCAAGTCCTCTGTCCATTCTTCCTCAGCTGGCCGTTCTCGCAAAACCAACCCGGATTTCATCATAAATTGCAAGCGCACCATACTAATAGCCATGTCCCTAAATAAATCATGAATCTTCAAACAGTCACGCTCATATAATAAGCGTGCGATGTTTGAATTCTTTCTAGGAGGCGCTCGTTGACTAGTTTATCAATGGTGGCGTAAACCCTATCATACTCCGCTTCCCAACTTTTGGAGTCGCTCAGACCATGAAAAAACCTCATATCAAATTCTCTCTCGATATTCAGCGATCCTCAGGATATAGTGCAAGATGTAGGAAACATCGCTGCAGCGTCGGATCATCTAGACGTGTATAATTGAACTTTAAAATTCTAAATACCTTCTCCTCCATACAGTCTCCACTAAATGTCGCTTCTCTTATAGCTCATTTAGCGGATTTCTCCACTCCTGGACGTCCGTCATTCCTCCCATGCTTCCTGAAACCACCATGATCCCCAATGGCAACCCTCCGCATTCCTCTGCGACAGATCGTGGCGACACTTTCCGCTCCCGGATGGAAGACAATCGGGTGTCCAAGATTCCTCACAAACAAGTTTCATCCTCAGGAAGAGGCTCCAATCTGATCACTTCATTGCACAGCATGTGCTTACACACGTGACACGTCTAAGGATCGACTTGTTAGAATTAACTTGCATGTGTCAAAGCCAAGCTTATGTGAAAATTCATCTCCAAAAGACGTCTGCAAACGTGGGACTCAAGTAAAAATTAATGATTTTTTTTTATTTTTAAGTTTAGGATGGAATTGAGACCAAACTTAAAATTGATGGTTTTTTATAAGATAAAAAGAAGTTTTTTAGGGTAAAATTAAAACTGAACCAAAAGTTAGAATTTTTTTTATGAGATGAAAAAAAAAAGTTTAAAATGGAGCTAACGGATTGGAGATATTTTTGAGCTTTCTTAATTCATCCGGCAAGCGATGTATATATTCTACGTGGGACAAATACACCTCGTTCTTTTGGATGTTTTCATTTTGGTCCCCTGAAAGTTGAAACCTGCCAGAATGAGAATGTGGTATCTGCTGGGGGACGAGTTTGGAAGCGAAATACCGGGACCAAGGACTAAAATGAAGAAACCGGAAGTAGAAATGGATCAAAATGAAGAACAGCCCACAGTACAAGGTCAAAAGCATAAAACCTCTCCTGGTCAAGCTTAAACCCTTGGCCGGAGCGAAGCTTCAGTCTCGTAAACTTAAAGCCCCTACCCGATCCCCAACTCTCGCGGTGATGGCCTTAAGATCCTTCTTCAGTGTCCTGAAAAGTCGTCGGAACCCCTCAAGAATCGACACGTTCCTGATGAGATCGTACTCCGCCTACGGAAGGTTCGTCAAGAAGGACCTCTTCTCAAGAATCAGTCCAATCGGTGACCCGAATCAGAGCGTTGTGCCGGTTCTTGATAAATGGGTTGAAGAGGGCAACAAAGTCAAAGGCCTTGACATCAAGCGCATCATTCGCGACCTCCGATCTCGGAGACGGTATACTCATGCCCTTCAGGTGACTTCTCTCTCTCTCTCTCTCTCTCTTCTTATTTGTTTGTTTGTTTTTTTTTTTCCAATTTATGTCATTTTCCATTGATAAAGCGATGGGTAGCTCTTGCTTCGCGAGAATGTACAGGAAAGTAATGGTTAACACTTGCTGATCAAGGGACTGTCTGGACTGACTCTTTTTTGTTCGAAACACTAGAAAACTTTTTGTAACATATAAATTTTGACAGGTAAATGCACATACATTTTAGTTTAATAATTTGTTAAGATTTATATAGTGGAGTACTAAAGAGTTCGTTCTCATGCTCTACTTTCTAGTGGGCACTGGGCACCTGTTTGACATTTCCATGATTGTCGAGAAATGTTTAGATCCTCACCGAGCAATGATTGGTTCGTGTTCACCCAAGCCAATCTTCATGTGAAATGTTGTCACTTTGAAAGGAGAAAAGGAAATCTGTAGATTGTAACGTGTGCTGCGTAGTGATTGGCTTTATTGGACGGAAATGCCATGTTTCGAGAGTACACCAACATGTCTTATGCCCAAGATTGCAGGTTTTAGATGAGAAGCTAGACAGCTTATGAACCGCCTCTTACTCTCTAGTAAGACCAACCTTTGGACTCCAGGACAAATAAGCAGATGAAGCTTAGAGGTCACGTTTGTTGTGACTTCCTAAAATAGATTGAACACTAATCAGCTATCCGAATTAGCGTCATTTTCTGAGGACACACCACTGTGGTTTACAGAGGATTATTCTGATGTCCTCTTTGTTTCCCTTTTCGTGAAAATTGGTATTTATCCATTTTACATCATCCACAGTGGACTTTGCTCTCCCTATGCAATATGCATAGACCCACAAAGTGAAGTAAACTCAAGATTCATACATTCTCCCTGCATATGCAGAAGTCTTTGGAATGTTGCAGCTTGTGAGAGATGCTGAGCTTTGGTTCGGCCATCAAAAATTTCTTGCGTACATGATTTTTCTTTCTCACCTTACAGGTTTCTGAGTGGATGAGCAGCAAGACAGAAGAGTTATCAACGCCTGCTGACCATGCTCTGAAGCTAGATCTAATTGGTAAAGTTCAAGGGCTGGATGTTGCAGAAAACTATTTTAATAACTTAAGGGATCAAGACAAAGTTGACAAAACATATGGTGCTCTTCTGAATTGTTATGTCAGGGAATGCGCTACTGATAAATCTCTTTCCCTTCTCCAAAAAATGAAGGAGATGGGTTATGCTTCGACTTCTCTGACGTACAATTGTGAAATGTGCCTCTACACAAACATTGGCCAGCTCGAAAAAGTTCCCGACGTGCTTTCAGAAATGAAGGAAGCCAATATTTCTCCTGATAACTTCAGCTACAGAATTTGCTTGAATTCTTACGGTGCAAGATCTGATCTGAATAATATGGAGGATCTTCTGAAAGAAATGGAGCGCCTCCAGCATGTGGCCGTGGACTGGCCCACTTATGCAGTTGTGGCTAATCATTTCATAAAAGCTGGCATCAAAGAAAAAGCTCTGATTTATTTGAGAAAATGTGAAGAGAATGTGCAAAGAGACTCACCTGGATATAACCATTTAATTTCACTCTATGCAAGTCTTGGGAACTGCAAGGAAGTGAAGAGGTTGTGGGCCCTTAGAAAAGCAAAGCGCAAGAGGCAGTCTAACAAAGATTATATTACAATGCTAGGTTCCTTGGTGAAGCTTGGGGAGATCGAAGAGGCTGAGAAATTGCTTCTTGAATGGGAAGCGTCTTGTGAATTCTACGATTTCCGTGTGCCAAATACTCTCCTTATTGGATACTGTCAGAAGGGATGGCCTGAAAAGGCTGAGCAAATGCTACGTGGCATTATCAAGCAAGGAAAGACTCCCATACCAAATAGTTGGTCCATTGTTGCGGCAGGTTACGTAGACAAAGATAACATGGAGAAGGCTTTTGAGAGCATGAAAGAAGCCCTGGCTTTACAATCCCAAAGCGAAGCATGGCAACCCAAAAACCAGGTGGTCTCAATCATACTGAATTGGGTTAAGGTGAACAGAGCAAGTGAAGTAGAATCCTTCCTTAGTTCATTGAATACTGTACCATGCTTCGATCAAAAGGCGATTAATCTGCAGGAGACAGTCAGTGCTGATGGCTTCAATGAGGATACTATGCAAGAGGAGAACCTTCAAAAGTAAAAAGGTTAGATCTGTTAAAACAGAACAGTTGCCTTCAGGATTCAGAAAAATGGGGTCGTATATCTTTGAATCTACTTGACATTTGGGTATCCCTTTTGTGAGCTGAGAAGAACAGTGCCTATTCCTGGAAAATATCTGGGCTTTTCTTTCTCTCTAGTGTAGCACTTTTAATTTTGCTTTTACCGGGGACTTTGTTGCCGGGTGTCGTCCCCTACTCCTCTTTCTCCAAGAGCCCTTTTTTCTTCACAGACTAGAGGATGAGCCCCTATACCTAAAAGCAGTTACATAAAGCATTGCTCCCTACTTCCTTTGCTACTGCTTCGTCCCTGACCTCACAACGCTCGCAGCCCACTTCACGTTCACTCACCAATTACAACTTTCCAAGTTGTAATTGGTGAGTGATGACGCGGGAAAACATTCCTACTCTATTCTTGGGTGGAAGTGTGAAAGAGAAGCGACGGTCGGTATTAGCTTTCGCTTTGATGTATCCGATGCAGGAGACTGTTCCATACTGCAGAGAAAGGCTAGGGTTTTGATGCAATGCACTGGCCATAGAAGAAGAGAATGCCAGACCCAGGGGATTCATGGGAAGGACAGTGGGGAAAAAGGCTCTTGTTTCAATCACTTCCCTGTTGTCTTAGTTTTCCTTTTTGTTTCAAGTGAATGATATCAGTTATTGTGTGGTTACTTCTTGTTCCCTGAATAGATTCAGTGAACATCAAGATTAATTCTCTTTCTCCATTTCTTCTTATTGCCCATAGTTACATGATTGTAGTTTGATGCAAATCTTGCTGATTTCTTTTCTCTTTGTTCAATTTTGAGCTGGATAGCTGAATTGTACGTTGTGAAAGCCAATGTTTGCTTCTTGAACTAATAAAACTAATTCTGCCCCATCACATCCCCCCCCCCCCCCCCCCAAAAAAAAAAAAAAAAAAAACAGCTAATAAAATTAAATTGCATTGAAAATTACAAAATCACCATCCCGATTGCCTCTTTTGTCTCTACTTCCCTCGAGTCCAAAGCTATGGGAACGTCTATGCAAATTTATTGACAGTTCTTTTGAAGTTTTTACCTTTCTGTCCTCTGCACAGTTAATCTCACACTAAATTTTAGTTTAGTATTCGGGAAGCCAATGATTAATAAATTGCGGTTATAAATCACTAACCTTGATTAAGATTGACTATCAACAAACTATAAACCGGTGGCACGTAATGTAATTAAGGGAAAATGGATGGGTAAGAGATAAAGTAACTTATTGGCCCAGTGATTGCCCGGGCTCGACTCATGGGCTCTTTGAATAAACCCTCCAATTCAAGGAGGTCCCGATTTTCTTTTCTTTCCTCTTCCTTTCCCAGAAAATCGCCAGGGCCAGATGAGCCAAGAGAAAATGCGAGGAAGACCAGACTA
Source organism: Rhodomyrtus psidioides (assembly GCA_021437785.1). Taxonomy (NCBI): domain Eukaryota; kingdom Viridiplantae; phylum Streptophyta; class Magnoliopsida; order Myrtales; family Myrtaceae; genus Rhodomyrtus; species Rhodomyrtus psidioides. Next base: position 621,845 of record JAILYB010000134.1, on the reverse strand, counting down.
CTCGTCCGAGGAAGAAGAGAGAAAATCCAAGGGAAAATCCCGAGAAGCGCGCGATACCGACATTAGAATGCGAGAGAGTTCCGAGACCAGCAAGAAATCGAGAGGGAGCTCCGACTTGGGGAGCGGAGGAGGTAAATCCAGCAGGAAGAGGGAGAAAAACAGGGGGAACTCGGATTCCGAGGAGGTTGAGGAGAGGAAACGCGGGAAGAGCGACAAGACGAAGAGGAGGAGGAGGTCACGGCGACGGTACAGTAGTGAGTCAGGTGCGGATGATTCGAGCTCGGAGGAGTCCGGTTCTGAATCGGAATCGGAGGGTTCGGATTCAGTGAGTGAGAGCGAGGAGGAGAGGAAGAGGAGGAAGAGGAAAGAAAGGAGAAGGAAAGAGGAGGAGAGAGAGAGGAAGAGGAGGAAGAGAGACAAGGAGAAGAGCAGGAGGAAAAAGAGAGGCGATGAAGAAGAGGAAGAGAGAAGAAAGAAGAAGAAGAAGAAAGAGAGGAAGAAGAGTAAAGAGAAGGAGAGAGCAGAGAGAGGTAAAACTGGCGCAGTGACCAATTCCTGGGGAAAATACGGGATTATCAGAGAAACTGATATGTGGTAATGGTTCTATCTTCCATGGTTGAAACTCAATTTCACGTGCTATTTCATGCCTCTTTATTGATGCTAGAGGGGAAAAAGTTGCTGTCTTATTGAGCATATCTTCCATATGTTCGCCCATCAAGTGTGGACTTCTCATTCTCTAAATCATAGACGATGAATGGTTACCATGTGAATGGAGGAATCTCATTGAATAAGGTTTTTTTTTTTTTTGGGCTTTCTTTCTTTGTCTAGTGTTTACAATTATTGTTGTTGGTATTGGGTGAATTATATCAGCATCAGTGGTCAGAAAGAAGATGAACACAAAGTAAACTATTGTAATCTGGAATTTTTTTTTTTTGGGTGGTTAGAGTAATCTGTATTTGAGATGGCGATGTCAATAGCACTGGACTGTAGACTATAGTTGTTTACCACTCGCTGTTTGTTCAACGATATGCTTTGATCTTCCCATGATATCTGTGTCCTGTTGCTTGAAAAAGTGAAAGAATCGTCTTATGATGCTGTTGGAGGTGGAGAGACTTGTTTCTGCCGTCGACAGTTAAATTCAGTTAGTATCTCTTTATAGTGAATGGCAGGATGACTTAGTAATGCTTCTAGGACTGCTTGATAGAGGATCAAGTTTAGAATGTCACTGCATATTTCATCTTCACCTGGATCGACGGCAGGGTTTGATATAATAGTTACAATGCTTTAGTTCGTCTTCGGGATCGCAACACAAGTTGGAAGGATACTCACTCTTTCCACGTTTTTTCCTTTATTAACCATATTATGCAACCCAGATTCCCTTACCAGTGCTTTGCAGTGTGCTCGTCTCTGTCCATTCTTGTCAGGTGTTGAGATTTGATGGACTTGATAAATTTATATCATAGACATCAGAATTTGTAGTTGACAATTTCTGTTTGGAAATGCATCAGAGGACTATCTGACTCCTAGCAACAAAGCATACGAAATGAGACAATATTGACTGGATATCTTTAAAAACCTGTTTAGGAATGGAATGCCATTGTAGTTTAGGTCGGGGTATATGTAAGTTAAAATTTTACCTGTCCTTTTATGTTCCTTTGCTGAGATTGGATGGGAAATTATTCCCTTCGGTGAGGCAACCCCTACCACATCAAACAGGTTCTGGTGGAAACATTGGAACTTGTGTTTATTCCATAACTCAGTATAAAACTTTTGCAATTATTTACAATTTTTTACATGTTTAAACTGGAAGGGACAACCATCGAGATATGCTTTCTGCAACCATGGATTAATTTCGTTACCCTTATCTTGTATGTTCCAGGTTCTGAATGCTTAATTTCTATGCATTTATTGATTTTGTTCTGATCCACGGATAATAAATTTCTGCAGGAATAAACGTCCTGAGTTCACTGCTTGGTTAGCAGAAGTAAAACAGGTACTTCCTTCTGGTTCATTTTTCTTCCGTATTTTATGATTCTACCAGATAGATGTATGTGCGTGTAGACTGCCTGTGCAATATGTAAATCCTGAATAAGACAATGGTCGTGCTTTTTTGGGTGGGTATAGCATTTTGAGCCCAGCCCTCCCCCCCCCCCCCCCCCCTCTCTTCCCAGGAAATGAACCCAATTGATGCACCAATCAAAATCATTCTTTTTCCCAAAGAGCTTTATGTATTTAAGCTTTACATAGTACCAAAGCTCTTGACTTTTGTTGCTTCTTATTGGGGGAAAAAAAAAATTGAGCTTGAGGACGGAGACCTTTGTACTGGCTACATTTGCCCAATTATTGAGGTAAATAGTACCCACGCCCAATTCAATAGTAAATAAAAAATGAAGGTTATATAAACTTTTTACATCAAGTTATTTTCCAATCACAGTAGGCTTACATCAAGGCTCTGTTTTGAGTCCTTATCTTTTTGCCCTAGTTATGGATGAGCTAACAAAAGATATCCAAGATGAGTTGCCATGGTGTATGCTTTTTGCAGATGATATTGTGCTTATTGATGAGACGAGGACTGTGATTGATGCTAAATTAGAATTATGAAGAAGTACATTGGAGGCCAAGAGATTTACGTTAAGTCGAAATAAGACCGAATACATGAAGTGTGAGTTCGCCACGGCGAGAGGAGGAGATCAAGAATCGGTGAATATTATTGGACAAGAGGTGCCCAAGAAAAATGCTTTTAGATATCTAGGATCAATATTGCAAAAGGGAGGAGAGATTGATGAGGATGTAAGCCATAAAATCAGAGCAGGTTGGATGAAATGGCGCAGTGCATCAGGTTTTTTGTGTGATCGCAAAATCCCTCTTAAGTTAAAAGGAAAATTTTATAGAACAGCATTAAGACCCGCAATGCTATACGGAGCTGAAAAGGGAGGAGAGATTGATGAGGATGTAAGCCATAAAATCAGAGCAGGTTGGATGAAATGGCGCAGTGCATCAGGTTTTTTGTGTGATCGCAAAATCCCTCTTAAGTTAAAAGGAAAATTTTATAGAACAGCATTAAGACCCGCAATGCTATACGGAGCTGAATGTTGGCCAGCACATACGCAACATGAGCATAAGATGGGAGTTGCAGAGATGAGGATGTTAAGGTGAATGTGTGGGCATATAAGGATGGATAAGATAAGAAATGACGATATTCAATAGAAAGTGGGAGTAGAACCAGTGGCAGAAAAGATGAGAGAACATAGACTGAGATAGTTTGGGCATGTTCTTCGAAGACCTCTAGATGCTCCAATAAGAACAGATGTTTGTTACAGGGAGCATGACATGAAGAAAGGAAGAGGTCGACCGAAACTAACTTGGGGGAAAGTAGTAAAACAAGATTTAAGGATGTGGGAAATAGATTGGCGTATGGTGTGTTCTAGGACGAAGTGGAGGGAAGCTATTAGTATTAGAGAGGGGTAGATTTCCTATGTTCCAGTCTAACCGTTTAGTCCTTTAGTCCCTTTTCCCTATTTTTATTTTTATTTTATTCTTTTTTCTTCAATTGATCTTTGCTTTTTATTTTTGTTATATTCTATTTTATTTTATTTTTCCTTTTATTGGGTTCATCGACCGCCGACCCCAACTAGTTTGAGATAAAGGTGTTGTTGATGTTGATATAAACTTTTTACTGTTGACTTCCCTATAACTTTTCCGTCATCTCTATTGTTCGCAGCAGCCAAGTCATCTAACATGGGCAGCTTTTCAGGAAATAAGTATTGTGTTTTATTGTGGTTCTGGAATTAAGTAATATTTTGTCCTTGAAGTTTAGTGACATCTTTTATGCACATTTTGATTGCTTGCATTGCATTGCAGGTGAACCTGGAAAGCCTGGCTAACTGGGAAGAGAAACAGATGTTTAAAGGGTTTGTAGATATGTCATTTATTGACGACATGAATGTTATTTTCTCCCAACTAGTTTTCCATTATTTAAGACACATGGACTTATTTTGTAGGTTTATGGAAGATCATAACACAGCTACCTTCCCTTCTAAAAAGTAAGATTTCTTGGGCTTTTCTTGCGGTATAATTGCTTTTGTTTTCATTATAATTGCATTTTTTGTTTAACCTGATCATGTTATTCCTGATGTTTTGACTTATTGTCATGGAGGTTATTTTTCTCATTATTCAGTGCCTATACATCACTCAATGAGTTTAAGTCATTTTCCGCTTGTGTTTGATTGCAGGTATTATGACCTCAATGCTTATCACAGACGCCAAATGGAAAAGGAAATGAAAAAGGGTCTCAAGAAGGTTATTTCCAAAGAACGCACAGTTTTCAATGATGAAGAACAGCGTCGGTATGTCCTTCCACTGCAAGCTAGGTTGTATGGATATAGGCGTTGCTGCTCTTTAGAAAGATGGAATTATCATTAATTAATATGGCCTACACATTTTCTGTGACCGATTTCGTCTTCAAAAGAGTCTTAAGAAAAGATGAATCCTGAAATCCAGTGGAACATGTGGCAACTTCATATGATCAACTGGCTTGGAAGTAGAAAAAGAGATTACCAAGAGGTTTAATTGCCATGAAAATCTGCTTTGATTCATGTCCTAGTAGTGACTTGAAGTTGACGATCATCCTCATCATTGGTGTAGATAAGGTGGTTGTGTCACATTGGCACCTATGCTCCTAAACAGAGTACGAGCAACCTGCTTTGTGGTTTGGAGCGTATATGTACTTTTTGCTAGAGTAATTACTGGGGTATGATTACTAAAAGATGAATGGTTGAGCCAATAACATGGCAAACTCTCCGCTGGTACTTGGAGAAGTAGGCCATATTCAAACACCTAAAGTCCCTGTCAGACCACTTTGATCTTTCCACCTAGGTGTAGCTTTTCTCACTTCGATCAATCACCTTTCTGTCCTTTTTCCCTCCTTTCCAGGCAAGAACTGCAACTAGAACGTGAAAGGCAGAAAGAGCAGGAGGTTGAAGCATTGAAGGTTTCGATGCAGGGTGGAATGGTGAGTTCACAACTTCTTATCTAGCTCCAGTTAGTCTGATTATGTCTATGTGGTTCTACAGCCATTGCAATTTTCAACTTTGTTAATTGATAAATTTGAAACTGGATACTAGGCACAAGCAATGAAAGAACAGGCTTTATTGAGGGAAGAGATGGCCTACCAATATAAGCTTGGCAACTTTGAGGTGAATGTACATATTTTTCAGTCTGACTGGTTGTGTTTTCATTAGTGCCTAATTCTGGAGATGGCAATAACTCGCATTGTAGGCTGCAGCTGCCATTCAGAGAAGACTGGATCCAAATATCGCCATGTAATGCGTCATGTCCGCGCTTCGCCCCTGTACTGGATAGTGATGAGACTTTATTTGAAACTCTCTTCTTGTGGGGTTGCTGCTTGATGCATCCGCATCACCTCATATATTTTTAGAGATGAGAGGTCAGCTCTTGGATGTACAAAGTATGTGTAATTGCAGGACTTGCTTCGTCTCCATCTGCTTTGTTCTTATTTACCCTTTAAAGTGTCGACTTTGAGGTCTTTGATTCTTTTGGTGCTAAGTGAATGACGTTTTCAAGAAAAGAACGAACTCGTTTCTATGACATAACCCAGCATCATGATGGCCAGCCGGTGCATAACAGATGTGGGAGGCTCTTTTTCTTATTCGTGCCATTGCATTTGACCGTATCCGAGAGTTGAGAAGGAAGAATGCTACGCTGGACCAGTATCAGACCCTTTGGCTTGGCCATGTCTTGGGGATTCTAAAGTTTTGCTATAGGAATGGGTGATGAGAGCCAGCGGAGAGAATTCAATGCGCCACAAGCTCCTCTTGCTGGAGAATTGGAAGTTGCTATACGAAAGAAAACATGTCCGTCGTAACTAGTGTGCACCTGGTATTAGATGCACCAGATCTAATCAACGCTGGCTGGGGATTTGATGTGCGCATACGATCGTACAAAGAGCGAATGGACAGGAGGCACAATTTTCCTCTTCGGCTGCCATGCGTTTTAAAGATTGAAATCCGCTTTTACTCGGCCAACCTGACTCGGTTTGTTAAATACATTCAGGAGGATTAATAGACTCAATACGCCTCCGATAGACTAAAAAAATTCTGAAAGCATACCCGATCCTCCTTGATCATCGGAAGAGAATTCAAGAAGTACCAACTTATCCGGGGGAAACACCCTTTTTTCTTTTCTTCTTTTCGCAATCCACTCTCTTCCCTTCCGGCTCTTTGTGCCGAACTGAACAAGCATTTCCCAATTTTTCTTCGCTTTACTTCGCTTGATCAACGCAAACATTATGATGAGAGGAGGGGAAATAAAGATACAGGAGCTGCCTCCAGAAACAGAAGTCTAATTGAAAGTTTCTTAGACGGTGCTTGGTGATCTGGACATGAAGAGAGAAGAAAGAAAAGGAAAGTTCAGAATTCCTGTGTTTGGATGCATGTAAAGTGCAATTGATGAGACGCGAAATTAATTTCGTCAACATACTTCATTATCTTCCATTTTTTCCACTCTTGAACAGAGTAAGGGCAATCTTGAAAGTAAATGACCGCATTTTCGATATCTCTCCACTTTTAAAGTAAAGGAAAAAGGGGGTCCGGACGGAAGTAATTCCCTCTAATTTAACATCATTTCCATCCGCTTCTTTTGTAGCTTAAACAGATGAAATAAAGGAAAGATTTCCCCTAGGGGAGAGAGAGAGAGAGAGAGAGAGAGATTAGTTTCAACTTCCCTAAGTACATATCCATGCAACCAAATCTTTTTTACAAGATCAAGACCATATTTCTAGAGTTGATTTTGATATAATAATGTCACCTTTCTACCTTCGTGTCCCAACCAAGCTAACACTAAAAGAAGTGCAGTTGACAAAGCCATACCCTCAACAAGTATAACCTTCGGCAAATCGTGTTGCCGCATCACAACCTCGTGTCCGCACAGCAAAACAAGGACCTAAATGTCAATTCAGCAATGCCAAGTCCAAACATCTCTGCTAAAACTAAAGAAATGGTAGAGACAATTTCAGGCTGCACATAAGGGGCTTTAAAGTTCTGAAGGAGCCAAGTCTGCCAAACAAAATACAAAGTCAAATTGACAATCCCTTCTAAATGTCATAAGCACCTAATCCTAAGTTGCTTGCCGGAAGCACCGGGATTGCAAATCCGGGGAGCTCCTTGCTCATATGAACATCTCATCCCAAGCTCATCACAACAGACCACTGTGGATTTTCTACTGTGCAAGGTGTTCTATACACCCATGGGGGACAATGACCTAAAATGTAGAAAAATTGTTCTTTCTGTTTGCAAATAACTGTAATGCGAAAAGCATGTCAGATCGATCGACCGTCGCAAAGAAGGTTTACCACGTTTTAGGTGCATTGACCACCCCGGCAATGCGTGCGTGCTGCAGGCAGGGAAATTCTTCTACATGTGCCACAAGCAACTACCATGGTTCATGGAAAACCTGCAAAATATGCAAGAACAAGCTCTTTCCATTGCGTAATAGATTCCTTAACTTCTACCGTAAACGGCTTAACTACTATGGTTCATGGAAAACCTGCAAAAATATGCAAGAACAAGCTCTTTCCATTAGAGTAATAGATTCCTTTAACTTCTACTACAAACAGAAAATAATCCTTTCCCGACCAATCAGATACTAAGAACTCCCAATTTAGATTGCCATCATAACGGACAACCTGATCTGGTACATCAATATGCTAACACACCTCAAAGACTCATAAACCCAAACCATTTATTGACTTATTGAACCAACGAAAGAATGCTGCCGTCTCCAGGCATTTCCTAAGTGAGCCGAGAAATGTCACATAGAGCTCGACTCCTTTATTTCTGAAATTAGTTTCAAATCCGCAGAAAAGGTGCCATATGCAAACTGAATGCAGCCAAAAAGCAAATTTATCACACGTGGTCTGTCATCTGCACGTATGTCCGCTGCAAATCTTCATCAATTCAGCTATTCAATTTTGTCGTTGATCAAGTTCATCTAATACCTTAACAAGCACAAATGAGTCCCCAAGGGAACAAGAAAACAATTTTCTTCACAACCACTATCACTTACCTTAGATCTTGATCACCTAAGCATGTCGGAAAGAAGCTCGCCTAACAGAGTGAACAATATAAAAGAAAGCATCAGAAACATTGAAATCAATCAGATCATGGAGAGAGAGCAAGAGATTCCGATAGAAATTCGCAAAGAGCACATGAGACCAAGAAAAAAGGATGCACAGAATAAAAGAGAACGCACAATACCATCGATATACAACAATCCATGTGAATATCAACACACGGGAAACACCATGTACATGAAACATGCAGATGCACGTAACCAAATCGATCTACCTACTCCCCAGTCAGCATAATTACAAGTCAAAAAAAAAGGGAAAGAAAAGAAAAGATCGAATCGAATCAAGCACAACATCTGTACAGCTTGTTCTTCTTAAAAGGCAGAACAGCATGCTGCGAAAGTCCGCATTCCTGCTTGGAGAAGTTAGTTGGAGCGTCCGGCCCGCGAAGACGAAGCGCAGCCCTGTCGTACACCATCGCGGCCTCCTCCGCGGTGTCATACGTCCCCAGCCACTGCCTCAGCCTCCCATCCCTTATCTCCGCCACCCACCTCCCCCACGGCCTCCGCCTCACACCCCGATACTTCCTCGATCCCGCAGTCTCCGCTGTGCTCTTCGCCGCCGCGACCGCAATTGGCTGGAATTCCGGTCGCGGCGGCTCGATCCTGATCTCGTTGACGTAGCGCTTGACCTTGCGGCTGGGGTGCGACTTCGACCGCTCCTCGACGTCCTCGTCGCTGGAGGAGTCGGTGGCGTCGCTGTCGGTGACCGAGATTCGCACGACCCGGACGCCGCTCTTCTTGTCGGCGATCGGCGCCGAGTTGGAGCTGTCGTCGGTGGAGATCGTGGAGTCCGACTCGACCTGGTTCAAAGGGGAGGGCTTGTGGCGCTTGGCGTCAGGGGCGTCGATCGCGGAGGAGGAAGAGAGAGTCGTCACAGTAGTCTTCGTGGTGGTGGTGGTGGTTGCGGTGGTGGATTGAGGTGAAGTTGCCATCAAAAGCTTGGTGAATCGTGGGGGGGGGAAGAGAGAGAGAGAGAGAGAGAGAGGGGTGCGATCGGTGGAATTAGGGTTAGGGTTCCAACTCTTCTGAATTGGGGGATTTGAATTTTAGGGCGATTAAAAAAAAAAAACAAGCTGGCAATTTGGTGTGACGTCGGTTGAGGAATTTTTGGCATCCGGAGGGAGAATATCCACCCCGGGGGCGAAACGACGTCGCCCGCCCGTAGGAAATACTGAAAATGTGGCTAAAAGTGGCGGGGAAATTGGGCCTGGGTTAGCCCGTAGCCGCATCCGGAAAGGGCGAATATTCACATTCGCGCCTCCGTAATATTCCTTTCTTGATTACCGTCCATTGAGCGAATCATGGAGTTTGTTTTTCCAATTTCCCCAGTCAAATTAAAGTAGTTCTCGAAAGAGGAAATGTCATGCCTTCGATACTAAAAAAGAAGATGAGTCTATGGAAGAAACAGAGCAATTTTTACGGGTTGTCCAAAACAGTTTTCTAGTAATAAGTGTATCGCTTGCTTAGATAAAAAAAAAAAACTCTATTCTGTCTTTCCGGATACACAAAAAATAGTAATAATAATAATGTATTTAGTACTCGATAGTAATGAGACAGAGCTTGCATTTGTGCACGTGTCGCGCACGAGAGGTTCGCACGCTCGACGGATCGACAAAGTGACCACGAGTTAGAAGTGAGCCTTAAAGAGATACGAAAATGCGCTAGAACATCATTGGAAATATACATCGATTTCCATCGTTAGATCGAACCTGTAGATTCATAGTGGTGTTGCGATCTTCCTCGATGTGAACCACCAAAGGAAAAAAAATAATAAATTACTAAGCCTAAAGCTTAGCGCGGGACTCTTCCAAACCGATACCAATCGCAACTTTAGAAGTTTCTATACAACTTAACATGCGATATTTTAATTTAATGAGGACTAATCTATGGCAAGTAAGGTGTGAGAGCACATTTTACTTCTGCGAACTAGAGATATCATGGACTTGATTGCGTTAGATAAATTTAACGACTCGTCATTACCTTTATTTTCAAGAATATTTAGCAAGTAGCCTTGGGGATTTCAATTCTAACCACCAACACATGCAATAGAGAATCATGCATGGGCGCGATCAATAGCGTAACACTCGATAAATAGATAAATTGCTAGAGATAGGGCAAAACCTTAATGCATTACGCAGAGCGTGACTTCATTACGATTACTATCCCAACACGTGCCAGCTCCTAATTGATGGCACTAATGTTTCAAGGCGTCGGCTCGCGGGGCCAAAACATTGGCGGTCTGGCGGCGTTGGATTGAAATTGATGGACTGCTGCCGTGGAAGACTCCCCGGGAGCGGCCGGCGGCGGCAAGCACGGTGCGGCAGCGAGGGAGCAATCTGGGTTGCGACAAGAACCTGCTCGTCGGAACCGGAACATCCCAACGAAGTGAAGCGGGCGACAGTGCCTAGGATGCGGGGAAGGAGCCCTTGCGGCGGCATATAATCAAATATTCTTCCCTTCCCTTGAATAAATCCCTGGTCTTGTCTACGTAGTATATATGGCCTAAGGCGCCTTTTGCAAGATTAGTAAATCCCTATTTGCTATTTCCTATTAGAGCATCCTCCTTTCTTATTTCCTATGCCCAAAATTCGACAGTTTAAAGCTCAATTATTCCCCAGTTACACCGGCCCAATACTAAAAAAAAAACCTCAAACTTTAGCATTTATGACAATTATATCCAAAAAAAATTTGTCTCATAAAAAACCTCTAACTTTTACTTTTGTCCCAATTCTACCCAAATTTTTTAATTTTATCTCTATTTTACCGACATAGTATAAAAAAAATCTCAACTTTTACTTTTGTCTCAATTTTACCAGTCTAATACCAAAAAATCACCCAACTTTTACTATTATCCCAATTCTACCATCATTAGCCTTTTGTTCATAATCACTGTTAGTTAATCATACGTGACTCGAATTTTCTTGCCGAATTTACCAATGAATTTTCGAAATTTAGAAACAGTAAGTTTCAGATATTACGAGATTTTAAAAAAGTTGTCAGAATATCTCAATGTCTAGCCGTCCTTTGGGCTGTTGAGTATCGAAAAGAATACGAAACGAGCCGTCTTTAATGATTATATATATCTCAGAAATATATAGGGGTAACAAAAAACATAAGAGAATTTCGAAATTTTTTCATGTCAGTTTTGTCGATGTGTAATTCATTAATGACATGACAATATCACGTAAGATTAACTAGATTGGGACAAAAGTAAAAGTCGAGGGTTGGTAAAATTGGGACAAAAATAAAAATTGAGGGTTTTTTTTTGTATTAAGCCGATAAAATTGGGATAAAAGTAAAAGTTTTGGGTAGAATTGGGACAAAAGTAAAAGTTTTGCGTAGAATTGGGACAAAAGTAAAAATTGAGGGTTTTTTATGGGATAATTTTTTTTTGTTATAATTGACACAAATGCTAAAATTAGAGGTTTTTTAGGGTATTAGGCCCAGTTACACCCCCAATAAAACCAATTTTGCCAAATTTAGAACACCCCCCATGTTCTGAGCTTAGTTCACGTAACTTAATTGAATTCAGGGCCTCCCTATGTGAGTCCATTAGCTCCGGTCCAATGTAAGTTTACGTGGGCTTAACACTATTAATCCCAATGTTCCTACATATGCAAATACAATTATAAGGTATTTTTTGTTTAGGGGATCGGAATTGATCCCCGACTTTCTTACAAGACGGGAGCCTAAATAAGTCGACATGTGGTAATTAGAGATGCTCTTGTATAAATAAGGATTCGTTCCCCCTCCACGTGGATCATTCAAGTCATTTTAGTGATATAAATATTGTCGAGCGCCTTTTTTTACTTTTCTCGACCGATTATGTGATATAAATATTGTTGAGCATTCCTCGCGCTCTCTCTCTCTCATGCCAAATTGCGAGAAGAAATTATCATATGAACAACGTTATTTGTAAATAGATATGAGATTAGGAAGACACATAATCGGTCGAGAAAAGTAAAAAAAAGGATCCCAAAATTTCCAATTTGGTTACGAAAAAAGAAAATTTTCAGCTTCATGCTAATAACCATTTTCAAGAAAATGCTTTTTTTTAACTTATTTATTTTTTGCGAAATAGAGATGGAACATATATTTAGTTTATTTTCAGAAAAGAAAAGAAAAATTGGAAAGCCTAGTTTTTGCCGGCCCTTCTTCTTTCTAAAGAGTCCTCATCAACCTTTGCCTCTCCGTGCACCGACTCTTCCGTCCGCGCGCCATCTTCATCATCGCCGGTTCCCAGGAAAAGCAGGCGGGGGAGAAACCCTAACCCCGTAGCAGAAGAATCGAGGAGACCATGTCGTACGACGACGTGGAGATCGAGGACATGGAGTGGAACGAGGAGCTCCAGTCGTACACCTACCCTTGTCCCTGCGGCGACCTCTTCCAGATCACCAGAGACGACCTCCGCCTCGGCGAGGACATCGCTCGCTGCCCCAGCTGCTCTCTCTACATCACCGTCATCTACAACGCCGAGGACTTCGCCGACACCGCGGGTAAGAAGAACCTGGAGCCCTCCAAGCGACAGCCCGTCGCCGTCGCTTGAATTTCAGGTCGCTTTTAAGGCCGGTTTTGGGCGGGGTGGAATTATTAGGTATCTGACGATTGGTTTGGGTTAGTGGAGATTGAGGTGTATCGTTATGGCGCTGTGATTATGCGGGAATAATGGTATTGACCGGTTGATTGATATACAACAGGGTTCCTGGAATGTCCTTGTGTTCTCCATTCGATGGTTTTGGATGCTTTTCTTGATTAAGTTTGGAACATGTGGATGCGATAGATAATTATGTACTGCTCTCGATTCTCTCGATGCTTGCATACGATTAGAAATAGAACAAGTTTGAGGTTGCTTCCTCCTCGATCTTTACGACGAATTGGGAAGCTCAGTTATTGATTTTACAGCAGTAGTATATCTGCTTCTCTTGTTGAGAATTCCCTTAATGGTGAGTCTGGAATGTGATTATGTGAAAATTGTGATCTTCATATCCAGTTGGGGTCTACGCGAGGAAACTCGGAACCATGAGGATAGCTCTGCGGCGTGAAACCTGCTGCTGTTATGGATAGTCCCTAATTTGCCCTTTTTCTTATAGCCATAATATAGAATATGTCCAAAATTTACGGATATGATTGGGCTGGTTGATCTTGCCTTGTTTATGCTTTATCAATCTTGCTCAAGAAGATAGTCTGTAATATGCATCTTGATTTGGTGTGAGCTTTTATCTTCGTAATAACATTCCAGTGTTCAACAGGCCACTCTTTATTCTTTGCACCTTCACAGTCTCTGTGGTTTTTGCTTCTACATGCTCTGCTCCTGTTGGTGCTTATTCACAGTCGTTATTTCCTATTCGATGTTTCAGGGTTTGTTTCTTTACATGTTAGTGAGGTCTAGGCATTAGTAACGTGATTTGCAGCAATTAATTTACTCTTGGTTCAGTCAATCAGGGCGCTGCTCTCCCCATTAGGTAGTGTGTTGTTGATGCTTCATTCTTGCTGAGACATCTTGCATCATGAGTATGTGGTAATCTTGATTGAGGGATTTGGTTTTGTTTTTGTTTTAATAGACCTTGCAAGAATTATGGCTCCTCTTTACGTTATCGAGAATGTTAGAATCTCGGGTTGCTTCTATCTTGTATTCTTTAATTCATGTTTGGATATCTTGCTCTAACTTCCCATAGTATTGTGATGATTTTCTTTTTTCTTCTTCTTTTATTTCCTTCTTCTTATCTCTGACTTCAGAAGTACCACTTATGTTATTTTGGCTATTTAAGTTGAATAAGCCAGAAGAATCACCTCATGCTTCTGGAAGTACCATTTGCTGTACATACACAGATAGCATTTCTAGTACTTAAAGAAATGTTGATTTTCAGTCCGTATGAAGTTGTATGTTGGAATTCATCATGATAAATCCAACTTGGCGGCTGTGAAGTATAGGCATAATTAGATGATTTGGCATCATATCCGGAGAAAAGCTTGCTTGTGGGGTTACCCATGGTTTTGTTGAAGCTTGTTCCGAGTGTCTAGAGGCTTGCTCTTTCTAGATGGTCACGGAAAATATTAGCCGCGAGAATGATGTTTCATACTGCTTGCAATATACATTAACCACAAGGGCATTTTATTTATGGACTTCTTAGGTTAATTTAACTGCAAGGGGTCTGCTTTTTGCTTCGTGAGTGTTGTAGGCTACTGGTTGGGGTAGAGAAACTTTTTGTTCAGTTTCTATGTATGTTTGTACTCGTGAGGTTCCTAATCTTAGTCATTCACGAACCGTAGTTACCGGAATAGCTGCAAGGTTAGGCATAATGCGTACAGTTAAAAGAGGATAACCTGCGAAACCTTCATGGCAGAAACAACATGCGAAACACGTCGTTTGAGTCTATTCACAGAGTGGAGACAGACAGGTTCAGTGAGCATGTGGATCTCGTGGGTTCTAATTGCCAAAATTATGTGCACTGCCTCTTGAAGCGAAAACGGGGTCATATGCCTGGAATCTGCAAACTTCATCCCAAATTAAAGAACTCTTTGTGGCATGGTTCTCTTGAACAAGTGGTAACTTCTTAGTTGCCGCCACATTGCAATTTAATGGAGCCAACGTTCACTCCATTTTTCCTGAAATGCCGAAGCCTGAGGTTTCTCAAACTATTTCCCTCAAAACTCTGCTTTTCAGTGTGCAAATATTTGGACGTCTTTTTCTGCGATCTTTATTTTGTGGAAACACACGCGACAAGCACCGAAGCACATGACAAATCACCAGATTGGATTGCTGTCCCTTTGTGAACATCCTCTGCATATATGTATAAGGGAACTTTTCTTGGGCACTTGGTGCCAGGACTCGTCCTCACCTTCTCAAAGGATCGAGCTAACTTAAAATCACGACTTTGGTATCAGGTCACTTCCTCTGCCCCTACATTCAAGCATTTTGAGCTCCTCCTCGTGTTCTCATTCTCTATCTTTGCTATCTTTGCGCAAGTAGTCGACTTCCCTCTCGTCCGCCCTGCTTTTGAGCTTGATAACATCGAGCACACCGACCATATTTCTCCAACTTGCAATGTTGTCTAGTTTCTCTCTTTCTAAAGGCCAAAAGAACTTCGCTTGCTTCATTTCCATTCCACTGATCTTGTTGGACTTGAAGGACACTACCACTGGCTATTGCAGCTCGTAGTGCTCGTCTCTTTTATCTTGGCTTTGGTAGTGCCGGCATCTCTAATTCTGGCATCTCTAGTTCTTGCCATTCTTGTGATCTTTCAGGGTTGTTGGTCCATAAACATGGGGATCTTCCTTTGGGCACCAGAATGTGTGCCTAATGGTTTGCACGGCGCAGTCCACTCACGCTACCAGAGAATTAGTGCTTAGTGCAGCAATTTGCAGCTCAAGCAATGCGGACTCCAGGGCTCGAGCCCTTGCTAACTTGCAGTTCAGCTGGATATTAGCATGGATTTTGTTTTTGACAGGAAGCTTGTGTGCGAAATTGACCAGTCAATGTATGGATGATTACTCTGAATAAATTCACGGTTATAATAATTTTGCAGTGCAGGCGATTTGCAATGAAGTATATGAGTAATTTCGTTATAGATTAAATGAGGTACGAGCAACATGTAGCAAATACCCATACCAAATGAAAAGCTATGTACAAGACCAAATGAAAAATAGTCATAAATGACGATGTAACCAACGTTGAAGCAGTGGATGTTTACACAGATTATCTTGAGAAAATGCTCACCCGAAACGACACAAATCAGGAAATAGAATAGAACGAATCAAAAGAGGCACAGACCATTATATTTCGTTGTCATAATCAGCTCCATAACAAACCGCACAAGCACCTCGTTTTCTCGTATTCAATTACATTGTTGCAGAGGGCTGAAAACAAAACATTCAAACTCCTAAATCATTTTTTTGCCTCCAGACAGAAAAATGTTTTATGTTACCTTCAGTATTTCTTCTTTCGACTTTGTTGTTTCCTCCACAAGATAGTAGTTCACTGCCATTTTCTGCAAGACTTCACAGTTAACCAGTACGGGTGGGTTTGGTTCAGCATTCCCAAGGAGCTTTCAGCCCCCAAAGCCCATTGGAAGAATGCTGAAGCATTTGGTTCAAAGCCCATTTTCAAATGAGATTTTACCAAATGCAATTAGCATTTTCCTAACCCCTTTAGGTTGAAGGCATTTACATTTCCCCAAAGCTCATTTCAAATGCTGAACCAAACCCACCCTAAGTACCTCACCAGCTTCATCTCATCCCGTGAGCAATTATAAAAGCCACTGATATTATTGTCTTTGAGGCGCAAAAAGAAACAACTAGGAAGCTCCTCATGTTCCCAAGCTTCCTTGTCAAATTCTCCATAGGACCCTAAAAGGTTCTATCAAAGGCCATGTAAATAAAACCAGAAACAAGAAGAAATCAATGAGAGAATTCTAGCAAGTATTCTATTTTCAAAGTGTCGGTGAAGAACCACTTACAATCATAAATGGATGGAGCTTGTGGGCAAGTGAATTCACCTCGAATTCATTACTTAAGGCAAACTACAAGGCCATTGCAGTGTACAGGGATAGACAATGAACTTGGGATGGATTGCACATACGTTTGGGATATGAGGGAGCAAGGTAATTCCATACCAATAGCAAAAGCCAATCCCGTTTTACTCTTCGATCAATGGTTTGTAGAACAATCTGTAGGCCTCAAGAACTTCAAGATACCACATGGCCTCTCGATCCGGAAATGCCGAGAGATCAACCATCTTGTGAACCTGATGATTCAACCAAAGCATGTATACATCAATTTCCTCCCCCAAGAAGCAATGAAACTTTTAAGTTCTCAAAAAGTCCCTAACAAAAGCACTGTAAACAGACGAACGCAGATGAAAGAGGAGAGATTCATTTTCCCTGAATATTGGTCTAGCATATCAGACAATTCTACAAAGTTCGTGATTAATTCATAATTTACCAGCACGTCTAAATAATCTACAAGCAAGATAATGGAGTTCACGCATGAAATTACAAACACTTTGGAAAAATTACCATTACCTATTAAATAATTAATCGAGTATAAAATCTGAGACTTCAGCTCACGGATTTTTAGAACTTCTACTAACATACCTTAATCATAGGGAGCTCTCCTGCACGCATAAAGTATGCTCCAACAACCATGACATACATTCCTGCACATTATGCCCCATATAAATTGACAAAATCATAGTCGAAAAATAAAAAATCGAAACCGCACTTCTCAATTCCAAAGAAAAAAAGAAGAAAAGAACACAGGAGTTGAGCATATTTAGCAGTTTAAAGAAGAAGAATGCTAAAGTGCACAGTAGGTGATTGATGGCCTGACCTGCTTTCCAGGGGCGGAGGCGAAACTCGCCAGGGAGAGAGAGCTCAACGACTCCGGTTCCGTCGTCGATCAGGAACCGCTCCTTGTCAAGCACCGAGACCAGAACACCCTGCGTTGGTGTAGGCTTATGTTTAAATCTAACATCACGTGCGTGGTTGGAGCAAATGGAATGGCGAGATGAGAAGGAGAGACAAGCAGGCGTACCTGTAACCAGGCTCGCTGAAAGAGGAGGCCACCAAGAGTGAAGGCATTGTGAGAAGAAGATGAGGAGGAGGACGAAGATGAGGAGGAGGATGTGGCTTCGACGGCCTCCTTCAATTGGAAGCTCAGCAGTTTCAGTGCTGCTAAGCTGTAATCCATATTGCTTCCCTCTCCAGAGCCTCTCTTTCCTTCTCTTACCTGAGTCGAGCAGAAGGGAAAACAGAATGGAAATAATTTTAAATGGAATAAAGGCCAAAACAAAATCTTGTTTTGAAAAGCCATAAACCAACATTATTCTGAAAAATCAAGTTATTCGGCAAACAAAGTTTAACATGTATCTTTCCAAAAGAACAACCTGTGCATCATAAGATACGAAGAGACAACTTGTTTTGGCACCGTGGGAATACCAAAATCCTCTCGTAAAGAAACAATGCCTTTTTAAGTTGCCTAGTCCCATACCGCAAAGAATTAAGAATGATAGAATGATTGAAATACAACGACTTCAAGTCTTCTATTATACGTGCTCATATGGGGACAAGTGAGAGCAGGCAGTCAAGGATGACTAAGCAGATACAAAATTGCCATGTTTGACATTGAGGAAGAGCCTTTCCATAAGATAAGCCACTAGTTCAAATAGTGTGATGGCAAGTGAAACAGATGTAGATATAAAATCTGGTATCCAAGAAGAACAAGCTTGAACAAAAAAGAGCAACCACAGATTATCTTTTTTTCGAACCTTTAAAAAAAAAAGTCTACAGCGTATGCAGAAATGACTGGAAGACTATGTGCCGTTATCTTCTTCACAAAACTAGTTATGCAAAAGAAAAATGTGATAAACCCTGCAATCGCCTGAATCACATTTATGGATCTCCGCACCTAAAGAGGACAACGATAACAGAGCAGAAATAACCACCTAGTTTGGGCAGGTAAGATTGCATAAATGGGATATGCCCTGGAGTATTCAGATCCAATATGCCAGCAATCACAAAATAAATATTGAAAACCTAATTTACAGCCAGGTCCCCAGGGAAACAGGGTAAAGAAGCTATGCATGTCAATGAGCACTTGTAAGCATTTGGAAGGAACGAAACAAGCGGCTTTTTGAAGGATCTGAATCTTCTCTCCAATTTATTCTGGTTATATTTAATCAATTATGGTTTACATATACAGATCTGGAATAATGTACTCTGTCTACATTAGACTCTTTTCCTGTCCTTGTATGTTCCCATGTAGTTGAACAGGTTCTATCAATGCAATTACTTAGCTTATCAAAAAATAATTCATGTAAGCATTTCATATTCAATCATCTCGATTGAATAGACCTCCTAGTTACGAAAATTCCGTCTGAGATAGCCAGTTCATCAAATTTGCACAGCCATTTCAAGCTTGTATTTACCCACAGCACATCAACAGAGAAGCGGCAGCGGTGGAGACAGAGATCTCTCAAAACAACCCTACTACATCACTCAGCTCTCCACCTAACGCAACCCTAGAATCGTGTAAACCAAGCGGAGGCTCAGAAGTTCACATGGAGCAAGCAATTTGACTCCGACGTACTGAAAATTCAAATGCAGAAGACCATAGCAGGACAGAGACGAACTAACATTGCTCGACAGAAATGGTGGTTCCGCACTTACTGTCGGGGCCGATTCAACCAAAGAAGCAATCAAGGTCCAACCAAACCGAGCTCCGAGAATCAGCGAATCCACGAAGCTATGTATCGGATGAATCTTGGAGTAAGAGATACAAGAACAAAAGAAATGGCGCGCAAAAGCGAAAATCAACGGATTTAGATAAGCGACGGAAGAAGCAACGCTTGAGAATCGCCGGAGAAAGCGTACCAGACGCAGGCGAGATTGTAGCCGATGAGATGGAGGAGCTAGGTCTTCACTCTTCACTTCAGTACCGCCGCGAGCACAACCTCCTCCACACTCAGAAGCTCTTATTTTTAACGAGGGAAAATGAGTCTCGAAATTGTGATTTATTCAACATGTTTTGTTAAATCAAGTCCTTAATTTATAAAAGGGGAAATTTCATTTAAGGTTCTCAAGTCCTCTTAATTTCTCAAATAAGGATTTCAACTAAATTTTATTTCTCCGACCAAAAAAAAAAAAATTATTTCAAATAAAGACCTGAATTGCCTTCATTTTTTCTAAACAAATATCTAAAGTGAACGTTATTTCAAATAAAAGCCCAATGACAATGAAATTTCAAAAAGAAAGGCCATTTCGATCTTTTTTATATTTTGATTTTTTTTAATAAATTTTCTTTTTACCATTTCTTTAAACTTTAACAAAAAAAGTTAAAAAATATATATAGAGGGCTCCCACTTCTGACCTCCGCCCCACCGCCCGAGAGGAGGGGGCGAAGGCCGGCAGGGTTGCCAACACCTTGGCGAGGGTCGGTTGGCCCTCTCCTCTGGGCGAGGGGTCGCCGGCCCTCTTCCAAATCTGAGAGGGGGCTCAACCCTCTCTCGAATTTGGCGAGGGCCAGAGGGCCTTGCGGAGGCACCCATGACCCCGCCGACCCCCCAACCAACGGTGGGTCGACTGCTACAGACGAGAGGGCAGCCTTCCCGCCGGCGTGGCTATTTTTTATTTTTATTTTTTTTCATTTTTAAAAACTAGAAAAAGGGGAAAACATAGAAAAATAAATAAATAATCAAAATGCAAAATGAAGAAAATGTCTTTTAGGCCAAACCTTTTTTTGAGACTCTATGACCACTTCAAGCCATTATTTAAAATATATTATGCCCTCCAGGCCCTTATTTAAAACAAAGTCACTTGGGGCCCTTATTTACAAAAATGAGAAGGCTTTGGCCCTTTTTTGAAATTTTTCCTTTATAAAATATGTTTTATTAAATCAAGTTCAGAGGTTGTATAGAATATTTTTACTTAGTTCATGAACTTCTTTGAACATGTATTAAAATTTTAGGGATCGTATTGTATAAATTAAAAGCTTAAAAACAACATTGCACGTTAAGTCAAAATTCAAGGACTGAAATGCAATTAATTTTTCGTAGTTTTGCAATTATTTTTTTTCACTTTGGGAAACTACCGAGAAAAAGGTTAAAGAAACTAGTAATTTATTGGCCTAATACCCTATAAAAACCTCAACTATTGGTTTTTGTCGATAATTTTTTTATCTAAAAAAATTAAACTTTAGGTCCAATCCAAATTTGTCCCATTTTCTTTGTTAAAAAAAATCAAATTTAAGTCCAGTTCTATAAATATCCATAACTTTTTTTTTTTACCAAAGAGAAAAATCAACGATTTTCACTCTAATCTCAATTTTTCTCCCGCTAACCCTATGTCAAAAAATCTCCGGTAATTTGATTTTCATATTTTAGAATGGTTTCATTTTGGAGATAATTTTACGTGTTACCTTATTGATATGGATTTATTATCGAGGTAAAAATATCACGTAAAGTTGCGACTAGGCTGCATAGGTAAATTTGAGAACAAATTGAAAGTTTATGATTTTTTAGGGAATTAGGTCGTAATAAATTGATATATAAAAAAATACTTACTTAAATCGTTCAAGGCAATTGGTAACTTTTGTGCAAACAATAGTAAACCCGAACAAGAAAATAAATAGAACGGATTTACGTGATTCTTATGATGTGAACGATTTCACGGGAATTCTTAGCAATTAAGAAATATAATTAAATTATGATCATGCTCTAGTAAAGCAAATAATATGAAATATTGCCTCTCGGCTTCAAACACTAAGAGAGTCTACTATGGGTGTTGGGTTTGGTTCAACTTCGCAAATGAGCTTTGAGGGAATGCAAATACTTCAAGCCCGATGGCTTCATGCAGATAGCGAAGTAGCTTTGGCCTAACTAGTGTTTAGCAAAAAAAAAATTATAAATGAGCTTTTTTACCATATTTCTTTTTAAATAAAATATAATTAAAAATAAATAAACAATAGACAAAGGTCGGCAGTCGCTGGCGAGCTAGATCTGGAGCCAAAAGCCGGTGGTGGTTGGCCAAGGCCGCCAGGGGTCGGGCGACCTTAGGCGACCGTCGCCTGGGTTGCGCGACCCCAGGAGGCCGTCGTCGGGGTTGCGCGACCCTAACCATGAGGCTTGAGGTCGCGCGACCCAGGCGTCCCTCGCTGGGTCAGACGACCCTGGGAGGACTTTGCCGAGGTCGCGCGACCCCAGGAGGCCATCGCCGGGGTAGCACTGCATAGGCGACGGTCGCTTGGGGTGGCTTGGGTTGCATAACCCCAGCAGCCGTCGCTGGGTTTCGGGAGACCCAGGCCAGCCGTTGGGGTCGCCCGACCCCCGAGGGCTACCGCTTGGGGTCACCCGACCCCGACGGCCGTCGCCTGGGGTCGCGCGACCCTTGATGGCCCTCGCCGGGGGTCGGACGACCTCTGGCGACCCGGGTTGCATCTGCTAGCGAGCCAAACGGCTTGGGTTGCATTTTTTTAAAATTTTATTTTTAATAACAAAATAAGGGATAATATCAGAATTTAATAAAAAAAAATGAAAACATTTTTGGAAGAAAAAACCTTAGCTGAGCATTTGACCAAATGTTGAAAGCTCAATGCTGGTCCCTACTAGCCAGCATTGAGCTTTCAGCATTCTCAATGTCGACTTTCATCTCAAAGCTCCTTAAAAATGGTTGTCAAACGTCCTACATTTTGTTCAGGGGCTTCGGGGCTCCAATGACCTTTGAGAAAGCTGAATCAAACTCACCCGTAGTAATTTGACAAGAAAGCTCTCCCCCGGATTACACGGCAAGCAAAATTATCCACGGTCGCACCCATCCAAAATAGCACAAAACGCAGCCTTCAATTACTCAGGATTTTCTACGTGTATCAAAAGTCCTTAAATTTATCGCGAAAATGTAATTAATTTTAAAGCTTTCAAAAAATATAATCAAGTCCTTAACTGTTAAATTGATGCAATTGATTCATTTCGTTAACATCGATAAAATAACTCAAAAAGTCATAAAGATATTGCAATTGTGCTAATTCAGTTCTGAATCTTTTTTTTTCGTCTTAAACCTTTTGCAATTGTGTCAATTTAGTCATTTTGGTGAATTTTAACTAGTCGGCATTGACATGGATGCCAGCCGATCGGCGATTGACTATTTTAATTTTTATGAATTTTTATGTTTTTTTTTCTCCCCCTCCCCTCCTTCACTCGATCGCTAGCAAAAAAAGGGAAAAATAAAAATAAAATAAAATAAAATAATCATAAAAATATTAAAAATATTCGATTGCCCAGCTGGCCGACGTCCACGTCAGCGCCGACCAGTCAAAATTCGTCGGATGAACTGAAATGACACAATTGCAGAAGGTTTAGGACAGAATCGACAAAAATAACGTTTACGACTGAATTGACACAATTATAATAGGTTTATGATTTTTTTGATAATTTTTCCCGTTAACATCGTCAATTTATCTAACGAAAAATACTGACGAGACATTTTTAAGTTAATTTATCTATCACACTGGCATTTTTTTCTATCAACTTCTTTTCCAAGTCTTGTATAAATTATTAAAAAGCTGAAAAAGACGAAAACTTAATTTTAAAAAGCTAAAACTACAAAGGAAATATAAAAGGGCAGGGTAGAGTTGCGCTAGTCAGGTCGACTGTCACCCATTGCCAGAGAGGCTAAAAAAGGTTGATGGCCTTGGGTAGGGGTGAGCATGGTTCCAGGGTAGAACCGAGAACCTGAAACCGGAACTTATAGGAACCAATCTGGTTCCAGGTTCCAAGTTATATAGGGTAGGTTCTAGGTTCCAAAAATCAAGGAACCTGTTCCGACGGGTAGGTTTTAGGTTCCACTACCTATAACCTGGAACTTGGACCCTGGACCATGTACCTTGGATCTTAATTGTGTTTTTTTAGTATATATTTTCGTACGATCCTACAATGTTCCATAGCGTTCGATGATGAATGTATAATCTGAAGCTAAACAAATTTTTATGTTCAAAGTTCTAAAAAATGAAGAACCTATTCCAACGAGTTAGTTTAAGATTCTAAATATAATATGTATGGAACCTGAAACCGCTCACATCTACTTCTCCTTAGCTATTGTAGTATTTACTCTCATTTTGCTTAACTAAAAATGAAAAAAAAATTAAAAAAATAAAAGAAATTGATAGATTCTCGGGTACCCTAAAACTGACCCTAGAACCTGTGATAAGGTAGGTTCCAGAATATGACGGGTAGGTTCTAGGTTCCAAAAAATGAGGAACCTGTTTTGACGGGTAGGTTTCAGGTTTCAGGTAGAACCTGTAAGGAACCTGGAACCGCTCACCCCTAGCCTTGAGCGAGGGTCACTAGCCCTCACAAGCCCTTGCCCTTTGGGCCAACTACCATTGCCCACCCTTAGCAATGCCCAACCATCCTCGCTGAGGGCCACCAACCTCCGCCTGCCCCCCCGGTTATGGGCAACTACAGTGGCGGCTCACCGACAGGCCCCGCCCTGTCTTGCCTCTTTTTTTTTTTTCTTAGTTTTGGCTTTTCAAAATTAAATTTTAATCTTTTCTCAGTCTTTTAATTAATATAAATAAGACTTGGAAAAGATAATTAAAAAATCACGTAGGAGAAAAATTAATTTAAAAATTTCACGAGCATGTTCCTTAGATAATTTGACTGTATTAATTGAAGGGAAAGTTCCATTTAAGGGGCCGAAATCTTCTCTTTTTCTCAAATAAAGGCCTCAAGTTAATATTATTTTAATTGAGGGCTTAAAGTAGCATAATGTGTTTCAAATAATGACATAAATGACCATAGAATTTCAAAAAAGGGTCCGGCGTAAAGGGCAATTTCTTCATTTTCCCTTTTAATTTTTTTTTATTTATTTCCCTATTTTATCCTTTTTCTGTTTTTAAAAATTAAAAAAATAACTACAAAGACGGGAGGGCTGCCGGCCCATCATTGGTTCCGGGTCGGCGGGTCGCCGGCGCCTCCGCGAGGGCCGGCGATCCCGCCGACCAGAGGGAGGGCTAGCCCTTGCCAAAATCAAGAGAGAGTCCGATCCTCTCCCGGATCTGGGAAAAAAAAAAACTTGAAGACAACCAAAAGCCAGCTACTAGAACCGTTGGCATCGGTGGATTCAGCGGCTTCTCTAACTCCCGAGTCTGACTTCGCCGGCTGCGCGATGGAGGTGCGAGCGACGGCGAGGCCTTCGTCTTTGAAGGTGAAGAGCAGGGAGATCTGTTTGGTGAGGAAGTAATAGAGGATTAGGCGGATGAAGAAAAAATTATTGGTGAGATCTCCATTTTTCTACGCTTTCCTCCAAGACGAATCTTTGACGCAGATCTATCTTTCTCTGTGCGTGTGTGCTACTATCGGTGCTTCTTCTTCCTTTCCTTTTTTTGGTTGTGGAACAGATCAGAGAAGCTCGGTGGCCTCTGCTTCACTCTCTCTTGTTCTGAATCCACAGTGCTTGGGCGAGTAAAACAGTGGTGACCCATTGGGTTTTCTTCGCCTGACAATGAACATGTACGGAAGGGATCCCTGGAGGGTCCCCTGGAGATCAACGTCGCCGACTCCACCACCGAGGACAAGCGTAGTCACAACCTCAACGACTACGACCGTGCCGCCCTCTCCAACTCCCCCCCTCCTTGGCCAGGGCGAGCAGAAGAAGAAGAAGTGCGTCGACCTCGGCTGCATCATCGTCAGCCGCAATATCTTCGTCTGGACCGATCTCCGCCGAACCACACGGCCGGTGACCCTGCTGGCCTCTGCCTCGCTCGCGCCCCCCGAACACCCCCCCCCCCCCCCCCCCCGCGCTGTGGCGCGGCAGCCAGCCACAGGCCTTCCACCTATGTTCTTTTATTTTTTTCTTATTAATTTTTAAGGAAACAAAAAAGGAAAAGTTTGATAAAAAAAATCAAATATGTAAAAAGACGAAAATGCCCTTAGAATCAGGCATTTATTTGAAATTTTATGACTACTTCAAAGCAACGTTCACTTCAAGCCATTGTTTGAAAAAATAAGAGTACATCAGGCTCTTATTGAAACAACGTTTACTTGAGGGCTTTATTTGAAAAAAAGAGAGGATTTCGAACCCTTAAATGAAATTTTCCCTTAATTTAAGGATTTGATTGTATAAATTTAATAAACATTTTTTAAAATTTGATTGTATTTTTTAGGATTAATACCGCTAAAAATCCTAAATTAGTACACTTGTAATAAATTTACCTCAAATTATTTTTTAATCATGAAATACCCTAAATTGGTACGGCTGTGACAAATTTACCCTAAACTGGTACAACCGTGATCCATTAATTTTCGTTAAATTTTACCGTCAAATCGCTGAGTTTAATGACAAGTGACAATTGTCGAATATACACGTTATCCTATATTTTCAATTTCAAATTTTTTGTAGTATTAACTCAATTTAATGGAAACTAACAGAGGGTAAATTTATTATTGTGTACCAGTTTGAGATTTTTTGTAGTAAAAAAAATAATTTTGGGTAAATTGATCACATTTGTACCAATTTAGAGTTTTAGTTTAGGGTAAATTTGTCACATTTATATCAGTTTGAGGTTTTTGGGGGTCCAAAAAATAATTTGGAATAAATTTGTTACGGGTGTATTAGTTGGGTTTTTTTTTTTGTGGCATTGACCTATTTTTTTTAATCGTAGGACTTAATTTTAATTAAGATAAAATAGACGAGGGTTTCTGGAGACCAGCTACCCCTAAAAATTTGATGATTTCTTTCTCCGTCCCCGTTTTCCGATCCGCTAGTCTGCAGTCTGCAGTTTGAAGCTTCGGTTCTTAGCTCTGGGCAACACTAGAGTCTTCAACTCTTGCTCCCTTTCGGTTCCTTGCCAGGTACTTTCGAGTTCTCATTCTTTTCGATTTGCTTAACTTCATGAATTTGATTCTCAACAATTTCTTCGTCAATCTTCGCTTGCGAAGAGCCCAGTTGTGTTTGAGTCGTTTCTTTTTCTCTGGGTTCTCTCTTTCTTGAATTTGGTAGTCGACTGATAATTGCAGAATCCCAGAAAGTTGGGTTCTTTATCTTGCTCTGCAGTGCGATAGTTTTGCCCTTAATATACCCACAAAAGATGTGCTCGGTTAGCGGCAGGATTAGTTGGGGCGAAGTGAATGCACCAAGATTTCAGTGAACCTGCATTCCCTGATTGCAACGAGAAATTCCGTGACATGGATGTGTTGTTATTTTGTATAAAACTACTGATATGATAGGAAAGACAGATACCAATGCATGTGGAGCCTCTAATTTGGCCGGCTAAATGTTCATACTTTAGATTGCCATCGCCCTCATCAAGAGTCTTCAACTGACTTATCTGAAGTTTTTCCACACCTGTCTGTCTGCTTTGGCTCCCATCAAGTTCGTTAGTTTTCACAATTGTCCTTTTCTTAACGTGGACGAAGCCTGACAGATTGAGACTCTTGCAAATTTGGGCAATCTTTGGGTCTTGTGGGCATAATCATTGTGCCCTTTGATTTCATGATCTGTGTCTCGTCTTTCTTCCCCACTTTTCTTTTGGTATGTGGTTCACGCAAAGCATCATCGTGTTTAATCCATTACATTTGGAAGTTCCATCCATCATACAGCTAAATATCATGTACACTCATGTACGTTTGCAAACTAAAATTGCTGGTGACAGTGTATTTGATATTCATGTGTGCTTAGCGGGGTAGCATTACATAGGGAAAACTTCTTTTTTTAAATGATTGCTTAGTGCTTACACCGCTTACAAAAATGAATGAATGCAAAACATTTTCATCGTCCATGAAACTAATTAGACATGAATTATTGTCGATAATAAAAATATTTTTCATTGACTGAGTATTTCAAGCGGTACAAGCGATTATTTTTAGGAAAATGTTTTTCAAATTATTCATTTTCTGCAAAACAAATGGAGCCTAAGAAAAAAAAATATTTTCGGAACCCAAAGCTTTTCCTTTCTTGTCAGCACAAATTTTTTGGAGTTGGTATGTAATAAGCTTCAACAAGGATAATGAAACAGCAACATGCTTGACGCCTTTACTCCCCATCCCGGTTCAGAGTTTATGCGTGAGCATCCTAGAGTTAACCATCGTTACTAGTTGAGGAAATAGATGGTGTGTGATGAGAGAATTCTAGGATTTAGACTTTATAATCATATTATATAGGCATAGTAGTTGTATTCTCAGCATCATGTTTTGACCATTTTCTTTGATTGTTATAGGTTTTTTATGCAGATCTGTGCTAGGTTTAGGTAAATCTAAAAATTGATCATTCCCTTGGTCTGCTTTGTGTTCCAATAATTGTCATTTGTTAATTTCTTAAGTTGACAGTTCTGGTCCCAAGAGAACAAGGGCAAGTCATTCTCTCGCACATTTAGGACTGTATTATCGGAGTTCTTCTTTTACATAGTTGTTGGCATCTGTGCAATAAGGTCTGAGATAATTTCCGTGCTTTAAAATCGGGACAATTATGATAACAATTCAGAAACCAGATTCGTTGAGTTGCTTGCTGGTTCTGTTGGAAATGAGGCAATGGACAGCCGACTGAAATGCAGAGCTGACTTTGGTAAATGATGCAGGGACTCATGTACATGAGAATCCTCTGCACATTGCTTTAATGGGACTCTATTGATAGTTTGCTTCATAAATGCTCTTTTGATGAATGAAGCATGTTGGCAATGTATATGTTGACACCCACAGAAAATTATATGTAACGTGAGCCGCGCACACTGCTTAAAAGAAAATGAATTCAAAATTAGGTGTCAACAAAGTGGTCATTGTTGTTGGCTGGGTAGCTATTGGTGTCGAGGAGGAAATTACTTGGGTCAAAAAGGTGAGGACGTCGTGGATAAAGTTGCGCTTGTGTTAGTGGATCAGTCTGTTCATCTAAGGGCTTCAGTCAATGAGAGCAGTTTGTAATCAACCTCGGATGGTGTCAACAGGGCTTGCACCCCATAAGTTGCAATAGGGAGTCTAGTCATGTCGAATACCTAAAAAAATGGTAACAACAATAGGGCGAGATAGACTCAGCAAATCGGGTTTCTAAAATACTGACTAGTTTATGTAACACGAGCAAAGTAACGGTAGAACTACCAGGCGTCATCACCTCTGACAGCTTTTCTTGATATCCATTGAGAACATAGCGCAAGCAAACTCTTCTAATGCATAAAATCAAGGTCGTGGCCATATTCACATGCATATGACACAACTTCATAGGTACTCAATGTGGCTCAATTGTTTCGGTATATAGTAACCATACCATCTCGTGCCGCCTTTGAGATTGTTTAGACATACAATAGGACCACGTAGTCACACAGCAGGGTCTTTCTATAAACTCCATGGAATGTTCTCTCAATCAAGAGTTTCAATGGTTGGGATCACCATTCATGTCGTAGTCATGCTAAATGAGATTCTGATTGCACACATTTTCCCATGTAACCAGTACTCTGTCATTTTATACAACACAACAACCGACCTTTAATAACATTTTATGCCAGCCTAGTTCACCCTACATTCGGGATAGCAATAGGGCCAATATGCAAGAAGGTAGTAACAATTCGATAGCATATAACACTAAACCGGTAATGACAATTTAGGATCACATCGAGAATGGTACCTATCGCTAATTCATAATTGCATAAAGCGAGTTTCAAACCGTCTTAATCAATAGAGGCTAGATCGGACTAACCGCTAACGAAAACCTTGACGCCATACGACCTCAAATCGGACCTTTCCATTTCTCGGCAGGTACTACCCCAACTCTCGCTTCTTGGCCCAATAACACCGAATTCCTGCGTCTTGGCCGGTAGGACCAGCCCTCCACTTTCTTTCTTCATCCTCTTCCTCGGTGATATCAATAGCAGCGAGCGTCGCCTTCCTCTGCATTTTCTTTGTCGCCCGGGTGCGGAGCTAGTTTGCGCAACACAGAGGTGACAAATTCAGGAACAGGAGTTTCTACAAGGGCCGAGGTGAGTTGTCTAGATAATACACTAACTAATCCTTTCAATGCGAGTCGGAAACGATGTATTGCTCGACGAGTTGGTTGCTGGTCGGATCGGCCTTAGAGTGGCTCATAACTTTTCGCCGATATCTACCTTATGCATGTCAAGTTGAGGCAACGGGTGAGGCGATTTGGGTATTCAATTGCGTGAACCTAACCGCGTGGAACGGAGGTGGGTTCAAGTCTAGTCCAGTGGAAAAAGAAATCGCGGGACCTCGCCTTGGGGCTAGCCTAGATCAGTTTAATTAGTCAGGAAAATTGGAATGGTTCCTGGATACTGCGAATCTGGGGGCGTGGACGCGGTGAGGTGCGGGTAGCACCATGGGTGCTTTGTTTCGCGGAACTGGAACTATAGTGTCTGAGTTAAAATTTTGGAGTCTGAGGCAACCGTGCATGTGATTGTTATAGATACTAAGCTAGGTATCAATAACGATTGTGTTATTTATTTGATGTCAGTAACAAGTTATACTTGTTACTTATCGAGGGAAACGATTGTGTGTAGAACGCAAGAATGAGTGGAGCAGAGGCACAACCAACAGGAGCTGCTCCTAATGACCTGAGGGTGGACCGCATACTGGAAGCATTGACACAAGTGGTGGCATTGATGGCACAAGTGGCGCAGCAACAAGCTACAGTCAATGCCGATGTAGGTGGACGTCGTACCCAAGGGTTAGTGGTACTATTTCTGAAACTGAATCCCTCTAAGTTCATGGGAACTGGAAAGCCTGAGGAGGCGGAGCAATGAGGAGGCGGAGTGATGGATCAAAGAGATGGAGAAAATGCTCAAGCTGTTAAATTGTACTGAGGTCGACAAGTTGACTCTGGCAGAGTATCAGATGGAGGGCAATGCCATGTGCTAGTGGCAGGCGACGAAGGACACGGTGTTCCCTGTAGGAGCGAAGATTTTTTGGGAAACCTTTGTCACTGCATTTATGAGATATTTCTCAAGCTGTGCAAGAGATAGGAAGCTGACAAAATTTGTGGAACTAAAGCAGGGTGAAAAAACCGTGGACGAATATGAAGCAAAGTTCTTTGAATTGTCTAGGTTTGCTCCTTGCCTAGTTGAGCATGCGGAGGATAAGGCGAAGAGGTTTCTGAAGGGCCGCAAGCCGGAGATACGAAAGCAGTGAGCCCCATTTGGATCAATGACCTATCGAGATGTTTACAACTGGGCAAAGTATGTGGAGCAAGAAATGGCCGGAGATGAGGCAGAGTCGAAACAGTTAGTGACCCGAGACAATGAGAGATTTGGCAAGAGGTCAATCGAGTCGGGTCAATTTCAGTTTAACCCTAACAAGAGACGTTTTGGAGGAAATTTTAGTAAACAAAGTGGAGGGCGAGCTGTAGAGCGAAAATCGAACTCTGAAGAGGTATGTCGTCGGTGCGGCAAGTCCCATGGATTCGCTCCATGTCCGTCGCTGAGGAAGTGTTTCAAGTGCGGGCAAGTGGGACATTTGGTGAGAGATTGTCCACGAAACGGGCCGCAGGTGCGGACAGCTCCTCCTCAACAGTCCCAGGGACCATTGATGGGCGGAGGGCGACAGAACTCGCAGAGGCGACTAGCTCAGGGGAAAGTATACACAGTTATTCAAGAGGAAGCTATGCCACACATTCCTTTATATCCGTTTGATTCATGAGATTGCATGGATTAGAATCTAGTCAGTTAGAAGTATGTAACTGTCTCGACCCCGATAAAAGAGTGTGCTATCTACTTTAGTTTGTAGAAATTGTGAGACTGAGAGGCAGCTTTACACGTGTTCTTAAAATTGTGTTAAATCGCTTTAGAAGCCTAAGTGGTTAATTGTTCTTTGTCCTTATCTTCTAGATGTCCTTATATGATGTAACCACTTCTCGTTTGAAGTAGACTATAAATAGGAGAAGATTAGGATGTAAAAGCCCTCTCCAAAAAACTCTCTATATTCTAAGTAGCACCGACACCGACACTGACACGCGACAGAGGACACGACACGACGACACATAATTTCTAAAAAATAGAAAATTTCGACACGTTGTATATTAAATATATATTTTTATATATACGTGATAATTATCATTTTTATTATTATTTTAATTAAATTAATTTAATTCAAATTCACAAATAAAAAAATAATTATAAGAAGCCTAGAATTGATTTCACATTGGTGGTGAGGGAGAGAGGAAAAAGCAAAATAACTTGAAAAAATGAGAACTAAAACATGATATGTGAAGATTTACGAAGATTATTTTGTTGTTTCTCTTTTGCACCATTCTTGCTCTCTTTTTGAAAATTGTGAAACTGCAGGTTGAATGGGAAGATGATAGTGAGGATAATGCAATTGAAATCAACAGAAAGCTGGCATTGTCCATACCGTGGGATTTGTACCTGGACTTAAAGTTGGTTTCATCCCACTTGCGCAGCTCACGGGGGTAAAAAGAATTAGACTTGAAACAACTCCACGATTTGTTTGGTTTTGGGAATTGTCATGCAATTTGATCGAGTCCCATATTGATGGTGACGGAGAAAAACAAGCATGAAGTCTCTTTAAGAAGTCAAGAGTAAGATTTGAAGGCTTACAAGTTGAAGGAAGGAGTTCCACATTGATTATTTAGTGGGGATAACAAGTAAGAAAACTCTTTAAAATATCAAGGATGAGATATGAAGATTTATTTCTCTCAGCTTTTTGGCTAAGGATGAAGTGGAAAGCTAATTTTTTTTTAAATGAAAAGCTTTTTAAGATGGTCGACATGCGTGTCGACTGCGTTGACTACGTGTCGGGAATCCGACACGCGTTGACCGTCCCAACACGTAGTCAACCACGTGTCCAACACCAACGCGCGCCCTCCTATGGCGTGTTGTTGGTGTCGGTGCTTCTTAGTCTATATTTACTTTCCTGCAATTCACCTCCTGTACTTTAGGGTTTCTGCACTTTAGGATTTCTTCCATGCGCATTACTTTTCCTTAGTTGTTAATTCTTCCTTCAAGAACCCACAGCCAAATTCGGCTCCTTTCTTGGCCATGGGTAGTCTACTACAAGGACTACAAGGTGCGCTCATTTGGCCTACGGAGAGAATTTTGAGTGAACAGTGTAACAGCGGGGAGTTAATAATCTAATCAGTCATCAAAGTTTTAACTCTTTATGTGATATGGGCTCCTCATGCCACTATTTGTTAATCAGTTGTTTTTGAGTAACAAGTTGTCTTCTTTTCTTTTTTGCTACCATGGTTGACTGTCTTCAGGTGCTGTTTTAAGCCCTTTGATTGATATCTTGCAGCAAGATATGGTAGGCAGAGGAGTAATTGGGGATAAATGGTCCTCGAGGATACTTTGGTTATGCGCATTTGGAAGTGCAATAAGTACGTTCTTTTTCACATTGTTTTCCTGATTCTCTGAAGAAATTGTCCCTGTAATGCATTCTAAAAACAATTACTATTGTGCTTTTGTTTGTGCTCGAGAGTAAATCCATGAGAGACTATATATAAAATGGCTGATCTACTTTTTTTTCTCAGTTGTGTGCTCTTTACGTCCTCTTCTTATTTTGATCCTTCTTTGTTTTGTTTTTTGGTTTTTTTTTTTTTGGGCTTTAGGTTTTTATATGGTTGCTGCGGAGAGGCAAATGCAGAACAGGGATCGGATGTTGGCTGAAAGTCTAAAATCCACAGAATCCGGCTCGGGTAGCGGAGAGGAAGTTTAAGTAAATGTGTTTTTGATCTTCCTCCCCACCCCAATAAAAGGAAACATTTTCTCGATGTTGTTTCCTGTTAAAACATTGGCAAGCTTTTCGGTACTGTCATCTGATCGAGGCAATGTTCCTTTTTCTCTTTTCTTTTTGCCCTTTTTGTGGCATTTGGTAGGTTGTGATTCTGATTTCTGACCATGAACGTAGTGACTGATTTGCAAGATATAGTGTTATCAATCAAGAGATCTTTTGGTTTCAGGATTAGCTATGTTACTGAGCATAAGATTTGGCTGACATTCACCAGTACAAAACAACCTCCCACCCTAAACCCACCAAGGACGCTTGTGGAGCCATTAAAAGCTTAGAGCACTGCTCGATCAGATTCTGAGTAGATGTAACCGCGATACTTTGCAGCGCCATTCAAAACTAAATTCTCTTTGCAGTTTTCGCATGAAAATTATTGCTCTTGAAAAAGGAGCGAACCGAGGTTGGTTGGCAATTCTGTAACGTCACTTAAAAAATTCATATTGATTCGGTTACACGTGCTTTCGAATGCAATCTAACAGGAAAGTGGTAGCAAGCAGTCTAATGTATGCTTGGTCGGATTACAACTACCCGACAGAAATTTCTCCTCTATAATCATGCACTCTTGATGACCCTAATCTCCGGGGGCATGCAACAGCAGCTGTATATCATTAACTCGGACACTTAGGACTGCCTTCATTCACTGTTGGACAGAAGCTCATCTATAAATACACAAGCCTTTCATTTTAGTATGCAAGGCAAAAAAGTTCCGACAAAAGTGGGATCAAGAAAATGTGCTTTGATGAGTTTTCTTCTCCTTTCTTGAATAGGTTTCAGCTCTGCTCAAGAGTCATCCGGGATGCCAAAGCTGGTCAGAACCATCAAGATCCTTTCGCCCAAAATGAGAGTGGATGAACATGGTTTTGGGGAGCTGGTGCCAATTCATGGTCTGGCTCTGGTAGTGGCTTCCGCGTGGGCGGTGGCTTTAGCGTAGATGGAACCGGTTTTGGCGACTCTGGTAGTGATTTCCAGGCAGCTGAGGTTGAAAGTGCCAGTGGAAGTGGAATCTTTGGCCGCTCGGATGGACTAGGTGCAGCTAGTGCGCGTGGCTTTGTAATGGATTCTGAGGATGTCTCTGGTGACCATAGTAGCAGCGATGCTGGAATGGGAAGTGATGAAAGATAATATGTATATGGAAGTGGTGGTGGTTTCGGGTATGGGTCTGGAAGTGGTAGTGGCGCTTTGGCTCCGGTTCTGGCGTAGGAATTGGGTATGTTCCGGTGGAGGTAGTGGGGGATCAGGTTACCCGCCAGGATGGCGAGTGGTGTGGCCGCCCGGTCTGTAGGTGGAGGTGTGCAAGGACAAGGACCACCAGTTCCTGGGACCGGTGTCGGGTCTGCCTCGGGAGGTGGAAATGGTGAACGTGGTGGCCATGTTCCAGGTGGATATGGACAGGTTCCGATTTATGGAGCTGGAGGTGGAATGAGATCTGGCAATGGTGGAGGTAACGGCTGCCGTTGGGGAGGTGGCTACAGCTCTGGCTCTGGGTTAGGCCCCAGTGGTGGTGTCCATCATGATTTTCCTCTCGGAAATGTCGCTACCAGGGCTGGGAGGTCCATTGCCACCATCTTGGGGATTCACTTCCCATCAAAATGCAGAAGCAGAAGCACATCATCAGATGGGCGCCACTGAAGGATCAGAAGGCGATGCAGCTACGGAGGGAGCCCTCTCAAGTGCAGGACATTATGAACACGAGACAGATGGTTCCAGTGGACTCTTTAATAGTGCTTGTGGGCCTGTGGCTGCCCAAGGTGTTGAGATTGATGATGAAAACCTTCGTGATCAGATGGAGCTTATTCGCACCGTTAATCAATAGAGAGTAATGGAAGATCCGTAGTGTAGCTGCTAATGGACCTTTCCAAATAAGACCTTCATGGGATGGTCCTTTCCAAATAAGACCTTCATGGGATGGTCATAAGAACATTTTGGTTTCATCAAGTTCCACCAGAGCGAATTCAAGGCCAATTTGCTTGACATGAGCCAAGGTCCTTTTTTTCCCCGACCTTTTGTGTAGGCTTGAAATCATATGCTGCGAGAAACTCATAGAAGATGGGAAACACCTGGAAAAACTTGCCAATAGTTATTTGATGCGGTCATTGCCGCCCTTAGGAATACGTTCTATCCTTTCCATTATGACAAAAGGAAACATCTATACCATGGGAAACCCAAGGGGTAGATGGGCTTCAGGAGATTCTCCGAAACATTCAATTATCACCAAGTTTTAGGAACTGAGAAGCCGACTGCTCCAGCAGGCTATGCCAGAGAGTGAGTCCAGAAGAACTACCGTTTTCTGAAATTCTAAAAAAGGATCATGGCCATTTTGATGAGGTTGCACCACAACCGAAAGAAGGTAGTTTACCTTCTTACATTGGACCCAAAAAAAAAAAACTTCTTACCTAACCTCAGACGAGAAAAGGCAACTTCTGGAACTCTTTAACGAAAAGCTGTTTGAAACTGTAGGGCCTGTATTATACTTTGTACCTGTGTCAGTATCTACTAGTTACACCAACTCTATTTTAACTTTCTTACCTATCCCGCGAGGAAATTTTACAACCTACGTATTGCAGTACACGCCGTTAAGACTAAACTCTGACATGGCATCCTCAGACGAGACATTACAAACAAAAACAGTCAAGCACTTCGCTGCCCCCATCATAGCCATGAAAACCTCAGCTATCATTCTCTTCTAGCTGGCATGGAAGTGCATCTTGAAAAAGCACCTGTATTGAAGTTCGTGGTGGACGATGAAGACACAGACGCAGAAGGGCGAAGGAGAGGCGTACCAACTCTACTCGAAGTCTCGTTAGCATCAGGAGGACTAATGACGATTGTAGGAGGAGATAGTTGTAACTCAATTTCCGTGTATGCCTCAGCTGGATTTGTGGGCTCATCAAACAATTGACGATCGTCTTCCTCCAGGGACATAACTGTGCTTGTGTCTGTATGTATTGTTGAATCGTCTGCTAATATGCCAAGCCTTCTCTTCCTCCTAGCAGACTTCTTCCACCCATGAATTGTTTCTCGTATTCTCTGTGGAATCAGGGCTGCCTTGTAGTTTGTTCCCATCTGAAAGGAAGAATCACGATCGGTTAATCACAAAATACTTTATATACATCTCTTTAGATGATTAACCGTTCTTTTAGCAAAACTTAGATGCTGAATCAATAATATAAGATAGGGTGTGGCAACAAAAGGCTTTGGACAGCTTAACATGTGAATAGATAAGGGAAAGGGCAGCCATCTAGTTTTGTCAACTTTAAATGTTGCGAAAGGACTAGATGTGGCGGAAAACATTGTCGAAAACTTATATTGCCATTTCAATAATTTGGAGGGTGAACCATCAACATTGTAAGCGGATGATTACTTGATAGTGTAAGTTAAAAGAATGAATTTGGACAGCTTAACATGTGAATAGATAAGGGAAAGGGCAGCCATCTAGTTTTGTCAACTTTAAATGTTGCACAAGGACTAGATGTGGCCGAACACATTGTTGAAAACATATATTGCCATTTCAATAATTTGGAGGGTGAACCGTCAAACATTGTAAGCGGATGATTACTTGGTAGTATAAGTTGAGAGAATGAATTTGGCACTTCCCTCCATAAGTTTAGTTTACACTGAAAGGCGATTCTGCTATGTCTTAGTGAGTAAATATATTTTGAACTCCAGATTCAGGAGAACAGCACTATACCTGAGTGACCAGAGCATACAGAGGCAATGTGCTATAGCTGCAAAGAAATTGTCCAGCGAACCTGCATCATTGAAACAGTCATCCAACAACAGAATAGTATCTCCTCCATAATAATTGAATGTGTGATTTCAGGAAATCCATCCTTACCCCAGAATCAGTCGTAAGTAGACAAGCAGACGGTTCTTAATGAAGCACGAGTCATATCCAAACTGCCACTGTAAAATTGAAAAAAGAAGTTTCAGGAAACACAGATCACAGTGAAACCTCCTAGCTCGCACAAATGTTATGGTTGTTCTTGTTTATTTAAGGGAAAAGGACACTACAGTGCCATAACTTTCGCACGGCTCAATTTAATACCAAAACTTTTCGTCGCTGGATCATTTAGATGCCACTTTTGCAAAAAAAAAAAAAAAAAAAGCTATCGTTTAAAAGCTATTGCTTATTTGGGACGCCGAGGAAATACTTTATTTCCAACCAACGTAGCTCGCCAGTGCTCCGAGTAAGCATTAATAGCCCTAAATGACGTTGCTCAGCAGGTTTGCCCCAAATTTAGACCATAATTCAAACAAATCAAGTCCTATTCTTTAGGACCTAATCTTCAAACCATCTTCTTTGATCCCTTGGATGATGTTCTGTTGTCCCTCAACGATTCTTAAGGCAAGGAATATTTCTTCTTCTTTTCCCTTCTGACATCTTGCAATTCAGCCAATGGAAAGCTCTCATTTCTTTTCACTCTTCTTGTATACGAATTCGGATAGGTTCTTGTTTTCACCAAAAATAAACTCTCCAGTTCTTGTTAGGAGTTCCTTCAACCAATCGATCTTCATCCTTCATCTCAATCTTGCTCTCGCAACTGTTGGAGTAATTAAATATTAAAGCACACCTTCATCTAACAACTTAAGCCTTTTGAACAGTTAGCAGTGGTCCTACAAAATCTTACATAATATCATAGCAGGAGGTTCTGAGTTCAAATCTTTCCAGGCCCCTATTTGCCTCCCCGATTGAATATGTCCAAGCTTAGTACTAGTCAAAAAGACCAGACTAAAGGTAAGGGGGGTGTTGGAGTAATTAAATATTAAAGCACGCATTCATTTAACAGCTTAAGTTTTTAGAACAATTGACAGTGGTCCTACAAAATCTCACAGCAACAAAGTAGAAAGAACGAAAAAACTCTACGAGTGAAAAGCTAGATGTCACTACTGAAGGAACCAGAGGCGCTTGCGTACGCAGTTTTGGCACATGTGCGCGTGAGGGATGATCTAAACGCCTCTAGTGAACTTCAATGTCTTCTACTTCCCTTGGGGCCATGAGGAGCACGCTTCCTCTGCTATCTAGTTTGCCGGCAAGAGACGATGTGGAGAGAGATTAAGTTCCTTTACTTTGTGCGTGTTATTTTTAGTCTCGGCATAAGTGTTCTTTTTTTTTGGAGAAATAACTTTTTTTTTATTTCTTATTTTTCATCCAAAAGTGTTTCCGAGAGCAGAATCAAAATCAAAATCATTTGCATTATTAATCATGTGTCTGATTAATTTTTGTTTCAGAGAACAGAAATAGAAGGACAGAAACATTACCAAACATGCCCTAAATCTTTCCCACACTCCCCCCAGCCGTTGTACTCTTTCTCACCACCATCCATCACATTCATTACCAAACATGCCCTAAATCTTTCCCACACTCCCCCCCCCCCCCCCCCCAAACACACACACAGAGACAGTTGCAGCCAACCCACCACCACCACTATCATATCTGAGCTCCACAAAGTTGTTTTTTGTGTCGGCATACATCGACATTCTTCTTTTGTAATAAAAAGTCACCTAATATTTTTTGTCAGATCTTGTCACAGGAGGCAGTTAATGGATAGATTTTCTTTTCTTTTTCAAAGTGGCATTGAAGTGATTGAGCGAAAAATTTTGGCACTAAAGTAAACGTCATACGAAAATTATGAGACTTCTAGTGTCTTTTTCCCCTTTATTTAATAATTTGGTCGAAATGAAGTCAACTTAATTTTAAACTGACGTTAAAAGGTGGTGAGAATTTCAGAGGGTAAAGTTTGACAGTTATAATAATTCCAAAGGTGATTTAAAAAAAAAAATTGATCAAATATGTGAAAGATCAGTGGAAGAGCAGTTACCCAAAACCAGAAGAAGGAAGCTAGTTCAAATGCATTCTGCAAAAAAGTCATTCAAGCAGAAAACGGAGGTGCATCAGGTTCAATTAATTATATCAAGAATCTATAGCTTTCCTTGGAAAAAAATAAGTAAACAAAAGCTGTTTTCACGTATTCTAGATAATTATTCTTACCTGAAACAAAATGAAGTGGATCAAGGACAAAAGTAGCTCAGGCTTCTTAAACCAGAAGAGGTCATCACGAGGCCTTAGTTTAGTTCCTGAGAAGACTCCAGTAATTCCAGCATTTTCCAATGACAAGGTTGCAATGACATGCTGCAATTTTGCGCCCACCAGAAGAACGAGCTATGCAAAAAAAGGCACCACATGGTAATGACATGAAGTTAGAGAACTGAGACGAAGGGTTTTCTCACAAGTTCAACTGGTTATAAAGGACAACACTAGCTACAATTC
This sequence comes from Rhodomyrtus psidioides, assembly GCA_021437785.1. NCBI lineage: Eukaryota > Viridiplantae > Streptophyta > Magnoliopsida > Myrtales > Myrtaceae > Rhodomyrtus > Rhodomyrtus psidioides. The sequence goes on along the minus strand of JAILYB010000134.1, from coordinate 582,204 downwards.
ATGGATCTACTTATCGACTCAAAAGTTCAAAGGACGAGCCTAAAATCCATCCAGCACATGCAATTAGTCAATGTCAATGAACTAACCAATTTCCACCTAAATTTATGTCCATCTATTGATAAAATATGAAGCAGGTAACCTGGAGAACTTACCATAATAGGAATAATGGCTATCCAAAAATAGAGATTGGACCCTGCAAAGTAATAAGAATATCAAGAAATTGTGAGCGAATCCACTGGGCAATACAAGTCTATACATCAATGAGCAACCAAATTTCAAACTAAGATCCAAAAATTAACCGAAGCTCTCCTTTCGTTCAGGAAAAATGGATTACCTTTTATGTTAAACAGCATGAAAGCAACTACAAAACCCCATAGAGGACCACTGCAAGAGATATAAGAGAAATCAGTTTCCTAGATTCCAATAAAAATTAATTGTATCGCTCATCAAAGATGCTTTTAGATATCCGGCAATGTGTAGGGGGGAGAGATTGATGCGGATGTAAGCCATAGGATCAGATTAGGGTGGATGAAATGGCATAGTGCGTCAGGGTTTTTGTGTGATCGCAAAATCCCCCTTAGGCTGAAAGGAAAATTTTAAAAAAGCAGTAATGCCTACAATGCCACATGGAAGTGAATGTTGGTCCGCACAGAGGCAACATGAGCATAAAATGGGAGTAGCGAAAATAAGGATGTTAAGGTGGATGTGTGGTTATACAAGGATGGATAAGATAAGAAATGAAGATATTCGACGAAAAATTAAAGTAGTACCGGTAGCAGAAAAAATGAGAGAACATAGATTGAGGTGGTTTCGGCATATTCTTCGAAGATCCCTAGATGCTCTGATAAGAAAAGAAATTTGCTACGAGGGCATGACATGAAAAAAGAAATAGGTCGGCCGAAACTTACTTGGGGGGAAGTAGTAAAACAAGATTTGATGGAGTGGGAAATAGATCGGCGTACGGTTTGTCTTAGGACAGAGTGGAGAAAAGCTATTAGCAATATGGAGAGGCAGAATTCCTATTTTCCTGACAGTCCTTTTTAGTCATTTCTATATATGTATATATAATTATTTTTTTCCCCCCAATCGATCTTGCTTTTATTTTATTTATTTTTGGGCTTATCGGCCGTCGTCCCCAACTAGGTTGGGATAAAGGTGATGTTGATGTTGATGTTGATGTTACTATAGAAATTATTTAAGGGCCACGCAATCCTGTAAACAGTTACACTCTAGAAAGGGAGTAAAGACTAAAATTTCCTGTCTGCAGACAAGGATTTATAGTCTTTCCACTTAGAGGGTATGTTATGTAAGTTCCTTTATCTCATTCATAAAATGTTTACAATGGTACTTGTTCATCATCATGAACATGTCGGATACTTATTCAGAAGAAGAGTAAACATACTACTGAGGAAGAATTGTACAAGATAAAGAGACGATGAGTTAGAAATTTGGTATTGCCAAAGTTAACTCCAGGCACTTCCTTAGCTAAGTATAGCCACAAAGTCAGTGATAATAGCTGATTTCACTGAGAAGATCATAAATTTACCGACAATTGTGGAGACAAAAATTAACAGGACTATCCCGGCAAACATCTCACCTCACACCAACTATCCGTTGGAATTCTTCTTCCATAGAGCGAATCATATAGCTGTGGAAATCATACTTTGGTGGAAGGTTGTGATTCTGCCAAAAGTTAAGATAGAATGAGGAGTAAAAATCTGAAAGTGACATCAACTCTTTCTAACACAACAAAATTTCTATAGCATTACAAACTCTACTTAGACTGCAACTTTGATTTGGGGACAATGGAAAGACTAGATTGGAACATCAAAGCCGATCTCAACAGAAAATAGAGGAAGAAAATGAAAGATAAAAAGGGGGAAAGACAAACAATTTGAAACTTATTGTGCTTCTAAAGCAACCACCTTCTCTACACTGCTCATTGTGTTGTGATCTTATATGAAATGAACTTACAGTCTTTAATTTAAGGTACTCTTTCAGCCAAGTATCCCAGTTTTTAATCACAGTTTTTTCTTTTCCTTTTTCACAGTTTTTTCTTTTTCCTTTTGGCTATTACCAATTACAGTGTATAGACAATATCTTTGGGAAGTTAACAACTGTCAGAACATAATTTGGTATAGTGACAAATAGTCATTGGCAACTTCCCATTTCGGGTTCACTCAGACCTTTGGCAACCACCGTAGGAGGTCCTGGCCAGGACCTGAAAGGCTAATTTCTAGATCCGGAGTTTCTATTAAATAAAAAGGCTAAAGGAAAAGCTGCTTACTAAGACGATAGACCTCAAAACAAAAGAAGAGCCCCGCACTGACTCATGTAGACAGCCCTTCTTATTAAACCATACACAACAGCTAAACAGATGATTTCGAAAGTCATTGTTTGCAACAAAAATAGTGTTAGAATAAGCTTCATAGAGATGGTACGACCAACCTTTTATGCTACGAACAGATAAACAAGGGAAATCTGTTTGAATGAAAGAAAGCCAGAGGTTCTCAAGGAAATATCAAAATGCTATCGCGTAAATGGTTTGTACATACACTTTTCCATTTCACATATCTCCTATTTGCCTAAACTAGTTCCTATTGTACAGCATATTCATCTTCTTATCATAAGGTAAAATCTCCCCCTCACATCATACAAAGAAAACAATTCTAAGCCAGTCAAACGGTTGATTTAATTGAAAAGCACCTGAAATTTTATTCAGGATAATTTTTCAGAATACCATACCATGATGAAGCCTTTACGTAAAGTTAAGTAGTCGTCACGAACCACTGAATGCCCAAACTGGCGGAAAAAACAAGTCTGCATATTCAAATGAATACAGAAGTAAGTGAAAGAACTCCCACTTGCACAAGCTATCTCAAGATTAGACTGGCACATAATTCTGAAGGAGACTGCGTGCAAGTGAATGAGTACAAGAGAGGGAGAGGGGGAGAGAGAGAGAGAGAGATTAAACCAGCAGAACAAGCATGTTTAGCAAAATCAGTGCACCCAATTGAAACAAAAGTTTATAGGTTTCCAGTTATGAGATTCTAATGCAACAAGTTCCAGCTCAACACTATTTTAGGCATCAACCACTAGACAAGAACATGTAATAAAGCTTTCACTGCAAAAAGAAGGAACAATTTCTTACCTGCAAAGTTTAGATGCTTACATTTCTTAATATTATAAAAATCGGCAAAACAAAAGTTTCACAGCTTTTCCTTATTTGATCTGACAGATTTCATGTTCTGTGAATATATCCCTATATAGGTTGTTTCCCCGTTACTCCGGAAATATTTTGAATTGATGAGGAGGAAGAAGATGCAAGAACATGAACTATTCTACATACCACCCAGATGAAAAAGCCATTCTTGACTAAAGGATTTGCTGTATGAATCTTGACAAAGGTAGATTGTCTCCGTAATATTGACTCTCTTGTGATTTCTGCCAGGAGAAGAGGTGGTTAACTCGCATGGATCTCATAAAGTAATAAAGATCAAAACAGCCAACTTGAAAGGAAATTTTAGACATTAGAGTTCTATGAAATGCCTCGAACCAAAATATTTCACCAGCTAAGTAACGACATGACTGACTACAGAAGCATTACAACAACATGAGATCCAGGATGAGACCTTTATAGGCTTAGAGTTTCCTTCCTTTCTACTTTATGAGTTTTGAAACCTTACATGCCCTTCTCCATCATCAGACTACCAAAATTCGTCCTGTTCATCACAAATATACTTCTCCTTCTTAGCACAATGCCAGGTGCACACTCTCCAAAGCTAATTCGAGGGTTCTTTGAGCCTAAAGCCCTCTTTTAAAGTCCCTTCTCACCATCAAAACTACTTTCCAACACAAAAAAGTTTGGAGCTCACTATCACTGAGAAAAAAGAAGAAGCTAGAGGCTTGTGAGAAATAAGCTGACAAGAATGAGAAAGTTTATTGTGCAGTGTAATAACCAGCTCAGAACTAACCAGTCAAGACATCATGCCGATCCACATGAGCTTCATCTTCCCATATCCTCCAACTGTGAATCTGCCCAAGTCAATGTAGGGAAAAAGCAGAGCAGCTGTTTCAAATACATTCTTCCATGTGGCCAAAATGCAAGGAGCAACATGCAGTATATAATCTAAACAAGTGTGACATACGCCATTGAGTGGAGGAATCTGGATAAGAATACGAAATGTCAATACTAGATCTCTTTGATGCAACCTTTATATTTTTCAGGATCAATAACCTTCAAAGAGCTGAGGGATTATGGCCGATCTGTCCTCCAACATGATCAGAGTGTACATCATCCTGTTATCTTAAACTAAACATGGGTCACAGTCCATCGAATTTATCCACCAGTAGGTGGTGTAGCGGACTAAAATCTGTTTTCTGCAACAGCAGAAGAGCCTGCAGAACATGGCTTTTGTGTGACAGTGAATTGGTAGTGAATTTGCTGCTGTTCTGAACAGTTTCTCACCTTCACTATCGCTAGCAACATTGTCAAGCAGCTGTAAGATATATGTGTTACTGCCATGACAAATATGAAGCGGTGCAACTGTTCAAGACCTTCATATGACACAAATGGCTCGTAACCCTGAAAAAACAGATAAATAATGAACGTCACACTACACTAGGAAAAGCTCCCATATTACAAACTAAAGCAAAAGATTAGTTACTTCATTTAATACATAATTCAATTGAAAAAACTGAAGTTTCTCAGCATTATATGAGATTAGCAGATGTTCAAGCAATGACTGATGAGATTTTAACTAAAAATTACTGATAAACCACATGCCTCTTTGCAGGAATTTTGACTCAGGGTATTCAACATTCTCCTGAATGAGTGATTCAGGAAATATTCGGCTAACATCTTACGTTCCTTGGAACTATTGTTCTCCCTCCCTTCATCAATCTGAGACCTGGTGCATGGAGCAAAAGCACGATCATAAAACCTGGTCGGGATGCAGATATTAGCTATCATGCCTGAGGTGGCCGTCAGAAGGAGAGAGATAAATCCAAGCAGCATCAGCTCTGTCACGAAATTTGAGAGGCAAAGTTTGTAGATCACAGGGATTAGACAACATGCTCAGTATCAATCATCAGTAATGCAGAAAGAAGCTCATTATCAAGACTTTTTTGCTGAATATAGTATCAAGACCAAGTAAGAATGCGGGATGAATACCTTCTTTCATTTTCTCAACAGCTTCAAGCAACGGTTTACGATTAGTTTTACGCAGCCACTGTAAGACCATACAGAAAAAATTTCATCAGCTTCTTTGAGCTGATAAATTAGTGTCAATAAGGAAATGGAAACATTAGAAGGTAGACTTGTGAGCTGAAACAGTCTTCATAATTGATTAATATCTCAATGTAACCTTTGTGGTTATAAACTTGTTATGTTAAATGTATCCAAGGAAAAAAGGAAAAATGACAGAAACTTGCATTGTAGGTCAAGAATAACAAGCCTTGCATAATGCCCGTGAGAGCAAAGTCAAATTCAAAACGCAAACAAGAGAAGCAATTCTTTCTTTTTTTACTACTGGACAAGCTTCCAGATTTTGGCACAGCCTTACTTTAATCTAGCTTCAGTCTAGTAGATGCCTAAGCTAGCCACCACTATGCTTGCGTCCAGTCACTAATATCTTTGCTAACTGGAACCCGCAGTGAGTACAGGGAGACTCCCACATCCAAGGAAGTTTTACCATCTCGCAGACTCCTGTGTGAGTATGGGTTTCCTCTAGACTAGCACAAAAAAGAAAGCGCATCCATGGAAGTTCACCAAGTGATTTCTCATAAGAACGGGGATTCCTCTGGGACCTTAATAATAACTCGTGACAGTGGAGTGTAAATAAAAAAAAAATGTCAAATATGCAGTATAACACATGGTTTGAATCTTTCGGGTTCATCGACCGCCGACCCCAACTAGTTTGGGATAAAGGTGTTGTTGATGTTGATGTTGATATGCAGTGTAACACATGGTTTGAAGTCATGCTGTAGATATTTAAGATTGGGAGATTCAGCAAAAGGGTAATCGGATGATTCTTCTTTTTTTGCCACAGATATCCAAATGAAAAACTAACTAATTTTTACTGCATCGTGAGGAATTCTCGACATAGATTATATCAGGCTACCTATTCATGAATTAGATTGACAACACAAGCGAAAATGTTCATTAAAAAAAACTCACTAGCAAGAGTTTATCCCATAAAACTAAAATAATGGTACAAAGTTAGAAAGTAAACTAGAGAAAGTATAAGATGTATGAGTGATAAATGATGACCGACATTTGTGATTCATTCGCTATTATCGAACATGATGGCCTCAAAACAGTGCAAAAGAAGCATATGTTCGGGGAACTCTACGTATCTATTGGAGTCTTGAGATGTTCTCTGAATGACACTTACTGTACTTAACCGGTGAATTAAGCGCTCCACGACCAATGAAACTGCGACGAAAACTGTCAATACGGTAGCAACAGACCATGTTGGAGTCAGGCCCAGAGATCGAACTTCTTGTGTATTCTCTGACATACTGAAGATTGCTGATCGTGGCGCACAGATTCAAGCTTATGACTTAGCCCAGATACCTGTTAGCCATCAATTCCAGCATATTCTCCAAATGGGCACAGCCAAAACTTTGCTTTTGATGCGTATCAAAAAGCATCCACGACACAGAAGTTCCGTCACAGTATTTGTCCCCCCAGGCACAATTACACTGCACTGTGATTTCCCAAGCAAATTTTCCCACCAGAGCTGCAATCTCTAAGAAGGTTATTTAGAATGAATCTCGAGGCTCGGGATACTTCAAGGTCTCGAAGAAGAAAATAAGAGAAATTTAATACCGCATTGATCCAGATATGGAGCTTTTCTTCCAGAAAATCAAAATCTTGCCACAGTCACTGAGAAGGTTGACTTGAAACTCTAAAATAAGCTCGCTTCCTTTGCGAGTGTAACAATGGTTGATCCAGACGCTCCTCTGATATTTGATGCTACTTGCATTTCCAGCTTCGTGAGGGATCTTCCAGTTACTCAGGCTTATCGCTCTCCAAAATAAGAGGGAAATCTCCGAATCAGGAAAAACAAGCACACTCTAATTCTGACAAGAAGATAGAAACTTGCCGAAATTAACCCCTCTCTCTCTCAACTTAAAGGTGGGAACTTTCCCGTTGAGGAGCACATTCAATTTGGTGAACGAGTGGATGCAGAATAATGCAGACCAATCAAAATGATTCAGCGTTTCGAAATCAGAACACCTCCAGGATTTCAGAAAAATGGGATTGAAACGCTGGAGGCGGGTCTTGGCGAATCGTCGGAGATGCAGGGAAGAAGCAGAAGAAGAAAGCGTGTTCCGTTTCTCACCAAATGCTACATTACAGTTGGCACATTGCATAGAAGGGGCTCTGTTTTTTCCTCTTTTGAAAACATCTGAGCTAGCTGTGAGAAGAAGAAGAAGAAGAAGAAAATGACAGAGGTGACGTGAGAGGTTTCTGAGTGAATCTTTGGGGGTGGTGGCCTACCATGAAAATGCAGGAGAGGAGGCTCAGACGTCCAGTTCCCGAACACTGTTTGGTTTTCGTTTTATTTGGAGTTTCTGGAATGAGAGACATGGACCGCCTTCACCAGGGAGATCTGCCCTGCGGGACCAGCACAGCACTCTCTCTCTCCCCCTTTTTCTTAAAAGAAACAAAAAAGAAAATTTTAAATTCAGGAAAGTCGCGAGATAGTTCGCATAAAGGAATCCCAAATGTTTGGGGGATCCTATGAATCCCAACGTACGGCGCCCTTATTCTTTTTCACCGTTGGATTAGAATTCAATAATCTCAACCTCTCAAGATATGGAAAGTCGTGATTTTCCACTTTTAAATCCAATGATGATTACAAGTCTAGAGGCATAATAACAAGACAAATCCTGAAATTTATCACCATCGTGTACCAAAGTCTTAAAACTTTTGCGTGAATATACCACATGGATTTTTTTTTTTTTTGTTGACGAAAGTATTAAATTAGACGAAAAGTTGCACATTTGAGGATTCAAATACACAGCTAGCTTATAAAGTGACTACCAGCCTCTCGAATATCACAACATATGAACAAACACAAATTGGGAAAGATGAATTCTTGAGCTCTGATACCAGTATCAGGTGGTTTTGAGCTTCTCTCATATCAAAAAGTCAGCTAAAAAAAAACGAGACTTTCATTAACACTTATAAACCAATCACCAACTCCAACAAAATGAATATTTCAAAGTAGGGAAGCAAGTTTTAGGACTTTGCAAGTAATTCTCTAACTCGAATCAGTGAATGTTTGAATAAGCAAATCATATTCGAATATCTGAGATTCTGAATAGTCTCTTCTACATTATTTTACAAAAACACTGTCAGAAAATCATTTCCATATTCTTAATTTCTTCCCTTTCGCTAAATTCTCACCTCTGCATGTAAGATAGGGGACCATGATTTTTTGGGCTATTGGATTTCCCCCCTTTTATAGGGGGGAAAGATCCAATGGTGAGGGAAATCATGATCCCCTACCTTACATGCAGGGGATCCAGACGCCTTTTTGTGACACCTGAGGAATGTTGGACCCACCCTTCTTGACCCTTTGGCAATTGCCAATTTGCCATTCGGCTGACCCCAATTTTGCTTTCGGTTATTTTGATTTTTTTTTTGTGTCAACTGTTATTTTGATTTCTATTTTTTTGTCGAATTTTTTATTCTATTTGTTCGGCACAAAATTGATTGATTTGCACAATATTTTTTTAACCGATCATTCGTATCGCTCGCAAAAAAAAAAAAATTATCGTCTATGAAATTATTTAGGGCAGAAGAACACTAGAAGTGCCAATATTTGTGTACGGCGCTCACTTTAGTGTCAATTTTTTTCGCCGGCTCACTTAAGTGCCAATATTTGTATTCGGCGATCACTTAAGTGCCAATTCCGACCAAAAACGATTAGTTAAGTACCAATTCCGGAAAAATAATACACGTGGTATTTTTTATTAATTTTTTAATATTACTTGTCAATTTTTTTAAAAAAATCAAGCCACGTGGACATTTCAATTATTAAAATAGTTAATTTTTTAGAAAAATTAAAATAGAAATTATCCTAAACAGTAAAAAAAATTAAAAAAGAAGAGAAAAAGGTAGCATTGGTACGGCGAGGGCTGTGAGCCCTCGCCGTCGCCGCCCCCACCATCACCGGCACTGGCCGGCTAGGGGTGGGGGATGCCCCAAGGGGTCGCCGGGGTCAGGCGACCCCCGCCGCAACCTCACCAGGGTCGGCGAGGCCCGGCCGCGGCCGGGCTCGCAGACCCACTGCGAGGTCGCCCAGATCTGGAATTGAAAGAAGAGAGAAGGCGTCTGGAATCTTCACTGCGAGGGACCTGGGAGAGGTATCCCAAAAACCGCCTTTGTGTGGAGGAGGTGCTTTGCTTTGCTTTTTAGCCCCCTTTCCCAATCCTTCATTTCCCAATCTCTGCCCTCCGAAAAAGATTCCCTCTCCCTCGATCTCCATCTCCATCTCCACCTTCGCTCCGGTCCTCTGATTCATCCCTCCTCGCAAAACCACAGCAAAGGCCCTGCGGATCAGAACCCCGAGAGGTAAGCCCCCGTCTTCCCAACTTTCAAGGTCTCAGTGTTGTTCTTGTTGGTGGTGATTGATAGATCGGTAGATCTGGATCTCTCTCTCTCTCTCTTTATTTTTTTTCCTTTGCTTGGCTTTCCGTTTACGTGTTGTTGAGGTCGCGATCTCCATTTCCTTATGTGTGTGTGTGTTTTTTTTTTTTTTGGACAGGTTCCAGGGAAAGAGAGAATGGGGGGAAATGGCGGAAGAGCACCGGTGCCAGGCTCCGCGCCTCTGCGCCAACAACTGCGGCTTCTTCGGGAGCCTCGCCACCCAGGATCTCTGCTCCAAGTGCTACCGCGACTTGCAGCTCAAGGAGCAGCAGTCCTCCAACGCCAAGCTCACTTTCCCCAGACCCTCACCTCCTCCTCCATCCTCGACCCTTCCTCCGCATCAGCTTCGTCCCTGGCCACGGTCGGGCCTCGCCGACCTTGGCGAGGTCGCGGCGGGGGTCGCCTGACCTCGGCGACCCCCTGGGCCATCCCCCACCCCTCGCCGGCCAGTGCCGGCGATGGTGGGGGCGGCGACGGCGACGGCTCACCCTCCCTCGCCGCTGAAAACCCCATCTCTTTTATTTTTTTTATTTTTTTACTGTTTTTTACTTTTTCAATTTTTAGATTATTAGGTGGATTTTTTTATTATTTTTTGAATTTTTGTTATTGCTGATTAGGATTTCCGGCAAGCCACGTCGGATTTGACACTAAAATGATTGTTTTTGACAAAAATTGGCACCGAAGTGATCCGAAAAAAAATATTGGCACTAAAGTGAGCGCCGTACACAAATATTGGCACTCCTGTTGTTCTTCTGCCGATTATTTAGACATAAATCATGACCGATAATAAAAACATTTTTTATGTACTAATATTTCAAGCGACACAAGCATTCATTTTTTAAAAGATACATAAAAAATATATATTTCCGCGAGATAAACGAGGCCTAATATATCGAAGATTTGGTAATGTTAAATGTAAATCTCACACGATGCGGCTTTTGACCTGCTCACTTGGAGTCTTCGGAACCATGACGTCTGAATAATTCAAGAGTCACATGTTTTAAGGCGCCGCTCGGGTTTATTTAGTATCTAATGTTTAGAACATAGTACCGCTTGAACTTTAATAAGTGATTTTCCTAGTGTGGGGCAGCTTGACTCTTTTCACGTGATGTGATTTCGCAAATATGTTTATTCAATTAAGTCTGGACTTTAAAAAAAAAAAAAATTAACGCGTGGGACAGACCATGTGCTTAGCAAATTAATCTAAGGCGAGACCTCTCGTGAATATAAATCTAATGAATAAAAGATGCTGGGGATAGAAAAGTAATATGAAGGGGGAATAAAGGGGGGTATATGTATGTTCCTTAAACTTGTTTAATCGGTCTAATCAAAGGTTAACAACCTTGATTATGTAGATGTTCATGTGCGAGCAAAGAAGGCTTGCTTCTTTTGGTTACCGCGATTCTCGTGCTCTTAAGCCATCTTAATGTTCCTAATAATTGGAACGCTAGATACTGAAATACTCATAGCCCTATAAATTATGGATTGAGTATGTAGATGTTCATGTTCATGTTCTTGACGCTAAAAGCTATCCAATCGGTTTTAAATTTATGATACGCATGTCAATTCAGTCCTAATTTTTTTTAATCAATTTGTTCATAAACATTTGCGCGGAATTCCAATGCAATTATTTTGACCAATTTTCGCGAGACCGTCACACCGGCGATTTTCGACGAGAATTAGTCGGAAGGACCACGTTGGAGTTTTGCGCAGGACTAAATAAGAAAACTTAAAAAGTTTTAAAATTGAATCGACATATATACAATGAACTTAGGGCTGACTGGATAATTTTCTCAACCAGCCCAATGCTACTATAAACTTTATTGAGATAATTTAAATTCCGGTGGAATCAAACCATTTTTCACGTCCCGGAAGCATAGTGATTTGTATGTCCATGTCATTTTCAACGCTTAGTCCCCCACTATACAAGACCTTCGAGAAGAGAAAAAGAAAACACACGTCGTTTTCCTACCGCTCGTAACAAAAGAAGACATGACAAACGTTAGATTCAATCAAACGCTGCGAGTCTCTTACGGCGACGCAGGACAAATAAGGCATGAAATGTCTCGTGCGTTCTCGTGTTGTAGTTTAATCTCGTGATCGAGTTTGTCCGGGGCGCACGATGCGGGGGAGGCTGGTCAGATTAGGACCCCACACCCTTCTTTTGGTTTTACTTCTTTGGTCTAAGCAAGACCTCACGACCGAAGACCAGCTTCGTGTTAGGAATTCCGCACCAATTTCCCAAAAAAGAAAAAAAAATATTAAGATACACGCGTCAATTGCGTTAAAGAAGTCCCACATCGGTGTTGAACGGTTAATATATCATAATTGGCTTATAACTCATTTGCTTAAACTTTTGAGTGAATGTGGATCAAATCGAATATATTGACGAGTTAGGACTTGGGCTCTCTCTTGATAATTTATCCTCCGAAGATATCGGCGGATTTTTTTCCAATTTAATATTTAAAAAAATAATTACAAAATTAGTTACTGTGCGAAAATATTTACAAATTTAGGTCTCGCGCGCTGGACACTGCCCCATTTTTTTTTGTTTTTTAGTTATTTTATATTTTAAATTTCTTTTACATAATTTTATTATTTTATATTTTCAGGACTAAATTTTTTTTTTGGAGTCTGCAAGGGTAATACGTATTTGACAACCCGAAAAAAATTATATTTTTTATTTCATATATTTTTTTTAGTTTTTCAATTATTTTATATGTTAAAATTTCGCGGATTCGACAACCCAATATGAAAAACGGTAGGACGAATATATTTTCGACAACATTTATTTTGTATCGTTGGTCATTTTATATTTTTCAAGAACAAAATGCTGTGCACAACGGTTATTTCGTATGGCAGTCGAATTGCCGCACAACGCACTTGCTTTCATTTACAAACGCTGCACTTGCCAGCGCGCGACCGTCGCACCATCTCGCGGGTCTCGCGCGAGACCCAAATTTGTAAATATTTTTAAACAGTAACTAATTTTGTAAATATTTTTAAACAAATTTGGGTCTCGCGCGACAGTAGCAGCAGCGCGCGAGACCCGTGCAATGGTGCGGCCAGCGCGAGACTGTCGCACGCTGGGCAGTGCAGCGTTTGTAAATAAAAGCAAGTGCGTTGTGCGGCAATTCGACTGCCATATGAAATAAACGTTGTGTACATCATTTTGGTCTTGAAAAATGTAAAATAACCAACGATGCGAAATAAATGTTGTCGAAAATATATTCGTCCTACCATTTTTCATATTGGGTTGTCGAATCCGCGAAATTTTAAAATATAAAATAATTAAAAAACTAAAAAAAATATATGAAATAAAAAATATAATTTTTTTCGGGTTGTCAAATACGTATTAGCCTTGCAGACTCCAAAAAAAATTTAGTCCTGAAAATATAAAATAATAAAATTATGTAAAAGAAATTTAAAATATAAAATAACTAAAAAATAAAAATGGGGCAGTGCATGCGCGCCGGATATACCAGCGCGCGAATGATTCGCTCGCTGGTTTTTAAAGCGCGCGACGGTCGCGGGTCTCGCGCGCTGGTATGTCCAGCGCATGAGACCTAAATTCGTAAATATTTTTATACAGTAACTAATTTTGTTTTTAATATTAAATTAGAAAAAAAAAACCCGAGATCGGCCTTCTACTAACCATCATCATACACCAGAACCTTTATCACGGGTCCAGTCACTCACCATCGAGAAGCCAGCGGCTCACCATGCATTAGCATTTAGATATCACAGTCCCATGACAGAACCATGCACGATGCAAAGAGGGGGCGTTCCTTACGTTTTGCCTTTTGAGGAATACTGTTCTTTACAGACAAAAGGTTTGCTCATACCGTAACCGATCTTTTATGATTTTCATGACAATTGATTAGCTTTTACTATTCGATGCGACGTCACATTGTGCAATCCGAAGCTTAAATCATGTGATTGAACATGGAAGCTTTTGATGCGCCGGAGGAAAGATTAGGTACACACTTTTTGACCACCAATAAGAACTCCTTGAGTATGAACTGGGTTTTGGAAAATGACAAACAGGTAGATGTAACCATTCACGAGTCACGATAAAGGAAGAACGCGAGGTTGATGTAGGAAAAAACCAAATCCCATGTAAATCACTTTCATGATCCGCTGTCGAACTTATTCCAATTCAATTAGTATTATTAATATTATGCCTTGAAAAGGACTCGAACCTCCACACTCTTTAGCAAGAGATTTTGAGTCTCGCGTATCTACCATTTCACCAATGAAAGAAAAAAAAAAAAGGCTTTGCAAAAGGATATGATCTGTAAAACAATCGATACAGTTTGATTCATCGCCTCACTTAGTAGTACCTCTAGAGTCCACTTCTTCCCCATACTACGAGTGAAAGAGAAAATGTAAAGACTACCATTAAAGCAGCCCAAGCAAGACTTACTATATCCATGTAAATTATGTTCTCTATCTTTATGAAGGAATTATTCCATTATTGTTCACTAATAATAATGGAATCACTGACGTAGAGTAAAAAGGGATTCTGACCCAACACCATTGATCAAAGGCAACTGGCAATGAATCTGTAAATTCATGTGTGAATGTTCTCTTCATTTGGCGTATGAGGTTGCCAATTAAGATATAACAGGCTAACAACTACTCCTCCTAGCTCTTTCCTAACATAAGAAGCCCGATCAGAAAGAAGAGCAAACTTCGAAAATCATCCATTCACAAAAAAGGAATAAGACCTACAAAAAAAAAAAAAAGGCTCACCTTGAAATAATTAGATATGGATTCTAAACGATCACTGGTACGTGCGAATGATAGATTTCGAGACGAATGGTTGCCCGATCCCCTCTTAATCTGTTAATAGTAAGAGAGCGACTAAACGTTCCAATGCAATAAATTGACTAGACGTTAGATAATGGGATGTCCCCTCTCCTTCTAAAGTCCAGCTTTTCATAAAGATGCTTTATTAAAAAAGCTGGAAAAGATGAAAGCGTTGATCATTTGGAAATGGATTAGGACACAGGCCCATCAAACACGAGACTCTGGCTACAACGTGGAAACAAATCAACAGATTAATGATAAGCCAAATTGGTCATAATGAGATCTTTGGCAGCAAAAATATGCAGGGGAATCATGAGATTTTGATATCGTTAGGTCCAAGCACGTCTCAGACCAATAATTCAGCGCAAGACATATGATCATATCGGTGCATGTGCATATGCTGGTCCCCTCTTAATTACCTTCTCTTCCTAATCCAACCCGTGATCCTGGCTGATGGTGTCCTAATTCAAAATCCTTTACGAGGTTTTCTGATGAATGAGCAGTAAACAAAACAGTGCAGATGCTAAGCTAGTAGCTATGCCCCGATGGCGGAAAGCGACTCCTATTTATTGCATCTCGTGACAGATTACCTAAAGTTCATCCACCCTAACATAGCTCCTCTCAATAGTGATGAAGTTGGTTCGACCCGATCCGCGATCATGTCAGCCATCTCGACCGGGGCATCTCATTAGCTAAGTCCTCTCTGGATTTCAATGCCCACAAAAGCATGATCGACTGAGGTCGCCGACGAGGCTTAAACCTTGAGAATGTGGCAATGAATTATTTATTAACTTGTGAATGAAACCATTCACAGTGTGTAATTATTAGGAATGAGCGCTATAATAGTCGGCGGCTTTTAGAATCTCGCTATCGAAAGAGCTCTTCTTCCCGATCAGAATAGGTGGGTCAATTCATTCCCTTAAAACCGTACTAGAGTTTCCTATCTGTTCGATTCGTATGGTGTTCCATTTTTTTTCTTAGCTTAACCACAAGCAAAAGCGGTTAATTTCATGAGTTTCAAACTTGGATTTTTATTTAACCGTGAATGTAACCAATCGCAAAGTAAAAAATAAACTTCAAGTATCTTTTATTTTTTAGCGAGTCTCGCATGTGACAATAAGTACGCATATATCACACTAAAACCGTGCAGTTGACAAGCTTGAATGCACCAAAAGATTTAATTGCTAGTTGACACCAACCGATCTACATCGAGCCCAATACTAAAGAACCCCAATGGAAAGCGTACGAACGGCAAGCGCCTGAAGTGCACTGCATTTAATTTCATGTAGGGGGAAAAACGGAGAATGGCAACACGACCATTCGTCATGTCTTGCGTTTCTTTCTTTCTCAGCATGCTCAACTTGATATTGAATTTGACCAAAGAAAAAAAACAACTTGATACTGAACGCAAGCAAAATGGATGATACCAGTTGATGAGATTACCGCCATATACAAATACCGATCCGTAGAAGTAGCAACCCCAATCCAACCATGAATGCCAAAACAGAGTTCAAAAACCAAAAGAAACGACTTCGTGGAACTTCCTCCCAAATGCATGGCTTAAATAGCTGACTTAACATTTTTGGAAAACCACAAATCAAGGGTCCGGAGGAGAGTTGGCCATTCAATCTTGTGAACTAATCAAGATCGGAGAGTGCACTAATGAATGAAAGGTTTGGAAAGTAATTCCTATGCTCTTTCTTCCACCCAAGAGTATAGACAGCACACATAACCAAGTGAAGCACCAGTAAACGGAGCAAGGCCAGACAACTTACCATTATGTAGTCGTCATCACCGTCGGTTCTACTCTATCCTATGCTCTCTCTCAGGGCAAGGTGAACTATAGCTTATTGCATGCCTGCCTTTCTTTATAGGGCACACTCTCTCACCAAGATTGAATTACTTCCTTGGCAGATACCAGCTTCAAAACTCGAGCTAGCCACAAAGACCAATTACATACCCCGTTTATACAAATAACTATTCCTCTTTTGCTTTCTTCGAATGAAACGGATAGTTTAGCTGGATTACACTTGCCATAATTCTGTATAACATCTCTAGAAAATAAAAAGGCTTTCTCAAAATTGGAGACTCGATTACTCCGCATCATCCTCTGTGGAAGGCCGCTCGTCATTGTCCTCTGACTCTGAGGCTGGGATGCCCTCGGTCACTGCATCCTCACTAGGCCCGTGAGCAGCAGATTCCCCCTTTAGCTCGTCCTCAGTGAAGAGGTCTCTTTGGACAGGCACGCTTTTCTGCTGCTGAGATGTGATCACATTGGCGATTGCTCGGAATGCTGCAGATGCCTTATCGCTGTCCACTGCTGCCTCTTTTTCACCATAACTGGCGGGTTCTGACAATTCCTTCTCTTGTTGAGGAGGTGGAACGAAGAAGGGTATTTTACCTCTCTGCCAGTCATGCAGGATCATCTTTGCTGCAGTCGTCAGGTCCGGTTCGCCACCCTAAATGAACCAGGAATTAATGATTACTAAAGCAGGTTTAAATGATGGGCTCATGCAATCAAAACTATATTTGAACATCTAAAACTACAAAAGCAACGCAAATATCACAGTTATCCAGATTACATCTAAATGATGAGACTCCTCTCTATGGAGGAAGAAATATACCTTCAACAATTTGCCACTTGATTTGCATAGCTGAACTAAAAAGTCATTGTCATCTTCCCTGAAACAACCAAGACAGTGTAGTTTACTGCAAGGACAAACTGCGTGCTTCAACCGAAAAAGCAAAGACATCATTTGGAAAATATATGCTGAAAGATAACATGCAACCTAAATACCATAGACTTCGTTTCCTAAATCTACACTAAGTTGCATAAAATTAGTGTTGATTAGAATCACGTGACTCAAAGGGACCATGCTTAGTAGAGAGGAAAAAAATGACAAGTAACATTAATATAATGTATCCCCTTGAGTATGTCTAATTTTCTCTTTTAAAAGGTCACTTAATTCAGTCTGAGATGCTAAAATTTAACATAATCAGGCTCTACATGCCCAGTAAGAAAATTGTTTTTAACTTGCAGTACAACATTGAGCAAGAAACTTGTCTTTAGAGATGCTGAAATCCGGTCAGATCCTGAACTAGATCATCTTGGATAACTGCTGATAGGCCACTACCAAGAAAGATTATAGGTAAATGATCGCAATCATCGCAGTATAAAGCCCTTAACCAGAAGCACAAATTAGTTATACCAGTCTTTTATCTTATATGCTCTTTGCAAGTGTTCCCTTTTCACACGTTTCAGGACCTCTCCAATGTGTTCAGAAGCATCCTCCAAATTGGTGACTCTCACCTGTACAGGATAACTTTCACTCAAATGGATAAACAAATATCAGAACACAAAGGAAAAGTGCTTCAAATCATCACTATTTGACTTCCCACATGTACAAGCTGAATTAATTTGCGACAATGGGGGCACACTTTAATCTAATCTCTGTAAGAAGTACCAGATTAACAAGAAAACAATCTGTACATGTAACCAAACTCTTGATATTCAAGCTTAAAATATATTTGGATGGTGCATTGGAGAATAAAGCCTTTACCTCCAACAAACAAATGCAGGAGTGCCATGAAAAAGTTTGGTCCTACTCTAAAAGATAAGAAGTGAAGGGTGAAGAGGAGAGAAAGTCCTATTATAAACAGAATTTATCTTATGAGAAAGGTTGTCATACAATCCATTTTCTAATCGTCCATTTTGAAGTAGGATGGTCTATTCCGAGTTGAAAGAAAACACGAAAAAGCAACTTAAAGAAAAATTTCAGAAATCATATGCAAATTCTTGACAAATAAACAATGCCCATCAGGAACATCTTTCATTTGACATAAAACAGATAACATACCACGCCTTTCAATACAATGTCTGTTTCAGAATCGCTGTTCTGGTATACGACTCCAGGGCAATCAATCAAGAAAATCCGTTTTGTGAGTGTTATATATTGCCAAACTTTTGTCTCCCCCGGGATTGGAGCAACCTTGCAAACCTATATACGGAAGAGAGACAAATATGTGACAAAGTAGCTTGTAAATCCAGAAGTTACGTATTGCAAGAACTGCAAACAGACTAAATTAGTACGGATAAAGTGGAGTAGAACATGGCAAGTATTATTATACACACTAGCAAAATGTACTTTAATGGAGAATCCTCTTGCAGTCAACATACTCTCTGCTATTCATCTTACAACAGGTGTAGTAATAGGCGATAACTAGCAAAAGAACGCCGAACTTACATTCTTTGTCCTCAATGTGTTGATCACTGACGATTTTCCCACATTTGGATAGCCAACAAATCCCACAGATATTGCCTGCTTGTCACTTTTCAGGCGAGCAAATTGCCTCAATACTGATAGGAGCGAACCCTAGATGGCAACCATTCTCATTAACTTCAGCATGAAAACAAAGGTTCACAGTAATAAATTAATAACCACACTAAGATCCACAAGAAAAATAATAAAAGATGACAAAAACTTTGATTAAATGAACCGTAACAACTTCTTAAAAACAAGAGAGTATAACAGTTTAAAAAGCCCAGAAAACAAGACAAAAAGCAAAAGGATAGTCAATGAATCTAAAATTTCTAATTACTTAACCTCGATCCCATTTTTTTCCAGGGAAAAAAAAAGAGCTTTTGCGATATACCTTGCCAAATGACTTATTGATACTTGCATGGAATGCAAGTGTAGGATATTCCTTGGATAATACCCTAAGCCATCCCTTTGTGGCCCAAGCAGGAATCAGATCGCACTGCATAGCAGAATCAACTTCCATGAGATGTGAAAAGTTTGTGTTAGCTTCCGGAGTATCAAATAATACCAAAATGAACCTTATTTAAGAGAAGAATCATATGCTTATGTTTGCAATGCTCTTTTAAGTGCCTCTCCAAATGACGACATCTTGTACCTTGTGGATCCCTAGCATCCAAAACCTTGAACCAAAAAAAATTCAGCATAGTCAGATACTGTCCCGATGAAGCAAAGAAAGAAAGAGCGCCTGACCATGAGGGAATATAAGCTTTTGACATAAAAGAAAAACCATGGAGCAACTACAATAATTCCACCAAAAAAATATTATCAAACTACAGAGCACATAAAAACAACACAAGCAAGACAGAGACCACCAAGGATCAACTGTAGGATTAACGCTTCCCTCCAATCTTTTTATTTAAATAGTAACCACACCAATCCATTGAACTAAAAAGAGTAGAGTACCTGAACAACTACATCTGATGAATCTATGACTTTGTAGAGCTCACCCCATATGCGCTTACTTTGACCTTTCTCAAACATGGTATGGCGCACCAAGTCTCTGAGTCCATCTTCTTCATTCCCTTCTGTAGATGATCCATGCTTCTGCTCAAAAGCGTCTGCACGGTGAAAGGCAATAAGGATGAAATGCACTGCTACCAATTGCCGATATCATATGAACAAATTGCCATTCGCAGACTGAAGGACCGCTATCGTTCGTAAAAAAGAAAGAACCCTTCCCCTAAATTAAATTACGGGCCACTTCCCTGGAAATAAAAATTCCTCATTAACCTTTATGAATCAAAAGAGATGGGCCTATTGCACACTTAAAATACTGATCCTCCTCCCACCACCACTATCCCAAAATAATAATAATAATAATAACTACTAATCAAGAGAAGGGGGAGTTCATAAGGAAAGGCACTTCACCCTGAGAACCACCGGCTCTCTTAACTAACGACTCATAATCTGCTGCCAAGAGATTTGGGCGCTTCCTCTTCTTCTTAGGGCCAAATGCATCCCCAAAAGGTTCTCTATCAAGTAGATGAACTCTAGCTTGCTTCACATGCATTTCAAAGAATGCAGAAACCAATTAGATAATTAAGAGTTGCATGGTATCCACAAACAAATTAACCCATCATGTAGAAAAATACGCAATTACAAGAGAGTAAATCTAATTCGACAAAACATGCATCGAATACTAACATACTACTTGTAGTTGGTAGCTTGCTTGCAAATAAGGAAAATACATGAGTATAGATATATGCCCCAGCAGTCAGAAGGTAGCTAAATAACTTCTCCACACTTCTTCCAACCAGTGAGGGTAAGGGACCTGATTGTATGTTACAACTCAGAAATGCAAGTCTTTCTAATAACTCATACTTATTCGATAGTCTCTTACCTGCTTAGGATCATTAAGGAGTGACAGCGGCAGCTTCCTTTCCTTCAAAATAACATTATAGTTACTTGACATCCGACTTTGTAGCTCCTCCCGGAAAAATTCAAGTTCTTTCTGATTGACAACTCTTGTGTTCCCTGTATTTGTGAAGCAAGAACATCAGTATGGCCAATTATTCAGTTATCAGTAACGCTCAACAAGTCACCAAAAATGTGAAGATTGCATCATCACCAACAAAAACCACTATCAGAATAAGAAATCATCCACCTATCTGCCCACAAGCTTGCTGGGTACATGATGAGCAAGTATTCCGGACATCAAAACAAATCATCATTTCAGACCTTTCCTACTCGGGAGCAGCAGTCGCAACAGTTGAACACCGCATAACTAAACGAGAAGAGCAAGCTCCTCAAACTCTCTTTGTGAGCCATACAAATTAACTCTCCAGCAGTGAAATTCGACATTATCTAAACCTGAAATGAACTTGAGGCATCGATTTTCTCAACGCGCGAGTTTGCAATTATGCTAGCAAACATGAAAACGAAGCTGCTAGGGGAAAACGAAAGCAGTCCACGCACCGAACCAGCGACGATCAGGTTGAATGCGCGTATTCGGGAGCTCCTTGGACTGAAGCTCGTAGCTGACGATCTTGCCCTTGCTGTTACGCTTGGGCCTCGAATTATACATCTTGAGTCGCCGGACAGTGGCGGCGGTGCGAGCCTCGCTCTTGCCATCCTTCCGGTTCACGTCCAGAGAGTGCTTCGGCTTCCCCGACACGTTGACCTTCCTCTCCTTCTTCTTCGCCATCTTGACGTTGGTGAAGAAGAGATTGGAAAGAAAAACTACGAGGTGTGGAGACCGAGAGAGTGCAGATTAGGGTTTAGAGCAAGCGGAGGAGAGGGAGCGGCAGGAGGCCGACATAACAACCCCGCATTGATGGCGGCTCGGCTCGGCTCATAGCCATCTTTCGCCATCTACACCTGGTTTATGGGCCGGCTTAGCCCGGGCCTAAGTTACGTCGGATCATCCGTGCATAGGCCAAGCCGTGCTTCTACCTCTCTGTCTACTGTCTAGGCCCAGTCCATTTGGCACTCAAGAACCGGTGAGGCGGTGACCTATAAAAGCTCGGGCAATAATCTAGATATTTAAGCTAAAAATGGATCTGCTCTCTCATTTATTTTGATGTAAATATAGAAAGTAAAAACACTAAGGCTATGTTTGGTGGTCCGAATTTGGGCCCGGATAGGATAACAAATTATCCTATCGGATGTTTGGCGATGTCGTCCGGACCGGATATACCCGGATAAAACACCGTATAAAAAATCCGGGGGAGGGGATAGCATACACCCGGATTGGATAAAAAATAACGGACCCTCGACGACCACTCATCACCCTTTCCTCCCTCGTCCATCTCCGCCGACACCCAGGACGGCGCCCTAACCTCCAACGACGACCTCGAGAGCATCTATGCCCGTAGCGGAGGGGCCGGCGTCGTGGCGACGACTCCGATGACGATTCTGACGAGGAGGAGGACAACTCCGACGATGACTCCAACGACGGCTCCTATGGCGAAGGGGCCGGCGATGACTCCGACGATGATTTCGACCACCAAACGCAGCCTTAGAGCTTTTGGGGGGTTTATCACCCTCTGTCTCTAATCTATTCATCTCTCTCGTCTCTCCTCTTTCTTCCCCCTTCTTCTTTTTTCCCGCCTTCGAGCCCTAAATTGGCCATATGAATCCGCAGCACTAAATCACCACTGCGTGGACAAATTTTCTTACACTTTCAGAATCAGCACCAGGGGGACTTAGCCTCGGCCTCTTAATAGTGTGAATAATTCGGACATCTACCAAACATATGATGGGATTTTACAAAATCTAAAAGACAATTCGGAAAATTTCTAATCAAACCTTATCCTATCCTATACGGGCCCAAATCCGGACCACCAAACGCAGCCTAAAAGCATAACCATAGGTAAAAGCGTCCTTAAAAGTTGAAATAATGGATTTCCTCCCTTAAAAAATGGGGAAAAAAAATTCAAATAAGAACCTGAAAATGGATCTTATTTTAAATATGATTAATATCACGAAAAAACTAAAACTGGTACATTGGTGATAAATTTACCCCAAAATATTTTTTTGACCATGAAAAATCCTAAACTGATGCCTTGTAATAAATTTACTCTAAACTAGTACACATGTGATAAATTCACCATCCGTTAGTTTTTTTTAATCTAATTGTCAAATTGATGACCTGGATGACATATTTCAGTTCAAGAATGAATCAATATTGGATTTTTATCTTATGTTTGTCACATGTATATCAATTTGGAGGATTTTCGTATTATTAACTCAATTTAACGGAGGGTAAATTGTTATATGTCTACCAATTTAAGATTTTTCATGGTAAAAATAATTAGGTTAAGGTAAATTTATCACAGATATGTCGATTTAAGATTTTTGGTGGTTAAAAAATAATTTAGGGTAAATTTATCACACGTGTACTAGAATTTTTAATAATTAAAAAAAATATTTTTGGTAAAATTGTCATAAATGTATTAGTTTTTGATTTTTTGTGCTATTGACCATTTTAAATAAGGACCCGAAGTCCCTTTTTTTTATTTTAAAGAAGGGCATACCCGAATAATATTTTTGTCTTTTATCATGTTATTTTTTTGTTGTTTTTTCTATTTTGTTTTTTTCTTTTTCTCTTCCCCAACAATCGTTGGCCACAGGCGAGGGCAACTCATGGCAAGGCAACCCTCGCTTGACATTGGCCCAGGCAAGGGTGGTGTCGGCATGGGCGAGGGTCGCCCGACGGCGGCATAGGCGGCCCTCGCCTAAGGTCGGCGTTGGCTGGGGAAGGGGCAAGAAATAGAAAAAAGAAAAATAAAAAAAAAGTAAAGAAGGGGGAAAAAGGAAAAAAAATATAATGATAAAGAGGAAAATGCCTTTTGATTAGACCATTTTTTTTTAAATAAAGAGAGTATTTCATGCCCTTATTTAAAACAATATATATTTTTAAGTTTTTATTTGAAAAAATCAGAACACTTAGTACCTTTATTTAGAATTTTTTTTTCAAAAAAAAATTCCGATCGGAATAAAATTCTTTTCGTGAATACTTAATTGATAATGATTATAAATGAGGAAAGCACAGGGGTTATGTATGGCCACGGGCCGGAATCACCAGTTTCGGTTCATGAATTGGGTTCCGATTCCAAGATTAGGTTGAATCGGAACCTTAAGTGGCGGTTTCGACGCAATTTCGGTTCAAAATAAAAAAATGAAACAGAGGTTTTGGTTACCGCTTTTGAGTTTAAAAATTTAATTGTAAGGAATTTGTAATAAAATCGTAATCAAATTATCAAATAATGAATTATGAAATGACTCTTTCCCCTTTTTTAATTTTTATTTTAATCCCGGTGTTTTTTTGGTTCGGAACCGGAACCGGGCCCGTATGTCACGGGCCGGTTCCGGGCCCAACCCGGCCCGTGGCCATGCGAGCTGGTGCGCGTCGTCAAACGTAATTCTTCCAATTTATCCATAGAACTCGTTAAAAAAATAGAAAATCCGGAGCAGAAAGATGTGCGTGATCAGTCGAGAAGTGACATTTCCAGTTTCAAGCTTTCGCTTCCGCATCGACCGATAGATCATAGATGTAGCAACTCGCTACGCATTGCATTGCACCTCCCTCCCAGATCCGCCATGGATCGGCTGCTCAAAGCGGCGAGATCATCCGGTTCTCTCAACCTATCGAATCGCTCGCTCAAGTGAGTTTCCCACCGCGCCACTCATCGAATCTTCGTCCATCAATTGTTCGTGTTCCCACTGCACCTCTCCGCAATCTGTCGATGCGAGATCAATTTCTCGATCCGTGGCTCAGTAATTTTCGTTTTAAAGCAAAAAGTCTCTGCCTTGCCCTTGTCTAGGATTGTGAATGATTAAGTTCTGAGTCAGCATTAGCGTTACGGATGCATTTGGAGCTAGTTGTTTTTCTCGTGATCCCGTTTATTTGACCTGCGAATGGCTACGAAGGTTGACAATGATAAGCTAAGAGCAACTTCAGCTAATCTGTTGCGACAAAGAAAAGTATTGCATTTCTTCCCAGAGAACTATTCCTCCGAGCATTAGCAATTTCACGGGAGAAGTTCGAAATCCTGCTTCTAATTTTCAAATTAATGCTGTACGACCCGGATTTTTGTTTTTCCATGCATTTCTTGCCATTGATGGATGTAATATTTCGAACCCAGATTAGAAGCAAAATAGCCGCCGACTCTTCTTTGAAGTCTCAACCAAGAATGTTAAACCACAATCTCCTCTCTTGATGTTGTAATGTTTTGAAATATTTGGCTGTGCTTTTTTCTGGGGACACAATGGAACTGGTGGACATTGTCTCAATCTTTGTGTTCAGTGGCAAGTTAATGGGATAAACTGGTTGAAATTATGGTTTTGTCCCTAGTTCAGCTCTGCTTATTTTTTTGCTGGTGGTTCTTTTCTTTCAGCTTGCTATGCCTTTAGACTACAGTATCATTACCTCCTATGTGGAATCATTAAATGAATCATTTATACAATTTGGAAAAATTTAGGAATAAATATGGGGGAACAGAGCAGATGGACCATAGACAGCTTTACACCTTCAGCTTTATCTTTTCTGTCACTTTGAATAAATCTCAATGCTACATGATGGATTTACACTTACGAGCTTATCGGTTGATATTGTCTGCTCCTAGAGATGTGCCCGACAAGGTTTACCAAAGTTTGGACGCAGTTGGTGATGGTGAAAAGTGGTGGGAGGTAGTACATATTCCTCTTCAGATTTCTCTCTCTCTTTTTTTTTTGGGCCTTTCAGACTTTGCTTTCTATATAATATCTTGTTTCGCTTTTATTGGATCTCAATAGTGTATTTCTGTAGGCTGTGGAGCTACAAAAGCTTATTCTGGCTCACAATAACATTGAAATTCTGAAAGAAGATTTGAGAAATCTATCCCTGCTGACTGTGCTGAATGTAAGCCATAATAAGCTCACTCAGCTTCCAGCTGCTATAGGAGAGTAAGTTTTCCAATTCTCTTCGGATCTCTATTGATTTTCCTATTTTAAGTGCTCATTTTATTGTTGTGAGCGTTATCTTTTCCAGGCTTTCGATGCTTAAGTCATTAGATGTCTCCTACAACTCAATTACTGGTTTACCCGATGAGATTGGATCTGCGGCTTCTCTTGTCAAGTAGGTTGCCACATCTTCTTTATCTTTTGATGATCTTGCTACTCTTCCTCAGATCACATGTACTTTCATTGTGAAAGCGCTACTCATCCTGGATAGTCTTCAAATTTCGAATTGCTCTTTGAAGAATTGCCTCTTTGGATCATTAATTTGTTATTTCCTCTTTCTGTTTCCCTAAGAGCTTTCAAAGGAAAATTCCTCTAAGACCATTAGTTAGAACAAGTAGCTTAGTTCTGCACTTTAGAGTGATATGACTAGTAGTGCATCCTGTTAATTTTGTTTAATGACAAGACACTTCTGCTGTCTATTGGCGCGGTCATTCTTTTTAAATTTGACCGTAATCTTTTACCTCTCCTCTACATGGAAAGCGATTACCGAATATTACCATCCAACAAAATGTAAGACTAGCATATGTGATATCAACGATTATAGGGCTAGGGTATACACAGAGCAACAGAACATTAGCATTCAACACTAATTTCATGTGCTAGCAATGATGGTTCTTCGTCTTGTTTATCAGAAGGTGTCTGCACATGTTTTGTTTGGTCACAAACAGGTAATATTGAAGGTTTTTTTTTCCTGTTAACCTTTTACAGGTTTGATTGCTCCAACAATCAATTGAAGGATATACCTATCTCTCTCAGTAGATGTTTAGCCCTTTCAGAATTTAAGGTAACTTTTGATCATCTTGATTGATTTATGATGACTGGTCGCTGAGTTGTGTAATTTTCAAGTTAAATGATGGCAGCTCACGCTGTAAGGTCAGCTGAACAGTACATAGTAATTTTACTAATCTATGGCCTTTGCATCAATTGTCAGTAGATCAGCAAGAGAACTGCCATATGTCTTTTTAAGTCTGAATAAAGAATAGTCCTTGAGATGTTTTAACAATTGATAATTCTCACCATGTAAACTTTGCCTGTACCGATGTTTATGCAGCTAATCATTAGAACAAATCTCCTCTCTGCCCAAGAGCTGATAATATTCATTCTGATTTTTTATGTGATTATGATTTCACAGCTAAAAATTGAAATGAGTTTATACCTTGTATATATAGACATTCTCCTTTCCTTATAATGTAACTTTTGGAATTGTATTCTGTACGTCTTCTCCAGGCATCAAATAACACCATCATCAGCTTACCTGAAGATCTTGCAAACTGTTCCAAACTGACCAAGGTAGAAGTGGAGGTACGTTAGGATTCGTATTAGTTGGATCTTCCAGTTATTTCGGTAAGAATTGTATATCTTTAGTTCCGTTACTTGTTCCTTTAGTTACTTGAGTGGTTTACCTTTTAGCTCTATGTCAGCCTTTAAATCTCTCCTGCTAATTTTGCCAGGGAAACAAGTTGACAGTTCTCTCTGGCCATATGTTTGCATCATGGACCATGCTCACAGAGCTCAACGCAGGCAAGTATATTCTCTTCTAGTCTTCTTTTAAACCTTGATAATTGACTTCTCTCTTGTTTGTTGCAGCGAGAAATTTGCTCAATGCTATACCAGAGAACCTGGGAAGCCTTTCTCGTCTCATTCGCCTGGACCTTCATCAAAACCGTGAGTCAATCAAGCCGCAGATTCCTTTCTGAATCTTAACTTTCCAGCATCATACTTCATTCTGATGGTTGATACATCATGATGTGTTTCTGCAGGAATTTCTTCAATACCACAGACAATCAGGGGCTGCTCTTCCCTGGCAGAGTTATATATGGGGTGAGGTCTTTTGCCTGTGCTAAGATAGTTCTGATTTTAGATTTGTGAGTTTTAACGTTGAACTGCAACGCTTGACTTCATCTTACAGGAATAACTCTCTGCATTCATTGCCATCAGAAATGGGGGAACTTTCTAAATTAGGTACCTTAGATCTGCGTGGAAATCAGGTACGTGAAGTTCATTTTGTTTTCCCTTTTTACCTACTTATTTGGAAAAGATTTGTTGACCCTAGATCTGGCCTCATATGCATTTTCTGTCAGGCTTTTCTTTCTTTTTTCCTGGCTTTTGTTTTCCTTTTGAGATCAATAAATGTTGGATGAGTTGATAATTTGTCAATATTTATTCAGTTGAAAGATTTTCCTGTGGAGGCATGCGAGCTGCATCTTTCAGTCCTGGATCTATCCAATAACTCATTAACTGGACTGCCCCCAGAAATTGGTAAGCTCATCTAAGAATATAGTGCTTCTGATCTGAAGATGGTTAAGAATCCTACCTTCCTTTTCCTGTTCAATTCAGTTAACCAGTTAAATTAGCTTTAGATATGCAGTGCAAGTGGGGAATAAAATAGTCTTTTACCCGGAATTTGGCTTGATGGCACAACCATTTCTTCCAAATATATGTTAAAAAGGTGGCCTACAAGATACTTGCACTTGGATTTTTGTTTTGTGTTATTATTTTTGGTAAGAAGACTTGGGAAATTTAGTCTTAAACAAGATGACAAAGGTAAATTCGTATCCCGTTTGTAATTAGGGGAATGTAGCCCCAGGGATAAACATCAAACAATTTGTGGCAACCTTGAATTTAGTGAAGATAAAATCAAGCTGTTTACCCTGGCAGTAAGCATAATTTAAAGAATAGTGTAATCAATACTGCATTTGAGACACTACTGAATTCTTTGCTTCTCTAGCATCTAAGTGATAGACTAATGTCACTCTTTAACTTGCTCTGAGATTCAGTGGAAGAAGGTAATCATTCTGTCTTGTGAGATAAAAGCTTGATATTTGTGGATTCATGAAGGAAGCAGCCATATAAAAGAGCGGGTCATGATTATTTTATGTCTAGTTGACTCTGCAGGGTGTCTCTGTTTTATTGTGCATATTAAAAGATGAACACCATGGAGCACATTTGTCTCTCTCATGTCCCGCATGTAGGAAATGAACTCTTTTCTTAATCATGTAGGAAAGATGACTACTCTGCGGAAACTTTTGCTTACTGGAAATCCTCTACGAACTCTTAGAAGGTTTGTAAGTTAATGTGCTGAAGATTTGATGCTTCATGAATTCACTCATACAACATGTTCCATCTTCAGCTCGTTGGTTAATGGACCTACACCTGCCTTATTGAGGTATCTTCGAAGTAGGCTTTCCGAAAGCGAAGGTAAATGAGTCTGAGCATCATGTTTGCACTATTTCATTTTCTCGTCTCTTTTTAGATCTTTAGTGCTTCCATTATCAGTAGGAGTTCATGACTTTGTTATTTGCAAAATTTTGCACTCTTAATTTTTTTTCTTTTACCAATGATTTTGTCTCTTCAATTGTTGTTATGTAATCTTTTTGTGTAGATTCTGAAGCTGCTACAACAAAAGACAATGTCGTCTCAATGGCTGCTCGACTATCTATCAGTTCAAAGGTACATTTCTTATGCAATCTCCAGATAGGTTGTAGTATAGTACAAATAAACCTGCCATTGTAAAATAATGTAATTGGTGAATGCTTCATTTGATGTGTGAAAAGCTACAGAGCCCGATAAATTCACCATTTTGGCTGATGAATATGAACAAGAATGGGTAATAAAAGAGAAAAAACTGATAAGTCCCCTTTTGTAGTCATGCTATTTTCTAGTAATTTAAAGCTGGTCCAGTGGGTCGAAATGCCATGGCTTTGTCTCTCTCCTAATGTTGAAATAAATGTATCTGGTTGGAGGGAATATGGATAGAAGGTGATAACCCCAATGCTTTTTTTTTTCCTTTTTTGTGGCCAGCAACCACAATCCTTTG
This sequence comes from Rhodomyrtus psidioides, assembly GCA_021437785.1. Lineage (NCBI taxonomy): Eukaryota > Viridiplantae > Streptophyta > Magnoliopsida > Myrtales > Myrtaceae > Rhodomyrtus > Rhodomyrtus psidioides. The sequence goes on along the minus strand of JAILYB010000134.1, from coordinate 552,650 downwards.
GTTTGTTCACTTAATTTTGTGAACTTGTATTGTAATGAGATGTTACAAATTTTAGAGGAGGTTCATTAGAAGGCATGCACCCGAATGCAGTTTCAGCACTTGGTGTAGAATTCATGTGTAGACATTACCCACTGGAGTTGAATTACCTTCTATGACTTTCAGGAACTCTCTTTAGATGGAATGGGTTTAAGTGCGGTGCCATCAGAAGTTTGGGAAGCTGGTGATCTAGTCAAAGTCAGTCTTTCTAAGAATTCCATCCAAGAGCTTCCCTCTCAGCTTTCTTTGTGTGCTTCCTTGCAGGTAATTTGCTTTTCTTCTCGCCGCCTTCAATTTTTCATCTATGTTAAAATAGAAGAATGGATAACAATTAGTATATTTTGTTACCTGGCCAGGTTCCACAGGCATAGCATCCTTCTCATTTCATCATTTTAATTTTCACTCCTTACGTTGGTTCATCTAAAGGTTCACAAAATATTTCTTCCCTGCTGAGAACTATGTATTTTGTCCTGGTTTTGTATACAATAGAATTTGCAATTTCGGTCTATGCGGGGTCTAATTATAGAATGGTTAGCTTTATGGAAATATCTGAAGAAATGGCTGTATAGGATAAATAGAATTGTCACGCCAGCTTTCTGACTGTCCTATGTCCCTAAGTACGTGCCAAAGTTATATATGTTTTCCCTTAAATCTGAATTCAGCTTTCAGCGAACAACCACACTTCCTTCCCTTGTTGTGAGGGAGGGAAGCTTATTGCAGCTGGGTTTTTTCGGTCGTAGGTAATAGTTTTGATTGCAATAAGGTCCATGGATCTGTTGCTGGTAATTTTTCAGCTTAGATACATATGCTGCTCCTTGTGTTCTTTTTTTTTTTTCCTGCCTAAAATCTGGTCTCTATTTGTCTGAATGTGCAGACTTTGATATTATCCAGGAATAAAATCAAAGAGTGGCCTGGTGAAATTCTAAGACCACTTACAAATCTTTCTTGCTTGAAGCTGGATTATAATTGCCTCGGTCAGGTAATCCTGATTGCTTTCTACTTCAGTGAATTTGATGAGAATCACGTACATGATGAAAAACTTTGTTTTCTGGCTATTTCTTCCTTTTGTTTGCATAAAACTAAGCTCTCTTAGAGAAAACAAGGAAAAGAAAGAATGCCAAGTCATTTCCATGTTGCTTTGCACTAACCAATGCATTGTCATTGATTATTTGATTATTATATTGATGCTTTGATGTGTTAGCTACTGACCGGCCATTTGAATTTCTCAGTGACCTATGAATATTAAGTCCAATCCTTTCCGGTTTAACCTTTGAAAGATATCCACTCTTGTATAAATTAACAAAATAAAACGTCCTCGTGAGTATGCTCTTAGATTGAAAGACTTATGGACTTGGTCATGAGGTGTTTCAGAAAGTATTTTGAACCTTGTGACAGGAAGTTTAAAGTATATGGAGCAATTACTGGTGCAAACATGATAGTTATTTTCCTACATACAGTTAGTTCGCTCGGTGGTTGCCATGTGGGTGTTGCTTGTGTTTCGCTCATTTTTTTAGAATTGTAACTATTGTCCTTAAGTGTTAATTATTGTATTAATCATGAATGTTGATTCCATTTTTCTTTTGTTGCCTCTTCTATGCGTCTGAATCATCCTTTTGTGACTGCCCTACCATGCGTGACTGCAGATTCCGCCTGATGGATTTCAAGCTGTAAGCATGCTTCAGATTTTGGATTTAAGTGGTAATGCTGCTTCATTGCCGAGAAGTCCAGCATTTTCGTGCTTGCGAGAATTGCAAGAACTATACTTAAGGTAACAAAAGGTTACAGTATGTTCTTGTATATATGTTTGTATTTTGTGCAATTTTAACTCTTTATTAGGCATGATGTCCTGATGCATTTGCAAAATTATATTTTGATTACTTAGACAGATGCAGCTTCAAGAATTCCCATTAGATATATTGAACTTGGAGCACTTGAAAATCCTTGACTTGAGCCAAAATTCCCTTCAAATTATTCCAGAGGTAGGTCTCTCTCTCTCTGTGCCCACACTATGCTTACTAGTCAGTATATCACCATGCACATGTTCCTGTTTATGACGCGGTTTGTCTTATCGCGGTATTACAGCATTTTCCTGTTTTGCATGCCTTTTCCATTTGATTTACAACATCGAATGTTTCTTTTTCATTATAACATACAGGAGATTGGGACTCTCACAACTCTTACTGAGCTTGACCTCTCCAACAACAATATACCATCACTTCCTCCTCAGCTAGTAAGATTTGATCTGTAAAGCCTAAGCTCTAACTTATATGTGGTTGTACTTTGTTACTTGTACTTGCATATATATGTCCATTTGAAACAATATCAACCCCAAGTACTTTGAGAGCTCTTTTGGCCTTGTCAGAGTTGTGCTTGTTCATCTGATATGCATTGCCATGACCTACTGCCAGTCTAAATAAATTAGCATATCTCTCTGTGTTTGTAGTAGAGTAGGCTGTAATGAAAGTTTTTCTCAATAGAAAGTTCCTTGATCAGGGATTACTCGAAACCAGCTTGCAGGCCTTAAGACTTGAGGGAAATCCATTGAGAAGGTATGCTGTACTTTTTCATTTTCTTTGGTCTGGTAATTGGGTTGGGACTATCGAGAATGTCTTTTTGGTTTTACTTCTCCAAGAATGCTGGCTTGAGGTGATTATCATTTTCTATTCATACATTGGGATCAAAGTCTTTGATTTAACTCCAGAAACTGCCATTTTAAGGGGATTAGGGGTGCATTTGTTTTACTCAAAAACTTCATGATAAAGAGAAATATTTTCCATGGAAATCATTCTCAAGAAAAATCATTAGTTTTCATTTTTTTTTTGGTGATATAGCGTATGGTAACGCATCAGAAACGCTCCAGGGAAAGTGTTTCTGTTCCAAAGGTGTTCCCGGAACACTTTTGGAACAAAAACGTGTATGGTTCAAAAATGTTCTAAAAGTGTTCCGCGGAACACTTTTGTGCCGGGGAACACTTTTGAAGAAACAAAAAAAACTTGCTTCTGGGTTTTGGAATACTTTTTGGAACACTTTTGGAACCATCACTCACCGCCGCCGACGGGGCTACCACCCGCTGGCCACTGTTGCCGCAGGTCGCCGGCCGCTCGCCGGCCACCACCGCCGCCGCCGACTGTAGAAAAAAGTGTTTTTTTTTAACTTACCATACGCATTTCTGTTCCCAGGAATTGTAGCCGGGAACAGAAACACAAAAAAGTATTTCTGTTAAAAAACTGTGCCCAGAAACAGAAATATTACCATACGCACCCTTAATTCCTTCTTACTAGAAAGAGAAGTCGTCGTACGTGTACCCCAATCTAAGCTAGTTGTTTTCGGTCACCCCAATCTAAGCTAGTTGTTTTCGGTCCATGGAAAAACGATTTTCGTAAAGCAATTAGTTTTTTGCCATCCAAACAACGGAAAGTTGGAAAACAATTTTCTGTAAATAATTTTCCTTCAAACAAACGTGGGCTGATTTTAGTTCAATATTGTGTCAACAAAAAATACTTGCACTAGTAAGAATTGGAACAAGAGTTGGCTGTGGGCCTGGGTGGCACAAAAACGGGCCTGTTTGGTTCAGCATTTGGCCAATGGACTTTGAGGAAATGCAAATACCTTTACGTTAAAGGTCTTTTCCAAAATTCAAGTAGTATTTGGCAAAATATTTTTTAGAAATGCATTTGAAAGCAACTTTGGCGTATATGCCGTTTGGTGAAAAATATACTTTGTAAAATATTTTTACTTTTTTTATAATAAAAAAAGTGGCGACGGCGGTGACCGATGGCGACTAGTGACCTTCGACGGCGACGGCGTCCGGCTACAGGTGGCAGCGATCGGCGACCGAATGCGGCGGCGGCTGGCGTCCGACGACCGGCGTCCGGCAATCGGCGGCGGCGGCCGATGCCCGACGACAGGCGTTCGACGGCCGGCGTCCGTGTGACCGGCGACAGCCGGCAATTGGCACCGGCGACCGACACCGGCGACCGGGGACCAGGGACCGACGTCCGACGATCGACGTCCGGCGGCGGTGACGGCCGGCCACCGGCGGCGGGAGGTGGTGACGGCGATCGGCGATGAGTGGCGGCGGTCGGCTGCGGGCGGAGGCGGCAAGTGAATATGATAAAGTTAAAAAAAAAATTAGTTGCATTTGAGATGCAACTTCCCAAAGTACCTCCAGAGGTACTTTGGCCTAAAGGCCTTTGGAGAGCATTTGAGATGCAATTGCATCTGTCCAAAGTGAGCCAAAAAATGAACCAAACAACATTTGCATTTGGCTAAGGGACTTTAGAGCCCCAATGCTCATCTCAAATGCTGAACCAAACAGGCCCAACATCTCTCCAGACTCCAGCCTAGCGTATTGAAATGGAATGTCATGCATATGAACTGCAACCCATACAAAATCCCACGTTGCTGCCACATCACTTGCATGCCATTCTTGCAAGTTTTTTTTTTCCCTGGAAATGCATGTAAGTAAAGATAGGATATCTGTTGCACACTAATTGTACTCCATGTTTTTCACATTAGAACTGTATCCGTTTTCTTCAATATTTGTACTGGCAAATTAACAGCAAAAGGTGGGCCTCCACATTTATAGTTTAGAGTAATCTAGTCTTCACTTGTACAGTATTCGAAGGGCAATTCTTGAGAAAGGAACTAAAGCCGTTTTGACGTACTTGAAGGACAAGATCCCAGGCTGATGATATGCTTCTTCCACGATAAACAGTGTGTAAACAACTTTCTTGATGAGATGAAAGTGAACTGCTACCTGCCTTTACGGAAGGATTCATTTGTCCTGGAATCTCGATGTCGGAGGCCTATAATTTTATGCAAGCTACTTGCAGTGTTGCACCATATGTAGTTTGAACATATTCTCATATATCACTTTCTTGTCTTGATTTCTTCCTGGAGCTCTATGATGCTTGTTGCTCTTCCATGTCAATGCTTTTGGTGCATTTGAACGAAGAACTTGTGCTAAAGGACATTACCATCTTGTCCTCAGCGACTCAGAAAGTCATTAAATGTTCAAGCCTCAAGGGTCTTCCTATGAATTGGTTCAAACATGAACCATTATGTAGGTCTGCGATCTGACATGGCTTAATGGTTGATAGTTCTATTTTTTAAGCCATCGTCACTGATCCCCAAATTTCTGGTGGAGGTTGATGAATATTAAGAGCTTGAAGTTAGGTTCAGTCTTTCCATCTGTCAATTCTTCCTCATTTAGTTTATTAAAGCATCTTCGGAGGGTTGCATTGTGAATATACATGCCAAGATGATGGAAGTTACGAATTCACAAGGACTAAACAATTTCCCATTAGTACTTTTAGGTTGATCAGCGCTGTCAGAATTGAATGCATTACAAAGCATCAGAATTGACACTCCCATCCCGCTCATTTGATATCAACGTCACTTTTATCCTAACATCAACATCACCGCTCATTTGATATACCAAAAAGAAAACTTAGGAACTACAAAATATTTTCTATTATTTACTTTCAAAATATTTTTCCAACAATTTTCGGTTTTCGCAATACAAGTGGAGGCTTAAATGAGTTAAAAGTTACAAAATTTGCGTATTCGGGTAAATAGTGATGACTGGGCCATGTCTCAAAACTGGCAAATTGTTAAATGGCTAGTAACTTGCCATACCTACTTTGAGCTTGACCGCCCTCGTCGAAACTGAAAGCGCGTAATTTTGAGCATTTAAGGATTTACAGAATCCAGTGCGAGGGAAGGGTCATGAAACCATCTTCTTGAGCTGGAAACCCTGCAATTCCTTGAAAACGAATCAAAGCATCTCCTAGGATAAATACTTTTGGAGGTGAGTCCACGATCAACCCTTTTTAATTGGCTTGCCATTTTCTAAATCTGTCATATGAAAATCCCGTCGAGCCCTGCCGATGTGGGATTGCTGCCTATGCACATCTTGAAGCCTTCACCATCTAACGGTCCGAAAAGCAAGCTATCACATAAAAAATCAGGACATTTCCCAGCAATTCTTTAGGTTTGGTCCGTCCATTAGGCTTCGTGTTGAAGCCTTTGGCCACTTTAATGTCATTCAACTTTGACCGGTCTAGCCAACAGCTGAGTTCCCTTTCCTCAACACGTTGTGCTCGGGCATCGTGCTAATAAGATTAGAATATCTCTTACTATTACCTGGAGGCTGGAGGTGGAGGCTACCTGGAATCTACCGTCCATCGATTATAACCGGATTGATTAAGAAGCGGTCCGCCGCTACTCGGGATGACCATTGAGAAATGTTGAAGCTTCCACTAAACTTTTCTTGATTTTACTTTTCCCCGGCCTGCAGAGGATTTGTGAGCTACACAACTCTGTTGGAAATCCGAAATATCGTTTCTTAAGAAATAAATTGTCGATTTTGCAAATGAAAGGCTCTTTTAACAGCCGCTTGAATTGAAATTCATTACAGACCAAAGCATATGATTTGGTCCTCTCTGAACAGATCCGGATATCCCCTTCATCAAAAAGCCGAAAAGGGAAAAACTAATCGCTATTTGGTCGAAAGCGGCAAGCATTTTCCTTATCCTTTTCCCCTTTTTGCTCTGTTTTAGGATAATAACATGGTGTACGTCGGTGACCTCGAGGTTTAGGATACTACGCCGGTGTACGTCCGTGAATAGGAGGAAAACCGTTCCGGGTCTTCACAAAAAGGCCAGAACGGAAAGGGCTGAATAATCGAGTAAGATGTCAAAGCAAAGCCTAGAAGAGACACAGACACGCATATGAAAGAGAGATTCTTAATTCCTTCAGACCAAGGACTGCCTCCCCCTCCCCCTTTTATTTATGAACAAGACAACAACGGACGAACACATGCGCACGACACGATCTCAAACCGAACCGCGATCCATGATGTGAACGAGAAAACGTCGATACAATCAGGGGGCGTCACTACCCAAGAAAGGAAGATACCCCAAGAGGGGCCATTATCATATGACCAAAAAGATTAAAAAGGGTTTCTTCAGAAAAGGGAAAGCAACATAATCAAATCATTGAGCCGGAAGACTCTCCCTCATGATCTTGATTAAACAAAGGAAAAGACCAGAAAGCTCAAATCACAATATGAACACCACTTGCTTAGTTTTTCTTTTTCTTTTTTCTAGTATTTTCTCTTCGTATCCTCCCATCCCACAATTTCAGCATTCTGACCCGGAAAATAAAATAACCAGAACAATCCATTATAAACCAAAAAAAAAAAAAAAAAAGACCCTACTCCAAATTCTCCAAAAGTTCCCTGAAAACTTCCAACATGCTGGAGAACGTGACGATTCCCACCAAGCTACAATCGTCCTCAATGACCCACACATAGTTCACACGGTGTGCTATGGCTTGAATCATTACGGCCATCAATGAACTCTTTGGGTGACAAACTATTGCCTCTGACCTCCTCACCATCCTAGCTGAGTAACTGTGAGACCTGCTGTACGATCTTGCCAATTTAGTGCTCGGCGGCGAGAAACTCTCCTCGTCCGACGATGACGACGTCGTCGTCGACGAATTACTTGGCGCCGACGATATCGCGAACTCTTCCAACATTCCTTTCCAATTCCTCTCCTTCAGTCTCTCTTTCACCACCCGGACAAGATCTTCCGGCGGGCCGCCGCAGTCGATGTAGGCCATGAGGTCGCCGCAGGAGAGCGTCGCCACGGCTGCTGCGACGGTCTCCTCGCAGCAGGCGAGCGTGCAAGGCGAGATCTCGCCGATCAGGATCCCTTCCCCGTCCACCACGGCTACCGAGGTTTGCTCGACGAGCGAGCGAGAGATGGCCTCGACTGCCGCCGAAGCAGGGGAATGGTAGTCAACGGCGTGGACTTCCGCGCTTATGAGGCCGAGAGTGTCGATGGTTCGCGCAGGGATGGGAGAGAATATGCCGATGGAGTTGAGGAGGAACCTGATCACATCTTCTTGAGCTAGCCAGCAGAATTCCTGCCCTCCGTGAATTGTGATGGGACCTGCCGAGGAAGATAGTTTTTGGTGCTGTTTTCTTCTTGTGGACCTAGTTTGAATTGGCACGACTAGGTTTTGAGCTCCTTGCAGAATGAGATCAATTGCTTCCACCAATCTGAAGATTTAAAGAGGAGAGATTTAATAACTCGAAATTTGAAGCAGAGTGTATAATCCTCATATCTGAAAAGGATAATAAAAATTTGAACTTGTAGCACAAGACCCTGTATTTGATTCATGCAATGGAAAAACCAGAACGAACGAACGTGAAATTGAAAGCCAAAACAAAAAAAGTCAGATTCCTCACCTTGATGAAGGCTCCACATGCACGACTTGACCGGGGATCTTCGGCAAAAGCGCAGAGACGGGCGCTTTCAACGCCTCCGAAGGAGACGAGAGGTTGTCTTCGCTGGAGAGATAGCAAATGACGTCCACCATGCACAGCTTCCCCACGCAGCGGCACTCTCCTCCCTCTCCTCCTTCGTGCGACGGCACCGCCTTGCCGGAGCGGTGGTCGCAGCTCCAGACGCTGAGGAAGCTGTCCTCGGAGTTCCTCAGGGCAAACAGGGCATCGCCGACGGTGGCGGCGACGGAGAGCGACCTCAGAGCGGGCTTGCCGAGGCAGAGGTCGCTGACTCTGTGACTGAACAACCCAGCTGCCATGCAAAATACGATCTTTGCTTGGCGGCGAGAGAGAGAGAGAGAGAGAGGTGGTCGTCTCGTGGTGGTGGTGGTGGTGGTGGTGGTGGTGGAGGAGGAGGAGTTGGAGAGGTGATGCAAGGAGGAGGTTAAGATTTATAGAGGAGCGACGTTACGAGGGAGAGATGGTTGTCGGGAAGGGGTACGATAAAAGGTTCCAAAACGTGTGGGGGCCTCTTTTGTATCCTGCTGAACTATATACATGTATCCGACCAAAAAAAACTATATACACGTACATATACGTATTTTCTTTTTCTCTTTACAATTTTTCTTTGGTCAAAATGGTACAAAATAGGGTCTTGTCAAGTGGCGGATAATTTGACCAAAAAAAAAAATGGCAGAAAATATTATCTAAAAAATCTTAAATCTACCGTAGACACAATCAATTTGGTCGCGAACTCTCTAATTTGGCCGTCATAATTCTAAATCTTTCGATGATTTTATAACGTAATTTATTTAGCAAAAGTATTAAAAAAAGTAGATTGAAATAACAGCTACACTATAAATTTAAGACTTTATTGCACAATTCTGTCCGCCTTTGCATACTTATCAACGATTCTTCCACAAAATAATGGGCATTTGATTTTTTTTCTCTCTCGATAATCGAAGGATACGAGTATGGAAACTTGACTACTCTAATGGCTTAAATGATGAGATTCGAAACCCTTAACCTATGCAGTGCTATTGCCATGCCGAGCAGAAGAGCGAACTAATAAATTCGATCATAATCTGCATACCCAATTTGACAAATGACTCGAGATACATACGGGCGACCTCAAAAAGGAAGGCAGATTAATAGCTTGTCACCGTAGAAGTACTGGTATGAACGTGGTAGATGAACGAAACTTCAAGAATAAAAAATAAATAATAATAATAATAAAAAGCCTTGAATACGTCAGCTCTTTTAACCTGTTTAATTAATTAATCATAACTCAATTGCATTCCAACCATTGGGACAGGCTGACCGCTGACTGCCCGAAAAAGAGAAAAGACAAGAAAAGAAAAAAGAAAAGAACTGCGAGCGACTGTCCCTGGTCAGTGTAAATAATTTTATTAATGAAGTTGGTTCGGTGAAAAGAGCACATGGATTAACGTCGGAATATTTAGGTAAAAAAAAAAAACCAAGGCATGTGGAAGGTTACAAACCGCGATTAATGACAGTAATCAATGCGTTAATTAAGATTCCGTCAACCTTACACATCAAAAGGGTCATGCCCGTTTCAAATTCCACGTGCGGTAAGCCCAACAGAACAAAAAGAAAGTCAACATATTTGACCCTCGTTGTCGTGGGTCAAAAGAATTCATGTTTCACCAACCGTCTGATTTCGACGATTAAGGAAACCGAAGAGAGAATTGCCGAATTTCGGTAGGCTTTTTTTTATGTGTATTGAACAAGAATACAAAAGCTAACGTATATATCAAGATATATTCACAATTTTGAGAGATACGAAAAATAACGGAATTATTTAAGTTTGAAATCAAGTGTAATAAGTATTACGAGAACTTGTTTCTCCTTGCAATCAGCACGTGGCTATGTCTGAAGCAGCTGTTTCGTGGAGAAACGAAAATTTTAAATCCAAACGGTCTAAAGTGGACGAGCCTTACGGTGATATCGGCTTCTCGAAACTACGCTAGAAAGGTATACAAATCGGAGGGGAAACAGCAAACGGCCGATACGGTTAGCTTCCGAAACTATAACTGATCAACACAGGTGTCATCACCGTGAGAGATGACTTGCAAATATTCATTAGCCAAATCATGTGCCTTGTGAAGCAAACTCCTCACTACCCCAACTCGTACCCAAAAGATTGTACAGAAAAATGAGTGGCCGGCACGGCTGGTGTCATAGCATCAAAGTGGCCTATACGGCTGGCTTGGAAAAATAGCTACCGAGTAGCGTAGCACGTGCGGCCGGCATCGAAAAGAAAAGTCGCTTTTTCGTGGAAAAAGAAGGCTTTGACCGGCCGACGGCGGCCAGTGCGGTTTGGGTCGAAATCCGACCATCATAGAACGAACTCGCCAAGAACTTCCCCGCGCGAGACTTGCGCGCGCGCGCGTAATGACAACCGTTAAGCTACGAGATGGGACGCATCACTGAGCGGACGCTAATTCCACGGCAATGTTCATGGACAACCTTATCCGATGACCATTTCCTATTAGGAGTGTGCATGGTCCGGGCCGGTCCGGTCCTGGCATGAACCCGAGGACCGGACCAATAGTCCGGTCCCCATACTTTCGGGACCATGGATCGGACTGGGACCGAACAGGACCAGGACCGTCGGTCCGGTCCGGTCTCGGTCTGGTCCTGGCCCCGGCCCAACCACTACAAAGCCCACTACTATATTTTTATTCTTCCTCCAGCTGACCGCCAAGCCCAGCGACCAACTAGAGGTGGGGGCGAGCTTCGTTGGCCCTCATCTTGGCTGAAAGAAGATGAAAATAAAAGAACAAAGAGAGAAAAAACAAAGGAAAAACAAATCCCAGAAAATATTAAAATATATTAAACGACTATTGTATTCCACATTGGGGCTCGACAACTTGAGTCACCGAATGCCAAAACACTACTAGGATAGCAAACTGAACGCCATATGAATGCTGGGCTAGTCCAGGATTATTCTTACTCTTGAGAGTGAAGGGGATTCTATTTTGTTTTCAATTTCTTTTGTAATTGTATATATTTATATATAAAAATAATTATATATTATTGGCGGTCCGGTCCCAACACAAGAACTCGAGGACCGGACCGCCCAGTCACCGGTCCCATTTATTGGGACCGATGACCAACCCATCCACCTCAAGGACCGGACCAACCAGCCCGGTCCGGGCCGGTCCCGGGCCGGTCCGGTCCAGTTTGCACACCCCTATTTCCTATCCTCTCAAGAAGACGTTAAAACACAAGTTGGGACCAGCTGTTTGGTTTCATCTCCTTTGTTTAATTACGTCTGGAGAAAAAGATCCTTTTTTTTGCCCCCAACTGGCGAAAAAAAAAGTCTCCCTTCCCCTGCATAATTGCACTCCACTACATCCCTAAGTTGACTGTAATATTAAAGGCTGCACCAATGCACAGCGACAACAGTTTGCCAGTTTTACTCCCAAAAGTTTGAATAAGCATAGCTGATGCGAAATCCATCTGTATGGAAACTACGCTCCAGCCTCCTTATCGCTTTTATTATAAATCCGGAAAAAATGTGATGCAGATCGAAGCTCATATGTATGCTCGAGCCGAACGTTCGGGATTGCGCTCATGACCCGTGATTCAAGAAGACCCATGGGATGGCTTTTGACATCTTTGGATATTGTTATGAAAGGGCATTGCGTGCGCAGGTCATCCGTTAACTGATGGGACATGTTTCATGCCTTCTATCAATAGGAGGGTCGCGCCTCTATTAATATTTGGGATTCGGGCCCATGAATAGCCGCGGTTATATACGTAATTTTATTCTCTTGTAATTGAGAGTTGTAACGGAGATATGAGAGAATGTTTAATCATAGTGAAATCTCCTATCGGATGTAGCCCTAAGTCAAGGGTGAACAAATTCAGGGCTCTTATCTTCGCCGTCATCTCGAAGACTCAAACCCCTCCACTGATTGATATGAGATGAGGAGAGCATCTCTTACTACATCTTTCCGTCACTTTGCTGTTTGGGAAAAAAGGGAGTTGGCTTGTACAGTAAACAAACCAGGAGTCCACACCAGCCGCGCACGTCCCTTTCCCTGATGTTTTACTTCATGGATCTGAGCCACGAGAAAAGGAACTTTTTTCATCAGAGGAGAGAGGGAGAAGCGTTGAGGTTCGACGAAATTTAGATTAATGGACATGTGGTGGCCCTGTCATTAGCGCATCCAGAAGCTCACGAATGTTGATTGAAGATGATGGATCATTTAAAAAAAAAAAAAAAAGTAAAGAGAACCACAACTTCTCGAGATTGCTGGTTACGAGTAAAAAGTCACTGACTTTGCTTAAGAAAGCAAGTGGTGGAGCAATTAGGACAAGAGGGTCCGCTAATTCGTCGGTAATAAAGTAGCCCAAGCGGGTTTGGAGAGAGAGAGAGAGAGTCGTGTCTGGGCTCAGATCAGACAGGTTCGATCTTTGAAAGCTCAGCTTTGACATAGCAAACATAAATTGTGGCGGTGGGGGAAGAAGACGCCTCCCACTACACCCTCTTATCACCCTTCAGGCCTTCCATTGGCAGCTTTCGCATGTCGGCCCAAAAATAAAAATTTGACAGCTTTCGTAAGTTGGGAAGTTTTGATGCCAACCAACACACTTCTTGACCAGCAGCACGAATCGGGTAACCACGTCGACGGACGTCCGTCACAAAAAGTCCGGATCAATACGCGTAAACACGGGGTCGGATCGTGGAAAACTCGCTCGCCCATCCCGGGCTCGGGGTTTAGTTAGTTCGTGGGAGGGAGCATGAGGACGGAGTTTTTCCGCGACGGAATCCTTTTAGCTCGACCCAAATGGTATAGAAAAAAACATACCAACAATGAATGGTGGGGGTAATTAAGACGGAGCATGATGTATGGACTCCCAAACAAAATAGAGGACATTGCTGTCGCTGTTCTCTGTCGTCTTTTTTGGTTACTGTCCTTCGTCACATGGATAGAAGAAGCAGAAGCAGAAGCAGAAGCAGAAGACGGAGGAGGAGGAGGAGGAGGATACGATGCAGGTCAAGGGGGTCCACCATGTGGAGGTTGAGAGCCATCCCACCGGCCTGTACGGACGCTTGTTCTAGGCCATGGCCCCGCCACACCTCCACTCTGTTCGAAGTCATGATTTACCCCACCCCCCCCCAAAAAAAAAGTACCAAAAACGTTTTTTTTGTTTTTGGTCGAAGTACCAAAAAAGTTAGGAACGTGTTATATTGACATTGATTCTAATTATATTAATTGAATGATTTTTATCCTAAGCCTTTTTCATTTTTGTATCAATTCAATCCATCCTGTCCGATTTTGATCGAAAATTATTGACACGAACACTGGACTAACGTACGCCATTTCATGAGGACAATTGAGTAGAAAAAGGAAGACCCTCTCTGTTCAATTCCTCATGAGAGGTTATGCCCTTTCGCCCTATCATTTTGCTTCTTAAAGGAAACACCTGCCCATTTCAGCTCATTCACTTTCCTTCTCTCGCACTCTTCAAAATCGAAAGCCGAATCGAAAAGTTTAAGCAAGCATTTAGATGGAATGCAAATGTAAAGCATAATCAAACCCAATAGTCGAGATGTGCGAGATAATATTTCATTATGTATTATTTAGTAGCTGTCATTAATAAATAATCATCGGTCCATTTCGAGATGATAAATCATAGTATGTTAAGTTTTGGCTTTGCTGTCTTGTCATCTCATGATCCGAAGTGGACATGTGCCGCCTCCAGAAATCGTCAAAGGCCACGAAAGCCTAGAATAGTCACAAGGAAAGTGGATTAGCAAATTAATTTCAACTAATCCAGCTCTCGGGAAAACAATAGCTTTTCCTGCTTAAGCAGGTTTTGACGACCTGCAAACTTCTCTTCTCCGTCAGATTAGAGCTTAATGAACAAAAAAAAACATTCAGTCATAAAGCATTAGAGTGGCCGTGCACATTTTCCGACGATGGTCACGAACCGTGGGCGCAAGAGTGCGACGGCATCTTCGGCACTAATGCCTTGTCCTCCTCCTCCTCCTCCTCGGCACACGACGGCTCGTGAGGACCATGCGCGTTGCACGGAACCGGCGCAAAATTGCCGCTCGGGGCTTTGCTTTGGTGGTGTTTCTTTTTTTCGTGTCTGGTGGGCGAGAAAGCGAAAGGAGTGAAGGGCCGTCCCCGGCCGGTCACATCTGAAGGGAGGAACAGAAAACCGGCGGTTCCGAAGTCGAAATCAAATTTGGACCGTCGAGATTGCCATATGATATAATCGTCCGTCGTCGTCCCAGGGACAGGAAATGGATATCCAAAGCATCTACTGGAATCTTTGTCGTATGCAAAGCACCCATCTTTTCAAGCTAGCATATCAGCGGACTTTCATATTGGGTGGGGGGTTGGGTTGCACTGTTCACGAATGTCTCTGTACATTGTTTTGTGACTTTTGTCGTGCCTACTGGACATCAAACTCCGGACAGTAGTAAGAGGACAAAACTATTGCGATTTTAGGTTGGGGAAATATGTTCTTTTCAATATAAGCACGGTTCTCGAGATGAGTACGTATCATGTCATTATGTCATTTGATTCGATTCTCATCCTTTTTTCTTTTTTTCTTTTTTATTTCGACACTAAACTATAGGTTTTTTTTTTTTTTTTGGTCATACACTAAACTATAGGTTGGGGATATACGAATGTTTGACACGGTCGCATACATACGGACATCCAATTTGTAAAATTAGGACGGTCCTCCTTTCGGGCTTTTTTTTTTTTTTCTTATTGGACGTGGGACCAGCATGCTCATTTAAATATGGTCCGAAACCCCAACATTAGCAGAAATTAATGTTTTTTTATTTATTTATTGCGGTAGGTGGTTGGACGATCACATTGCCCTTCAAACGTTCCATTTCTTTGGTCTCTCTCTCTCTCTTCTCTTTTTTTTTTTAAACTCCCTTTTGGTGCCTAAAGACAATTCCTAACGCTTTTGGTGGTTCGTCAAGACTCACCTGCCCTTGATTAAAATAATTAGGTGGTTGTTCATTATAAAAAAAAAAGAAAAAAAGAATTAGGTTGTTCGTTCTTTCGCCAAGCTACCGGACTTTAAAGAGACGGTTCAATTTCAAAAACTCCGTCGAGCCTTGCTCACGGAGGGCCGAAACCCGATCGGCATCTATAACCAAAGTTTAATAAAAACCCGTATTTCTTAAGTCAGCTTTTCAGTGGATTTTGCAGGGACCGAACCTTCTTGTCAAAGATTGCAACCTGGCCGTGTGAGAGAACGCCATGTTCTCATTAGATCTACACAAGTTATTACTGTTAACACCCAAAATACCCTAGGGATCACGTGATGTCGCGCAAGGAGAAGGAACGATCAGCTGCGGTCAGATGTATGCAAGCAGGATAAAGGACAAGCTGCAGATCCGCCACGTGTAAATGATGATTTTGGTGGTATTTTCCTCAAAAGCCAAGGGAAAAAGGGCGCGCAAAAGAAGACACGATCAGTGCAGTTACAGAATTAGGCGGCAATCCCATCAAGCACGGCGAAAAGCGCGGAAATCGTTAAAAACCTTATCCATGAAGGTCATCGAAGGAAAACGTGCTTTTAAAAAGGCTGAGGTGACAGCTATCATTGAAAGATAGTGTACTTGGAGCCCAAGGCAGTAGCTGTTTCGACGGTTATCGGAACAGGCATAGTCATCGAAGAGAATGCGCTTGGGGCCCAAGGCAGCAGATGATCGACGGTTACCAGGTTACGCCTATAAATACCAACAGGTATCCAACAGCAACACCCCCCAACAACACACAACAAATAAGTCTTTATTTTATCAATTAGCTCTTAGTCTAGCTGTAGTTTCCAGATTCCCATCGTCGATTCAATTCCGACGTGTCTGTTAGGAGTCGTCGATTCAATTTCGACGTCTACTCGCCCAATTCAGTGCCGTTGATTAAATTCTGGCATTACATTGGTCTAATATTCACCCGTCCAGTATCGTCGATTAAATTTCAATGTTGTGTCCTACATTTCCACCCGTTCAATGTCGCCGATTAAATTCCGGCATCGTGTCCTACAGTAAGGATCAACGCCGTCGATTCAATTCCGATGTTGTATCTTCAAAGCAATTCGACAAGTTTCATCGAATTTTGTCTCCATAAGTTTTGTCGAAGTCTTGTACAAAGCTGTCGAAAGACAAGCAATATTAATAAGATATTATGTATTTGACATTCTCTGTTCAAAACTTGCACCGAGCCCTTATTCTTAACGAACTACTAACGTTCGATAAAATGATTTTTCTGCATTAACAACCCTTTTGGGCTTAACCTCTTGGGTCGAGTCATGAGAAGATTAAGCAGGCCCAATCCAAGGAAGATTTTGCGACAACAATTATATTAGATTTAGAGGTGAGGGCTGGACAAATTGAATTGAATATCAAGTATACTAGATCTATTCTTTCAAAATATTATATCCCCCCCCCCCCCCCCCCCCCCCCGCGGGTTCTTTATTTAGATTACGAACATAAGCAGTGACGTCATCTACTCGTCATATTTTGTGTTCACGATGGAGGATGTGCGTCGGCTCTTGGGGCTGCGCCACCCACCATGCTCGGCGATCGAATGGGCGCGGACTCGTCGGTTTCAAGACGGTAAACACGTTCAACACGAGTGCGCATAAGAATAAATGAACGAGAATGAATGCGAAACGGACAAGGAGGCGCAAATGACGAGCGTGTGGAAAAAGAGCAGAGCGGTAGTGATTTACTGATTTACAGCGAGCCAAAAGTGACCAGTGTCGCGCAAAGATTCCAAGGGCCGCCCCCCCAGAAACCCGGACAGCGACACGTCGCTATCCGTGACCCGATGCGCGAGCTGTCAGATTCCGTACTTTTCACGTGCGAGGGGGGAAACGCCATCGACGCTCTCGCAAAACGACACCGTGGGGTGAGGGGTGTGGGGGCAGAGAGACGAGAGGAGAGGTCGCTTATCTCTATCTCTCTCTCTCTCTCCAGTTTCGGCGACTACGGTGCGCGGGAATCCCGCCATCTGCGCTGGTCTCGTCACGTGATTCTGATGATCCACGACAGCGACAATTATTACAGTGGAAAAAGAGCACGATAAATGAAGAAAAAATTGGGAGAAAAGAGAGGGGGGGTGGTTGCTTTTGGTTTTGTCGTACGCCTATTGCTGCACGTGCGAGTACGGCCGTCTTTGGCGACCATCGGTGGCGAAATCTGCTTTCGATACGCATCTTTCCTCCGATGGACATTCTTCTCACTTTCCCGAATGGCGAGGTTCAAAGGGAAAAAAAGAAAGAAAGAAAGAGAGAGGGGGGCCAAGGAAGCCCAATTATTAACACTTCTCGGGCACGTACAAATCTCGATTTTTTTCGACCTATGGATGTGGAAAAACTCCGGGTCATATGATTTGGTAGCATGTGAAGTAGCAAAGTCGGAAAATTTGTGGATTTGACTTTTGAGATTGGGAGTAGATTTCCGAGAAACGCGGGAGATGGCTATACGAACCAGGCCCCCTTGCACAAAGCATGCTAGTAGTGCTAGACACCATGGAAGATCGTGGGGGGTCGAAGTTGCAGCTCCAAGATCTCATCTTGTCATGTACTATTATTAGTCTATTACAATACAAAGCTCGGTACGAACGAACCATCGACTCGCATCTCCTAAACCTCATTTTTGCTTTCCTCTGGCCATCGAGTAAGTTTTGGTCTGGTAACTTTATCGATAAGGTCAAAAAGGCACGGGCATGCCAAGTGGTCAGGGTTAAAAGACTAGTTGGCCCCCCAGAAGTGGCTAGCTAGCTAGAGAGCACTCATCATAGCGTAAAAACTTTCAAAAGGTGTCAAAGCTACAAATTGCGCATGGTTTTGACTCCATGTCATGTCACCAAAAGATCGCAAGATGAGATGGAAAGATAAAAAAAAAAAAAACAACAACAATCATAACACGATGGCATGGGGACGTCCAAGTTGCAGATGAGGAGCCGGCCTTTTTTTTTTTCCGGGCTTGTTTCACGTGCTTGTATAGACTTCGACTTAAAAAAAGCACTACAAAATCATAGTCCGCACCTAAGAGTTGGCGCTTAGATAGGTAAGGGCGATCGATTTGAAAGAAGCTGAATGCCGCCGCCCGACTTGGGCCGATCGGCGGAGGGAGAATATGCTTTAATGTCTGAAGAACGACCCGACAATCTCTAAAAGAACATGCTTATGTCTATGCCATTTTACTGCATAAAATAAGCTTGGTGTGTCGACGTTACCGTCGTCGAGGAAGAAATGATCTGGTTGCAAGGAGAGTGCAAGATGAAGGAAGGCACTGCAGATCCAAACTTACTGTGGCATTTGGGCTTCACTTGAAGCCCATTGGGCCAGGCCCATAACGGGATCAAACTGGCGAACCTGCACGTGTTTCTCAAACCTTCTCTTCTCTTCTCCTCTCTCTCTCTCTCTCGCGGAGGCTGAGGTCGTATTTCATTGCTCGCGAGAGCTTTCCCCAACTCGGCTCGACCATGGCGGACCGTTATTTCCCAAACGCAATGCCGGACTTCGTACCGGAAGCTTCCGTGGAAGATGCTGTCGTCGCCGGAAGAGCTAAGGACTCGCTCTCGAATCTCCTCCACCTGCCCCACGCCGCTCTCTCCGAAAAGCTGAGGAAATCAGCTCTCGACCTCAAGGACACTGTATACCTCCCAATCTTCGATTCTGTTTCCTTCGAAGAAATTATCTTCGAGAATATGCGATGGGTCGTGCTCATGCGTTAATGCCGGCTAAAGTGGCTTAGAATCCATCAAGTTATCATCTTTTATGGGTTTCTGAATTGCTCGGTTGACTTCACGATGGATACTGGGTAAAACAAGACTCAAGTTAGTGAAGATTCGAATTTACTTAGCTTGAAATCCTTCAAGCTCTATGAATTGCGTATGAGAAGGGCAACTGGATTTTTTTTTTTTTTTTAATGTTATGTTTTTTCAGGTGGTGAGGGAGACATGGGGAGTGAGTGGCAAAAGATTGCAGGATTATACTCTGTATACCGGTGCTCTAGGGACGGCTTACCTGGTCTTTAAAGCTTTCCAGGTCACCAGGAACGAGAGTGATCTCAAGCTGTGCTCTGAGATAATCAGGGCCTGTGATGCGGCCTCTCGTGATTCTGGGTAATCTCTCTCATGTTTAATGTTCTCAATTGGGGCCATTTTTGTGCTCAAGTGTTACTTAAGTTTGCTTATGGCAGTGGCTTCCATGTGTTAGCTCCCTAGTGACCGTTTGAACAAGATGGGTTTTGGTTAAGCTGCTTGAAATCATATGTTCTGGGCTTTCACGCTCTCCTGTGGCTGCAATAGCTGAGAGAGACTGAGACATCGCTTGGGACTTTTCTTCTTATGATTCTAGTCATGGGTATGCAAGCACTGGTGGAAATGTAACTTGTATTTCTCCCTTTCCATGAAGTTGCTCAAAATAATTTTTCCGGGCTGTGGTTCTGTGACTGCTGTCTAGGCTGACTCCAGTATTTCTCCCTTTCTATGAAGCTGCTCAAAATAATTTTTCTGGGCTATGGATCTGTCTAGGCTTCTGAGTCTCTCTCTCACTCCGTAATAAAATGAGAGTACGATGGGTTGGAGCTTTAGATTAGGAGCCAGTTAATTGTAATGTAATGCCCTCATGATTTGCAAACGTGACATTGCAGGCGAGTGACATTTATATGTGGGCAGGCTGGTGTTTGTGCTCTTGGTGCAGTTGTGGCCAAGCATTCTGGTGATGAAAGGTTGCTTGATCACTACTTGACAAGATTCAAGGAGGTTCATGGTTTCTTTCTGTGATACTCCTTTCCAATGTTCATGAATTTCTCTGTCTTGACACACAATCAGGAACATATGAACAGATCCAACTGCCACGAGACTTGCCAAATGAGTTGTTATATGGGAGAGCAGGGTTCCTCTGGGCTGGCTCTTTCCTGAATGAACACATTGGTAAAGAGACAATATCAGCAGCTCGCATGGTACAAATATTAGTCTCTTGCAACTTTTTTTCTTGGTTCCCAACCTCTCTTTAGCAGTTGGACCTATGCTCATCTGTTGGAATATATAAATATTAAACTACGTATTCTTTTAATAGCTTAAGCTTTTAGAACAGTTGACAGTGGTGCCACCAAAACTTCATGGTATCAGAGCAGAAGGTCTTGAGTTCAAATCTTTTCAGATCCCTATTTGTCTCCCCCAATGAATATGTCCACTACTAGGCAAAAGACCAGACTAAGTGTGAGAGGAAGTGTTGGAATATGTAAATATTAAATTACGAGTTCTTCTAATAGCTTAAACTTTTAGAACAGTTGGTATTAGTCCCACCAAAACTTTCATCATCTATAGGAATCAATTGATAATAACAGAGTTTATGTGTCTGCAGAGAGCAGTGGTAGATGATGTGATAAAGTATGGAAGACGATTGGCAAAAGGAGGAAAATGTCCGCTGATGTATGAGTGGCATGGGAAGAAGTATTGGGGTGCTGCACATGGATTGGCTGGCATTATGCATGTGTTGATGGACGCGCCACTGAAACCAGATGAAGTGGAGGATGTCAAGGGTACACTCCGCTATATGATCAAAAATCGATTCCCAAGTGGCAATTATCCTTCAAGCGAAGGCAGCGAGACAGATCGTCTAGTCCATTGGTGCCATGGTGCTCCGGGGGTTGCACTAACCCTTGTAAAGGCGGCTGAGGTTTGGCTTTCATTTAAGCTTCCTCATTCGATTGAATTGATTATTGTTGCTCGAGATGTCTAAAAAACCCGAATCTTAAAGAGACTGGCACTTTCACAGGTTTTTGGCAGTAAGGAGTTCCTGCAAGCGGCTTTAGATGCGGGGGACGTGGTTTGGAATCGGGGACTTCTTAAGCGTGTTGGCATCTGTCATGGCATCAGTGGGAATGCCTACGTGTTTCTTTCATTGTGCCGACTCGCGGGCAATGCAGAGTACTTGTACAGGGCTAAAGCTTTTGCTTGCTTCCTACAAGATAGGGCACTCAGGCTAATATCAGAAGGAAAGATGCACGGAGGCGATCGCCCCTACTCTTTGTTTGAAGGCATAGGAGGGATGGCCTGCCTCTTCATGGACATGACCGAACCATCTGAGGCCAGGTTTCCTGGTTATGAACTTTAAGTCGATGCATGGACAATCTGAAGTGTCATCACTAGGACAGGTCCTATATTATGTAATAAAACCTGAGATGTTATGTAAATATGGTACGGGCAACTTGCGGACGTACAGGATATCCAACTATGCATCTCATTCAATTATGTTATCTCACCACGACGAGAATGTTGGCAAAAGAATATGACTGTGAACCATGAATTGGAGATATCCACCTAGTGACTTTCTGCATAATTGCAGCTTTCAACCGTGTATACACAAGATTTTCATCATTAAAATCTAAATTTTATCTAACTTAACAAGATTTTTCATTTTCACTATACAACTTCCCGCTTACCTTCATAAGATCTAAATCACTGTACTTTAACTTTTTCTGGTTTACAAATCTATTTTACTACTCTTGATGCTCAGTCAGAGCGATCCCAATCTGGACACGTCCGACGAGCACAAGCATAACAGAAAAAAATGAAAAACTGAACTGACTAATATTACAAATATCAACCATGTATATTCTGTACACTTTTTAGCAACGAGGACAATAAGAACTTAGGGCGTATAGAGGGCTCAACATGGAACTTAAAAGGTTGAGGACTTCCTTGGTTTCTCATAGACCCCCTAAATCCGGACGGGCAATCCAAAATTTTGGAAAATTCTGATCTCGCCTCGAAGCCCAGCAGTTACAATCACCAGCCCCCATGCTGACATGTTCTCGCCAATCCTGTTGGAGAAATCCACGCTAACATGAGGGCTCCTGCTTCTTGCAGCTAATAAAAGTTTTTCGTCTGTCCAAGCGGCCGCAGTTTTGTCATAGTAATTATTGGTCGCCCAAGAAATACTACCATGAAGTGGACTGTTGCTGCAACTCGACGCCGATCTTGAGCCTACAGCACCATTAGTCTCCTCAACAGGCATCGGAGGATGATTGGCGGTGGAGGCCTCCTCGGTATCGGGCCCATTTTGATCAGCAGTGTAACCATCATGAGTTCCGGATGGATCATCCAGACCGGGCCAAGGTATGGCCACCGAAACATCTTGACAATGGAAATGTTCGTAGGAACGTGTTACGGTAACAGTCTTTCCTCGGCTGGGTCGAGGGACAGCTTCGTGCTTCCACACGTAGACATGAGAATCCTCACTGGCAGAGACCACATATTTTCCATTGGCACTGAGGGACGCAGAGATTTGGCTGTTTGTGTTGCGGAACCCTGTCGTGAAAAGAACCAATATTCAATGTGACGCCATATGAAATCACGAACTTGAATACAAGAATGTGATAAAGATATCTGGAGCTCTTTCCTATATTTAGGGAAGTTCAATAATATCCCAGCATCGTGCCCCAGTGCACATACAGTGTATTCCCATAAAATTTTTGACAGCTCAATATATTTAAGTACCAAGTTAATGAATTGGACCACCAAGTGGGTTTTGCAGCAATTTATTTTCAATATATACAATCCCATATCCAGTCTTTTTCCCTAACCTTTAAATTTGTGTACCAGATCAACACCATCAACAACCCGCATTCGAGAGTCAGCAGATGTGATGAGCACTTCAGATGAACTTCCAGATACAAACTGTCAAGCAAAGTTGTCATTAGATATACCATCTTATATCAAAGATAGATACTTTGTGCGCACAAAAATCGAATAGGAGAGGCCTTGACAATCCATAGACAAACAGGATCTCCATGATGTGTCCCGATTATCATATCCACCAAATACATCATGGATTATTTCATTACCTGAAAGCCAGTGATCTTATGATGAGATTTCTTCTTCTTTTTCTGCAAATAGATTTGACTCTTCTGTTGCAACTTGTTCTCTGGGAAAACGTAAACTAAAGCTGGTAAGAGTAGTGAAACTTGACATGTGGCAATTGATCCTGAAACAGAGAGACAAAAACAAGAAACTAGGAAATAATCTGTTTATCAAGCTATACCAGATGTGTTGTACAGACGGCAGCTGCCTTTGTATGAACCAACTAAAGCTCCCTGTCAAGAGAGGGAATAACAGAAGGGGAGGGAAAACTCTTAAGCAGTTGGCTCGACAGTGAACACCATGCATGAAAAACTGCATTTCAGTAATTACAGTCCATACTTGACCATCTGGTGTGTAACAAGCTGCAGTGACCATCTCATGGAAATCGCTCCAGTCAACAACTTGCCTCTCAGGAACACTCCATATACGCACTTTGCCATCTAGGGATCCACTAATGAAATATCTATCATCGAAAGGATTGAACTGGATACAGGTTACTGCATCAAAGCATATCCGAGGAAAGCAAAATCTGATAAGTTTAGATAGCATGCCAAGATAATTGAGTGCAAAAAAGAGAAAAAAGGAAGTTCATTTGCAGATTTTGCAAATCCCTGTAATTTTCCTGATCGCTTGCCCCGATTAGAAAAGGATGACCGAATCTAATCACTATGCTTTTCTATTTCTTTTCTTTTTTTCTGTCAAGTTATTTTTCACCTCACAGAAAAAGTGTACATATCCGATGCCATTGGTTTACCACCAAAGAGGAACAAGTATATATCCCCTGGAAGTAGATATGAAGACAAAAAAACTCACCATAATCACTGTGGGAGAAAACTTTCAAACAAGACTTGCTAGACAAGTGCCACAATCGAACTGTCTTGTCCATTGAAGATGAGAGCAAGTGCTGTTAAAAAGCTTCAGGTTAGCATGTAAGGTCGTGATTAAGGAAACTAAATGATGCAACTTTTGCAAATATTGGTAACAAAGAGTCTGCCACTGCATGGTACATAATGCAACAAGACCTCCGTTAAAGACTATTTGTACTTGCCATCCTCACTCATCATTAGCCTTTTTTGAAAAACCACAACCTGTTACAGTAGGCATAACTTATGCAAATAGCTTCAAATGAACAGGAGTATTTAACCCCAATCAACATAAAAAGAGCAACAATTTTAAGACTTGTTGCATGAGGACATCAACATGGAGCCTTCGAAACATTGAACAATAACACTCCAATCGTCAACTCGACATATGACATCACTCTCATGAAAATAATGCAGCTCCAAGATGGAAGTCAGCTACACTAACCTCAAACATTTTGTAATAAAGCAAACCTTTAACAAGCAAAATTTGTGTTTCTTACGACAGCTCTTCCAGCAGGGAGCGTATATATTGCACAAAGATGAGGTGGTATTTTCTGGTCAGACTGGCTCTATTTGCATGTCTGTCTTCACATCTAACTCCTTAAATCAGGCAATATCATATTTTTGACTTTCATGGCCAAATTCATCAAGTTGTGGCCAGTCATCATCTAACATCAAAATTCCGTAACACACACCACAAGGACCTTAACCGGAAAAGGAATGAAGATTCCTCTCCTTAAATGAGGTACAAAAACTTGTCATGCCAAGAAATCCATCATACATGTGAGGCTACCAACTGTGGATCAATAACAGACTCAAAGGCAAGTCGCTTTGAACAAAAGCAAATGCTCAGAAGTGCACCGTTTCAACACTACATTACGTCCATAAATATCAATTGCTGCTGAAGTTTTTGAGCTCGTGAAGAATTAAGTTCACTTAATCAAGAAACAAGCAAAATTTGCACTTCGAAAGCATTCAGAACAATATATAAATACAAACGAAAAGAGGTGAATCGACAAGTAAGTAATCATACGAAACTTTTCACAGCAGCACTTAACTCCTAACCCTGCAATAACTATCCATTGGGCAGATGGGACCAACTTTTCGCACCCTAAACAACCTAATTTCCATTAACCTTGAACCTGAACAGACATCAAACTGCATCAAGGACAACTTCATAAGACATCACAATGAATTTTTTCTAACGAGGATTCCAAAAGGACTAATTAAAAATTTTCCTTACAAACATGAACACACATTTTAGCATCATTTGCATAGTAATCACTTGAATGAGCTGTGTCACACTCCGTTTTAGCATGTTTCACTAGTTTTGATACAACAATTAAACATAACATACAGGCCTCACTCAGTTATAACTCGATAGCATAAGATATCCTGAAACTTACATCCCAAAAAACTTGTCTCCAGTTTCACTTTATCGAAAGAGAGAAGAACAAGAGAAAAGTGGAGAGAAATTAAAGGCTTCATCTTTATTCATTGACTTAATAAAGTAGTATACAAGATGGCTCCATTTACTGAGCATTAGAGACACCCAAAACCCTAATTAACTTATTTAAAACTCAACCACTAACTAATGTCTAACAACAGTAAATATGCTTCAACACACTTCATGCAGAGAAAAGGGGAACTCGTACAAGGCACCTGGCAATATGCATATGCAGGTTTTTCAAGTAGTGATAACATGGTCGCCATGATATGCTCTGCAAAGTTTATCCTAAACTAGCAGTATACTTTCTCCGTATCAGATCAAGAAAGATGTAACTCCCAAAAGCAAGGCAATACAGCTAAGCCAGGGGAAGCTTAGTCATTAAGCAATGAGTTGCATGAACTCCCCATCAGACTATACACAATTAGAAATGGTACATGTGCATGAACTGCCGATGACCAATCAACGTTATGGAAAAGATTTGGAATATCAGAGGATGCTAACTAACCTGGGACTTGGACCATGAGAGGTCGAGAACATCATCAAGATGTCCCTCAAACGAACATTCAGGTTTCTCAGAAAGCGCAAACACAACTTCCGGAACAAAAACATGGTCCAAGCTCAATGACTTCCGGCCTAAAGATGATCTCCCCCTTCTCTTCTTCTCAAGATAATAATCCATCTTCGGCGACAACGTGCTCAGTTCTGATGATGCATTAGCCCCCAACAACATGTGGAAGCCCCCATCTTCCGGTTTTTCCATCAATAATTCTCCCTTCCTCTCGGACCCCACCACCTTCCACACATGAATTACACGATCGTCGCCTGCACTTGCAAGATATCTCCCATCCAAACTAAATTTGATACTCCAGATAGATCCATTATGCGCCTGTATTTCTTGGCATTTATAAAGCCCAGCAAGCTCTTTATAAGGCTTCCCATACTGCCTCACTTTTACCCGCTCAGGTGCATGAAATGATACATCCTGGCTATCATCTGTTGCCGAACTTGACCTCCGACCACCTTTTTCGGAAGAAGTATCCCTCTCATCACTACTTCGCCTCTCTTTATTAACACTAGTCATTGTGCTCGCCACACTCCTTAAACTCTTAAACCACCCACCCTTCTTCTTCAACTTTGACCCCCCTGCACCGCCTCCAATCCCGTTTACATCCATATTATCCTTATTACCCTCTTCCACATTTTGCCTCCGCATCAACTCTTGCACGATTGGGGAATGCCCGACACTAATCTCAAACTCCTCATATGTCCATTGCCGACCAGTCCCAACTTCCTTGAGCTTGTTCCAAGTACCATCTTCCCTAATCTCATTCACCACAAACTCTTTCCCATTGTCAAGGTTTTTAATCGTACAAACCGTGTCATTTGCCCTATCATCAGTCCCATTATGGTGCATATCACAACCACCCTCTCCATTACCCTCAGCCGTAAAGCAACGGACATTCGATTCAACTTTTAAACTCGTGGAATCACTCCTAATCTCGTTGAATTTTTCACAACATTGCACGATTGGCGGTCTATCCAATCTAAGGGGACTGGCACTCGTGGATCCAATCTCAGCGCCCCGTGATTCAACATCGACACCATCCACAAAATTATTACTATTTACAAAAGAACCATTGCTATCAATTGAAAGAATAGAAGTAGAAGAACGAATGGGCTGCAAGGAATTCGAATTACACTGGTCACTCGTGGAGGCATCGTGATCCACAGACCCATCTGATCTCGACCGCAAGATACCGGCGCTCTGACCGCTCTGTTGACTCGTCAAGTGATCCGCCGATACTGACCGTCCAAAGTCGGCCTGACCCGATTCCTTTCCCTGTTTCGACAGTGAAAGGGACGGGTCAGCGGTGAGACCCATCTCATGGAGAAGCCGAGACCGCCGCTCCGACACCGAAGACGGCTGTGAGATCCAGACATCGTACCGGAAGACGCCCACCGGGAACCGGGGCACGGGGAAGGGGTGATCGGAGGCGAAATTCGGATCCGGGTTCGGATCGTCGGGCTCATCCTCGGAGTTGGAGCAGGAGCAAGAAGAGGACGAGATGAGGCGATCGAGGGACTCGTAGTAACGCTCTTCTTCGTCGCCGTCGCTGAGGTCAATCGCTCTGGTCATCGTTGGCGTGGATATGAGCTGGGCATTTTCATTTCATCTGGTCAAGAAATGAAAATGCCCCTTCACTTCATGGGGACCGAAGCAAAATTTTCCTATTTCCCCCCCGCCTTCTCTTCCCCGCTTCTCGGTTCTCAGTCGTCGGCCAATTCTCAAGAAAGAGAAAAAGAGGAGCGGACGACAGAGAGAGGGACTGCGCGCGTTAGAGAGACGGATCAGACAAAACACGACGCGGGTATTGCAGAAATCAGATCCGATGACGGCAGAGAGGGAGAGGGAGAGGAAGTGTAAAGGAACGAAGCCCTATGCCTCCTCTATGTGGGGGTTGTGTGGAAGTATGTAGGGGGGGTTTGGCGATTTGCCTTTCCTTTTTTAATTCCTACTTCCTCGGCTCTGCGAGCGAATGGGGGGGAACTTGGAGGAGGAGGACGACTGCAAAAATTTTGGGGGGTTATCGAAAACGAGAGCGGAAAGGAATCAAGAAGAGATGCGGGCGAACGGGTGTGTACTGTGTATCCCGCGATTGGCCGATTCTTGATTTTGTCAGGGCGGGTAAGTTACTGATCGCCTTCTTTTCCTTCCTTTTTTTTTTTCTTTTCCTTCCTTCGTTCCTTTGATGCGGGAGCGCGGATTAAGGAAGATTGAAGGAGAGATCGAGACAAGGAGACAGTAAACGCTCGATCGACGGGGCTTAGTTGGGCGGTGAAAATGGAGTCTTTCTTTGACTTCTGATCAGGAGGGGAACTGGGGAAGAAAGCGAATCCGACCGAGCGCAGCGCAACGAGCGACTCCGCCTCTGCTCCCTGTCTGGAGTCCCGTTTTGTTGGGGTGTATGGTTTGATGGCGTCGGTTTGGCAACTTCGGCTGGAATATTCCTAAAAGAGCAAAAAAGGATTTTTGGACCGATCCCATGTCGTGATCAGCTCTCGACATTCCAAAAATGCCATAAATTTTCACTTCACATGCCGAAAACAAAAATCGTTCATGATTCGTGTAATTTCTAGTTGTACCGATTGTTAAAATCGTACCGAATCCTCCGGTGCGATGCGGGCGCGACGATATGATATTCACTCTTTAAAAAAAAAAATAGTAATATGTTTATGCATTCGTATGTAGAGTACCCCTCGCGGTGTTTGTTGTGTAATCAATTTTGAGCACATCAGCCTTCTTCTTGTATTTGCAATCGACGGTTCAGAAATATTGGCCGTCCTCGTTCAATAATAAGATACTCAGGTAACATAATTGATTGGACGCTAAGATTCATTTTCCTAATATCTGTCAAGTTTTTTTTTTTTTGGTCGAACAAGAGTCGTGTTGTATGGCTTAAGTTTGAGCAAAACTAGCAACACATCTTGTACTACAAAGGTCCCCCACAGAAAAAGAGAGGGAAGAAAACAAGGAAAAAAAATCCAAAAAAGGGCTCGAAATCCTTTTATTATCTCAAATAAGGGCCTCAAATGAACCGTCTTTCAAATAAAGGTCCGAAATGCTCTTATTTTTTTTCAAACGAAGGTCTAAAGTGAATGTTATTTCAAATAAGGGCTCGAAGTGATAATGAAATTTCAAGAAAGGACATGATTTCAAGGACATTTCGATCTTTTTCTTTTTTTCATTTTTTTTTAATTTAACAAAAAAAATATTAAAAAAACATACAGAGGCGAGTGGCCGCCACCCACTGCCAGGGGAGCAGGCAAAGACTAACGCGGTTGTCGGCACCTTGGCGAGTGGTCGGTGGGCTCTGAGCGACAAGGTCGCTCGCCCCCGCCTTAATCAGGGAGGGGCGACAAACCCCGTCATGGTCAAGACCGGGGGAGGATCGATGGCCCTCTTCCGATTTCTAGCCCTCGACTCTAGTCAATGAGGACTTTGCCAGCCTTTGCCGTTCTCGTCGACCCCCCACCAGTGGTGAGCCAGCTGTCACAGGCGGGAGGGGCAGCCCTCCCACCCATGTGGCTTCTTTTTCATTTTTATTTATTTAAAAAAGAGAAAAAAAATGAATAAAAAATTTTTAAAAAAATCAAAATTATAAATGACAAAAATGATCGATACGTTTGCAGAGAGAGCATTAGAGGAGATTGGAACCATAACCATCCGATCAATCATTAAATTGCAAATAAAGTGGGGGAATAGAATTCGCATGAGGAAAAAAGTTTTGAGATATAATCTTGCCCGCGTCCTAGGGCGAGAGAGTTGATGGTAATGCACGCCAAACAAGGATTAAATTGCAAATAAATTTTGGTTACGGTGCTTTGTGAGTACTTAAAAAAAAAGCCAAAATTCTTGCTTACAAATAATTGAAAAGAATAACTATTTCAAGATTATAGTTATTCCGACCCAAAAAAAAAAATTATAGTTACTGCTAGGGCCAAGTACAAATTTTAGTCTTTTAGCATTTGTGCGATTTAGTCCTCCAACTTTATGAATTTTTGCGATTCTATCCTCTAAACTTTATTTTTTTTTGCAATCGATTCCTCCTATCCACGACTCTAACCGTACGTCAAATTAATGAACGGCGAAACCGCTGCTAATTTAACTGCGCAACGTTCTACATGAGTCATGAAATTGCTCATCCGAATGCTAGACAACCAACAACAACAACAACAACAAAACAAAGAGTTTTTTTCGTTATAGGCCTAACAATTTGGGTTGAAATTGCTACATGGAACAGATTGAAAATGTGAACCGTGCTGTTTATAACATCAAGGAATTTCACATTTACTCCGTGCAAGCTACATTTTACTATCCCAATGCAATTCTTTTTTCAATAGGTTGGTCAAAGAGATGTTCTAGCTAGCGATTTGAAGTACTACGATATAACTAGAGTATTTTAAGGACTAGAGAGGATTCCACATTCATAGGACGGTGGCACTATTGTCCATGAAATGGCTTCATCGTCACCTCTAGCGAGGATTGGTCCGTTTTGTTCGAGCCATCCTAAGAACTCAACGGGCAAACTCGGGCTATATCTTCCTTTAGGTACTAATCTCATGTATGTATGTGTCCCGAGCCGACAGATCCTTAGCCGCGGAATGGGGCGCCTGGCAAAGCTCGTCTAATGTTGTCCTTTAGGTCCTAATCTCACGCGCATGCCTACTAGGGAACAGCCAAGACTTAAAAACAAGATCTCCATTCATGAACAAACGTGTCCTTTAGAGATCCATGATAAAAGAGGAGATCCGATCTACTTCGAGTCGGGCGCCCTTGGATCGCTGATGGGTCGTGACATCTTTGGACGGACTCGGGCCTCAAAATTAGGACTCGAGCGGGCACCCCTCCAGCCTGCAGACTGAAGCCTAGCAGGTCTAGACAGGACTTAGGGTGGGGCTACTTTCGGCCAAGATAACAAAGAAGATAATTGAGGATTTGAAAGAGAAAACGTATTTGGGGGTTGGGGCAAGGGTAGCGACTTCGCAAAGTGGTCGAGAACGTATTTTCACGCGATGAGGACGGTATGTGTTAGCGGCATATGACAGAAACAAGCTAATCGGAAAGCAAGATGCTCATCACACATCCGCCGAGTAGGATGGCCTGCACATCATTTGGAAAGCCGGACTAGTAGGTGACGCCACGTTAGCACCACCGCACAGTGTCCTTGTTTATGAATTCATAATTATTGAAAATCTCAAAAGTCAAGACTCTTCGTAATCCAAACTCATCGTGAATTGAAGTCTTGGAAGATGATATCTAAAAAATAGGAAGAGTCCTCGAATTTGTTATCCAGGGAACTATGTTTATTTATTGTTGCGTGTTTTCAAGATAGTTTTAATTGTCGTAGTTATCTCTAGAGTCTATAAATACTTTGTAATCCTTCTTGTATATAGAATGCAAGTAATAAACTTCATTTTCAAATTCCCTTCTTCCAACGTTTTAGTATCAAAGTACCGCGCCTCTGAGATCCAACAATAAATCATATACAAATTTCGTTAAGATTGAAAATGGACGGTGTCCATGTCTGCAACCCATCAATCACAAGCGTGGTCGAAGAAAATCAAGATGTTTTTGGAATGTTCCTTTTTTGGAAATACATGCATAATTTGATCCATGACATTTAACTGTTGGCATAGTCCGAAATAGGGGTGGAGAAAAGTCCTCCGTTGAAGCAATGCATGATTAAATTGTAAAGGTCCGTCAAAGGGAGGGGAAGAAGATAGGAAGGAGGAGATGGCGGTGGCGGGCGGTTGGTGTCGGAGCCCGGACACCACCCAACACTACATCTCTAACGTGGTTGCTCAAAGAAGTGTCGTTAGAGACAGATAAACATGCACCGTTTGTACCTTTATTAATTTTTTGTCCACCATCATGATTATGAAATGCTTCTTAAAATTAAGTGGCCAGCGCAGCTTAGCGTAGGAAGATTATCTGGGGGAATGATGAGTTTGTGATTCCATGCCTAACTCAACGGCGCTCTCCACTCAAAAGAAGGTTCTCATATCATTTCGCACTAATTATTAGTATGGATGAGCATGGTTCCAAGGTAATTAAGAACCTACCTTGATTCGGTTCTAGGTTTCAAGGTATACAAGATATATTTCATGTTCCAGAAATTGGGGAACTGGTTCCGACGGTTAGCCTAGAACAAGCGTGATATTTATATTCAATGTCTTCGGGTGATTACATAGTATTCCATGATGTCCTTTGATAAGTGTATAATCTGAAACTACTAGTTTGAGCTTCCATTTTTTGATGATATTCATGACTGTGACTTTCACCTTGTTAATATTTCATATTTATTGCGTGTCTAAATATGAGTTAGTCAATTAATTGTAGCAGCAAATGGTGGCCATTAAAAGTGATGATGCATTGCAATTGTTCAATTAGAATGTAGTTGAAACCTAGGTAGACTCCTGAAACCGACCCTGTAACGAGATAGTAATGATTGTAGCAGCAAATGGTGGTCATTAGAAGTGATGATTCACTACGATCGTTTAATTAAAAACATGTATGGAAGCTAGATAGACCATGAAGCCGATCATAGAACCTGTGATATGGTAGGTTTTAGGTTCCAAAGTATGTATAATACGTTTCAGATTCCAAAAATTGAGGATTCGGCTCCAATGGATAAGTTGAAACTTGGATCGACCATGGATCCGCTCACCCCTAATGATCAATTATGGGAAAAAGGAAGAAGAACGCCAATATGTCCATTCGCAGCTTCAATGGAGATTCGACATTCGAAAGTTTCATGACTCGATTCGTCGCTTCATGGAAATTGGTAGAACTGTTAACAATCGCGGGTTGAATCCACGCCTTCTACAAATCCGAGGAGGTTAGATTAAAAAAAAAAGCTCAGAACTAGCTCGTTATCGACTCGCGACGAAAGTTGGTCGATTGCTTGCTGACTGATGATATGTTGATTGATTCATTGATGATTCTCGATCGGGAAGTAAACATTTGCCCCCTTTTTTGTTTCCTGGAGTAGTGGTACGGGCGACGCTGACCGCCCTCCTGAATGCTCGCATCGGGAGAAGTCAAAAGGTAAGCGACTGCCTTTTAACGGCGGCGGCGGCTTTGGTCGGTCCAATGCCGCCCCGGTCGTTGGCTTGCAATCGGCACGCCGATACGCAAGAAGGATCGGTAAGCCAACCCAGTTACACAAGTCGACTTTCGTTTCAGGGGAGAGCGTTGCAAATGAAAGTCTCGATTGTGGCAAGGTCAGAGTCAGCAGGACCCCGAGGTCAAGTGCTTCGGTCGGATGCTAAATCAAGTTCCACAGTCACTTTTTCTCGCGATTTTCCATATTCAAATGCACCAGGACATATGAATGATCGACATACATTGCCGGTCCATTTTCTGATTAACAATCGCGAATTTCTTAAGAAGGGCCGTTAAACGTCAAAGTGTGGACAGGATTTGAAAATAGATTTTCCTTAGATTTTCGAATAGAGATGTTCCAGCGACCAAATGGAGAAAGGGTGCGCAAGAAGAGCCCTTTCGTTTGGTCCGGTGAAGACGTCAAGAAAAACCTTTACCGTTCGGGCACTGACGCGGGTGCAAGCTTTTAATTTTTGAAAAAATTGAACTCGTTCCATCAGAGTTTACGAGAGTTTCCATTCGTAGCTGCACGTTCGAAAAGATTTTGCATCGACAACGTGCCCTATACAAATCCGTATCCGTATCTGTCACTCGTTATCCCAAGTTAGTTGGGGTCGGCGGGCTATGAACCCAAACAAAATGGGTTCATCCCAAAAAGATAGATCTTTTTTACGCCGGTTCGCTGGCTTGGGACAGGGTGCTCTATACCAATCCAAAAAGGGTGAAGTTTGAATTTGGAAATAATGAGAAGGACAACTAATTGAATCCTTAAAAGCCAGATGCCTTTTCTCTGCTCACGGATCATAAGGTTCAGCGAACCAAATTATTTTGGGCTTGTGATTAAAGCTTCTGTTCAGCAGAAAAACCCTACACAGATTGATAATTAAGTTTCTAACAATGAATGCGGACACACCACGTGGCTTGATTCCGGAACAGCCTGTCGGGAGCTTTAATTTGCAACGGCGAGGTAAAACAACTCAGGATGAACGCTGAACAGTGATCTAACATGCCCTTTTGCTTGACATCATCTGACACGCTTGGCAAGCATTATTAACTAATAATTAGGGTTCTTATTATATTAGTCAAGTTAATGGGGGGACAAATTGGATCTAATCCAAAAAAAACCTCAAATTTTAGTATTTGTCCCAAAAATATCCGTAACTTTTTTTTGTCTTATAAAAAACCTTCAACTTTTGATTTTGTCCCAAAAAAACCTCAAACTTTGATCTTTATCCAAAAAATATCTATAACTTTTTTTGTCTCCTAAAAAACTCCAACTTTTGATTTTGTCTCAAATCTACCACAATTATTACAAAAAAAGAGTGTTTCACGCCGAGTTGAACAAAACCCATGATTGTTAGACAAAGATCAAAATGTACTTCCAATTATTTCAAAGGATAATGTTTGACACATTGCAGCCGCATTAATTCATTTCGAGACATAATTGAGTTACCCAAGATTCACATATAAATTTCAGTGGAAACAAGATATTAACGAATATTCTTCTTATACTTCAAATCTTTACTGAAATAATGATCACAAGAAAGCGTTGGAGGCAGCAGCTTGTCGTCACAGAGGCAGGGTCGGCATGATGGTCCTTGGTGGGAGGCTCGATTGGCATCGAGGGCTATCAATGGGTAAGGAGCTGATGACGATGGTTGTTATTGTATTAGGATAAGGCCATATCATCGGGTGACGGTCGAGAATCACTTGGAGTTTTGATAGAAACTAGATGGTTGACATCTGAATCGTCGGGAATTCTATGAGATGGAAGAGAGAGATATGAAAAGAGCACGATTGAAAATCAGCCATAATTGCTAATTTAAAGAGAGAACATTTTTTGAGAATTTTTTCATGTCAACAACGAAGATGTAATTATAATGAGGTCAAACCGCCACCTAAGATTCATTAAGGATAAAATCAAAAGCTTGAGGTTTTTAAGGAGACAAAAAAAAATGTTGATAATTTTGAGAAAAAAAAGCCAAAATTTGAGGATTTTTTAGTGATTGAACTGGTAGATTTGGGACAATTCAAAAGTTAAAGGTTTTTTAGAAGACCAAAAAAAAGTTTTGGATATTTTTGGGACAAAGGCCAAAGTTTGAGGTATTTTTGGGATTGGATTGGTAAATTTGGGACAAAATAAAAAGTTAGAGGTTTTTTAGGAGACAAAAAAAAAATTGTGGATATTTTTGGGACAAATACCAAAGTTTGAGGTTTTTTTTTTTGGATTGGGCCGGACAAATTGTGTCCTAAACCTATTGGGGTTTTTTTTTCCGCAATTTCGGTCGTAAACCTTCCGATTTTCTCAATTGCCTAAACATTTTCATGTTTTGTGAAACGAGCCCCACCCGATTAATTTTAGGCCGAGATCTTGGCCACGGGCGGGGGACCTCGCACGTAGCTGAGTCCCCGATGCCTACCAGATCTGGCGAAACTCTCGAGTGGCCTTACCCCCGACGACGGCGAGGTCAGCCCAGATCCAGACCTCGTGCGTCACCGGTCGTCCCTCTGGCCAGTCGACATGAGGAAGAAGAAGAAGAAGAGAGAATGCAAAGAAAAAGAAAAAAATCAAGAAAATATTTAAATATTATGTCGCTGGACGGACGGCCGGCATAGGCTAGGCGACCACATCGGCGCATGCCAATTGCTAAAGGTTTAAAACTGAAGCGGCAATAAAAAAAAAATGGTAGGGGTTCAAGATGACTGAATTCACACAATTACAACATGTTTAGATTTTTTTTTTAGGTGATTTTTGGATGAGCGGAAAAGGCTCAAACCTTTGGCTTACGCACGAGGCACCCAGCGGAATCAATATGATTAGGATGTAAGATCGGGGATGGGATTTACAACGCGGTGCACCCTAGAAAATAAAAGTTGGTAGGTGCGACAATCATTTAAGATGCTCGGGCCATTCCGATAATGGGGATGACTTCACAACTTCCCCCCCCCCCCCCCCCCCCCCCCCCCCTGCTCCGAAGCGCCACGAAAGAGCCAGAAGAAAAGAACATTAAGCACCGAAAGAAGAAACGAATTGACCGAGGGCGACATCAAGTCACATAGGTAAACAGAGCAACAACAACCAGTGATTTTGTACATAGGATCTGTTTCTGATTCTCCGGACACGGGAGATCATGATATGACGATTAACCTTCCCCCTCACAAACATAATCGCGATTTTTTTTTTTGTAGTACTGAGGTCCGTACCTCTAATGCGCATGACAACGAGATTCTCAGGACAAAGAAATATCCCAACTGGGTGCATGCGATGCTTTGGGAGAATCAGAGGAATTGCCACAAAAAGGCTTTTTGGTCATTTCTTGCGTCCCCGCAACATTTCGAAGTTGCAATTGGACTGTTTTTTTTTTCTTTCTTTCTTTTTTAATGATCTGCTTGGTTCGCCCGATTCGGTCATGCCGGGAGTGATCGAAGAGAAGCCACGGAAGTCGTCAAAACACGGAGAGGAAACATGGCAAGGGTGCGGTTCGACGGAACTATCGAAGAGAAAGATGATTTCTTTCGAATGGATACGTGGTTCGACACGGCCGGGTGGCTTGGAAATTTAGTCTTTTGCAATCGTCGTGATGAGAAAACATGAACCGGATGGAATTGAGTCAATACCCAATGACTAACAAAAAGAATGGAGATGATGAAAGGAATGGTGATGCTTAGCATTGGAAGTCTAGAGTTAAGAGTACTCAGGTGGGGCACAATCAGGATGGGCGACCGCATGCGAAAGTGCCCACTCGTACGCCAAATGACAAAATCGTGCAGCTCGATACGGGTCGAAGCGGACAATACTTTGAGTAAAGCGTCACAAAAACTGTCTCAATTACACTTGGTTATGCCCATTTCGTTGAGTCGGATTGGTTTTTTCATTGCTTCCTATGGGGTTCACCGTCGGCACACGTTTTGCTTTTCAATTTTGCGTTCCGCTCTCTGCATTGAATCCACACGATCGAAGTTGAAAGTTGCCTGGCCATGGACGTCAAAGTAAAATCCCGACGAGGAAATAGATGGGCATCGGGCAACGATCGCACGAGACAAACGATATGGGCCAGCAGTGAATAGAATTTTTGTGGAGATCCGAAGAAGATAATAAAGATTTCGCCAGTTTCGCAGGACATGCGGTCCAGTTTGAAATCCTTTCACGCATCAAAGCACTTACGTACGTACTGATGGGTGATGATGGCTCCGCTTTACGCATTCATAATTCCCCTTCAGTCGCCCCATTGATGGGTGTTGCATTAAATCGCACGAAACGACAGATCCATGAAAGTTGTGCTCTTGGAAAGCGATTATGTGGAACTAGTACGAGAAGAGCATGGTTCCAGAACGAAATTTGAAATCTGACGGACAGAGAATCGGTCTGATTCTAGGGTTTATGGAGCCGATTTCGATAGGTATGTTCTGAGTTCTAGATAGATGGAGTCTAAAATCTTTAATGATTTTTTTTTTAATTTCTTGGTACATGTCTCCACGCAATCCTGCAGTATTCTATGGCATCCGATAATGAGCATGTAACATGCCGTCGCCAGCCTGAGTTTTCATTTTTTGAGGTGCTTCTGATTAGGGCTTTTACTTTGTTAATGCCACATATTCACTAGGATAGACCCAGGCCCTATAACATGCCGTCGCCAGCCTGAGTTTTCATTTTTTGAGGTGCTTCTGATTAGGGCTTTTACTTTGTTAATGCCACATATTCACTAGGATAGACCCAGGCCCTATAACCCGTGACAGGGTAGGTTTCAAGATATGGATGGTAGGTTGTAGATTTCAAAAAACAAGAAACCTGTTCCAATGAGTAAATTTCGAGTTTCAAGTGAAACTTGTACGAAACTTGTACGAAACCTAGAACCGTTTAACTAGCACCCACTTTTTTTTAGCTCTACGTGAATAAGGATTCAGTATAAGGTATGTGATGTAATAAGAAACGTAGACTTTGATATAAAAAACCCCAGCGACGCGGTTCTTCTATACATCCTCTGAATCCCGGCACTCGATCACTCGAAAGTAACTGCTTGACACGACGATGCATCGATGGCACTCGCGTCTTGATCTAGAGGAGCAAATGTAGTTTTTTTTTTTTATAAAAAAAATATCGGGAACGAGGGTTCGATTTCGTGCATCGTCATGAACCGTTCCTTCTCCGATCCGCGAAGTTGAAAGATTCATCAAACTCCAAAGAACATCGACCCTTCAATTCGGAATCATTGTCCAAAAGGGTCTGAAAGAAGAGTGTGTAGTTGATGATGAGGGCAGTGTCTTCCAAAGTTCCGATAGGGAATACGTTACCGAGTGTGGGGGGCGTCGTCGGCAGCAAGAAGCTACGAAAGGATGCCCGTTGGGCTATTCCGTTCGTACTTTTGATTCCCTCGGCCCGACCCACGAGACAGAGAAAGAAAGAGGTCTCTGGTTGCTTCTCTAACCAGCCCGTGTCTTCACGCTTCGTGATTTCATCAACAATGAAAAGGCGAGTGTCTAGTCATACACAGGCCTGCGAATAGGCATGCAGCTTTGGTAGCAAAGGGATCGGGAGAATGGAAATGCTAGTGTCATAAATGCGGCGACTCCCGCGAAGAGGTAGAGCAAGAAATCAGAGTGAAGAGAATTAGAGATATGACGGAAAGAAAGAAAGAAAGAAAGAAAGAAAGAAAGAAAGATAGATAGATGCAAGCTTTGGTCAAAATTCCAAGTCTTAAAGGAAAGCCACGACATAAATTTATCATGTTCTATACAAAATATTTGGTTTTATATATATATATATAAAGGTCTCTTCCTTTTCCTCCTTTGCTTATCGAGTCGTCTCATGTAGTACCTTCGTTAGAATTGAGGTCTTAAGCCCACCAGCTTCACATGTACCATCTGTACTTTAGTTGGAATTCAACCAAATCTCCCACGAAACATTGACGAGGAGCCCACATGGCAACGACGTCGCATCCGAATGTCCCGCCACGTGTTTGTCATGCCAGGAGTTCACCGGAAAACCGGTTAAGTTTCCATCAAAGCGCATTGGTTGTAAAACAATTAGTGCGTTGGCCGGCCGATGGGAACCAAAGTTTAGTGATAGGATTGGTGCATTCCACTAAGCTTCGATGGCCGAGACTTTATTATGTAACAGTTTTTTGATGACCATAAGATTAACATTATCACAAAAAAAAAAAATAATAATTAAAAATTATTGTGAGGGTCCACTCTCTCAAGATTTTGTGGCTCACACTAGATTTTTATTTCGCGCTTATCCAAAAACTGTTATGCTAGCAAAATTTATTCTAATTATTGGATGCAGTGACTCAGTGAGTGCATACCAAAAATATATATATATATATATATACACACACATTCAGATCCTTACGTGTGAAGAGTTTTCAAGTGGGGACCGTCGAATGTAGGTCCACACTTTGATAAAGGCTTTGCCTTGCCGCCCATTGCTTCTTGTCCACTAAGCCTTGAAGTGCAGGCCCAATGAAAATTCTATTTATACAGATGACTAATCTTGAAACTAGATCAGTCTGCTCCCAAGCACGGCTATGGTAGGAATTTCATTATATCTGCTGCGACTGCAAAGCTGGTACAAACGATTCCAAGTTCAAATGTGGGGATTCGCCGCCCAAACTTGGAATGATCGAGTGAATAAATCGGCTTCATCGCCGGTATTTTGCATTTCTTTGGA
The DNA here is from genome assembly GCA_021437785.1 of Rhodomyrtus psidioides. Classification (NCBI taxonomy): domain Eukaryota; kingdom Viridiplantae; phylum Streptophyta; class Magnoliopsida; order Myrtales; family Myrtaceae; genus Rhodomyrtus; species Rhodomyrtus psidioides. Next base: position 512,781 of record JAILYB010000134.1, on the reverse strand, counting down.
CACAAACAGTATCATTGCCTTATTAATGCTTACATGACAAAACCCACCAAAGAGAACAAATGCAGTACCGCAGAGATGAGTTTGTTCAGACAATACGGGGGTATGATCGGCTACCTTAAACCTAGGACTAGATGAGATCCACCTCAAAAAAACTTAGATAATAGTCACAATGCCTATGGAATATCCATATGGTCATGAATATGAGCAACCCAAAGCAAAAGAAAGCTCTCATTTGTAGGCGCCCAACCCCACACCTGTTTCTCTGTCGTAAGTTTGGAAGCTTTCTCTGGCCCTGGAGTAGCAAGTGTAGTAGAACTCCGAAACGATGGCCGTGAAGAAGATGAAGGCAGCCCCCGCCCCGAACACCCCCTTCCTCACGGTTTCACATGAGGGAGGGTTCTCGCTGAAGATGGTCCTGTACTTGGTGTGGTACGCGTTCTTCACCGATCCCGCCAACAAGCACACCTCCGCGATGAAGAAGAACACCCTGATGGATTCATTTCAAAGGCCGGAACGATCGAATGATTAACTGAATAACAAAATCCCAATGCACATTTCTCATTACATATGGGGAAAGTGCTTGGAGCATACCAGCAGGTGATGAAAAGAATGACTGCCCATGCGCGCGAGCCTCCGGGACTCAAGGGCTTCCCGCAGCAGAAGCAGCGGCTAGCTGCCATTATGATGCCTTGGCTAACCATTAGGAACAAAAATGCTCCGACCCCATAGCCGGTGGAGATGTCCGAGTCATACACACAGTAGTTGTGCTCGACTTCACTGTCCTGGACAACCTTGGCCTGAAAAGAGACGAATCCATTTTAGTTAGGAGCCACCAATATGCTTCCGAGAGTTGACTCCAGCAGAAATGAAACACATCAAAGATTTGGAAACTGCCCAGGCAGTTCTTTTTTCTTTTTCATTGGAGGTGCTGCATCGCTTGTGCAGGAAATCAGGTAACGCTTTTGTTTGGGCGAGCAGAGGTCAACTTTTGAATATAAAATACAAAGATATCTATTCATATGAGGAAGTATTCTTTGCGCAAAAGTCAAACTGCTGCTTGTTTTGCATGCACTTTCCTCCCTGAATATTTCAGGAAAGCAAGGTCTAGAGACATCGGTTTGCTTTACGTTCAATCGAATTCCTCGTCGCAATTGCACAATATCGTAACTTATAATCATAGATCCGAACTGCAGCATTAAGCCAATATCTGATCTCTGGGGCCTTAGAGGGGAGGACTTCGCCACAATGTATGTATACTTATCGAAGGATTTAATCTGGATCCACGATTTCGACAAGCGAGATCTAGCTCTATTGCATCTTAAGCTGGACCTTTTTTGCCTTTCAAATCGCAATTTCCATGGAATTCTGTGATAAACAACGTTGGTATCAGTAGATCTGGAAATTCTATGGTTTGCAATGCTTTTTGAATCCTAATTGTGAGAAGCAGAAGATTGGTATTGGCCCTTTTGAAGGAGAAAGGATGCTGTCTTTTCTCAACTAAGCTGGTGAATATGATCTTTCTCTTATCGTTTTTGATCGAATATCTTTCTCTTATCAACAAGGCAGAGAAGATGTAATTCATGAACAAATTAATGGAATTACTGAACGACATGGACAATAGCCATTGCCACAGAATTGGCAACTTATGAGCACGAAAGAGAGTTTCGAGAGAACAAACACAAACTTACAGTGCTTCTTCTCTGCTCAGCTGCAACAGCAAGCCCAAAGGCAATGACATCTAAGATGAAGACTGCGATCAAGATCAGCTTCGAAGCCATATTTGCTCCCAACAACTGGATCTGATCTGACCCTCTTCTTCTTCTTCTTCTTCTTCTTCTTCTTCTTCTTCTTCTTCTTCTTCTCCTCTTGGACTTCTCTCAAACACTCTCTCCTCTGGTTCCCTCTCTCTCTCTCTGTCCAGCTATATATTCTCAATATCACAGCATAGTGTGAAAGAAGCATCAGATGCCACTCCATTTTCTTTGCCCTTGCTTTTAAAAGAATATTTCCAAAGCAACCACCATAAGAAAAGGACAATCTACCATTTAAGCGGAATGTGGCCATTTCACCTGCAGCAGTAAATAGGTGATACATCAGAAGATCATCATATGAAGCAAGGTAGCGGCAAACTTTCAGATATTCGCCGTCAAGGGGACCCCCAAGTTATTAATCAAGTCGCTTGAGAAGTCAGCACTCCCATTACTTAATCATGAATTGGCGTTAAACCACCGAGTCGCTTTTCTTTGACAGATCCCACCACCCACCCAGAAAGAAAACAAAAAGAGAAAATGGAGTTCAGTAAAATTGGTGCAGCAGCAACCACGGATCTTCAACATGAAGCTCGGGCAACATGTGTTGTCCAGCGAAATTCTGTTTAATATACTGCCCATTTTTCATGATCTGTAATTTTGGGAAATGGACAGGGATGTGTATGAATCACCAGAAAAGCAACTGCCACCGAGGATTGATGTCGACCTGCTGTCGGTGGAGAAGAGCACCGCTGCTTCTGAAGTTAGATCCGCGGTCCGTATCCGCCCCCGGGAGGCCGTCAAGAAAAAGGAAAATTGCCTATCGTATGCTCTCAATAATTCCCCCTTTCTTTCGTATTTATTGATCGATTAAGAAGTTGAAGAGCACAGGCGGAATCTGACCTAAATGGTGCACTTTTTATTTTTATTTTTATTTTTCATAAATATTTAAAAACCTTGAAACAAAGCTTAAGATCTTCCTTACTCTTTGACAAGTTTTCTCTATCGATCCGGATTGATCCGAAAATGAAAGTGTCGGGCACGCTCGAGATTTGTCTCCCTCCTCGTAGGAGCTGACCAATCAAGCGCACGAAGCGGCGGATCGGACGGGTTTGGATACGGGCGCACTTTCCGAATTGGCGTGGGATCAATACCCGGCATGATTAATTCACGAGGCTGGAACCCGCCCTGTATCACCTGTGGGTCTCGAATTGGGTTGAGGTACATCGTACCGACTCTTTTTCCCAACCGAGCGTGCTAATCTGAACCTCGCGGTCAGTGCGGAAGCGATTCCTGCCTGTTTGGCTACCAGTCCCTGCAGCTGCAGGATTAACCGTCCAAATTGCCAAGAAATAGTTCATCCGCACAAGTAAGAAACCGATGTTTAGGAGCTTGGAAGGAAGATACGATTACTAAAAGACTTGTGTTGTTGGAGGGATTCCCAGCTAATCTAAGTTGAGGATTCTTAAGCCTAGTTGACACTTCCGTACAGCCTGCGCCCAGCGAGGCAAGCCACTTCCTGAATGTCCAATGACGCGGTGCCACTTCAGCATGGTGGTGGGGAAGGATAGAGCGAAGCATTACTTTGCTTGGGGTTCCAATCGGCCATGGGAAAAACTGGTCAACTGGGACCCACTCCCCCAAAAAAAAAAAAGAATTACTCGAGCATTTCTCACATCATGCGTCAGCTTTTTCTTACACTTAAAAAAAAAAGACAATAGAAGTTTAGGAGATTATTTTTTTAAGAATGAGAATACTCACTCATGACATGAATGTATCCACTTCTTAAACATTTTAATTTTTTTTTTTTGGGGTTGTGTGTGTGTGTGTGTGTGTTAAAACTTGATTTATTTACAAAGGTCAAATGAATAAAACAAAAGTTGAAAACTTTTTTAACCGAAGTGAAATATCAAGACGCCAATCAATAAAAGTTTTTGGGCGCAACAGAGAATGGGCTCAAGAAATTGGGCCAAAAGGAGTGAGCTGGGGCCTGAGGCATATCGCATTGATTCTTCCTTGGTTCAGAAGAGTTGAGACGCCTTTGCCCGTGTCGCCATCTCCGTCTCCTCTTAACTCTCTCTCTCTCCCAGTCCTCCCACTGGTTCGAGACTGGGAGATCACGCGTAATCCCCAGGAGAATAAGAAGCAATTAACTGCGGTATAGGAAAGCATGTGAGCTGAGCTGAGCTGAGCAGCAACTTTGGAAGAATCATTTGACCTCCTCAACCCCTTTCTTGTGACCCCTCCCCTATGTCGCCTGTGATGCCCTTCAATACCTCCATCTCTCTCTCTCTAACATATGTATATATAAACGCCCACATGCACGACTGAGCTTCTCACTCAGCAGACACGCGCTACGCCATCAGCCATGGGTTTCTGTGCCTGCCCCGTCGCGGCTTTCTTAGCCCTTCTTCTTTGGGTCAACTGGTCCACCGGTCAAACCGACCGCCCTCCTCCGTGTACGCGTCACCTCCGACATGTTCATCGTCGTAACTTTGATTTCATAACATATGTTCTCCTTTTCCTCTTTACTTGAAAAACTTTCTAAGTACGTCCGTGGACCTGCTCTCTGCGATGCTCTGTGCATGGCCTGGCTTTTAATGTTTTAGTCTCCGGCCATGCTTATCGTCTTTCATGGTAGGCTAGTAGTACTAAGTCCACAGATACGTGCTTGATATCATATGCTATGTCGATCCACATGGCTATCAAACTCGGGTAGTTGCACCAGAACGCTTTTTAAATAACATCTTGCAAGAGCTAAGATTGATGCGAAGCATCACTAATCACCATATGAAACAAGCAAGTTACGGGTCTTGAGTAACGGCTAATGATGTCGGATTGCTGCGTTTGTTTCAACTGTAACTAACTACTAATCAGCCACATCATCAACAAATGCAATTAATCTCGGTATCGAATCTGAAATCAAATTCTTGAAGAAGACAAATACTAAGGTTTACGGTTTTTTTTTTTGACAGATGTCCTTGGAGACGAACAAGCTGATGATCACGAACAGAATCTCTTGATAGAAAGCGAGGAGAAGACGAGCTACGTGAAGAGGGCGGTGCGCACGGTTCGGATCGCCGGGTCGAGATTGCCGGATTGCTCGCACGCGTGTGGCACATGCTCTCCTTGTAAGTTGGTAACAGTAGGCTCCACTTGCGCCCGGGCACGGCCCATTGAAACCGAGTCTTGCCCTATTTCCTACCGCTGCATGTGTCGAAACAAACTCTATCCTGTCCCATGATCTCTCTCTCTCTCTCCCCCCATGGCATATTATAATAACCTTAATTTACCTATCCAATGTATATTAATTTCTTCCAAGTCTGAGTTATTATTCTATTTTCATGCCTATGTGGATGGTTAGCTTCTTCTCTATGCATGGACGCAAAGATTTTGAACCCTATTTTGGACTCTTGATTTAAATAAAAAAAAAATCTCCTTTATACTTGGTTAATGTTCAACATGTTACCTAACAATGGTAAACCTAGAATTCTATGATTGAGGGGATCATCTCTTAGCCGTAGTGTATATCGAACATCATATTATGAAGTAGACACTTGACGGTCAGCAAGCCGGCCACGGTCGTCATTAACGGCTACCTCCGCCAAAAGGGGTGGTGATGAGAAGTGAGTTCTCTATGATTTAATGTCCATTTTCTGAGATGTTTTATGATGTCACGTTAATTACGCGCGGAAAAAGAGTGAATAATTTTCGTGGATGAGAAGGTAGTTTAATGACTTAGAACCGCCACGATATTAACTGTTTCCAAACTCCTACTCTAGTATCATTTGCCAGTCTGTTTGATCATCAGATTCAATCCTATCGATTGCTCTAATATTCCTAAGCCAAATCCATCGATGGAGTAGACTGTTAAAATTTCTCCGAATGAACTGGCCGAGATTCTAATAAAGAAAAAAAAATCGATGGGATCTAGCAAGGACCGACTTGCTATTAGATCCTGGCAAGGGCAAGCCTCGCCAGAGTTTTGCTAGGGCGAGCCTCGTCAGCCCTCGCCTGGACCGGTCATCGGATATTGAGGAGCCCCGACCAGTGACCACCATTGAAGGAAGAGGGAAAAAAAAGAAAAAGAAAACCAACAAATTATAACCCCCCCGTATATATATATATATATATATATATATATATATATATATATATATATATATATATATATATATATATATAGGTGGAAATCAACCAGAGATCAGCATTGACCTGATCAAGTTCCGATTCCCACTTTGGATCTCTGGGCTCACCAGAACTCCAAGTCCAAAATTTAGCACTTCCAACCCCGCGTCGAAAGGCCCAAATTCTAGAGTGGGCAATTTCCGCAGTTCAAAACTGAGAATACTGTTCTAACGCAGATCCGGCCCTAATTTGTCATCGGGTCAAATAATGAATGCCAGGCCATCTAATTAAATACAAATAGTGCACACACAACACTGAGGTGTGATTTGAAGCTGAAAGACACAACGCATCGACGTTACTTTTGTCAAATTTCATCTCAGTTCTACTCATACCGACGTGAGCTGAGATCGGGAGGTCCACAGAATCGCTGGATTTCGCGCGGAACATTGGCCCACGACCCGTTCCGAAACTTTGCCGGTTAAAAAAAAAAAACTGTATTCGGTATTCTATGACGACCATCGCTTGATGCTGGGTGAGACCCCCATTTGATTTTTTGGTGTATTGGCCCTATTGGGTGTGTTCCCATGTCAATTTTTTTGGGCCGAGAGGTTTCATCTAGATGGTCCACAAGGCTCGTTCCACGTTTCCACGAATGTTGCTGGGAAGGCACTCGCCCGATAAGCTCGAATCGTCGGAGGGGTTTGACTTGGCCATTCATAGTGCATTGGTCAAAATCTCACGCGTGGTCCAAGTAGTCCTCCCTAAGTCTTGAACCAGTCAATTCTCAACTGCCATTGATATTCATGAACGATCTCCTCAGCATCCCACTATCAAAACCCCACTCGAATAAAACCTTAAATCTCCATTCCTCACAGAGCCACAAGCGCGAGCACACCGCTTTTTCCCACTTGGAGAACGCGAATCATCGCCCTCCCCCAAAAGACCATGCAAGTTCTGCTCGAGAAGCCGTCGCAGAGGCCTCGCCTCCCGCAGAGATCCGTCTCGTTCGCCGGAGATACGCGGGGAAGCCACAGGTGCTCCCCGCCGGCGGCTTCCCCGCGGCGTCGGCCCGCCTGCACGTGCTTGAGGAATCCCGGGTCAGTCCAGTGCGGCCGCCACGGGTACACCGTGCCCGACGAGAAGGCGGCGAAGAGGAACCAGGCGAGCAAAGAGGTTCTGAGGAGGGCCTTGGCGCCGCCGGCTCGCCGGTTCAGCCTCCGTAGGTGGAGTTTCAGGCCGACGCCGAGCAGGCTCTCCACCATGTCGACGGCTTAAGTGCTTGTTTCGTTGTTTTTACATGTTCTGAGGTGGATCAAGGTCCGGGGTGCAGTGTGTATAAAGTTATCTTAGGTACATGACATTTGCAAATTGATTTCATCGTTGCCCAAAGGACGAGTTCCATGTAAATCGCATCAATTTTGATCTTTAAGGATATTGTAGCATACTAGCATGGTCTTAATTGCGTTCTTTTTAATGTTTTTGGTCTTTGATGGGATGACTGCCTTCGGAAATGGTCTTAGGAGAAACGAGCATCATATAGTTTGCGGGCATTATTAGTTCATTCGTTTCCACGATTCCTAAAAATTTATACCGGCGAATCCAATTTTTGATTTCAAGACGTGGACCTATCCATTCGGATTGAACTGATATATATATTTCTTAGATTAAAAGACTCTAATTACTATTCTTATTACTCAATTGAAGGAGCTTGCCAAAGTACTCAAAAAGTATAAAATTTGATAAATTCGAAATGAGACAAAGTCATTTGTATGGTCTGGGACGACCCAGTCTTAGTATGGAATCGGAGATCGAATCGGAAGTCCTGATCCTCAAATTTTTGAGATTGAGGACCGGACTGGAACTGGATTGGCCCAGGATCGGCGGTCCGATAGAATGAGCAATTGAGGTTACTTCAGACTGGCTTCCTCCCATATACCCCCGTTGACGGTGCTTTGCTTATGTTTACTTTGAGTATGGCCAGAGCTCCTCGCCGACGATCGACTACCCCTTTCGAGCTTAGCTGACCCTTTCTTGATTCAGTTTTTTTCCCCCTATTTGAGATAGATGAATCAATGAAACTTTTATCCCCGATTCCTGCTTGGTCAATAAGGCCCCTATGGACTGCTAACACCAACTGCTTATAGAAATTAACCCTTAAATCTAAACTAACAACCTTTAATCTCAATCATCTAACCTTATATTACATGCACATAACCATTGTAAAATCATTACATGAGTACTTATGATCCTAAAATAATGAAAAACTAAATTAGGAAGAAAAATACTTAAAACAACTGAAATAAGATTATGCTCTTGGATTATTTTTCTCGAGTTGGAAATAATCAAGTTCAAAGTAGGATTACACTTGTACTTTACTGAATTTAAGCGTGAACAAAATAATGGATTTGCATAATATAGTCATGACAAAACACAAATTGAGTCAAGACAAAACACGATCGGAGACTGCATATCGACAAACACGACCGAAGGCTGTGTTGCAAAGGCAAGATGCAAGAGGAGAGGAGTGAATGCCGAGCAAAAAATTGAAGAAATCAGATTAACTAATTATTTAAATTTTTTTAATTTTATGTATATATATTTTTTGGCAGTTCGGTTTGGTCCGGTCTCATCCACCTTGAATTCGAGGACCGGACCCCCCCTCAAGGAACGGACCAACCCGCCTAGTCTGGTCCGATCCCAGTTCGATTCGGGCCGGTTCCGTCTAGTTTGCTCAACCCTAATCATTTGGATCTACCCGAGAATTAGCCCACCGTGAAGCCGATTGCCCCTTATCACTGTAATCACGCATCAATCCTGGCCCAGCATAGAGATATCCTCAAAACCAAACATCACCGCAGAGGGGCCGCCGGGACCTAGCCAACCATCTCCTGCCACGTATGACATGGAATGGCCCGCGCCACCGAATCTTGTACGTCGCGAAGCACTGGATCCGAGCCGAGGGTGGATCCCCAGCAACCGAAGTTGGGAGAACGATACAGAGAGACACTCGAGCAAGCGGAGCAATCTCACAAGTTTCCACTGAATCACTCCTTCACTCTCGCTCCGTCACCCCATCTTCCGCGCCGTTCGCGGGCGTATGCATACATGTAAACGCCCGTGTCCGTAGTGATCGGCCCATGGTTCTCACAGATCGAGCATGGCGAACTACTTAGCTCAGTTTCAGACAATCAAGAGCTCCTGCGATCACCTCGTGATTGCCGGTGAGTTTTACTCCTCGCTTTTGGAGTCGTTCGCGTGTCGCCGTGTACGATCTTTTTCCGCTTCAAGTTCGATTGCGAGTTCAGATGCATTTGCGGAGGACTGTTGTGGATTCCGGCGCTGTTTACTGTTGGATTCGAATTGATTTTTGGAAATGAAGACGCTCCATCGCGATCTGTAAAACCGTTTGCTTAAGATCGCGTGAGATTAAATTGTCTGAGTGCGCTCCGTGTGTGATGTACCCTAACCTAATAGTTTACTTACGCTGGTGATTTTCTGAATCGAAATTTTGCTTCAGTCTATTTGGAATTGTTTGATTTGCTAGTTCTGCGCTGGGCGTCATTGTTCCAATGGCACATTGTACTTCAGAACTGAACTGACAGGTGATACTATGTAGTGAATGTCCGCGAAGTCTTGCCACTTAATAATTCGTTCTCTTGTTATTTGATTTGTAAGTCGTGGAAGCAAAACTTCTTTTGCTGGACTTTTAACGTGTAGAAGATTCACCTCATCTAAATGTGCTTTCTGTAAGAGCTGGATCACATACGAAACAAGTAAAATGATTGCATTATCTGCATGTCCCTCCATTTTTTTTTTTCTGAGAGAGAAACATGAGCTCAATCAAGGATTACCTTTTTCTTTTTGAAACTTGCAGAATTTAGGGAGGAATATTGCTGGGGTGGTCCAGACTTTAGTTCAGACTGTTCATACAGTTCTTTGATGAATTTATCAAAATTCTGCTTCTGAGTATAGGTTTGAGCTTATATGCATGATAAGTTAGCTTATTTAATCTTATTTGAGCTTCATCAATTGTCAGCTAGTTTTCCCAGCATCATCAATTACTTTACGTCCACTTCTATGTTTCAATTTTCATATCATGAGTATTCTCATCCGTCCTCCTATGGTCTTTGCATTAACTTTTGTACTCATTAGGGGTGACCTTTCTTTTACGTGTCTTCTGATCTAAATTACTCTGAACTGACTTCCAGTTGAAGATGTGAGTGACTTGTGGCCAACTATCAAGAATGGATTTGAGGCGAGATTGCCTTTCAAAAGAGCTAGTTTGAATAACAAGACCCGTAATCAAGTGGTTGTCGAGAACTTGCCTGCTGAATTCATCCTGACGACTGATGCAAGACTTCGCAGCCGCTTTCCGCAGGAACAATCTTTGTTTTGGTTTCGGGAGCCATATGCTACCGTGATTCTTGTGACCTGTGAGGTGGCTCTTCATCCCTTGCCTCATCCTTTTGAGCCGTTTATCTTTGCCTTTTAAACTTTACAAGCTTTCTTGATATTCCGTGATGAAGAAATATGTAATTGTCCAGTCCTGGTTTGAAGCTATGAGATGGTGCACATCATATTGGGTTATTTTGAGCGAAGTAAATAATGCATGTAGGGCCTGCTTCATCGCGGTGATTGTCACTTTCTGATTTATTGGAATTTACATTGTCAGTGGTACTTACTGCATCTATATGTACATGTAATTGAGCATATAGACTGATGAATGAAGTTGCTGTTTGGTTGACTGCACGAAAGGCCACCTGACAGGAACTTTGAAATCGAGCTTGATTTACTTTTGCATTGAATTTGCATTATCAGTCAAAGCTTGTGACCTTGTGCTATTTATGGAATCTTTTCTTGTAAGTCAACACTTTCCAGCAATTTTGTCTGTTGACTTCCCATATACATAGGTTGACCTCTTCCTCTGGTGTTCTTTCATACATATATTGACATATTATATATATAATTGCACAAAGATGATTGATGGTACTCTCCAAATCCAAAAGTGCTTTCGATCGGATTTGGAAAGGGTCATAGTGGCCATTCAGGATTAATGCCGGCTTCTTCATGTTCTCAATTTTGCTGGTGGAACACGCCTTGATATCAAATTACACTTCTGCAGGATCTTGACGAGTTCAAAACCATCCTGAAACCACGACTGAAACTAATTGTACAGAATGATGAGAGAGAATGGTTTATTGTGTTTGTGTCCAGAGCTCATCCAACTAATGATCAGGCAACTAAATTGGCCAAAAAGGTATATGCCAGGCTTGAAGTTGATTTCAGCTCCAAGAAAAGAGAAAGGTATTAATTATTTCCTGTAGTTCCTCTTAGTTTCTACTTAAACAAAACCAGAGCAGCAAGAAAGAACGTGATTAAGCAGTGTCCCTCTGCTTACTTATGCTTCTTATTAGAGCTTGTTATTTATTTCTAGCTCGTGGAACTCATTTTAGAAGGTCAATTAGTGTACCTACGTCACCTGGAAGTTTTTTAACTTAATCACTAAACTTTATTGCAATTATGAATGAATGTGACCTGGAGGTGTCCCTGGTGCGTGACTACGTCATTGTGAGCACTAATCATCTCTTGAGGCTATGATTGACTCTCTCTTTCTCTCTCTCTCTCGAGTCCAAGGAGTAATTTTTCTCGTGACCAGTTGCAAGATTCTTTGTTATTCTTCTCGTCTTTTTTACTCAGTTCCAAAGTCACCGTCGGCCTTTACCATGCTCTGAGATTTGAACACGTCCTTGTCTCAGGTGCTGCAAATATGACATGCACGGTCCTGAAGCAAATTTTTGGGAAGATTTGGAATCGAAAATTGTAGAGTCCATCAGGAATACCCTGGATAAGCGTGTTCATTTTTACGAGGATGAGATACGGAAGCTCAGTGAACAACGATTCATGCCGATTTGGAACTTCTGTAATTTTTTCATATTGAAGGTCTTTCCCTTCTCAAAGTAGTTGTTATCAAATGAAGTAACTTTAAGTGAGTTGCCTTGTTTTGATTTTTCCTGTTGCCTGCATAACTTTTGTCTCACATGTTTCGATTTTACGCATTTGCACGATCATTCTATCATAGGTCTTAGGTCTATTAGTCTTACCCATTCATCTCAATGCAATTATGAGGCACATAGTCCTTAATGCAGTTATGAGGCACATTACTTAGAAATTTCTTGTATTCTTGTGCCTACTATTCCGAATCAATTGAAACTTTCTCTGCAACCTATTCTTGCTGTTTCCTTTCTCCTTTTAATTTTTTGAATGGTCAACAGGAGAGCTTGGCTTTTATATTTGAAATGGCTCAACTTCATGAAGATGCGTTACGCGAGTATGATGAACTAGAACTCTGCTACTTGGAAACAGGTGCTTATTCCATGAATGCCTTGTTGATACTTCTATGCTTGGTCAATAAGGCCCCTATTTTTCATGCTATTCATTCACTCATGAGAAACATGTCTATGTTTTACTGAATTTTGATATAATGGAGGCATCTTGTTATTCTGATGGATTGCTATGGGGACCTGACTCGTCTATTTCTTACTCTCTTTTATTTTTATTTTTATGTCTACCCATAACTTGTGACACATTTCTGGAAAATTTGGCTCTCTATCATAATTTATCTGATGAGAAGGACAGCATGAATACAATTTGACAAACTGCCTTGAATATTAAATTTTTGGCATCAATATACAATCTTTATATAGTTTCATATTAGGCAATGTATTATCTTTTGGTGCGTGGACATCAGCCATTGTGAGGGTTGTAAAAAAAGTCAACATAGATTCAAGTCATGTCTGCAAAAACAGAGGGAGCTTACTTATGCTGGTTCTTTTGAAGATCCTTGCTCACCTCTGGACTACGATGAGCCTTATAGCTATTAATGTAAATGCAGCCAACATGAGTGCAAAGAGGGACTTTGGAGGACTAGATAAGGGTGACGATCAAGCAGCACTCCTCAATCCCGGAAATAAGCCGCTCACGCAGATTGTTCAAGATGACTCATTCCGGGAATTTGAGTTTAGACAATATCTCTTTTCCTGTCAATCAAAGGTGTGCATTTCTTTACTAATTTGATTCCTCTTCTTCTGATGCTTAAGCAGAATGGACTTCTTGTCCGCTGGAAGCCTTTCTTTTTTGGTCGTAAGATGTTTGCTGCTACTTTGAAGGATTTATTTATTTTTTCAGTATTGCTGTTTCTAACTTACATATCTGTCACTGCAGCTCTTATTCAAACTCGGTAGGCCATATGAGGTTGCATCGAGGGGTTATTCATTTATAATAAGCTTCTCAAAGACACTCGGAGTATATGAAGTAAATATATTTACTTTATGTTTCGTGCCTCTATTTTTCAATTGGTTTTGCATTTTGAATTGTAGAGTATTTGCTCTGTGTTTCTTTCTTCCTTACTTCCTGGTCTTTGGGAACTCTTTTCAGAGCATACTACCATTTTGTATGCGTGAAGTGTGGGTAGTGACTGCATGCTTGGCTTTAATCAGAGCAACTTCCTCTCATTACAAAGATGGACTTGTTTCTTCCGAGGTAGAAAAGGAGTTCTACCGTCTTGAGGGTGATCTATATTCTCTATGTAGGATTAAGGTGAGACTTTTGTATGTGTTCTTTCTTATAAATGTAAATGCTGATTGATATGTTTAACAAGTTGGAAATCGTTTAGTGTATAAGTGTTAGCATTAGATCTTACCATCATTGACACCCGCTAATAGTTTATAGTACTTGTTAAGAGTTTTGAGGACCATGAATGTTTAACTAAAGCAATTGATTTGTTTTGCTGCGGAGAATAAAAGGAGAGTTGAGGAAATTGGTTATTTTAGAGATTACTCACTCCTTTTCAGGCCCAAGCCAGAGACTTATGCTTAATATGCTGTACAATGTGATCCTTGTGTAGAGATTCCTTTCAATTCTTTTAGAGGTCTTCTGGGACATATGTTTTAACTGTAAGATTTGGTGGGGCCATTGCAAACTGCTCTAAAGCTTAAGCTGTTAGAAGAAGGCGTGGTTTAATATTTATATTTTCCAATACTTCCCCCTCACGCTTAGTCTGGTCTTTTTGCCTAGTACTAAGTGTGCACATATTCATTGGGGAGGCAAATAGGGGCTTGGAACGATTTGAACTCAAAACCTCCTGCTCTGATACCATGAAGAATTTGGTGGGACCACTGCCAACTGCTCTAAAAGCTTAAGTTGTTAGAAGAAGGCGTGGTTTAATATTTATATTTTCCAATAATAACCATTGCATCCTTCTTTTCTCTCACTCAAGTTAACTATTGCCAATGAGATTATATGTTGAATAGCATGATTGATGGCAGTTTATGAGGCTGGCATATTTGATTGGATATGGGACGAATATGGAAAGAAGTCCTGTCAACAGGTAGGGGCTTCTCATCATATATATCAGCTTCATTACTGCCCTCATATAGAGCATTAGTTATCCATTTAGCTGTTGTAAATATGATCTCATCCCTATTTTATGCAGTGCCTCGCTCAGTATGCTACCTTGGCCCAAACCTGCGATTTGGCCATCTATTCCACCAGATGCTTCATCCGAGGTGCTCATGAAAGAAAAGGCAAGTCCATGACCTGGTTTATAAGCTAGTAAACCATACAGTAGACACATATATCAATTTGTTTTAGCCAAATTGGTAATCTCGTGGATGGCAATATGGCACTTTAAGGTGATTATTTGTCGAATGATTGTTTTGAGAGCAATATACAATTGTAGCCACTCATACATATCAACAAACCGGATGGTTACTCATGGGATGATGAGACTGGGGTGCCATTTTTCACACCTAGTCAAGATATATATTAACAACTAGGAAACATGTGGTAGATTCGTGATGCTTTATAAATTGCAGTGTGTTCTCAAAATCAACTGATTAGAATCAGGAGCCTGATTAGCATCAGGAGGCAGATTTGTGGAACTTTCAGGAGGCAGATTTTGTGGAACTTTCTTTGCTTTCGATTGTTCATTCTTCATTTTTGTTTGGAAATCAATAGGCTCTTTTAAGGCATACAAGAGCTTTGAATGTGTGTTACTGGGTTGATTGAGTAATCTGAATGTGTTGTGTTATCAACCCTTATAGCATGCTTTATTCTTCCATATCTAATATTGCAGGAGGCTCCATGTCCAGGATAATATCACAATGTTGTTTCCAGAAAAATAAATACATCTAAGAAAATTGTCTCTTCAACTTGCTGCTGAGTATTATGAAATTCTTTTCTGTTTTAAAGGAATGTCTTTGTAGTAGGACATGCAATATTATAAAGTAGGAGAAACATTAAGATATATTGATTGATAAGCCTCTGTGAATTTTCATAGTGCTCATTTATGACTCATCTTCTCAGTTGCTCCAATTGGCATTCTGAGTCCACTTCAATGTAGGAAATTGATGGTCATGTTTGGTTTCTTGTAGATCATTCTACAAGCTAGTCCTAGAGTCAAGCACTTTGGTATTCACAGGAAGCAGTTGCCTCTTGAACCTTCGGTATTGCTGCGTGAGGCTAACCGTCGACGAGCTTCTCTGTCTGCTGGAAACATGTCAGAGATTTTCGATGGTCGACCGAGTTTTGTTGATGGGTAATGAAGTTTGTGGTTATTTACCAACTATGCGCCACTGTTTTGTTCTGTTTAGCGTGGCTTTCTCATCATTCCAATTTGTCAACAGGTTGGGTTCCGATATATCTTTGAAAACTTCCCCATCAAATAAAGCTCATGCAGCGATTATGTCACGAACAAACTCATCACCAGGATTTGATAGCTCAATCGGTAGGCCTATGAGGCTTGCGGAGATTTATGTTGCTGCAGAACATGCTCTTCGCAATACCATATCAAGTCCAGATCTTTGGAAATCTTTCTCATCTTTGGAGGATTTTGAGGTATAACCACTGACATGTAGTTGGGCTCCTGCATTGCTAAGCATTTTAGCATTTACTAGTGGCTTTATGTCATTTTATCGTTCCTTCGCTTACTTGCTGTTTTCATTACGAGTATTTTCTAGCATTGTGTTTTTCTGTTTATGAATTTTAGTTTTGCAAAACTTAAAGAGGTTGCTTTCTGTGTTGGTAATTTTTAATGGAAAACTCTTCCTTTTCCAGACACAGCCTTAAGGGAGGTCTAAAAGAGGAAAGGAACTCTCTTTAATTTCTCATTCTTAAAACTTGATCATGATAGGAGAAATATCTGGAGCTAACCAAAGGTGCTGCTGACAATTACCATCGTTCCTGGTGGAAAAGGCATGGAGTTGTCCTTGATGGTGAAATAGCTGCTGTCTGCTTTAGGCATGGAAATTTTGACCTAGCTGCAAAGTCTTATGAGAAGGTTTGCGCTCTTTATGCTGGTGAAGGATGGCATGATTTATTGGCTGAAGTTCTGCCCGACCTGGCCGAGTGTCAGAAGATACTAGATGACCAAGCTGGCTACCTCTCTTCTTGTGTGAGATTGCTTTCATTGGAAAAAGGCTTATTCTTGACCAAAGAACGCCAGGCCTTTCAGTCAGAAGTGGTTCGTTTGGCTCACAGTGAAATGAAGAATCCTGTTCCTCTAGATGTTTCATCACTGATTACATTTTCTGGCAATCCTGGCCTTCCACTGGAATTATGTGATGGTGATCCGGGCACTCTATCCGTGACCGTTTGGAGTGACTTTCCGGATGATATAACACTTGATTCGCTTAACCTCACCCTGATGGCTACAAATAATGCTGATGAAGGAGCTAAGGTGTGTCTAATTAAGTAGGTGATTTTTTTTATAACTTGTCCTCAGGGGGAGATATAATAGGCTCACAAAGTATGCTATTGATCTCAATCTTTTTTATTTGTCTTTCAGGCATTGAAAAGCTCCGGTGCAATCATTCTGAATCCTGGTAGGAACACTATCACCCTAAATTTACCCCCACAAAAACCAGGTTCGTATGTCTTGGGAGTTCTCACTGGACAGATTGGGATATTGAGATTCAGATCTCATGGTTTTTCCAAGGGTGGCCCTGCTGACAGTGACGATTTTATGAGCTATGAAAAACCAACGAGACCAATTTTGAAGGTAATGATTCTGTACTGAATAGAATTCCCAAAAATAGGCATGGGTATTGTGTCAAGACAAAATTGGGACTTTGGTCACATATTTCTGCTTATTTCTTGCGTATGTTCTACTAAATTTTCACAGGAGGACATGTCCTGGGGATGGTATAATTGATTTGTTTCTAGAATCTTAAATTGATGAAATAGTATCTCTTTTTGTTAGGTCTCCGATCCAAGACCTCTGGTTGATCTTACCGCCTCTGTTTCATCTGCTTTGCTAATAAACGAGCTGCAATGGGTCGGAATAATAGTACGGCCTATCAACTACTCTTTGAAAGGTGCTGCCCTTCACATTGACACTGGTCCAGGTCTGAAGATCGAGGACTCATATGCCATTGAGATGGAGAGCTTTAACCATGAGCTGCAGAATACTGCTAATATAAGGAAAGAGAATGGTGATTGGGAGAAGGATTCTTCCAATAATTATCATAAGAATTTGGAGCAGTTACTACTCCAAAATGGTCGAATAGAGTTCCCAGAATGGGCGAGCAGCATGACTTCTGTTCTGTGGATCCCAATTCGAGCCATCAGTAGCGAACTTGCTAGAGGATCATCTTCAGGTTCCTAATTGTTAATCTTTGTGTAGTTCAGTAACCATGCAAATATCTCTATATATGCATTACCTGCTTGTTTTATCCAGAAGCATAGAGTTGCTTTATTGATTTTGCATTTCTTGCATTGTGATTTGAGGACAGTCAACCCCCAGAAGCAAAGCATTGTAGATGGGATGAGGACAATAGCTTTAAAACTTGAATTTGGAGTGTCTCGCAACCAGATATTTGACAGGTATTATTCCCCATCAATATTCATCATCCACCCTGGATCCTGTGCCACTTACCCTTACCCCAATATTCTTCTTTCTAAATTGTGTATCAGGACGATAGCTGTTCACTTCACCAATCCTTTCCATGTCAGCACACGTGTTGCAGATAAATGCAATGATGGTACCTTGCTTCTGCAGGTATTTTGTGTTTCAAACTTTCAGCAGCATTGATTGATACTTATATAGCTTTCTCAATAGATATACTTTTTGTTTGGCTTTAAGGCTAAGGGCTCTTTTCTTTGAAGATTGAGGGATGGCTAGTTTTTACACTGCGTTGACTAAATCATGCTATAGATTGGCAGACTATCTTAATAGCTACTGAACTTCTGAATGAAGAATCAGTCCACTAGCTTGGCAGAACACCTTTTGGTTGATATTAGGGTCAATTAAATTTGAAGTCGAGATCCGTTTATATCCAGGCATCCTATATTTGGAACTTCTTTGATCACCAGTTAGGCTACAGTAATTGCAATCATGTGAAGATTAGTCTCTCTCTCTCTCTCTCTGTGTGTGACACACACAAAACCGTGCAAGTGGGAAGGGGGAAGATGAAGGGGTTAGGAGGCAGATACGTGATAAGTGATCGACAGACTAACTACATGAAATTTTTTTTGTTTGAAACTCATCCTGAATCCTTGTAAAAGGATGATTAATGTACAGAAGTTGCTCCACAAACTTAAATATTAAAAATCACATGAGATCAGTCAACCTGCATTATAAAGTAGGAGATTCTGTTGACTACATTTGTAGTTACTCGCTGTGCAACATCCAGGTTATACTCCAATCGCAAGTAAATGCCACATTGACTATCTATGATGCTTGGCTGGATCTTCAAGATGGATTTGTCCATACTAGAGAAGATGATGGAAGACCTACTCTAGGATTCTTTCCTCTCATCATCTCTCCAAACGCTCGTGCAGGGATCCTCTTCAGCATATGTACAGAGAAAATAGTTGGAGGTATAAGACTTAACTTCTCTTTCATTTTTCCTTGTGAAGAGCCTTAACGTTTGATATTTATTATGACCAGACCTTTTGTCCTGGTCAAGTAATGATGATATGAGATTTGATATAGAAGTCTGAAGTTCTCACATAGGCGATTCTTCAATTATGAAGATAATGCACCCTCTCTCCTATTGGATGATTAAGTGCAACTTGAAGCTAAGTTTTGATTCTGGCGAGGGTCATTCAAGAAATCATATTTTTTATTTTACATGCTGTTCCATGGTTCTTTTGGTTTACAGATCATACGGAAGCACGGCAAGAGAGTATACTTAATATCAAATATGGAATTTCTGGTGATCGCACTATTGGCGCACACCCACCTGTTGCAGAAGACTCCAACAGACTTGGATGTGATGGGCGGGATTTGATTTTTAGGAGTGCTCTTTCTTTGCAGCGGCCTGTGCTTGATCCATGTTTGGCTGTTGGTTTTCTGCCTCTTCCTTCTAGCGGGCTTAGAGTTGGACAACTTGTTGCAATTAAATGGAGAATTGAAAGGTTGAAGGATTTAGAGGAAATCGATACCTTGCAACACCACAATGTAAGTCAGCAATACAGATGATCTTCACAAAGAAAACTGAGATACCTGGAGGATTTAGAGAAAGGATTTTGAACTCAACTTATTAAATTCGCAGTTACTAGTAAAAAGAGCGTATGCGTCACCTATTCTTCTATCATTTGATCTTGCTTCAGTTAAATCGGTTTTCGTTCTCACCTGTTCTTCTGTGGAATGATGGGTTCGTAGGATGTCAAGAGTGACTAGAAGATGGTTAGCAAGACAATGAGTGGACAAAAAATAGCTAGCCAAGTAGATATATTATGGATTATCTTAGTTAATGGTGCACAAGTTTCAAATTTCTACTCCACTATCTGGTTCCATTCTCGGCCGGCTCTCACCATCCTCTGGAAGTCCTTGTTTAGTGCATGGTGTACTGGTTTTCTGAAAGCTTGAAGGGAGTTCAAAAGGAGAATTTATTGCTTTAATGCCAATCAACCTCCCCATCAAATTTACTAAATTTTATGAACCTCTAAAAACCATTAAGAGTATTAGTTATTTCTTTTGTTCTGTTCTGACAAAACATGCAAAGAACCTGGGTCTAAAATCAGGTTTCAGTGCAGAAGTGTTGTTGCACCAAACAGCTACTTTAAATAGAAATTGTTCTCTCAGTATCCAATTAAATTTTGTACGACAGGATGAGGTCTTATATGAAGTCGGTGCAAATTCTGTAAATTGGATGATCGCTGGCAGGAAGAGAGGGCATGTCTCTCTATCTCCAAATCAAGGTTTTGAAGTCCCGCCTTTTACTGTTTGTTATTTCTTGAGTAATTTTTCGATGGAGTAACTTATCATGCACCACCAATCTGTTATGGCAGGTTCCAGAATAATCATCTCCATATTATGCGTGCCGCTGGTGGCTGGTTATGTTCGTCCCCCACAACTAGGGCTGCCAAACATTGACAAAGCAAATATCAGTTGCAATCCCGCAGGTCCTCACCTGGTCTGTGTCTTGCCTCCGGCCCTCAGCTCCTCGTTCTGTATCGCAGCATGATTTCTTCACCTGCTCTTCCGTTAGTTCAATCCTCAACTCGGTCGTGCCACTTCCGATACCTGTAAGATTTTTTCATTCAAACAGAGTTAAACGAGATAAAGAGAGTAAGCAAGTATTAGAAACTTTATAAGATTCAAGATTTGTAAATCCTTTTTCTTTCGTCGTCGTTCAGGGAACGAAAACAGTAGCTGAGTTTATTGTGTGAGGTAGTTATTCAGGTGTTCTAGGTCCCAGCCACCTTGTACTTCCTGGTTCATGTACAGCGGGAATTTTGCTGTCCTCTTTGTTGTATAACACTTTTCGAATATAGTTGACCGAGGCAAAAAAAAAAAAAAAAAGCCCCTTACTTCTCAGGCTTCAGTTTTAACACTCATCGACACTGGAAATCCTGATACGAATGATGATCCCTCTTTTCAGATGTCCTATCTTGTGCAGAATTGAACTCCCCATAGGCACTATAAATTGCATAGTTGCACGGAAAGATTTATCCCCAAAAATAAATAAAAATTAAATTACAGAAGACCATGCCCTATTTGGACAAACTGCGAGAGAGTCCCCAATCCAAGATTGCTTTTGAAGCTGGATTGAGTGCTGTCGATTCCCGCGAGGGTGAGCTATCTCCAAAAAATCAGCCCTCAGTTAGTCTCCATCTCCATTGAAGTTTTGATGTTCCTTTCGTCCTCCTAACTCCATAGACGCTGGTCTTTAGATGCAATGGACATCTCCTGCAAGCTTCATATTCTAGAATTGATCTCCCGCTGAACTTCTTCACCGTTCGTTTTCGCACGTAAATAATCTTGGAAGCTTTGACACGAGTGGTTTTCGAAAAAGAAACGAACGTCAAAAAAGAATAGGAAGGAAAAAAAAAAAAGGTCCCACCGAGATTTGAACTCGGGTTACTGGATTCAGAGTCCAATGTCCTGACCACTAGACCATGGGACCTTTGATGATAGCAAGCTGACTATGTTTGCTTAAGTATCTTTCATTAGGTAAAAGATAATGTTCGGCATCATCCAAATTTACCCCAGATTATTTTGATGACGGTCAGCATTCCGTCGGCAATCGCTTGCCCGGGTAATTGCCCATCATCCGACGTGTTATACATGCAACTGCGAACCGAATCGTGCGGTTCTAAATGATCAAATTTAGTGAAGCCCAAAGTAGAGCGGGGGAAAGAGGCAAATGTTGATTCATGCACGGCAGATTGTTCAACCCGGGTTTAGTGCATTCGGCATGTGGTATTCATGCATCGGGGATTTAGGGAGCTGAGGAGGGATTTCTTTATCTCAATTGAATAAGAAATGCCAATTATGATGGAAGACAACAGAACAAACTTACGTTCCAAAAAAAGATACAATGCCACACCGTATACCATTAAGCTTGCTGATCGCTCGATGACATTGATTAATGAAAAAAGATTAGCCAGGTGCCAAGAAACAAAATGTGTCCCGCACCACATTTAAACTTTGAAATAGCGCACACAACTCTCACGTTACGTGATAAAGCCCAGTCATTCGATAGTAATAATGCAACGTGAGTGTTAATGGATTCTAAAAATTGACGTGTCTAAGCACGTTACCGCGATAATGAACGCTCCGGGCCCACCGACTCGACCTAGATTCAGATGATTCCAATGCTATCCCTACATGTGTTTTTAGATCGCTGGCTCATCGTGATTGATTCGTGGACACATAGGCGAGGAGAGGCTCTTTTAAGTCTGATTTTGACATGGCTTCGCTTAGACCCGGGCGCTAGTATCTCTAGCGGCTCATCATAATTATTCGGACCATAATTGGTCGTCCCAAAAGCATGGAATTCTCATCTTGACTCAGATTTAGTCGGTCCAGATCCTACCAACGTGGATCATGGATGGAACGCACCGATTTTAGTAGTTGGACGTGGGTTGGTTCGTGATGCGGTGAGCATGGTCGCATAAATAATCACTCCACCTTTAAGTCAGGCTAGAGAGTGATATCATTAACTTGAATTTACGCTCTTTTTTGAGTGTGAGGAGGTTCCATCACTCACTATGATGCTGTCTGCCTTAAATCTCGGAGGGGGGAAAAAGGGAGTCAACTTAACCGATCCTAACATATGCCCCGGGGCCTAATTCTCACTTTGTTAGATAAAAAAGCAAAAAGGAAACTCTAGAGAGGTTACTTGCACCGGCCAGGGGGTTTGATCTTTGTCCCCCGATACCCATTTCTTCTCAGGTTTAAATCACACAACATCATTTCTGGATCGATGACAACAAAGTAATTTCCGCGAATCTCTCGGCTCTTTTTACGGAGATATAACTTTTGTGCTATGCCTATGTTGGCTCGAAATATCAATCTGTCCCTATAGGCTTCCAAGAGATGTGGATCTCAATTAACAAGTACATGGAACATGGACATGGACATATATAGGGAAAATTTCTCTCCTTTCATGTGATGGGTAATCTGGGCATTAAAGCGCAACAACTCTTTATTAAGTATGGTTAATCTTTTGGCCCGGGGATTACTAATCTTAGCGTCGTCCTCCGTGCCAAACTACAATTCTTCGACCTTTTTGCTTGGGGCCACAAGGCATTATGAGAATCTTAGCTTTTCTTTACTTGTAATCCCTTTCCAACACTGCTCTGCCGAGCAAATAAACAACATTTCGAAACTAAACCGTTGATTTCTTTTCTATGATGAGCGCCATATAAAATTTATACTTTTTTTTTTTTTTTTCAATAGCGTGAGTTCGTTTCCATCGCATATTACCACAACAGCTTCGAAATTTCCGTAGCTTTGATTTTCATGAAAATGGGGGGGGGGGGGGGGGGGGGGGGGCATCCTTATCCTTGGTTTTTGGAAAAAGACAACAGCTGAGGTTGAATTACAACTACGAACGAAAAATACTTCCCAACCCCCCACCTTTTTTGCCTCTCAAAAATTCGTACGCTTGCTTCACCACCAAAGAAATCCAAGTTCTGCCAGATGAAAAGATGTCGGGATGGCGGCTCGATAAAAATCAGGACCCCACCCCACCCTTCATCCTGTACAATGTACATAACCTCGCACCCACCCATCACCACCAAAGTGACATTCCATGAAAGGAAAATATCACCAGCCTTCTTCCCGAAGTTGGTGGTTGGCATCTTCCCATCGAATTGGGGAACAAACTGAGGTCTTAATTCAAAATTACTGATGTTCCCCCATTCAATCTTTGCTTGGTAGATCTCATGTTCTACCGCGTAAAACTTGCGTTGTCGACCGCCCTTCTCCTTATAAGTTAGGCTATTAGTCTGATGTTAGTATCAAAGGACAAGAAGGACCAAGAACTTATGACATTAATGTTATGAACAATTAAGACATTAAGTAAATGCCCATACAGAAACATTTGCCCTGCAGTTCCTACTATTCATCTGGTTTGGCTTCGTCTCCCCAGACTTCAGTCCGCTAAGAGAAATAGAGAAAGAAAGAAATAATCTAATTTTTTTTTTCCCCTAGCATCATTATTATTTCCTTTTGCTGGTTCTCTTTATTTTTTCCATTTCTGATTTCTTTATGGGCTTCTGGACGTTCCTACTGTAATACTGGTGGTGATCCCTCCCTAGCTCTCTTCCCACCCATTGTTTCCGGTCAGCATCTCCAGTCCAGCCGGACTTCGCCCGGGCCGGCCACCTGCTGGCTGGGCTTCCGGAACGACACCACGTGGCTGCCGACCATGAACGCGGTCACCCGCTCCGACACCCGGATGTCCTCCATCTTCAGTTCTTGCAGCTTCCGGACGTACTCCGGCACGTGCAGCAGGTCCCACACGACCCCGACGCCGCCGGGCTTCAGGACCCGGACGAACTCGCCCATCACCCTCATCCTCTCAGCCGCCGCCTCCACCGTGCGGTGGCCGTGCTCCTTCCCCACCGTGTGGACGAACACTGCCGACGTCACCACGTCGAAGTAGTTGTCCGGGAACGGCAGGCTCCTGACGTCGCCCTCCCGGCACGTGACATACTCCTGTACACCTGCCGTCCATGGATGTCGTTAGTGATTCTGATTGGGTCAGTAATGAACACGGGAAAAACCCATCGCGCGTAACGTCAAAAGAAGAATTGTGGGACAGATTAGACAAGAAATCGAGAAAGTTATGCCACATTTAATGTCATTCTCGAGTACTCGAAAATGAATTTATGGAATTCCATATTCGCCAGAACGGAAATTAATAAATAGCTTTTAATTTTACCTTCCCTCTTGGCCGTCCGGAGAGTGGAGAGCGCGGTGCCCTTGCCCGGCGCCAGCCCGACGACCCGACCCGAACTGCCCGTCTTCTTCAGCTGCGTCGCCACCGCGTTCAGCAGCAGCCCCCGCCCGCACCCGAGGTCCAGCGCGTTCCTCACCGCCGACCAGTCGCTCACGGCGTTGATCATCCGCTGCACCATCTCCTGGTGCAGCGGCACAGCCGAGTATAGGAAGTTCCCGGCAGCGAAGAAGAGGCAGACGGCGGAGATCGCCGTCACCGCCCCGGCGAACCCGGCTGCGTATCGGGCCCCGCCGGGCGAGGAGAGGAAGGCCTCCAAGAAGCCGCAGACGGGGTCGAAGTAGAGGAGGAAGAGGAGGGAGAGGAGAGAGAAGAGGAGGGCGTGGAATAGGAGGAAGAGCAGGGTCTGCCACTGGTCGACGCCATAGACGGCGTAGATCTGAGCCCAGTCTTTGCTCGCCGACGACGATCGTTTACCCATATTCGAACTCGTCTTAAAAATGGCAACTTTTGGTCGAAAGGAGATTAAAAATCGATCCTTTACGTTTGGTGGTGGGGTTGGAGGTCGTGAAGAGAATTTCAATTTGAAATGTGAAGGAGAAAAAGGAATGTAGGGTTGATTGGTGGGGATTGTGGGGATCGAGAAGAGAATGCAATGCTGTCGTTCTGAATTGTGGTGGTTCGTCGTTTTCGGAGGGAAGTAGCAGGAGGCCCTGTAAACCTGTTCACTCCCAGAGTGAAGTGAACCGAGTAGACAGGAATTTGGAGGAACACAGAACAGAAATTGCAGAAGATCTTCTTGGTGGGATCCCAATACTGGAGAGAAATGAAGACCCGGGAGCTCCCCTAGTCTTTAGGATCACAGATGAGAGCTCGGACGGGGGAGGAGGAGGAGGAGGAGGAGAGAGAAGTGGGGTGAGAAAGAGAAAGAGACGCCGAAAGGGAGGGAGGAGGCGAAACGAATGAATGACGATGGCGCCGTGGAATAGGTGGCGAGACTTTCTGTGCAGAGACGCGCTTTGTCTGCGTCAGCTCCCGTTACCGACACCCAGTTCCACCAACTGCTATCGAAAGTCTCGGATTCAGAGGTTGATTT
The DNA here is from genome assembly GCA_021437785.1 of Rhodomyrtus psidioides. Lineage (NCBI taxonomy): Eukaryota > Viridiplantae > Streptophyta > Magnoliopsida > Myrtales > Myrtaceae > Rhodomyrtus > Rhodomyrtus psidioides. The sequence goes on along the minus strand of JAILYB010000134.1, from coordinate 487,117 downwards.
TTCCCACAGAGAGAGGGGGAGAGAGAGAGATTGGAGAGAGAAAGAGGAGAGAGAGAGAGGGCAATAAATACGAGAGGGAACCGCAACCGGGTCTCCTGCCCCTGCTCCTGCTCCTAAGCGGGCGAGTACGACTTCGGATTCTGGATTTGAATAGTTCCGGTCGGTGGGGTGGGGTGGAGTGGAGTGGAGTGAAGAAGGCCCCCCTCATTTGACTTGGTTTAGTTTTATCTTGTGTTTTCATGAGTTTGAGGAAGGAAGGAAGTAACAACCTTTGTACGAAAAAAGAAAAAAAAAACCGGCATTTTTCCCTTTGATATGGGGATCGGGATCATAAAGCTTTCGAGTCTGTCTCATCATATTCATATCGCTCTCGAATTGGATTGTACCATCGTCGGGACCCACCTCACATTCCTTTGCTTTTCTACTTCCTATCTCTTCACTTAGCTTTCATTTTGGCTGGCACTCACTAGTCACTACACTGAGCTGTTAAATTAGGAACACCATGATTTTTAGAGCGCGTGTAGTAATCATTCTCTCCCTTGTCTTTTTTTTTTTTTTTTGCCAGAAATAAATTTTTTCATTCCCATTTTCTGGATGAGTTTCTCAACTAAGAAATGAGTTTTGATAACGATACAAAATTTTTATTTTCAGAATAAAAATTCGTTTGATAACAGCACAAATTTTTTATTATTTTACTATTTCAAAATAAAAAATATTATTTGTATTTTACTTGGTTGGCGATGGTGGCGGGCGGCAGAGACCACGACGGTGGCGGTCGACAATGAGGTGGGAGGCGACGATGAGCGGCGGAGGTCGCCGGCGTGTGGCGACAACAGCCGACAGAGGTCGTTGGTGGATGGTGACCGACGGTGAGGCGGTGACCGACGGTGGCCAATGGCCGTGGCGGCGGCGACGGTCGGTGGCGGGTGGCAGCTGCTGGCGGCAGGCGACGGGTAGTGAGGCGACGGGTGGCGACCGGCGGTGAGGAGGAAGGAGGAAGTTTTTTCTAGTTTTTGTTTTAGAAAAAAAAAGCAGCTTTTTTGTACTTCTCATTTCTCATCCAAAACTATTTCCGAGCAAAAAAATTAGCCCTAGAATAGAAAAATTCAATTGCGTTTTCAAACGCATTTCTATTTCAAACCTATTTCTCGAAACAAAAAAAAAACAAAAAAATAGAGAAACATAAATGTTATCATGCGCTCCCTTAGTAACCGGGTGTAATCACATCCTACAATGAGAGAACTATTAATTAGGAAAATTGTCCAAAAAGCTGTACGCCTATTTTAGGACAGTCCTGAACTTTTTAATTTAGATAATTTAATCCTAAACATTTTAACAATTTGCTAATATAATCTTTCTGGCCAGTTTAGCTAGGAAGTGTTGACGTAGATACTGATCATTTTATGTGGTACGGCCGGCACGTTGAAATGCCGCCATTTTTGTAAATTTCTTTAAAATCTTCTAATTTTTATTTTTTGTTTTTCCTTTTTCTTTCGTCTCTTTTTTTTTCCCTTCTTTTTATATGCCAGTCGCTAGGCCTCAACATCCTAACCGGATTTGGCAAGGGCGTCCTGGCCCTCACTCGTGGCCGACGATCTCCACCGGCCATTGCCAAGCGGCGATTGGCAAAGGGAATAGGGAAAAAAAAATAACAAGGGAATTTTTTTAAAAAAAAAATTAAAAAAATTCGTCAAAGCCGTCCGTATCACGTAAGGCGGCCGACATTGACGTCCGTTCAAAATTGACCGAAATAACTACATTTGTAAAATAGTTAGAATGTTTAAGATTAAATTGGCCATCATTCGTCAGGTATGGGTAATTATCCCACTATTAATTCATAACACTGTCTCCTTACAAATAAAGTGTCTGATGGAATATACTTATGTTGGAGTTGGATTAAGCCACCCTATTAAGTTAATTTCAAAATGAAAAGACGGTTGGATCTCATAGGAGACGACACTTCATTCATTAAACGAGAAGCGAGCCTCTTGCGCTACTCATCTTGGCACGACAAAACGAGATTGTATGCATCTTGACACCCTTGTCTCGACGTGTACGTACTACGTACGTATGTAAGAAGCAGTTCCTTGCACGAATTACAAGCCGAAAACGTATGATGTGGGCGATCCATACTTGGAGTTTCCCAAGTCATTTTGTCAACTCGAGATGACTCGATTGCAATTGCAGTGCTACATTATTCAAAAGCCAAAGTAATGAGTGTGGGTGGCGGTGGGGGCCCCAACGTCTTTCCAAAAGTTGGAAGCATCGAAAAGAAAACGCGGGAATCATAGAAAGCGACTCCCGGGAGGCTAAGAAAAAAAGAAGGGGAATCACCACCGACGGTCTTCATATGCTGCACTTCGCACCTCTTTTTTATCTGTCAAAGCTCTCGCAAAGCTAATCTCGGTTTTAATCATCTAGAGTCCTTGTCCGGTCCCCCCCGGGGCGAAGACCAACGGCAGCCGCGCGAGTTTCGGGTTTGACGGAAAGCGAAGACGTCTGGACCTCCCCCGCCTCTCGCGACGCGGGTCGAGCTTCTTCCGGTTCTGTATAAACGCACTTGGCCTCCAATTCTATCTATCCTCCGGGCGCCCTGTAATTCAGTTTCGCCGGTTCTTTGCCACTGACGCCCCCATTGCCCATTGACTCTGTTCTCTTCGATTGAAACGATTCCGGTTTTATTATTTTGAAACACGTGCAAGAGAGGACGAAGCACCCGATAAAACGCCGGCTCAGCCCCAATACCACCAGATGAACCGGTCCACTAAATTCCAAAAATCCGGATCTCATCTCAGAAAACGGTTCTTATTTTTTAAGTATTGCGTCCAATTCCACTTGTACTTTTCTTTTTTCGATCCCTGGAAAAAAAAAGAAAGTCGATTAAATTATTTGAAATGCCATTCTAAATTGGTCCTGGACGACTTCATTGTCCGCATCGAACCCGAGTCTGTCTTTGCATCACGTAAGCTCTCGCATGACATCATCAGGCGAGGCAGTAGTTGATCAGTTCTCATTCTCAAACTTTTGAAATGACGATTTAAATGGATCCGTCCTCCTTCTCGTCTGATCCATATGAGATAAGGAATCCATGATTATATTTCAAACCTTTTGTCCCACGTAGAAAGAGTACTAAACTCTTAACCTCTTTCAATCTTATACATAAGCTCTTCCTCGTACATTGCTACACACTATTATTAGAGAACAAATGCCATTTTTCTTTAGTCTTTCGCATAAGAAATTGCATCATAAATTAAGACGATGATTTTAAGACAAATGAATTGTGGGCTAGACTGTCAATCTTAGGGCTACTGAGCCGTCAATCTTAATTGCCCTACTCAAGCTTCCGCATATACGTGCCTCCCACGGTTCAGACCTGTATATTGTTAGATATTGTTAGGGTGCACAACGATTATCATGGATGTTTCTAGTGACCACACCGACCAGCTCGATGGTTCCAATTATTCACTTTTGAAACCATCGACCATGGCTGCACTTGTTTACTAGAATTGCCCATGATGATCGTTGTGCGCCCAACCGACGACAAAAATGGCCGGAGAAGGTTCAAGTGACGGATGGATCTGGATACAAGAAGCACATATTAGACCATAGAGAATGTGACATTTCAATGGTTTCTGTACCTAATCCATTGCAAATCTTCACATCAGACCTAACATTGACTTCCGAACCTCAAATAAAATAGTAATGTGTCCGTGTGAAGTTTTGTAAATCAGACGTTTTTTTATTCAAATTCTTCTATGTGAAAGAACCGAGATGAAATCGGAATGGTGGCAAAGAGATGAGTGCCGTAATGCCCTCGAGCAGAAGAGAGAGGTCGAGAATTGGCTGAGAAATGTAGAGAGGAAGAGAAGTGACGGCCACGTCCTAAAGCAAAGGGCAAGTGAGAGGAAGCACTCATTTCAGGTGTGGATGTCAAATTCTCCTGAGAAGAAACGTTCAAGAAGCAGAAGATGTTCTTAAGCAGGGGAAAATTTCGGAGGGGATTGGTAGTCGAAATGCATACGAGTAGCGAGAGGGCATCGCTAACCACGCAACACGCTCGAGCAGAGACGGTCCCTTTGATTATGTGCTCTGGGTCACTGCATCAGACAATCTCAGCACCCGCACACTGCAGAAGGAGATTGAGAAAGCAATAGGACTCGACCTTAGAGACGAAAAGGCAGGCAAATTGCATATGGAATCATGGATAACTTACACATATTGACAAAGAAAAAAAGGAGCTTACTCATTTTGGATAACTTGGCTAAACCTTTTTTGACGATTGACGATGACATTGCGACTCACACTGGTGGATGCAAACTGATTCCGGTGGCTAGATCTTTGAAGTTGTGCGTGAGAATGGGTTGCCGGGGTTCGCGGAGTCCTTATTTCAATGGCAGAGAGAATGAATCCCCAGGCTCGTGATGTGACACTTGCATGTGATTTACTTGCCGCCGCGTCGCCCAGAGCGGACACGTAACGTAATGATTCTCGTGATGAATTGGAATGTTGATGATTCACAGGAATTGTCAACAGCAGATTATGGCATTTGGCTAGATGAAATGGTAATATCTGTCTGTGAATTCTGTTCATGGAAGTGCTGTATTAAAATACTTCAGATATGGCTCATCTTTGGTGTGTAACATTAGTTTGCTTACAAATCCAGTTTAAGAGGTTTTTTATGTCAAGATGCTTATTGTTCACGGGAACACGAACCAGCTCTTCTCCAAATGATAATTTTCCAGACCAAGGACGCACACAAGCTAAAGCAGGCCATCGAATCCTTACCAGTTGAGAAGAGCGTACACTGTTGTCTGGTGAAGAAAACAAACGCTCAAATCATGTTCTATGGAATAACTTGACAATCCAGCAATCTAGCATCATCATTAGATATGCACACATCGAAAGAATCACGACATGAGCCATCGAGCATATAAGGATTATGTTAATGGGTGCTCCAAGGGCATCTAACATCCAATCCGAGTAAAAAACTTCATATTTTCCAATGCTCTTATTTTTCTAGTGTTATGCAAAATCAGTGCCTCGAAAGTAGAATCATCCCGAATAAAATGAACTCAACTAGTGTCCCGGGGCACTTTTTAATGTGAATCCCATAATATCCATTGCTCGCACCTTTTCAACCGAAAGCAAAAATACTGACTTCAGGTATATTTCGTGACGGTCATGCACAAAGCTGGGGGAAAATCCGTCCTGAATATCATTCATGATGATATTGAGCAACAATACAAAAATTAGATGCCCAATCAACATTCTTTGCTTCTTTACCAGCTGTATACTTTTGCGAACGCCTATATACTCAAGACACTGAACTAGCTTCATTCCCGGCTTTTCTTCGGAGCGCGTACAATCTGGGAAATGCAGGTGAGCAGCAACAGTACAGCATCCCTTCTGAGAAGATCATTTTTTTTTTCTCCGGAAATAATTCAAAATGATTCATGTACGAGAATCCACAAAACAATGTAAGATACTTATATCTACTGATCCATTCAAGTAGACCTGAAAAGCAGAACCAGGTTAATATAAGCATGTTACTTAGAACAAAAGAAAAATTGGTTCAAAGTGTATAGAAGATAAGAAGAGGAATTTGGAGAATGATCATAAAAATTGGATGAGTAAGGCCTCAATATTAGCCTACAAGTAGGAGATGGGAAGATGATAAACAGAATCATTGATTGCAGAAAATTCACAATGAACTTCAAGTAGACTTGAAAAACAGAACCAGCTAAATACAAGCATGTTACATAGAGCACAAAATATTTGGTTCAAAGTGTATAGAAGATAAGAAGAGGAATTTGGAGAATGATCATAAAAATTGGATGAGTAAGGCCTCAATAATAGCCTCCAAGTAGGAGATGGGAAGATGATTAATAGAATCACTGATTGCAGAAAATTCACAAAGATCTTCAGCTCATATTCGTGGCTCGGACGTTTCACCCTAAAATCCTAAAAAGAGAACCTAAGCTGAAAGCAGGAGACTTGATACTCCCTTTCATTCTCTCAAAGTTTACCTTAGGTTTTTTGCCCAAAAATAAAAAAGCTTAACCAAGGTTAATGGATCCTCGGATAAACGAAAAAAAAGACAGCTTATTGATTTCAATAGGAAACTCGACATTGCTCTAATGGCTTTGTTTCAGAAGCATCTCAAAAGAGTATACTTCTGGGTGCACCTTTACAAAGAGAGAAATCACCAGCCAACTATCACTAATAAGATAGTCCGAGGCTAACATATTTAATCAAGGGCAAGCAACCAAACCGCGAAGAAATATTCACTAGACACCTGGCAACCTTCAATACTGGCACACAGAACAATTGTGACACTAAGTAAACATACAACGTAGCATAACACATCTAAGACAACCTCCACAGCGGAAAAAGATGTTGTTTTAGCAACATTACCTTGCCATCAGCATTTAAGTTCAGTAGTTGCCATTCTGATCACATGTCTTCTGAGGCCCTATAGATTTGAGGAATCCCAACTAGCATAAACAGCACCAACAATTCTTTCATGAAGTGTAGAGCCACAGCAAACAATGATTCCCCGGTCAAGACCTTCTAAATAGATTCCCCTGGAGAAATCTAAGGGTTTTCCTCCCGCATCAGTCACCACACCACCTGCCTCTTGCACAATAACTACACCAGCTGCATGATCCCATATTTTTTCTTTGTATCCACATCTTGAAAATTTCATAAAAACCTCGGCATCTCCCCGGGCTATTGCTGCATATTTGACCATGCTGTAAACACGCAGTGGCTGCTTTCTGCAATAAGAGATTGGGGAAATGAAGGTTTGATTGACTATCACTTGATATTGTCAGAATTTAGAGTAGATGCTGTCTTTAAAATTCACCAGTTCCGTGCCTCATTTAGAAATAAATAAAGCATCGGCAGCTTTATCCAATGTTGGCTGGATTACCCATCCACAGAGATGGTCACAACCATCGTGTAATTCACCTGTCCTAAAGTGACAACTAACTAAAAGAGGTCAAATGAAACGAACCTGAGTCCAACACTGTGAGCAAGTCCTGCTGTATACGATTGGTTTGAATTGGCCTTCTCAACAGGTTCACAGAATGTAGCCAGGGCAGGATCATCAACAGAAGAAACCCGGATCAATCTGGCCTCATATTGTGATCCAAAATTCACATCTCCACGGAGTAGTGGCTGCAGCCATGCCTTACCACTGCCCCTCCTTGCATACAACACGCATCCTTTCTCCCACGAATCATCAGTAGCTGGTGAGGTGCTTTGATAGTATTGGTGATGATAATTCAGCCACTCTCTCTTCATTGGATAATTCGGACATCCTAGCACTCCAATGATGACTTCCCCATCCTCAATCAAAGCTAAAGCTACAGCATATTGATTTCCACGCACAAACCCCAAAGTTCCATCCACAGGGTCTAGCACCCAATGCCTTCCCTTTGGACCCCCAGTCGAGTTGCATCTCTTGATGGCCTCAAGAACTTCTTGAGTAGTGAGGTGTTTATCGGGCTTTTGAAGACCAAAATTAAGTGCTTCATCTAAACATTCATTGACTGCACCAACAACGGCCGCTAGCAATCCTGCTGAATCGCTCTTGGAAAGAGCTTGAACATCTTCTTCGGCAACAATTGATACACTCCGACTTCCAAAGACCTCTGATAGTAACCAGCTAACAGTGGCTTGAACACCCCAATCTATGCAGTAACAACTTCATCAAAATTTAGGTAAGAATAAAGAAGTAACCGAGGACAGCTATCAAATTATTAATCCAGAGAGAAATACTAACACAGGTGAACAATAAAATAATGGAAGCGATGAGAATAACATGACAAAGAAAACCTCCACAGCTCATGGTAAAACTGCTTCAGATACTAGCTGAAATCTAGAGGCATCAGCGCATGAGTTGACGAGATAAAACCTTGTACGAATTGAACACAGGCAGGCAGAATGACTATTTCAGCGGATATTTCAACATCAACTAGTTGAACGCCAATTAAGAGCATTTCAGCATAAGAATACAAATTCAATTCCTATAACTTAAAGGACACTCTGGGGCTGCCAGGAAAAATACAATTATGGGAAGAACACGATCTTAGACGCTTTCTCGTGAAAAACGTCGGTCACTTCACCTTCAAACTCTGTTTTCATAGTTACGTGGAGTATTATCCCTTGAAATACTTCACTATAAAAGAAAAAAAATCTTCTATTAAATATCGCAGCCTATCATATTCGAACGTATATTGTATGATTGCCATCAACAATGCACGACTGGCCTACGGTAGAATATTAAAAGGACTAATGGCTATACAATATTAAATCAGTAGACATCCAACTATACAATTCCTCTGCAAGAGAAAGCAGCCGAACAGTCAAGAATCTTAAAATGCAGGATTGAGCAGATTCTGCAATCACAGAATCCAACAAGTTTGTGAAACGCTCATCGATGCGCTTCCTATGGCAGCGTCCCATTTGAAATCACGACCGAAAAAGAAGACGAACAGCCCAGATAATCACACAAATTAAAAGCTTTAAATTCAAGGAGGGGGAGGAAAACAGAGAGATACCTGCGACAGTAACCGGGGAATCGTCGTCCTTAGACTTGACCTCGTCACCGTTCCTCGAAATTAACCCGTGTTGCACTCTCCGGCACAGAGAGCACGCCATGTGAACTGCTTTCACGGCCACATCCAATTCCTTCGCATATGCTTCGTCCTCCATGGAAATAAGAACAAGACGAAAACAAAACAGAGAAAGATCCAATATTTTGACAGGAAATCGAAAATGGGAAATGGCCCCTCTTCTCGAATCCCCAGTCACATGACGAGGACTGCGGATTACATATAGGCGATGAGAGCTTAGTGCAGAAAATCCGTGAAGAATAGGGCTCTCATTTTGAAGGATGGTCGGACATTGGTTTTTGGGTTTCCTTTGCTTTTGGAGTAAAGTGACGCCACCGTATGCCCAGAATGGTAGCTGTGAGACGGTGACTTAACAAGAGCCAAACCCAAAGACTATCCTGTTTTCTCTGCCTCATTTGGACATCTCTGGACTCCGAAAACATCAGTTCGGCTAAAAAAAAACATCTTACATTGTGATACACGAACTCAAATGACATGCTTTCTCTCTAGTTATCAAATAAATAAGAGTAACTCAAGCCGTGTAAGGTGATTATCATTATTAGACCAAAAAAAAAAGGGTGGTTATCATTAGTTCATATTTCATAATATAGGTAAAACCGCATTATTCATCTCTTTATTTTTAAGAAAAATTTCAAATAACGATATGAAGTGGCCTGATTTTCTAAATCTCCTGAAGTGGACCATTTCAACAAGCTTGATAAAAAAAAAATATGCGTGTAAAATATCCAGCGTATGATGAAAAATAGCCAATTGAAAAGCAATAGTCATGCTTCTAATCTCCCAGTCTATCAACATAATAAAAGAATTATACCATTTAATCCATTTATCAGACAACTCATTACTTCAACTAGTTCTCGTGTTTCAAAAAAGGGCCTAAAATACCCTCATTGTTGTAATATGTGGTGACATAACAGCTGGCTTTGTGCCTTTGCCTTCAGCGACATGTGGCTTGCTGACTATTGGAATAGTCAACAAGTCAAAAGCAAGATAATAATAATAATAATAATAAAAGGGGCAATGAACCACCGCCTCATTCTGTGCACGGCTAAGTATAAAAGGGGGAGTGAGAGTGCTTCTTCATCCTCTCGTTAAAAATAAGAACGCGGAAAGAAAAGGACGTGGGGAAGAGAAGGAAAAGAAAGAAAGAAGTTCGTCTGGGTCAAGAATCGAGCCAAATCAATCGCGTTTTTTCGCGTTTAATAAGAATTCGAACCCCTCGTTCATATCGCCGGAATAGTTTTTGAAGTTACGCTACTTTTAGGCTCCGCGTTACGGATAGTTTAGATTATGCGATTCGGATTAGCGTTTTATTAATTTATAGAAATAGTTTGACTATCGAATGAGCTTATCTTAGTGGATTCGTAGTTACGATAGCGTTTTTATTTGACTGTGATACCGATTTTCGTTAAATTGATAGGACTTGAGTTCGATGGCCTGAATTAGTTATCGAGATCTGAGTTATGCTATATCAGGTGAGTGGTGCTTATCTCTTCTATGAATTTATAAAGTCATATCTTGAAAACAGTACATATTTGATCTACTATGAATTCCAAAGGCATATTTGTTGCATCAAAATCCGGATCGGATAATTACTGCGTTTTGATACTTGCGAACTATTTAAGAAATATGTTACGAAATGAATTGTGAAATATGTGATCGATTTCTGAACCTGGTTTATCAGAAATGGTTGTGGAATATATTCTAGTTCGCAAAATGATTTCTGGATTGGATTTGTGGATTATTCGCAGATATTGGTTTTGATGCTCAATATCGCTGTGAACCTAGTGAAGGGTTTTTGGGTATGCGCATACTGGTTAGGATATCCTTTGGGGCCGAACCACCGGCTGATATAGGTGGAGACCTTACCAAGAGGGGGAATCTTGGTCTTGTCACGAGGCGTTATACGTGACCATGGTTAGATATTTTGAGCATGAGATTGGTCAATGGAATAGACCATTGACATGTGATACGAGTTTGGTTAATGGAATGGACCATTGACATGTGATTTGAGATTTATCGATGGATGGACCATCGATATGTGATTTGAGATTAATCAATGGACTTGACCATTGATTTTTGTTATGATTTTTATGGATTAACAGAACATTTATGTGACATATGTTATTATTATATGTGCATAGTGAATGCTCGATCTGCTTAGAAGAGATATGTACTACTCACTGAGCTGTGGTTGCTCACCCCACTTTCCTTCCCAATCCTTTCAAGTTGCTCACCATCGATATGTGATTTGAGATTAATCAATGGACTTGACCATTGATTTTTGTTATGATTTTTATTGATTAACAGAACATTTATGTGACATATGTTATTATTATATGTGCATAGTGAATGCTCGATCTGCTTAGAAGAGATATGTACTACTCACTGAGCTGTGGTTGCTCACCCCACTTTCCTTCCCAATCCTTTCAGGTTCTTCAGTCGTCGGCAAATAGAACGAGAGCGCAAACGTCGGGGACTTTTGAAAGTCGGATTTTGGGTATGATCTAGGGAGAGTTGTAAATATGTATGTTTTTAGTTGTCGAGTTTAGCTGAACAGTGAGATGTAAATATCTTTGAAGATTGTAGAAACTCTGATGAAGGAACCAACTTTATGTTTAGTCAGATGTCTCTATGTATACATAGTAGGATTTACATATATTTAATAACATGTTTATGTTGGTTTCTATTTGAAGATGCGTCATTTAGGTATAAGGACGGCCGTGTCATTTCCCATGTCACTATAAGATTTAGGGCATTTTCGTCATTTTATAATTTCTGATTTTTTTTTCCTTTTCCATCATTTTTTTTCCTTTTCCTTTTTGCTATTTTCCATTTTCCCCCTCTTTGTTGGTTGCAATCGACGAGGGTTTGCCTCATCCAGGTGTGGTCGCCTAGGTTCGCTATGGCTTCTGACGGGGGAGGGTTGCGATGGCCTCTAGCTGGCGACGGCCTGTGCCGGGCAAGGTCGCATGTCCCTCTCTCTGCATCCATAGCCACAATCCACTCAAGCTTAAGCTTGTACCGTCCATGATTGGTGGTTGCTCGAGCTTGCGGCGTCCATGCGCAATCTGATTCAGCTGGAGGTGGTGGCATCCATGTTTACTAGTCTCTCGAGCTTGCAGCCATGACCACCGAATTCGAGCACGACGATTTGATGTGGACATCGAACCATATCGAGGAGGAGGTGCTAGGGACTCGTTGTTCTATCCGCTTGGTCCAATTACTCGAGCGAGAGCGAGGGAATTCAAGCAAGCTATCGGCATCATGGTTCAAGATCTTTGGAATGGAGGTGATCTTGATTCGAGAATTGAAGATTCTGAAGCTCCTTGGCGCAACATGATTACATTTAGCCTCGTGAATTCTGAACGGATTTAGGGCTAACGAGCTCCGAATGAGCTCAAATTTGGTCAGCTGAAGAGAAACGGCATCCTGATCAATACTCATGGCCTTTGGCCATGAACTGCGATGAATTTCAACCATTCGGCATCATTTAGATGGACTTTTAGGCATTTTTCTATTTTTAGGCTAATTTTTATTAATTAAGGGTATTTTTGTAATTTTTGCCTTTTAGGGTTAGCATCATATATAAGGGTGCTTATGAGTTTTTGAAAACATAACATTAATTCAGAATTTTATACAGAGATGTTTTCTCTTCTTCAAGTTCTCTTGAAGGCAAGATCTTATCAAGGTTTCCTTGTGGCGATCGATCGACTTATCGAGCAAGATAGCGAATTTTCTTGTTCGTGGCGTCTATAGCGTGGATTGGTTGACACAGGTTCGTCAACAGGTCACGCTCATACCGAGGTTACCAATCACAGGTTCGATTGGGGGTTAAGGTTAGTAATTCGCAACCCTTGAATCTTCGTAAAACGATCAGTTTCCGCAGCGATTCACATCATCTAGTATCAGAGCTGGTTCTACAAGATCTAGTTATTATCTTACTTTTACTGATTTTAATTCAGCAATCTAGGGTTTATAAAATTAGGGTTTTAGAATTGGGGATCTGTTACTAATCGAATTAGGATTCTGAATTGGGGATCTAGGGTTTATAAAATTAAGGTTTTCGGTCCTAGTTGTTTTGATTGTATTGAGTTCGTCAAAAAAAAAAATTCAGCCAAAAAATCAGTGAAAAAAAAACAAAAAAAAGAGTATCGGTGAAAAAAAAATCGATAAAAAAATCGAAAAAAAAGGCTGAAAAAAAATCAAGAGGACGACTCGTTTCTTTTTATTATTATTATTGTTAGTTGGACCGAATAGGAAAAAAAATAGCAGCAAACATTAACCTGAATTCAAATCTAGTAAAAGTTGCTGAATTGAGCAGTATATTGCTGAATTGATCTTGCTTGATGGTTTAGTCGACTGTTATGAGGAGCTTGTGAGAATGGAATTCTAGTCTGATAAAGAGCTTGAAAGAAGAGAAACGAGAGGAAAAAAGGCAAGAGTGTGTAAGTTTAATTGAGGGAAGAAAAAACCTAGATTGAGTTAAACACGAGGGGAGTGACAAACATCTTGAGCGAAATACGTGAGGGAGTGTGGTGAGATTTCTTTTATTTCTAACATTTTCTTGCAGGTTAAAAAAAAATCATGGCAGACCAAGAAAGCGTAAATCAAAGGGAGGATGGCACCAATCCAAGGGATAATGCGATTTTAGCAGGCATTCAACTGTTGAGCTTACAACTTGAAGCCCTTAGCAACCGAGTTGTGAGGTGTGAGGCGAGGCTTGATGGTGAACAAGAGCCACCACAAGGGAGGCCACAAAATCAGCGAGATGAGCCTAGGGCACAACCCAGATGGCAGCGACAATTTGACGATGAATATGTGTCTGATACAGAAGATGACCGAGATGGCGGATTTGGGAGGAGAAACAGACGCCAAGAGTTCAGACATCGAGAAGATGATGAGCTTAGCAATATCAAGATGAAGATTCCATCTTTCCAAGGAAAGAATGATCCTGATGCATACATAGAATGAGAGAAACGAATGGAGATGGTATTTAACTGCCAACGATATTCGGAGCTCAAGAAGGTAAAAATTACAGCTGTTGAATTCACTGATTATGCTATAATTTGGTGGAATCAACTTGTGAATAGCAGGAGACGCAATGGTGAGAGATCGGTAGAAACGTAGGATGGGATGAAAGCGGTGATGAGGAAGCGCTTCATACCAAGTCATTACCACAGAGACTTGTTTCATAAACTGCAAAATCTCACACAAGGTAACAAGAGCGTGGAAGAGATGGAGATTTTCATGATCCGTGCTAATGTGGTAGAGGACCGCGAAGCTACTATGTCACGATTCTTATGTGGTTTGAGCCGAGATATAGCAAGAGTGGTAGAGCTACAATATTATGTCGAGTTGGAAGAATTGGTGGACAAAGCTATCAAAGTAGAGAGGCAATTGAAGTTGGACCGAAATTACAGGAGTGGTGGAGGTTCAAGCTCGAATTGGAAACCCAATTGGAAGAGAGACGAGAAGCCGAACTGGAAGGGAAACAACACCAAGGTTGAAACTTCAAGGGAGAAGGAGAAAGATGGCAGAGTTGGTTCGAATCCGGTTTCAGGTAAAACTGAAAATCCTAACACTACAACTCGTGAAATTAAATGTTTCAAGTGTTTAGGCATGGGTCATATGGCAAATCAATGCCCTAATAGGAGGGTGATGATAATGACTGGGCCTGGAGATGTTCAATTTGAAATTGACAGGGAGGAAGATGATGATGTCATGCCGCCATTGGAGGACTGTAGCGATGTCGAGATGCTAGTCAAGGGTGAATTGATGGTGGTTAGACGTTCTCTTAGTGTGCAAGTCAAGGATGTGGAGCATCACCAGCAACGTGATAACTTGTTCCATACAAGATGCTTGGTGAATGGTAAGATTTGTAGTTTAATTGTTGATGGAGGTAGTTGTACAAATGTGGCAAGTTGTACCATGGTAGAGAAATTAGGATTGAAAACTACAAAACACCCTAGACCATATAGACTTCAGTGGTTGAATGATAGTGATGAAGTGAAAGTTTCGAAGCAAGTCCTAGTTTCATTTGAGATAGGGCGATATAAAGATGAGGTGGTGTGTGATGTTATACCTATGCAAGCGGGACATCTTTTACTTGGTAGACCATGGCAGTATGATCGGAGGGTACATCATGATGGATACACTAACCGATATTCATTGGTGATGAATCAGAAGACTTACACTTTGGTGCCAATGACACCTACTTAGGTGTATGAAGATTAATTGAAACTACAACGTGAGGCTGAGAAAGAGAGAAAAAGTGAGAAAACTGAGAGCTTGCGTAGAGAGTCTGAGACGCAAGGAAAATGAGAGACAGAGAAAAACAGAGTGGTAAAAACCGAGGGAAAAGCAGAGAGAAAAGAAAAGAGAGAAAAGAATTTCTATGCAAGATCGAGCGAAGTGAGGAGAGCTTTGGTTCTGGACCGACCGATGCTTGTACTTTTGTACAAGGAGGCATTGTTTACGACTAACGATCTTGACCCGAGTTTGCCTACTTCTGTCGTGTCTTTATTGTAGGAATTTGATGATGTCTTTCCTGATGAGGTTCTTGGAGGTCTACCACCGATTCGAGGCATAGAGCATCAAATCGACTTGATACCTGGTGCGCCATTACCTAATCGACCCGCATATGGAAGTAATCCCGAGGAGACAAAGGAACTTCAGCGGTAAGTTAGTGAATTACCGGAACGAGGACATGTGCGAGAAAGTCTTAGCCCGTGTGATGTTCCTGTTTTGTTAGTGCCAAAGAAGGATGGGACTTAGCGAATGTGTGTCGATTGCCGAGCAATCAATAATATTACGGTAAAGTATCGACATCCTATTCCTAGATTAGATGACATATTAGATGAGTTACATGGAGCTTGCATATTTACTAAAATTGATCTGAAAAGTGGTTATCATCAGATTAGAATGAAAGAAGGGGATGAATGGAAAACTGCATTTAAGACCAAATATGGGTTGTATGAGTGGTTAGTCATGCCATTTGGTTTAACTAATGCACCTAGTACTTTCATGCGACTTATGAATCATGTTCTGCGTGCTTTTATTGGTCGATTTGTGGTTGTCTATTTTGATGATATTTTGATATATAGTCAAAGCCTTGATGACCATATTAAACATGTGCGAGCTGTTTTACAGGTTTTAAGGGCCGAACAACTATATGCTAATCTGAATAAATGCTCTTTTGTGACTAACAAATTAGTATTTCTAGGGTTTGTGGTTGGTGATGATTGTTGACACCTGATTTTTGACCATCCGTTATTATAGTTTTTTTATTTCTAAAATTAATTAAAAATAGCAAAAAAGGTCAAAAAATTGCAAAATCAACTTTGGAAGCCTTAGCCTAGCCTTAGGAACCGATTTTGAACAAAAAATATTTTTTGAATTTTTTAATATTTTTCGGAATTTATTTAATCATAAAAATACCCAAAAAATCAGACAAATACCATCCGTGGTCAGAAAATTACAAAAAAATATTCAGAAATTTTATTTTAATTCTCTCATTAATATGTTCACTTATTATTAGGGAAATCCAGCTTGGTTCATTGGGTTCCTTCACAAACCTAATCCCGAACCGGGCCTAAAAAATCCTTTTCGAGTCTTCTAATTTTCAATTCTCGGTTTTTATAAGCTATAACATGGGACTATAAAGTATTGAAATGCAATTGGGTCAATTTGCCCTCCAATTTGATCAATTTTAACCAAAAGGGCTTAATTGCATAAAAATCTTTCAATTTAGTCCCCGGTTTCACAATTTTTGAAATTAAATTTCACACGGGCACACCCATTAAAATTAAACACCTCTACCCAACAGTTTTCATCATGATGAATCCATTGGTGGGCTCAATTTTGGCTAATTCGATCGTTTAGGCCTTCGATTTGGCGAAATTGATTTTCGGATCCTAGGGACAATTTGGGGTTTTCACAGAATTTCAATAAATTGATTCACGAAAATACCCATATTTGATGGAAAACATGTCAAGGAATCCGATTTTGCCATCAATTTCATGAAAAGAGGTCATTTAGGGGGTCAATTTGGCGATTTGGCCGAACCGGGCCGGTCGGGTCCGACCCGACCCGACCCGACCCGGGTCTGCAAATGCATAGAATGTGCAGCAGACCCGCGTGCAGCAGAGCAGTGTGGGGGGGGCGATTTTTTTTTAACAAAAACAAGACAACCGAGCATGGGAAGCAAATGGGCAAGGCATATTCGGTTTTGGCAGAGGCGTGGGCGTGAAAAAAAGGGCCGGTCGGCCACGGGGGAGGGGGATGGTGCTCGGGTTTAAAGAAAACAGGGCCGAGAGAGTTGAACGGGGTACGGGGAATTTTTGGGAGAAAACCGACGGACAAACGGCAACCCAGGGTCTTCGGCAACGCTCCCCGACCATCACCGGAGCTTAGTGGCCGTCGGCGAGCTCCGAATAGGTTGGTATTTGCTCCCGAGCTTCATTTTTCTCAGTGCACGCCATGTGTTCGGCGAAATGCTTCAGTGAGCATTTTACTCCGGGGCTCTCGGCCGGACCTTTCCCGACCCCTTTCTGTGCGAGGCTCGCATTAAAAATCATCTAGATCCAACTCTAAGCTTGTGTTGACCTTTGTTTTGCATTAAACCGCGGCGAAAACACGGCTCGGAGCTTCGCCGGCAACGGTTCGGACCGGGAGCTCAACGGGGAACTTCCGGCGGTCTTCAAGCTCGAAATGAGCTCAGGTAAGCCTCTAGACCCTCATTGGGTGTTGTTTGATGGTTTAGAATCGAGTTTTGATAAGAAAAAAAAATTCGGAAAATACCTCGCCGGAGCCGGGTTCGGGGAGGCCCGGTTTACTTATTTTTCGGCGTGTTCACGGCCTTCTTTTTGTTGTATGTTGATGCTGAGTGTCTAATGAGTCGAATGCCGCAAGAACGGGCGAAAAATACCAAGTTTCGGGCCCGTTTCGCAATTTTCCGGCGACTTCGCCGGAATTTTTACTATTCCCGCCGGATTTTTTTACTGTTCATCATCTTCTCCGGCGACCCTCCGGCCGGTCAACGGTCAACGGCCGACGTGGCGTGCCACGTAGGCGCCACGTCAGCCGGGTGGGGTCCGGTCCGGTTATTTTCAAATAAAACAAACGGACGGCCACGATCGCGACACGTGTCGCGATCTTGGAATTTTGCAAAATAAAATAAATGATTTTCGGATAATTAATTCAAATCAATCCGACGGCCGAGAATGTGCCAAGTGGCTTTCTGTGGATCGTCCGATCTTGTCCAAGATCGGACGCACCTGGAGTAGCCACGTGGCACAACGTGAAGCGTTCGATCCGAAGGTTTTTCTAAAAAAAGAAAATAATTGATTTTTGATCCGATGGCTACGATTTGGCCACGTGGCTCACTGAGGGACGTCCGATCTAGTGGAAGATCGGACGCACAGGATGAGGCCACGTGGCGCGATGAGAACCGTCGGATCCGGGGAATTTTCGGATAATTAAATAAAATAGATAAAAAATAAAAAAAATTGTTAAAAAATAGGGAAAAATGTTTAAAAAAATAAAACGGTGTCGTTTTAGGCCGGTGTCGACCCCTAGGGTCGGGCCGGGCGCCCAAGAGGCGCGGGCCGGGTCTGACCCGGCCCAGAAAATATTTTTTAATATTAAAAAAATTCAGAAAATAATAAATAATAATAAAATAATCAAAAAATCAATAAAAAATGAAAAATCATAAAAAATTTCAAAAAAATTCGAAAAATTCAGAAAAATTCTAAAAAATTCCAGAAAATAGGAAATGGCTACATTCAACTAGCCACACCCCTTTCCGGGTCTTTCGACCCCCGGTCTTTCCAAAAATGACGGTTTTGCCCTTCCGGCAAACCGTCTTCCAAAAAATTCTAAAAAATCCAGGAAAATCCCAAAAAATAGGAAATGGCCACAAACAACTGGCCAAGACTCATTCCGGGTGTTTTGAACCCCGAACCTTCTGAAAATGACGATCTCGCCCTTCGGGCGAATCGTCTTCCAAAAATTGAAGAAAAAATCAAGAAATTCCAAAAAATTCTCAAAAATGGGAAATGGCCACAATCAACTGGCCATGGAATATTTTGGGTAATTCGATATCCAAACCTTTCAAAAAATGACAATTTTGCCCTTCGGGCTAATTGTCCTCGAATCTTCCCATTTTACCCCTAGTCCTAAATCGCATCTTCGCTAAGCCCTCGTGGCTATACTAGGAGGCCCATGATTGCAATTGATATGCATTGACATGATTTATTTATGCACTTGACTTGCGCTTTCATTATATTGACTGTGATTTGATAGGACTAGTCTTCCAATCTGCATGAAACCCTGACTCATACCTATCTCACCCGAAATCGCGCCTGCATGAACTCTTAGTTAAGAAAATCACTCGTGTTAGGTACCGAAAGGGCGTTGGTAATGACACCGACGTAACCAAGTCCCCGAACCCAAAATCTCTGGTTCCGCAGAACTGATCGATCTCTCCCAATCGGCCAGTAAGGTTTCCGGTCTACCCTCCAAGAAAGACCGGTGGCGACTCCAAAAGCATGCACAAGTTGTACATGCCACCACGACCACACTAAGGTCGAAAGCGATCGACTTTTATCGTCGAATCCCTCAAAAGACACTCCCGCTGCGATTTGGTATGGGCCTGGGAGGGCCCGCGCCGATCCAAAGCCCGCGATCGGTAATCCATTAGCCGCGTCCGATTTCGGACGGGTCGCGACAGCTGGCGACTCCGCTGGGGACTTTGTTCTAGAACACTTGGTTCTGGACCTCAAGTGGACTTAGGCCGTAATTAAAACGTTGAGTGATTTTTCTAACCTTGCAGGCGCTCTTGAAGGTGAGGTAAGTCCGCTCACGATAGGTGTTATATGTTTTTGCAGATTGGAGTGATAAGGGGTGTAGTCTGTGATTAACACTGTCTTATGCAGGATGGGCGTAGGAATGTATGTTATATGGATGATTTGAAGCGCTGATTGATATATAAATTGTTGCGCATGGTTCACTGCATATTTGAGGATCACGATACTTTGCACAAAGCGCCCAAACCCAGGCCGCGAAATCACCTTTTCAGGTAGCCATAGATCAGGGATCGATATGCAACGCTCTAGCGTGGATTGCGCTGGGGTTGACCATATTCGATCCCACTCACTATCCAAGTCGAGACTTTTATCCATTTGTTGTGGATTGCGCTCATGGACGAATTTATCGACTCGGATAGAGAGAGGCCTCTAGGTTCCTCACCTAAGCCATTTTGATTTCTAGAGTCAAGCCTCACTTGTCTCATGCGCATGTATATGGATGGTTGGTATACCTAAAACCAAAAATCATTGGGTACCTCTCTTGGTAAGGTCCTGCCATTTCTATTTGAATTCACTTGCAGCTCTTTTTTATATTGCACAACATGCTGCATTCATCAAATCCGAGGGTTGAGTTCAATTCCATTATAGAGTATGGATAGAGTAGAGATGATCTCTCCAAGTCGGTCCCACATCCCGGACGTATTCAAGTATGAGCGACGTGTCACCCGCCATCGGACTGTCGGGACATTCAACGGAGTTCACCCTTTTCAAGTTGTCCAAGGGATGGTCCGGTAACCATACCGGAAGTTGAAGGACAGGTGATAACAGCAAATTCGAGACACCTACCGGACATTATCAGAAGGGCATCTGATGAAAATGAAAACCCGAAATAGCCGAACCGAAGACACCAAGTGCCGTCCTCGGAAGACCCAACTTGGGGCATCTCTTTAGGTTCATAAGGGCCACGTTCCAATCGTCCCTTTCCTTTTATCAAGATCATCGAGTTTGTAAGGAGAACCCGTCTGTGGGTCTCCCATCTATCTTTTACACCTCGATCCCTAAGTCTTGTCTAAGTGTCTTGACATTGGAATGCGGCACTGGAATTTCTCTCAACCATTCGAATTGTTCGGTTCAATTGCATGTCTTACCCAGATGAAATTTTCGTTAGAACTCACACTTGGCATGTCTAACCCAAGTACGAGAATCTAACATTCATTTCATGGTACGCCGGACATGGAATTGAATCGGTTTATAGCATGCATCATTGGTAATCCTTGGTAATTAACTAAAGTCGTTCATGTTTCCTGAATTCAAGAGGAGACCTGATATCCAAATTACCTTCGGGAAATCATCCCAATTTGGATGTCCTATCTCCCACCGAATTTAGGACACATTGGAATTGCATTTTTATCTTCTTGGACATTCCACAGATTTTCTGGGAATTCGCCAAAAGTAATGACCACGGATTACACTCCTTTTAGTTTTATGTTTTCTCTTGAAAAACATCGATAAGAATTTTTCACACGAGGCTAAGGCTTGTGTAAAAGTTTTTATCCTCGTTAATCACAAGAAATCATAAAATTGAAAGGATTTATGCTTTACTCCCCTTCCTAACATAGTCCTGTCATTCGAAACAGATGTTTTCCGGAATCAAAAGCCAAGAACTTGTGTGAAGCTTCAGTCACAGGTTAAAATGGATCAGATTGGCCTGGAGAAGCGCTTGGCCGCACTGGAGAGTCAGATGACTCAGATATTGGCAATGATGAGGACATTCCTCCTCACTACACAAGAGGCGTCCCCGACGACCTTCAATCCTGATCTGACCACCCGACCAGGTTCAACCGGCGTGCCAGATGTTGATCGAGCCCTGGAAGTAGAAGACTTCTCCGAAGGCACACCCATGATGAGTAACCTGGAAGAACAGCATAAAGAAAAGTATGGTGCTATGGAGGAAAATGAGATGACTGGAGAGGATCTGTTCGTCACACACCTGATTCGGGAGAAAAACTATAGTCACCAGCAGGATGTTGGAGGTCGTGCGAACCCGATCCCCGCTGAAACCCTTCCATACAATGTCTCTTCTACATGCCCCAAAGGGAAGACGCTTGAGATTCCCCAATGGCCGGGATTTGCTAGGAGATATGGTGGTATCGGTTGCCCAAGAACTCATATCCAATACTATTTGGAGGCGATGATCGATTTCGATCGTGACGATTTGCTTCTTGTCCAAAATTTTCGGCATAGCCTGGTCGGTCCCGCGTTAGAATGGTTCACGAGGCTTGATGTCGAGGGCATCCGAGAATGGAGTGATTTGGCTAATCAGTTTCTCCAGCAATACGATTTCAACAGGAATGCCACCCCTACCAGAATGGATCTGATGCACATGAAGCAAAGGAGAAATGAAAGCTTTAGATCATTCACACAAAGGTGGAGAGTAAAAGCAGCCCAAGTCCAACCTCCGCTGGACGAAGATGAGTTAATAGAGCACTGTCTGAAAGCTCTTCCCTATGATTCCTTTAATCGATTGGGTACGGCTCATTACCAATCATTTTCACAACTTGTGCATGCCGGTGAAAGGATGGAATGGGCTAAGCGCGATAGCATGATCAGAAACAAAGAAAGCCGCGGAGAGCTTTCTCAAAGGAGTAAAGAACCGGTCAGGGAAACGACGACCGACTATCGAAGAATGACGTTCACGAGTCAAAATTCCGTACACGTGGCAAGACATCAGCCGCCTGATTTCATTCCTCACCAGAGACAACCAGCACCTAAGATAGAGAAATCTGGCCAGTCAAGCAAGAGAAGTCCCCCATTATTCACACCGCTCCCACTTCCTATGTCAGAACTGCTCCATCGGCTTTTGGAGGAAAGGTTGGTAGCCAAGAGGCCACCAAGGGTGAAACCGTCAAGATTCCAGGGGTTCGACCTGAATCAGACCTGTGCATACCATATGGGGGAGAAGGGACATAATGTCGACAATTGCCGAACTCTACAATATGATGTGCAGGCTCTCATCGACTGTGATATACTAGTGTTCGATAGGACAGGACTCAACGTCCGGCCTGGCCTTTTGTCGGATCGCAAAATCAGTGACGTATCCGAGGTTGGACCGGAAAGCGATCTAAGGCTTATCACCAACGTACCCGAATCACGTGAGGTACCGACTACATCTTCTCAAAATCCGGAGAAGCATACCACCTCGATGGGGCGGAAAGAGCCATGCTTAACCGAGATGGGTAGTATGGGCATCATCGGTAGGGTTGAAGACCCCGCTTTTACAACTTCCTTCGCAAAGTTGAAATTAACCTCTGAAGGATATGCGATAGAGGCTATGAGGGAAGAGTCATGGGAGAACATGCGGCAAAACCAACAAGCGGACAGGGTGTACGAAGACAACCCCATCAATGACCGCGCCGACCCGGCTGATCGGACAATTGATGATGGCAAACTACATGGATGAGGGAGTCACTTCCTCCTTTCCATCATCACTTTTTAGTCTATTTGCATTTTAGTCCATATATAGTCTCGAGTGCAGTCTCCTTAAAAAAAAAAAATCAAAAATCAAAAATCAAAAATCAAAAAATGGGGACATGGGGGAGCACCACAAATCGGTCAATGACGACAAAAAAAAAACAAAAAAACAAAAAAAAAACAAAAAAAAATGAAAAAAAAACAACAAGAAAAACAACAAAAAAAGAGAAAAATTCCTGAGACCTGATTTCCCACATGTCTCCTGGTTTTCAAAACCTTTCGGGGTAGCGAAGATATCCGATGATAAGAGGATTAGCCCCCGTTCCCCACCTTCTAATCAAATCTTTCAAAATGTGTTTCTAAGAAAAATTCGTCATGTATGGACTCTCTTTTCCATATTTGGGCTAACTGGCTTCATGGCATCTCAGGTGTGCCGCCCAAAGCATGGAACGCCCAAGAGAAACGGAGTGGTGCTTCAAGAAGATTGAAGCTGGTCGATAACTCGAGCCACCGGGATGGACATTTGAAGGCAGACAAATGAGTCGACTTCTCACAAAAAAGCATACCGGAGCAAAGGCCCATCGAGACGAAAAGGGGACGAGAAACTACAAATGGCATATATCCCCAAATTAAAAAAGAACTGCAAAAATAATGAAGGAGGTCAAAGCAGTCAACTGGGGCAAACCCCACTTAGCCAGGGCAAACGCCACCTGACCGGGGCAATCGGATCGAGGATAATGACGTGTCGTTCCTAATTGATTTTCAATCAGATATTGGCGTAATATTTCCTATCTCTTCCTCTCAGGTGAAAAACAGGTCGAGAAGAAAAATCCATCTGCGGATAGACAGGAGGGACATGTTTTACATGGCAGACATTTGCCGAAAATGCCCTCATCTGACTACATGCAAGATGATGGTGGAACGATGGATAAGATGGTTGAAGACCAACAAATAGAAACTTGCATTCCCTACAAGAGGAAGAGAAAGGTGCCTTCATCAGATGTCACCCCCATTGGGTTGGTAAAAACAAGATGGATCAAATCAGGTGATGATAAAAGTGAATGGGACCACCGAAGAATCTCCATCGTCTTGGATGCCCGAAGATGAAATAAAAGACTATTAAAGCGTAAGGCGAATGCGACAGGACACAATGAAGGAAACCATGGCCTGTGAAGTAACACTTCAAGATGTTAAAGTATTCAACCACATGTACACCCGTGCTTGCTGATGTCAAATAGCAAGAAGCTCGAGGGATGTCATGAAACGATGACAAGGCAGAAGGTGCATGAAGAAATCAAAACGCACTGATGAGACTAAGAAGTGTCGGAACATCAAATGCTGAAATCTTCGAAGGATTGTATGAGCATATCATCTGGTATCCCAAAAGAGAATACAGAGTAGATACCAGGCGTCAGAGAATTTGAAAGGTGCGGGATGCCAAAATCACCTGACACGGAGTGGATCGGCTCCGACTAAGTGGGAATGCATCGACACGGCATGATCAAACTACCCATAAATAAATCAGTCAGCCCCAGACAACGCATCCAGTTGCTGGGGGCAAATCACTCTCTACCCAGAAAGGGTACCGAATGTAGGATATGCCGAATTCACCATGGGGATACGTAGGGGAAGTCCCTGAAGCAGTTATCACCCATGAATCATGATGAAGTGGAATAATCAATCAAAGACAAAACACATCAAACCCTTCTAAATGAGAAGGAGAACAATACGGAGCCATCGATTCTGGTAAAAGGACGTATCGTTCCAAAAGGATTATTTTCTTGATATGAGAATAATGTTTCATTTCTTTTTCCTTTCAGGTTGGGAACAGAAGCAGAGGCCCCAAGAAGCAATGCCTTCAAATGACAAACAGGGAGTACCCCTTTTCATGGCATCTCAAACATGCACTTTGGCTAAATATTTTTAAGAGCATTCTAATAGCTCAATTTGTGAACAAAACCTTTGAGAAAACTTGAAGAAGTTTATCATCATTTAGAAATCTCTGTGAAAAGAGCGCTTGAAAAGAAAATTTCAAGTTTTCCAGATTGACATATCTGATAAAAATGCTTTCTCTGAATAGAGTGAAAAGCACGAACTCATGTTTCGTTGCTGGCACACCTAACATGCATCATGCATATCATGCACATATCATGCATACAGAGAACCCAAAGGGAGAAATGCCGGTTCCCGCAGGATAAATTTCAAGGGTAAATTGTATCGACTCCAACAGTCAATTATACATGCCCTTTACTCATGAGATTTCTTCTTTTCAATAGGGGAACATCGAACATCTCAAATGGCGGCTGTGATCGAGAGAATCACCAAACCGCCACATGACAAATCCCCAGATTGTCAGGCTGTCTAAGGACAAAAAAAATAATCGAAGAATCTGGCAATCGAGATAGATGACCAGAATCGACAAAAATTCACGAGAGCGGGCTCCCCCACCTGCTTCGAGGAGCCAAGCCGGGGGCAAATCCTCACGATCCCCCATGAAAGTGCATCGAACCAGGGTTATCAAACCCAGAGATGACGAACACCGAGACAAGCCTCACTGGGGCAAAATACTTGGAAAACACTGCTCCTTCAAATGTTGGAAGGACGAAGTTTCGAAGGGAGTACCTCCTTCCTGAAATTTCAAATGAAGCCAGATAAATCCCCACACCTGTCTCTTCATATGCAGGTGCATGAATGTCTTCAAATCGGATTGAAAATCGTCCAGGAGCATGGGAATGCCAAGGCATGCTGCCAAGATGAACACCGCCCAACTGGGGCAAAGCAGTTGTCGACGTGATTGAGGATCGTCTCACGAACAACACCCACAAATACAGACGAGATGAAGCAGCATCCATCACCCACATCAAATGAGAAGCGTCAATAATCGACGAAGGAAAGGAATACGTCAGTAAGGCGTCATCAGGAATCCCAAGAGGGAAGACATCCCCAAAGAGGATGGAGATTATAGCAAAACGCAGGAATGAATTTAGCTGGGGCATGCATCACCTAGCCATGATGAACCACGTCTAACCGGGGCAAGTGAATCATTTGTGCGCCGGACAAAGGAAAGACATTTCTTCTCTGGCAAAATCCATGGACGCAATGACAGAGTCGTCCTCATCGGAAGTAAACCCCAGGATACAAACCTGGGTGAACGGTAACTTTGTATCGTTCCAAATTGATCTCCCAAAGATCCCATGCTTAACATGAGTTTGTTCTCATTTGGCAGAAAATTGGTGGCACCAAAAAGCCACAAAAGAAAGGATCTCGCCCAACGTGGAAGCGAAAAGAAATATCCGTTGTAGGAGGCAAGCTGCCAGGAAATGGAACCCCGCAAAATGGCGTTAGAATACGTCCAAAAGCAGAAATTGATCTCATCCAGTGCAAATCCTAGAGAAGGATTTCGTGGCCAAACAGATGGGTAGATCATGGTCGCGAGCTAGATGGCCGACTTCAACAAGCCTTACATTTGCGTTCAAAAGGAGGGATTCGCCGTCAAGATGGACAGAAAATTGTTGGCGCCAAAAAGCCGCAAAAGAAAGGAATTCGCCGACAAGGAGGCGAATAGAATTATCAACTTTGGAAGCCATGACTCCAAGAAGTGATCTTTGATTGAACTTTGAAGATTGGCGTGGGAATGCATCCAAAAGCATGAATGAATCTCCTATAGTGTAAATCCTAGAGAAGGTTCCATTGCCAACCAGATGGAGAGATCATGGCCACAAGATAGAGGGCCAAATTCTGCAAGCCGCGCGTTTGTGTTCAAACGGAAACACAAAGCAAGAACAAGGCGGTATCGTTCCAATTTGTCTTGAATTTTGGAACGCAAACTGACACATAATTCCCGTCTTTGACAGGGGATCGCCATCAAGGCGAAACAGGTTTTCACATCCCATGTATTACCCATGGGAACACATGACCAAGGGTGAGATGTATCGTTCTAATTCTTTGAAAAATTCATGAACATACAATAACATGTTTCTTCCGCATTTTCAGGGATCTCCAGCCGCGAGGGACAGGTAAGTATCCCTCTCCCCAATCCATTGAAGATGTTAAACAAAAAAGAGAAAAAAGAGAAAAAGAAAAGTTTTCAGAATCTAATGTCTAGAAAAGACATAGAGTTCTAACTCCATTAACAATCATGTTTTGAAAACAGGAGGTTGTCTAAACATGATTAGAACATGCATGGTGCATCATAAAATCCTCTTTGATGGGTAAAATTTTTGGAGAAAATGAAAGAGATTTTTCCAATCAAAGGTTGTTCAAAACCTTCAAAAGGACGTTTTCTCAAAAGACGAGAGGCAAAGCCTAATCTAAACACGTCCTACACACACTTGAGAGAAGAGTGGAGCGAATCAGGTAGCAAAATCTGGACCTACGGAAGTAGGGATCATTCGCAGCAATTACATGGATCGGGACGACGGAGGCATTCGTTTCATATCCCCAAACACAACAGGTGACTATTGACAACCCCTTTGAACGGCGGTTTCCATTCTCAACCCTGTCAAGAAACACCCCACATCGGGGCAAGAACGAAAGTGAGTCCAGCAGCATCAGGAGAAAATGGTTAGAGATTTTCTTGCTCGGACTAACATTAATCTTTGTGTGTTGTTTATATGGTAATCCAAGTGCCATAGGATGACGAGAAGCATTCATTTCTCTATCCCACACACCATATCCTTTGCACAGCCAAGTTGAGCCTGCAAATTCATTTCAAGAACCCGTTGGTGGTCATTGCAAGTCCCAAGACGGATGCATCATCACTTCAGAAACGGAAGAGTTCAAGACTTAGGGTTTGCAAAGAAATCCCTAAGATAATGCTTAAAGTTGTTAGACCTTTGGTCACATGTCTAACACGATCTCCCGAAGTTGAGAAAAAGCGGGATTTCAAAAGAAAAAGGAAAAGGAAAAGATGAGGAAAAAGCCCCCAGCATCAAGAAAAAGCAAAGTGCCTGGTAAAAGCAAGGCCGATGCTTGGGTGAACAATTTGTATCAATCCCCCAGTGAAACCTGTTTGAAAAGGGGAGGGAAAAATCTAAAAGGAGTCAGATTCAAAAGACTACTCCTCAAACAGTGTCAAGCGCGGAGCAAAGACGCAAACAGAGTTGTCAGCCTCTTAATGCAGCCAGAGACGCTCTCATAGGAATTTGTGCACACCTCAAAAGTGGTCGTGCACCTCGAAAATTGAAGATGCAGAATGGAAAAGACAGGTGGCAAATTTGCAATGATCACCAATGTCAATCCCTTCACAAATTCTGGGCCAAAAACAAGCCTTTTCTCGGTCCCCAATCCCACCAAAGTTACAACCCTGAAACAGTCTTCTCTGATTAAGACACTTGGGTTAACATATAGCTTAGCTCGAAGAGGTACGAGCAAGACTATTTCTTTCTCATTTTGCAGGGTTCTTGACTTGTAAATCCGGAGCAGATGATGAAAGCTTTCGTTCAATGGCCTTGACTCAAAAAAAGAGTCCCCCTTGCAGACCAATATCCAAGCCCAACATTACGGTCCCGTGGAAGACCTCCCGACCGATCAAAATGTATGCGCTGCGAATGAGCCTAAAACCTAGGCACAGGTTAGTAGGGAACTGAGTGCGTCCCTTATAAAAAACCACTATCGCAAAACAGGTGAGAAGACCTCCTCGTCGAGAAATATTCCAATTGATGTTTTGAACAAACTCTTCCTGGAATTTTCAAATTATTTGATCCATATTTTCCGTGCAAGGGATTTGTGATCACATTTGCATGTTGCAAGAATGCTTTGGAAGACCTCCAGCATCAAAATGCACATTTCATGATTAAACTAAAGTCATACGGCTTCGGCAAGTGGCCAGCCATCGTCTTCCCAGAGATTACTAACATTTTCCTGGTGAAGAAAGATATTTCAGGCTCAAATTTCTGCAGGATACCTGGAGAACCCAGCTCCCAGAATGTCGCCTCAACAGACTCAATGGTAGAAACCGCCTGAAGGGTCAACCAATGGTAGACACCGCCTGAAGGGTCAACTGATGGTAGAAACCGTCTGAAGGGTCAACTGAAGGTAGAAACCGCCTGAAGGGTCAACTGAAGGTAGAAACCGCCTGAAGGGTCAATCAATGGTAGAAACCGCCTGAAGGGTTAATCAATGGTAGAAACCGCCTGAAGGGTCAAATGAAGGTAGAAACCGCCTTAAGGGTCAAATGATGGTAGAAACCGCCTGAAGGGTCAAATGAAGGTAGAAACCGCCTGAAGGGTCAATCAATGGTAGAAACCGCCTGAAGGGTCAAATGAAGGTAGAAACCGCCTTAAGGGTCAAATGATGGTAGAAACCGCCTGAAGGGTCAAATGAAGGTAGAAACCGCCTTAAGGGTCAAATGAAGGTAGAAACCGCCTGAAGGGTCAACCAAAGGTAGAAACCGCCTGAAGGGTCAACTCAATGGTAGAAACCACGCCATGGGTATCTTTTTCAAAAAAGGGAAGGAAGAACTCATCTTTCAAAAGAATCAAACAATCCCAACGGACGTGGAAAACCTCCGTCTTGGGAATCTTTTTCAAAAATAAACAATCCCGTCGGACGTGGAAAACCTCCGGCTCGGGACACCTTTTCAAAAGATCAAACTGTCTCGCCGGACGTAGAAAACCTCCGACTCGAGACTCCTTTTCAAAAACAAACAATCCCATTGGACGTGAAAAACCTCCAATTCGGGAACCCATTTCAAAAATCAGGAAATCCCACCGGACGTAGAAAACCTCCGACTTGGGAACCATTTGAAGAACCGAGCCATCCCATCGGACGTAGAAAACCTCCGTGTTGGGAACACCATTTGAAGAAACAAACCATCCCAACGGACGTGGAAAACCTCCGACTTGGGCACCATTTGAAGAACCGAGCCATCCCATCGGACGTAGAAAACCTCCGTGTTGGGAACACCATTTGAAGAAACAAACCATCCCAACGGACGTGGAAAACCTCCGACTTGGGACCCCTTTTCAAGAAAACCAAACCATCCCACCGGACGTGGAAAACCTCCGACTTGGGACCCCTTTTTAAGAGAACCAAACAATCCCAGCGGACGTGGAAAACCTCCGACTTGGGATCCCTTTTCAAAAATAAACAATCCCATTGGACGTGGAAAACCTCCAATTCGGGAACCCATTTCAAAAATCAGGAAATCCCACCGGACGTGGAAAACCTCCGTCTTGGGAATCTTTTTAAAAAATAGGCAATCCCATTGGACGTGGAAAACCTCCGACTTGGGACCCCTTTTCAAAAACAAACAATCCCATTGGACGTGGAAAACCTCCAATTCGGGAACCCTTTCAAAAATCAGGAAATCCTATTGGACTTGGAGAACCCTTGTCCTGGGAACCTTTTCAAAAGATCAAACTGTCTCGCCGGACGTAGAAAACCTCCGACTGAGAAATCTCCTCTGGCCCCGCTAGTCAGCGTCATGGGATCCTCTAAAGCAAATATGTGCCTAGAAGTCGACCCAAGACTGAAGCCCAAAAGGCTCGCTTGACGCTTCGAAAGCGCGATGACCAGATAAATCTATCTGTAAGTGTTCACAGGTTGGTAACCGCGAATCTGTCATCTTCCGGACCGGATCGCCAATTTTCAGCTTCAGAAGATTTCTTTCCCCAAAGTCCCACTACACAGGGATTCACGACAGAGGTGTCTCAAAGCACAGTTCAAGATCGGAGCCCATAACGCTCGCGACTTGCCGCCTAGAAATACGGTGACCGCCTTTTCCACGAAGCACGCGCCGGATAGCCACGCCTCGAAGCTCTCACCCTTCGGAATGGATTGCAGCCGGTAGCCGCGGGAAAGACATTTATTCCACCCAAAATCCCACAATACAGGGATTCACGACAGAGGTGTCTCAAAGCACAGTTCAAGATCAGAGCCCAAAACGCTCGCGACTTGCCGCCTAGAGATACGGTGACCGCCTTTTTCACGAAGCACGCGCCGGATAGCCACGCCTCGAAGCTCTCACCATTCGGAATGGATTGCAACCGGTAGCCGTGGAAAAGAATTTCAAGACCCCAAAGTGGCAAATCAGGAGCCATGAAGGGAGTAATAAAAGCCCAGCATGGCGAACTAGACGCCACGAAGGGTAAAAAAAAAAAAAAAAAAAAAAAAAAAAACCTCCTCAGACTCCGCGTGCGCAGCATTCAACAGGCAGGTAAACGTCAGGTAAGCCTCTCTCGCTTCGGCCCATGTTCTAATTGTCATAGTAAATCGGGGATTAATTTGGGCATTCATCAAAAGACTTAAGGGTCCGATGTCATAGCATTTCTTTTCCCCAATTGAGTCGATTAATATTCAGGTGTCATTTTGTCTTTGAAAGCAACCTCTGACGAGCTCACTCTCAAAGAGGGGCAGCTGTTGACACCTGATTTTTGACCATCCGTTATTATAGTTTTTTTATTTCTAAAATTAATTAAAAATAGCAAAAAAGGTCAAAAAATTGCAAAATCAACTTTGGAAGCCTTAGCCTAGCCTTAGGAACCGATTTTGAACAAAAAATATTTTTTGAATTTTTTAATATTTTTCGGAATTTATTTAATCATAAAAATACCCAAAAAATCAGAAAAATATCATCCGTGGTCAGAAAATTACAAAAAAATATTCAGAAATTTTATTTTAATTCTCTCATTAATATGTTCACTTTTTATTAGGGAAATCCAGCTTGGTTCATTGGGTTCCTTCACAAACCTAATCCCGAACCGGGCCTAAAAAATCCTTTTCGAGTCTTCTAATTTTCAATTCTCGGTTTTTATAAGCTATAACATGGGACTCTAAAGTATTGAAATGCAATTGGGTCAATTTGCCCTCCAATTTGATCAATTTTAACCAAAAGGGCTTAATTGCATAAAAATCTTTCAATTTAGTCCCCGGTTTCACAATTTTTGAAATTAAATTTCACACGGGCACACCCATTAAAATTAAACACCTCTACCCAACAGTTTTCATCATGATGAATCCATTGGTGGGCTCAATTTTGGCTAATTCGATCGTTTAGGCCTTCGATTTGGCGAAATTGATTTTCGGATCCTAGGGACAATTTGGGGTTTTCACAGAATTTCAATAAATTGATTCACGAAAATACCCATATTTGATGGAAAACATGTCAAGGAATCCGATTTTGCCATCAATTTCATGAAAAGAGGTCATTTAGGGGGTCAATTTGGCGATTTGGCCGAACCGGGCCGGTCGGGTCCGACCCGACCCGACCCGACCCGGGTCTGCAAATGCATAGAATGTGCAGCAGACCCGCGTGCAGCAGAGCAGTGTGGGGGGGCGATTTTTTTTTAACAAAAACAAGACAACCGAGCATGGGAAGCAAATGGGCAAGGCATATTCGGTTTTGGCAGAGGCGTGGGCGTGAAAAAAAGGGCCGGTCGGCCACGGGGGAGGGGGATGGTGCTCGGGTTTAAAGAAAACAGGGCCGAGAGAGTTGAACGGGGTACGGGGAATTTTTGGGAGAAAACCGACGGACAAACGGCAACCCAGGGTCTTCGGCAACGCTCCCCGACCATCACCGGAGCTTAGTGGCCGTCGGCGAGCTCCGAATAGGTTGGTATTTGCTCCCGAGCTTCATTTTTCTCAGTGCACGCCATGTGTTCGGCGAAATGCTTCAGTGAGCATTTTACTCCGGGGCTCTCGGCCGGACCTTTCCCGACCCCTTTCTGTGCGAGGCTCGCATTAAAAATCATCTAGATCCAACTCTAAGCTTGTGTTGACCTTTGTTTTGCATTAAACCGCGGCGAAAACACGGCTCGGAGCTTCGCCGGCAACGGTTCGGACCGGGAGCTCAACGGGGAACTTCCGGCGGTCTTCAAGCTCGAAATGAGCTCAGGTAAGCCTCTAGACCCTCATTGGGTGTTGTTTGATGGTTTAGAATCGAGTTTTGATAAGAAAAAAAATTCGGAAAATACCTCGCCGGAGCCGGGTTCGGGGAGGCCCGGTTTACTTATTTTTCGGCGTGTTCACGGCCTTCTTTTTGTTGTATGTTGATGCTGAGTGTCTAATGAGTCGAATGCCGCAAGAACGGGCGAAAAATACCAAGTTTCGGGCCCGTTTCGCAATTTTCCGGCGACTTCGCCGGAATTTTTACTATTCCCGCCGGATTTTTTACTGTTCATCGTCTTCTCCGGCGACCCTCCGGCCGGTCAACGGTCAACGGCCGACGTGGCGTGCCACGTAGGCGCCACGTCAGCCGGGTGGGGTCCGGTCCGGTTATTTTCAAATAAAACAAACGGACGGCCACGATCGCGACACGTGTCGCGATCTTGGAATTTTGCAAAATAAAATAAATGATTTTCGGATAATTAATTCAAATCAATCCGACGGCCGAGAATGTGCCAAGTGGCTTTCTGTGGATCGTCCGATCTTGTCCAAGATCGGACGCACCTGGAGTAGCCACGTGGCACAACGTGAAGCGTTCGATCCGAAGGTTTTTCTAAAAAAAGAAAATAATTGATTTTTGATCCGATGGCTACGATTTGGCCACGTGGCTCACTGAGGGACGTCCGATCTAGTGGAAGATCGGACGCACAGGATGAGGCCACGTGGCGCGATGAGAACCGTCGGATCCGGGGAATTTTCGGATAATTAAATAAAATAGATAAAAAATAAAAAAAATTGTTAAAAAATAGGGAAAAATGTTTAAAAAAATAAAACGGTGTCGTTTTAGGCCGGTGTCGACCCCTAGGGTCGGGCCGGGCGCCCGAGAGGCGCGGGCCGGGTCTGACCCGGCCCGGAAAATATTTTTTAATATTAAAAAAATTCAGAAAATAATAAATAATAATAAAATAATCAAAAAATCAATAAAACATGAAAAATCATAAAAAATTTCAAAAAAATTCGAAAAATTCAGAAAAATTCTAAAAAATTCCAGAAAATAGGAAATGGCTACATTCAACTAGCCACACCCCTTTCCGGGTCTTTCGACCCCCGGTCTTTCCAAAAATGACGGTTTTGCCCTTCCGGCAAACCGTCTTCCAAAAAATTCTAAAAAATCCAGGAAAATCCCAAAAAATAGGAAATGGCCACAAACAACTGGCCAAGACTCATTCCGGGTGTTTTGAACCCCGAACCTTCTGAAAATGACGATCTCGCCCTTCGGGCGAATCGTCTTCCAAAAATTGAAGAAAAAATCAAGAAATTCCAAAAAATTCTCAAAAATGGGAAATGGCCACAATCAACTGGCCATGGAATATTTTGGGTAATTCGATATCCAAACCTTTCAAAAAATGACAATTTTGCCCTTCGGGCTAATTGTCCTCGAATCTTCCCATTTTACCCCTAGTCCTAAATCGCATCTTCGCTAAGCCCTCGTGGCTATACTAGGAGGCCCATGATTGCAATTGATATGCATTGACATGATTTATTTATGCACTTGACTTGCGCTTTCATTATATTGACTGTGATTTGATAGGACTAGTCTTCCAATCTGCATGAAACCCTGACTCATACCTATCTCACCCGAAATCGCGCCTGCATGAACTCTTAGTTAAGAAAATCACTCGCGTTAGGTACCGAAAGGGCGTTGGTAATGACACCGACGTAACCAAGTCCCCGAACCCAAAATCTCTGGTTCCGCAGAACTGATCGATCTCTCCCAATCGGCCAGTAAGGTTTCCGGTCTACCCTCCAAGAAAGACCGGTGGCGACTCCAAAAGCATGCACAAGTTGCACATGCCACCACGACCACACTAAGGTCGAAAGCGATCGACTTTTATCGTCGAATCCCTCAAAAGACACTCCCGCCGCGATTTGGTATGGGCCTGGGAGGGCCCGCGCCGATCCAAAGCCCGCGATCGGTAATCCATTAGCCGCGTCCGATTTCGAACGGGTCGCGACAATGATGGAATACAGGTTGATGAAGAATAGGTGAAAGCGATCCAAGAATGGCCGACACCTAAGACTGTAGGAGAGGTGCGCAGCTTTCATGGTTTAGCCAGTTTCTATCGCAGATTTGTAAAGGATTTCAGCACCATCGCCGCACCTTTAACCGAGGTCATCAAGAAGCACGTGGGTTTCACGTGGGGAGAAGAGCAAGAGAGAGCATTCAATCTATTGAAGGATAAGTTAACTAATGCTCCTTTGTTATCTTTACCAAATTTCAGTGCTACTTTTGAAATAGAATGCGATGCTTCTAGCACAGGAATTGGAGCTGTGTTGATGCAAGGAGGACATCCCATAGCTTATTTCAGCGAGAAGTTAAGCGGGGCAACATTGAATTATCCAACTTACGATAATGAGATGTACGCTTTGGTGCGAGCTTTGGAGATTTGGCAACATTACTTGTGGCCAAAGGAATTTGTGATCCACACCGACCACGAGATATTAAAGTACTTGAAGGGACAGCAAAAGTTGAACAAAAGACATGCTAAATGAATGGAGTTCATCGAGACTTTTCCATATGTAATCAAATACAAGAAAGGTAAGGAAAATGTGGTAGCCGATGCACTTTCTCGAAGGTACGCAATTCTAACTACTTTAGGAGCAAAGTGCCTAGGTTTTGAGCATATCAAAGAGATATATACTGATGATGATGACTTTGGAAGAGTGTTTGAAGCTTGTGAGCATGCTGCGTTTGAAAAATTCTATAGGCATGATGGCTATCTCTTTCGTGAAAACAAGTTATGTTTGCCTAGATGCTCTTTGCGAGAGTTGTTGGTGCGAGAGGCGCATAGTGGTGGTTTAATGGGGCATTTTGGAATCAATAAAACTTATGAAGTGCTGCATGAACATTTTTATTGGCCACATATGAAACGAGATGTCACACGTGTTTGTGAAAGGTGCATTGCATGTAAACAGGCTAAGTCTACAACTAAATCACATGGCTTGTATACGCCTTTGCCTATCCCGACGCATCCTTGGGTTGATATTTCTATGGATTTTATGTTAGGATTGCCTAGGTCTAAGCATGGTAAGGATTCTATTTATGTGGTTGTAGATCGGTTTTCAAAAATGGCTCATTTTATACCATGTCATAAATCCGATGATGCATCACATGTTGCTGACTTGTTCTTTTGTGAGGTTGTGCGTTTGCATGGCATGCCTAGGTCCATTGTTTCTGATCGAGATACTAAATTTTTTAGCTACTTTTGGAAGATATTGTGGAAGAAATTAGGTACACAACTTTTATTCTCTACTACTTGTCATCCACAAATTGATGGTCAAACTGAAGTAGTTAAGAGGACTTTAGGGACATTGTTACGTGCTATCATTAAGAAGAACATTAAGTCTTGGGAAGATTGTTTACCGCATGTTGAGTTTGCATATAATCGGAGCGTGCATTCTGCTACTAAATTCACACCGTTTGAGGTTGTCTATGGTTTTAATCCATTAACTCCGTTAGATTTAACTCCTTTGCCTATTGAAGAGCGTGTGGATTTAGATGGTGCTAAGAAGGCCGAGTTTGTGAAGACATTGCATGAAAAGACACGGCTGAATATTGAACACAAGACATAACAATATGCAAAGCAAGCCAACAAAGGGCGTAAGAAAGTAGTGTTTGAACCCGGCGATTGGGCTTGAGTTCATATGCGCACGGAACGTTTTCCCGAGCAAAGACGTTCTAAGTTATTACCGCGCGGGGATGGACCATTCGTGGTGTTGGAGAGGGTCAATAACAATGCCTACAAGCTTGATCTTTCAGGTGAGTATGGCATTAGTGCTACTTTTAATGTTACTGACTTGACTCTTTTTGATGCAGGTGATGATTTGAGGGCAAATCCTTTGCACGGCGGAGGGAATGATGTGGACATCGAACCATATCGAGGAGGAGGTGCTAGGGACTCGTTGTTCTATCCGCTTGGTTCAATTACTCGAGCGAGAGTGAGGGAATTCAAGCAAGCTATCGGCATTATGGTTCAAGATCTTTGAAATGGAGGTGATCTTGATTCGAGAATTGAAGATTCTGAAACTCCTTGGCGCAACATGATTACATTTAGCCTCGCGAATTCTGAACGGATTTTGGGCTAACGAGCTCCAAATGAGCTCAAATTTGGTCAGCTGAAAGAAACGGCATCCTGATCAATACTCATGGCCAAAGAGGCCATGAACTGCAATGAATTTCAACCATTCGGCATCATTTAGATGGACTTTTAGGCCTTTTTCTATTTTTAGGCGAATTTTTATTAATTAAGGGTATTTTTGTAATTTTTACCTTTTAGGGTTAGCACCATATATAAGGGTGCTTATGAGTTTCTGAAAACATAACATTAATTCAGAATTTTATACAGAGAGGTTTTCTCTTCTTCAAGTTCTTTTGAAGGCAAAATCTTATCAAGGCTTCCTTGTGGCGATCGATCGACTTATCGAGCAAGATCGAGAATTTTCTTGTGCGTGGCGTCTATAGCGTGGATTGGTTGACACATGTTCGTCAACAGGTCAAGCTCATACCGAGGTTACCAATCACAAGTTCAATTGGGGGTTAAGGTTAGCAATTCGCAACCCTTGGATCTTCGTAGAACGATCGGTTTCCGCAGCGATTCACATCACGATTGCAAGCGATGGGGTCAACGTCAGCAAGGTGGTCCAACCATCCAAGGTTATGGGGTCAATGGCCGTCGGAGTGGCCTAAAGGCACTGATTTATCAACCGCGTCGAGGCATAGTGTTATGCAAAGATGTCGACAGCCGTAGAATTTACTTGAATATCTTTTTTTAGATATTTGGCTATTCAACTCTCATGTCCACCAATATGATTTTGTGATAATAGTGGTGTACTTTGTATGTCGATTGACCCAATATTTCATGCAAGAACTAAATATATCGAATTGCATTGTCATTATGTGCGAGAAAAAGTTGCTCTTGAAACATTGGTGACTAAGTATGTTCCCTTTGTGCATCAAATTATAGATCTTTTAACGAGTTCCCAATTTGAGGGGGAGTAAAAGCATCTATCAAAAAGTGGATAAGAATGCGGAGATATCAATCAAAATTACAAGTGCTGATTCTTGGAGATACTAAAATCAAGGGATTGATGACTTTTGTGATATGATGATATATCTTCATCATTAGTATCCTTTTATTATATACTTTCGTACGAAGTGTAATAGCTTGTGATATCTCTACGTATTGAAAATTATCTCATCAGATCAAGAATCAAACACCTTTGTTCTTTTATGGCCTCCAATGAGATTTTTTTTTTTTTTGGGTGTCTAACAATTAAGAAGGTTTGGATGTGGATGATTTAGGACCTTTCGTAAAAACTAAGCATTTGGAACGTGTACTCTAATCCTCCACGTTAGCGATTGACGTTCGAAGAAGAGTACAAGGAAGGGCTAACAGTAAAACACTTAAAAAATTTATGACAACTAGAATAACAAAATCTGTGCGTGTGCCTATCTTTATAATTCGTAGCAACTCCATAGTCTATATCCTAGCACAAAGTGCATAATTCTCTAATTAAAAGTGGAATAGAACCCCCCTCCAAATCGTACCAAAACGAAGGAAAGAAAGAATTTCGAAGAAACTAAGGTATTTTCTGATCCATCCCAATCTTCCCTTTGGGACCTAGGAAGTCAGGGGTCCTCGCTCACCCCGCACTGGGGCTCTATCCACAAGGGTGTGGGATTGGGACAAACCAGCGTGCCGCCGTCGAAGAGCGGTTCGATTCGGCCGTCGGCCAGGTGATAGATGCCCATGTCTCTACCTCTGGTATGCTTGTACGTGCGATCGTCCGTGAAGTAAATACAGTTGGGCTCGATGCCGCTGTGTTGATCGGTAACCTCCATGGAGAAAGACGAGTTGAGACCCAGGAACAGAGACGTATTGCCCAAGCTGTCGACCTTGGTCCAAGTGCTCGCGTCCAAGTCGAGCAAGAAGGCTTGGAAACCGGAGGTCTCGAGCCCATCTTCCCATTCTTGGGAGACCACCAAGAGCGATCCCGACCACTCCACGAGATAATGCTTTTTGAAGCGCTTGAAATCGACCAGCCCGCGCGGCCTCCGCGCCACGACTCGGCCGTCTGTGGCGTGATTCGGTCCATCTTGCCTCACTTCGAACGCCCTAATCGTTCCAACCGCGTCCACCGCTAGAAATCTGCATTTGTGGTAAATTAGGTCCATGTATATCCTGTAGGGACTTACCATGGTCCACGCTTTGTCCCGGTAGTTACATAACCCCAACCGCCGGTCGGAATCGCAGAGAACCATGATCTCTGGCTGCACGGATGAAGAGGGGCACGTCGAAAGCGCGAACTTACGGATTTCACGGTCAGTGATGGGGAGGCCCCACGGCTTCGAGGCCAAACCTTCAGTGCGGGCGCATCCGCAAGGCAGAGGATTGAACATCTGGACTTCCCCATGGCTTCCGATCGTCATAATCCAACCCCGCGAAGACGAGCACCACTTGCCCCGCACTTGCAGCAAAGGGAAATTGTAGAAGCTCCGCCGCCGCGGGCTGAAGAAGCCGCATAATTCGGGACGCGTCTGGTCCATGATCAGCAGCCACAGGTCGCTGATCCTTAGTTCGAAACTTCCTCGGAGCTGGACGACGACATCGCGCCAGTAAGAACACGTTTGGCTGAAATTGATTAGGTCGTCGATGGGTAATCTATATGCAATGAACTCGAGCGCAAGTGACGGGAGACCCGAAAGATCGACCGGCGTGGTGTTTTTTGCGTTTTTCGGTTGGTATCCCGCCATGGTATAGAGGCAGGATTTCTCCGATCTGTCTGGTTGATAACGATAGGATCCCAAGCAGCGTGTGTGTATATATATATAGTGTTGGTTGGTAGACACTAGGCAACGTACAGGTAGGAAACTATAACTGGAAACAATATCTGAATCGAATTACTAGCTGTATTTGTTGCAGATTTTTTTTTAAAAAAAATTACTAGAACAGCCTTTGTGTCGGTGGTTATTTGAGAAAGTCATAAAATTCTTATGCGTGTGATTTCAGTGGATATGAACTTTTTATGCTGTTAGAATCTTCAATGCATGATCCGAGTGCACCAAATATTTTCTCGTTGGCACAGCTTAAAGCGCAAGTATCGAGAAAAGAAATCCTAAGATAGAATATTTAAGACAGATTTACACGTCTAGTATTTTGAACAGTATGAAAATATCACTATAAGTGAGCACATAAATTGTTCGTATTCGATTTTCAAACAAGAATTTGCTATTTTAGATAACGTAAATAGATTTCAATGTGGTGTTATTCAACAAGTCGCATGTTATGACTGTCGCGACCCGTCCGAAATCGGACGCGGCTAATGGATTACCGATCGCGGGCTTTGGATCGGCGCGGGCCCTCCCAGGCCCATACCAAATCGCGGCGGGAGTTTTCTTTTGAGGGATTCGACGATAAGAGTCGATCGCTTTCGACCTTCAGTGTGGTCGTGGTGGCATGTGCAACGTGTGCATGCATTTGGAGTCGCCACCGGTCTTTCTTGGAGGGTAGACCGGAAACCTTACTGACCGATTGGGAGAGATCGATCAGTTCTACGAAACCAGAGATTTTGGGTTCGGGGACTTGGTTACGTTGGTGTCATTACCAACGCCATTTCGGTACCTAACGTGAGTGATTTTCCTAGCTAAGAGTTCATGCGGACGCAATTTTGGGTGAGATAGGTATGGTTCGGGTTTCATGCAGATTGGAATACTAGTCCTATCAATCACAATCAATATAATGAAAGCGCAAGTCAAGTGCATAAATAAATCATGTCAATGCACATCAATTTCAATCATTGGCCTCCTAGCATAGCC
The DNA here is from genome assembly GCA_021437785.1 of Rhodomyrtus psidioides. Taxonomy (NCBI): domain Eukaryota; kingdom Viridiplantae; phylum Streptophyta; class Magnoliopsida; order Myrtales; family Myrtaceae; genus Rhodomyrtus; species Rhodomyrtus psidioides. The sequence continues at coordinate 446,501 of JAILYB010000134.1, read as the reverse complement.
ATAAGGGCTTAGAAAAGATGTGATTTAGGACTAGGGGTAAAATGGGAAGATTTGGGGACAATTAGCCCGAAGGGAAAAATCGTCATTTTTTGGAAGGTTTGGATACCTAATTACCCAAAATATTCCATGGCCAGTTGTTCGTAGCCATTTCCCATTTTTGAGAATTTTTTGGAATTTCTTGATTTTTTTCTTCAATTTTTGGAAGACGATTCGCCCAAAGGGCGAAATCGTCATTTTCAAGAAGGTTCGGGGTTCAAAACACCCGGGATGAGCCTTGGCCAGTTGTTTGTGGCCATTTCCTATTTTTTGGGATTTTCCTGGATTTTTTTAGAATTTGTTTGGAGGACGATTTACCGGAAGGGCAAAACCGTCATTTCTGAAAAGATCGGGGGTCGAAAGACCCGAAACAGGTCGTGGCCAGTTGAATGTGGCCATTTCCTATTTTTTGGAATTTTTTAGAATTTTTCTGAATTTGCCGAATTTTTTGAATTTTTTTATGATTTTTTTATTTTTTATTGATTTTTTGATTATTATTTCTGATTTTTTTTTATAATTTAAAAATATTTTCCGGGCCGGGTCAAACCCGGCCCGCGCCTCTCGGGCGCCCGGCCCGACCCTAGGGGTCGGCACCGGTCTAAAACGACATCGTTTTATTTTTTAAACATTTTTCCCTATTTTTCAACAATTTTTTGAATTTTTTTATCTATTTTATCTAATTATCCGAAATTCCCCAGATCGGACGGTCCAGAGAGCGCCACGTGTCATTCTCTCGTGCGTCCGATCTTCCACTAGATCGGACGCTTCAGAGAGAGCCACGTGGCTCGATCGTGACCGTCGGATCAAAATCAATTTATTTTCTTTTTTAGAGAACCCCTCCGAACGGACGCCCCAGATTGTGCCACGTGGCCACTCTTGGTGCGTCCGATCTCGGACAAGATCAGACGTCCCTCGGAGAGCCACTTGGTCCAATCTGAGCCATCCGATTTGGATATTTTTTATATTATTCGAAAATCATTTATTAAATCCGAAAATCATTTTTTTTTATTTTCCAAAATTACAGGATCGCGACACGTGTCGCGATCCGGGCCGTTCATTTCGTTTGTTTGAAAAAGACTCGGACCGGCCCCACCCGGCTGACGTGGTGCCTACGTGGCAAGCCACGTTAGCCGTTGACTGATTGACCCGTCCAGGCCCCCGGAGAAGACGACCGGCGACTCGCCGGAACAATGATTATTCCGGCGAAGTCGCCGGAAAACGTCCAAACCGGACCAAAACTCAACATTTTTTGGCCATTTTTGCGCCATTTGACTCCCCTCATCTCCCACATTAACACACAGTTAAATCATGACACGAAACAACGTCGGAAACACCCCGATGGCGCGACGGCCGAGCCGGCTCCGGCGAAACATTTGCAGAAAATTTTTAGCTTTAAACTCGATTCTGATCAATGAGGGAGCATCCATGAAGGGTCGGGAAACTTACCTGAGGTCGTCCAATCCTCGGCGACCGCTCGAAGTTCCCGGTCGAGCTCCCCGTTTGGGCCGCGGCCGGCGAAGCCCCGGCTTACGTCGTCGGCGTGTTTTCAATGCGAAATAAACACATACAAAGGCTTAGAGGCGATTCTAATGCAAGCTTGTGGCTAAACACGCGCAAATGGAGCTCCGGGATGGCTCGGCCGAGAGCCAAAAATCACAGAGCCCATTCGGGCGTTTCGTCGAACACTTGATATGCGCTACGAAAATATAGGTCGGAGAGGAAAACCGACCTGTCTGAAGGTCGCCGGCGGCTATGGAAGCCTCGATGATGATCTGGGGGTGAGCTGGAGGTTCGGGGTCGTCGCCTCTTTCCCGGAGTTCGCCCAAAAAAATCCCTCTCTCCCCATGGCCGAGCTTCGCTTAAAACCGAGCTCCCTCGCCGGTTTTCGTGGCCGACCGGCGCGCCTCGACGCGTCCGCCACCTCTGCCCGATGTTGCCATGTCCCCCCACGCCTGTCGCCTTTTTTTTCTTCAATAATCGCGCGCCCACGCCGCCCCCATCTTCCTCTGTTTTCTGCCCACGTTCTGCACATTCTGTGCATGCTGTCCACTAGACCCGGGTCGGGCCGGGTCGGGTCGGGTCGGACCCGACCGGCCCGGTTCGGCCAAATCGCGAAAATCGCCAAATTGACCCCCCAAATGACCTCTTTTCATGAAATTGATGGCAAAATCGGATTCCTTGACATGTTTTCCATCAAATATAGGTATTTTCGTGAATCAATTTATTGAAATTCTGTGAAAACCCCAAATTGTCCCTAGGATCCGAAATTTAATTTTGCCAAATCGAAGGCCTAACCGATCGAATTAGCCAAAATTGAGCCCACCAATGGATTCAGCATGATGAAAACTGTTGGGTAGAGGTGTTTAATTTTAATGGGTGTGCCCGTGTGAAATTTAATTTCACAAATTGTAAAACCGGGGACTAAATTGAAAGATTTTTATGCAATTAAGCCCTTTTGGTTAAAATTGATCAAATTGGAGGGCAAATTGACCCAATTGCATTTCAGTACTTTATAGTCCAATGTCATAGCTTATAAAAACCGAGAATTGAAAATTAAAAGACTCGAAAAGGATTTTTTAGGCCCGGTTCGGGATTAGGTTTGTGAAGGAACCCCATGAACCGAGATAAATTTCCATTATAAAAAGTGAAAATATTAAAGAGGAAATTAAAATAAAATTTATTAATATTTTTGTGTAATTTTCTGACCACGGATGGTATTTTTTCTGATTTTTTGGGTATTTTAATAATTAAATAAATTCCAAAAAATATTAAAAAATTCAAAAAATATTTTTTGTTCAAAATTGGTTCTTAAGGCTAGGCTAAGGCTTCCAAAGTTGATTTTGCAATTTGTTGACCTTTTTTGCTATTTTTAATTAATTTTAGAAATAAAAACTAAAATAAAAGATAGTCAAAAATCAGGTGTCAACAGCTGCCCCTCTTTGAGAGTGAGCTCGTCAGAGGTTGCTTTCAAAGACAAAATGACACCTAAATCTTAACCGACTCGACTTGGGAAAAGAAATGCTATGACATCGAACCTTTAAGTCCTTAATGAATGCTCAAATTAATCACCGGTTTACTCTTGCAATTCGAACGGGGGCCTGAGGGAGAGCGGCTTACCTGAAGTCTGCCCATTGGGTCCTGCGCATGCGGAGTCTGAGGTTTTATCACTGCGCTCTCAGGATGCCGGAAAAAGGAGGGGCTTGTTCCCTTTTTTTCTTCTTCTTTTCTTTTTTTTTTGTTTTGTTTTGTTTTGTTTTTTGTTTGTTTTTTTTTTCTTGTTTTTTTTTTTATAAATATAGGCCCTCGTAGCTTCTGACACACTATCCCAGGCTTTATTCCTCGAAAACCTTTCCCGGCTACTGACAGGAAACACTCACAGAAAGATTTATCGAGCACCCCAAGCTTTGGGGATCCCATGACGCTGACTAGCGGTGTCAGAGGGGATATTTTTGGCTTGAAAGGGGATCCCATGGCGCTGACTAGCGGGGCCAGAGGGGATTTCTCAGTCGGAGGTTTGCTACGTCCGGCGAGACAGTTTGATCTTTTGAAAAGGTTCCCAGGACAGGGGTTCTCCAAGTCCAATGGGATTTCCTGATTTTTTGAAAGGGTTCCCAAAACGGAGGTTTTCCACGTCCGATGGGATTACCTGTTTTTCTGAGAAGGAGTCCCGAGTCGGAGGTTTTCCACGTCCGCTGGGATGGTTTGATCTTTTGAAAAGGTTCCCGGGACAAGGGTTCTCCAAGTCCAAGGGGATTTTCTGATTTTTGAAAAGGGGTCTCATGACGAGGGTTCTCCACGTCCGATGAGATTACCTGCTTTTCTGAGAAGGGGTTTCATGACGAGGTTTCTCCACGCCTGATGAGATTACCTGAATTTTGAAAATGGGTCCCGTGACGAGGTTTCTCCACGCCTGATGAGATTACCTGTTTTTCTGAGAAGGGTCTCATGACGAGGTTTCTCCACGCCCGATGAGATTACCTGAATTTTGAAAAGGGGTCCCATGACGAGGTTTCTCCACGCCTGATGAGATTACCTGTTTTTCTGAGAAGGGTCTCATGACGAGGTTTCTCCACGCCCGATGAGATTACCTGTTTTTCTGGGAATGGGCCTCATGACGAGGTTTCTCCACGCCTCCACGCCTGATGAGATTACCTGTTTTTCTGGTAGGGGTCTCATGACGAGGTTTCTCCACGCCTGATGAGATTACCTGTTCTTTTGGTAGGGGTCTCATGACGAGGTTTCTCCACGCCTGATGAGATTACCTGTTCTTTTGAAAAGGGGTCTCATGTCGGAGGTTTTCCACGTCTGATGAGATTACCTATTTTTCTGGGAATGGGCCTCATGACGAGGTTTCTCCACGCCTCCACGCCTGATGAGATTACCTGTTTTTCTGGTAGGGGTCTCATGACGAGGTTTCTCCACGCCTGATGAGATTACCTGTTCTTTTGGTAGGGGTCTCATGACGAGGTTTCTCCACGCCTGATGAGATTACCTGTTCTTTTGAAAAGGGGTCCCATGTCGGAGGTTTTCCACGTCTGATGAGATTACCTATTTTTCTGGGAATGGGTCTCATGACGAGGTTTCTCCACGCCTCCACGCCTGATGAGATTACCTGTTTTTCTGGTAGGGGTCTCATGACGAGGTTTCTCCACGCCTGATGAGATTACCTGTTCTTTTGAAAAGGGGTCCCATGTCGGAGGTTTTCCACGTCCGCTGGGATGGTTTGTTTCTCAAAAGGAGTTCCCAACACGGAGGTTTTCTACGTCCGATGGGATTGCTCGGTTCTTCAAATGGTTCCCAAGTCGGAGGTTTTCTACGTCCGGTGGGATTTCCTGATTTTTTTGAAATGGGTTCCCGAATTGGAGGTTTTCCACGTCCAATGGGATTGCCTATTTTTGAAAAGAATTCCCAAGGCGGAGGTTTTCCACGTCCGACGGGATTGTTTGATTTTCTGAAAGAGGAGTTCTTCTTTCCCCTTTTTTGAAAAAGATACCCATGGCATGGTTTCTACCATTGAGTTGACCCTTCAGGCGGTTTCTACCTTTGATTTGACCCTTCAGGCGGTTTCTACCTTTGAGTTGACCCTTCAGGCGGTTTCTACCATTGGTTGACCCTTCAGGCGGTTTCTACCTTTGATTTGACCCTTCAGGCGGTTTCTACCTTTGAGTTGACCCTCCAGGCGGTTTCTACCTTTGATTTGACCCTTCAGGCGGTATCTACCTTGATTTGACCCTTCAGGCGGTTTCTACCTTTGATTTGACCCTTCAGGCGATTTCTACCTTGTGTTGACCCTTCAGGCGGTATCTACCATTAGTTGACCCTTCAGGCGGTTTCTACCTTGAGTTGACCCTTCAGGCGGTATCTACCATTGAGTTGACCCTTCAGGCGGTTTCTACCTTCATTTGACCCTTAAGGCGGTTTCTACCTTTGGTTGACCCTTCAGGCGGTTTCTACCTTCATTTGACCCTTAAGGCGGTTTCTACCTTCATTTGACCCTTAAGGCGGTTTCTACCTTTGGTTGACCCTTCAGGCGGTTTCTACCTTTGGTTGACCTTTCAGGCGGTTTCTACCTTGAGTTGACCCTTCAGGCGGTATCTACCTTTGGTTTGACCCTTCAGGCGGTTTCTACCTTTGATTGACCCTTCAGGCGGTTTCTACCATGATTTGACCCTTTAGGCGGTTTCTACCATTGGTTTTGAAAAGGGGACTCATGACGAGGGTTCTCCACGTCCGATGAGACTGCCTGATTTTTGACAAGGGGTCTCATGACGAGGTTTCTCCACGCCCGATGAGACTGCCTGAATTTTGAAAAGGGGTCTCATGACGAGGGTTCTCCACGTCCGATGAGACTATCTGATTTTTGAAAAGGGGTCCTAAGACGAGGGTTCTCCACGTCATGCGAGGACCGCTTGATTTTTGAAAAAGGGGTCCTAGGACGAGGGTTCTCCACGTCATGCTAGGACTGTTTGATATTTTTGAAAAGAGGTCCTAGGACGCGGGTTCTCCACGTCAAGCTAGGACTGCTTGATTTTTTGAAAGAAAGGTCCTAGGACGATGGTTCTCCACGTCATGCTAGGACTGTTTGATGACTTCTCTCGAACAAAGGTTCTATCCTCACCCCTTCTTTTGAAAGATCCCAAAATCTGTTGGGAATTTAGTTTCGAAGCAGTGAAAGATTTTATCTTGACAAAGCTTCATTTGAGTCTGTTGAGGCGACATTCTGGGAGCTGGGTTCTCCAGGTATCCTGCAGAAGTTTGAGCCTGAAATTTTTTTTTTTTTTTTACCAAGAAAACGTTAGTAATCTTTGGGAAAACCACGGCTGCCCATTTGACAAAAACCGTATGACTTAAGTTTTAATCATGAAATGTGCATTTTGATGCAGGAGGTTATCCAAAGCATTCTTGCAGCATGCAAATGTGATCACAAATCCCTTGCACGGAAAATCTGGATCAACAGTTTGAAAATTCCAAAAAGAGTTTGTTCAAAACATCAATTGGAATATTTCTCGACGATGAGGTCTTCTCACCTGTTTTGAGGTAATGATTTTTATAGGGGATGCACTCAGTTCCCTACTGACCTGCGCCTAGGTTTTAGGCTCATTCGCAGCGCATACATTTTGATCGGTCGGGAGGTCTTCCACGGGACCGTAATGTTGGGCTTGGATATTGGTTTTCAAGGGGGACCCGCTTTGGAGTCGAGGCCATTGAATGAAAGTCTTCACCATCTGCTCCAGGTTTACAAGTCGAGAACCCTGCAAAATGAGAAAGAAATAGTCTTGCTCGTACCTCTTCGAGCTAAGCCATATGTTGACCCAAGTGTCTTAATCAGAGAAGACTGTTTCAGGGTCGTAACTTTGGTAGGATTGGGGACCGAAAAAAGGCTTGTTTTTGGCCCAGAACTTATGAAGGGATTGACATCGGTGATCATTGCAAATTTGTCACCTGTCTTTTCCATTCTGCATCTTCAATTTTCGAGGTGTGCAACCGCTTTTGAGGTGTGCACAAATTTTTATGAGAGCGTGTCTGGCTGCATTAAGAGGCTGACAACTCTGTTTGTGTCTTTGCTCCGCGCTTGACACTGTTTGAGGAGTAGTCTTTTGAATCTGACTCCTTCTGAATTTTCCTTCTCCCCTTTTCAAACAGATTTCACTGGGGATCGATGCAGATTGTTCATTCAAGCATCGGCCTTGCTTTTACCAGGCACTTTGCTTTTTCTTGATGCTGGGGGCTTTTCTCATTTTTTTTTCTTTTGAAATCCCGCTTTTCCTCATTCTCGGGAGATCGTGTTAGACATGTGACCAAAGGTCTAACAACTTTAAGCATTAACTTAGGAATTTCTTCGCAAACCCTAAGTTTTGAATTCTTCCGTTTCTGAAGTGGTGCTGCCTTTGTCTTGGAAAGTGCAATGATCACCAACGGGTTTATGAAATGAATTTGCAGGCTCAACTTGGCTATGCAAAGGATAAGGTGTGTGGGATAGAGAAATGAATGCTTCTCGTCATCCTATGGCACTTGGATTACCATATAAACAACACACGAAGATTAATGTTAGTCCGAGCAAGAAAATTTCTAACCATTTTCTCCTGATGCTGCTGGACTGACTTCCTTTTTGCCCCGGTGTGGGGTGGTTCTTGACAGGGTTGAAAATGAAAACCGCCGTTCAAAGGGGTTGTCAATAGTCACCTGTAGTGTTTGGGGATATAAAACGAATGCCTCTGTCATCCCAATCCATGTAATTGCTGCGAATGATCCCTACTTCCGTAGGTCCAGATTTTGCTACCCGATTCGCTCCACTCTTCTCTCAAGTGTGTGTAGGACGTGTTTGGATTTAGGCTTTGCCTCTTTTCTTTTGAGAAAATGTCATTTTGAAAGTTTTGAACAACCTTTGATTGGAAAAATCTTTCACTTTCCCCAAAAGTTTTACCCGTCAATGGGGTTTTGTGATGCACATGCATGTTCTATTCATGTTTAGACAACCTCCTGTTTTAAAACATGAATGTCAATGAAGTGAGAATTCTATGTCTTTTCTAGACATCAGATTCTGAAAGCTTTTCTTTTTCATCTTCAATGAATTGAGGAAAGGGATACTTACCTGTCCACCGTGGCTGGAGATCCCCTTGGTCATGTGCTCCAACGAGTAATACATGGGATGTAAAAATCCTGTTTCGCCTTGTTGGCGAGCCCCTGTCAAGGACGGGAACTAGGTGTCAGTTTGTATTCCAAAATTCAAGATAAATTGGAACGATACCGTCTTATTTTGTTTTGTGTTTCCGTTTGAACACAAACGTGCGGCTTGCAGAAGTTGGCCATCTATCTCGTGGCCATGATCCCTCCATCTGATTGGCAATGAATCCTTCTCAAGGATTCGCATTGGAGGAGATCCATTTATGCTTCAGGACGCATCCCAACGCCATTCTCCGGGGTTCCTTTTATTCCTCTACTCAGTCTCATAGTCAAAGACCATTTCTCGGAGTCCTGACTTCCAAGGTCGATAATTCTATTTGCCTCCTCGTCGGCGAGTTCTTTTATTTTGCGGTTTTATGGTGCCAACAATTTTCTGCCCATCTTGACGGCGAATCCCTGTCAACAATAAACATTAAGTGTAAGTTCGTGTTTCGAAATTCAAGACAAATCGAAACGATACTGCTTTACTCTCGCTTCGCGCCTCCATTTGAACGCCAATGTAAGGCTTGTTGAAGTCGGCCATCTAGCTCGTGGCCATGATCTGTCCATCTGTTTGGCAACGAAATCCTTCTCTAGGATTTGCACTGGATGAGATCAATTTGTGCTTTTGGACGTATTCTACGTCATTTTCTAGGGTTCCGTTTCCTGGCAACTTGCCTCTTGCAACGGATATTTCTTTTCGCCTCCACGTCGGGCGAGATCCTTTCTTTTGTGGCTTTTTGGTGCCACCAATTTTCTGCCAAATGAGAACAAACTCATGTTAAGCATGGGATCTTTGGGAGATCAATTTGGAACGATACAAAGTTACCGTTCACCCAGGTCTGTATCCTGGGGTTTACTTCCGATGAGGACGACTCTGTCATTGCGTCCATGGATTTTGCCAGAGAAGAAATGTCCTTCCTTTGTCCGGCGCACAAATGATTCACTTGCCCCGGTTAGACGTGGTTCATCATGGCTAGGTGATGCCTGCCCCAGCTAAATTCATTCCTGCGTTTTGCTATAATCTCCATCCTCTTTGGGGATGTCTTCCCTCTTGGGATTCCTGATGACGCCTTACTGACGTATTCTTTTCCTTCGTCGATTATTGACGCTTCTCATTTGATGTGGATGATGGATGCTGCTTCATCTCGTCTGTATTTGTGGGTGTTGTTCGTGAGACGATCCCCAATCACGTCGACAACTGCTTTGCCCCAGTTGGGCGGTGTTCATCTTGGCAGCGTGCCTTGGCATCCCCATGCTCCTGGACGATTTTCAATCCGATTTGAAGACATTCATGCACCTGCATATGAAGAGACAGGTGTGGGGATTTATCTGGCTTCATTTGAAATTTCAGGAAGGAGGTACTCCCTTCGAGACTTCGTCCTTGCAACATTTGAAGGAGCAGTGTTTTCCAAGTATTTTGCCCCAGTGAGGCTTGTCTCGGTGTTCGTCATCTCTGGGTTTGATAACCCTGGTTCGATGCACTTTCATGGGGGATCATGAGAATTTGCCCCCGGCTTGGCTCCTCGAAGCAGGTGGGGGAGCCCGCTCTCGTGAATTTTTGTCGATTCTGGTCATCTATCTCGATTGCCAGATTCTTCGATTATTTTTTCTCTGTCCCTAGACAGCCTGACAATCTGGGGATTTGTCATGTGGCGGTTTGGTGATTCTCTCGATCACAGGCGCCATTTGAGATGTTCGATGTTCCCCTATTGAAAAGAAGAAATCTCATGAGTAAAGGGCATGTATAATTGACTATTGGAGTCGATACAATTTACCCTTGAAATTTATCCTGCGGGAACCGGCATTTCTCCCTTTGGGTTCTCTGTATGCAGGATATGTGCATGATATGCATGATGCATGTTAGGTGCGCCAGCAACGAAACATGAGTTCGTGCTTTTCACTCTATTCAGAGAAAGCATTTTTATCAGATATGTCAATTTGGAAAACTTGAAATTTTCTTTTCAAGCGCTCTTTTCACAGAGATTTCTAAATGATGATAAACTTCTTCAATTTTTCTCAAAGATTTTGTTCACAAATTGAGCTATTAGAATGCTCTTAAAAATATTTAGCCAAAGTGCATGTTTGAGATGCCATGAAAAGGGGTACTCCCTGTTTGTCATTTGAAGGCATTGCTTCTTGGGCCCTTTGCTTCCGTTCCCAACCTGAAAGGAAAAAGGAATGAAACATTATTCTGGTATCAAGAAAATAATCATTTTGGAACGATACGTCCTTTTACCAGAATCGATGGCTCCGTATCGTTCTCCTTCTCATTTAGAAGGGTTTGATGTGTTTTGTCTTTGATTGATTATTCCACTTCATCATGATTCATGGGTGATAACTGCTTCAGGGACTTCCCCTACGTATCCCCATGGTGAATTCGGCATATCCTACATTCGGTACCCTTTCTGGGTAGAGAGTGATTTGCCCCCAGCCACTGGACGCTTTGTCTGGGGCTGGCCGATTTAGTTGTAGGCGATTTGATCACGCCGTATCGGTGCATTCCTACTTAGTTGAAGTCGATCCACTCCGTGTCAGGTGATTTTGGCACTTCGCACCTTTCAAATTCTCTGACGTCTGGTATCTACTCTGTATTCTCTTTTGGGATACCAGATGATATGCTCATACAATCCTTCGAAGATTTCAGCATTTGATGTTCCGACACTTCTTAGTCTCATCAATGCGTTTTGATTTCTTCATGCACCTTCTGCCTTGTCATCGTTTCATGACATCCCTCGAGCTTCTTGCTATTTGACATCAGCAAGCACGGGCGTACATGTGGTTGAATACTTTAACATCTTGAAGTGTTACTTCACAGGCCATGGTTTCTTTCATCGTGTCCTGCCGCATTCACCCTGCGCTTTAACAATCTTCTATTCCACCTACGTGATGAAAGGAATGAATGAGTCGATTGCTGCACAAGGAGCTTTAATTGAAACGACTGCGGATTTACTATCCCCGCTCTAGTCACTTATGGCCTCCAAGATGCTGTAAATTTCTCAGTGGGCCCGTTCATTCTCGTCATCACCTGCAAGAATGGGAAACCATATCAACTCGTGAGCCGGTCAATCCGATTTGGAACGGATACAACCTTTTCGACTTAGGGAGAGCCAATCCTAATTAGGTTGTTCTTTCTTCATGCTGCCTGTTTGGGGTTCAACCAGATTCGGTCTGTCTTGTCTTTACAAACCCAATGGGTGACGTCTGATGAAGGCACCTTCCTCTTCATCTCGTAGGGAATGCAAGTTTTTCTTTGTTGGCCCTCGACCATCTTATCCTGTTTTTCACCTGAGATGAGGAGATAGGAAATATTATGCCGGTATCTGATTAAAAATCAATTAGGAACGACACGTCTTTACACTTGATCCGGCTGCCCCGGTCAGGTGACGTTTGCCTTGGTTAAGTGAGATCTGCCCCAATTGACTGCTTTGATCCTTTCACAATTTTTTTACGGTTCCCTTTTCAATTAGGGGATATCTGCCGTTCGGAGCTTCCTGTCTCTTTTCATCTTGGCGGGCTTTGCCCCAGTATGTCGTCTTAGTGAGAAGTTGACTCCTTTGTCTGTTTTCAAACATCCATCCTGGTGGCTCGAGTTGTCGACTAGCTTCGATATTCTTGAAGGACCGCTCCTGAGGATCAGTAAAACACAATCAACAAATTTTCAAATTTAAAGAGATTAGATTACAGCTAATTCTCTTCCGCATGTGGCTTCTTTGATTGCATGCTGTTCCACGTCTTGAAAGATGGCAAAATGCCCTCATCAGTTGACTATTTTTCTTGAGGATTCCCTGGTCTTCCCTCGTCAGTTGACTCTCTAGGGTGGTCCAGCGCTTTTAACTTGCGACTGATTTTTCACACCAGTCTTTGGGTTTTGATTCTGGAAATTACCTGCTTGGAATGACAGGAATATGTCAGAAAGGGAAGTGAAGCATAAATCCTTTCAATTCTATGCTTTCTTGTGATTAACGAAGATAAGGACTTTTACACAAGCCTTAACCTCATGTGAAAAATTCTTATCAATGTTTTTCAAGAGAAAACATAAAACTAAAAGGAGCGTAATCCATGGTTATCACTTTTGGCAAACCCCCAGAAAATCTGTGGAATTTCCAAAAAGATAAAAATGCAATTCCAATGTGTCCTAAATTCGGTGGGAAATAGGACATCCAAATTGAAATGATTTCCCGAAGGTAATTTGGATATCATGTCTCCTCTTGAATTCAGGAAACATGGACGACTTTAGTTAATTACCAAGGATTTCCAAGGATGCATGCTATAAACCGGTTCAATTCCATGTCCGGCGCACCATGAAATGAATGTTAGATTCTCATACTTGGGTTAAACATGCCAAGTGTGAGTTCTAACGAGGATTTCATCAGGGTAAGACATGCAATTGAACTGAAAAATCCGAATGGTTGAGAGAAATTCCAGTGTCACGTTCCAATGTCAAGACACTTAGACAGGAATTAGAAATTGAGATCTAAAAGATAGATGGGAGACCCACAGACGGGTGCTCCTTACAGATTCGATGATCCTGATAAAAGAAAATGGACGACTGGAATGTGACCCTTAACAGCCTAAAGAGATGCCCCAAATCGGGTCTTCGGGGGACAATGCTTGATGTCTTTGGTCCGGCTATTTCGGGTCTTCGTTTTCATCAGATGCCCTTCTGATAACGTCCGGTAGGTGTCTCGAATTTGCTGTTATCGCATGTCCTTCAACTTCCGGTATGGTTACCGGACCATTCCTTGGACAACTTGAAAAGGTTGAACTCCGTTGAATGTCCCGACCGTCCGATGGCGGGTGACACGTCGCTCATACTTGAATACGTCCGGGATGTGGGACCGACTTGGAGAGATCATCTCTACTCTATCCATACTCTATAATGGAATTGAACTCAACCCTCGGATTTGATGAATGCAGCATGTCGTGTGAAATAAAAGACTGCAAGTGAATTTAAATAGAAATGGCAGGACCTTACCATGAGAGGTACCCAATGATTTTTTGGTTTTAGGTATACCAACCATCCATATACATGCGCATGAGACAAGTGAGGCTTGACTCTAGAAATCAAAATGGCTTAGGTGAGGAACCTAGAGACTTCCCTCTATCCGAGTTGACAAATTCGTCCATGAGCGCAATCCACAACAAATGGATAAAAGTCTCGACTTGGATAGTGAGTGGGATCGAATATGGTCGACCCCAGCGCAATTCACGCTAGAGCGTTGCATATCGATCCCCGATCTATGGCTACCTGAAAAGGTGATTTCGCGGCCTGGGTTTGGGCGCTTTGTGCAAAGTGTCGTGATCCTCAAATATGCAGGTGAATCATGCATAACAATTTATATATCAATCAGCGCTTCAAAATCAACCACATGACATACATTCCTACACCCAACCTGCACAAGACAATGTTAATCACAGACTACTCCCCTTATCACTCCAATCTGCAAAAACATTTAACACCTATCATAAGCGGAATTACCTCACCTTCAAGAGCGCCTGTAGGGTTAGAAAATCACTCAACGTTTTAATTACGGCCTAAGTCCACTTGAGGTCCAGAACCAAGTGTTCTAGAACAATCTGCATCGATCCCCAGTGGAGTCGCCAGCTGTCGCGACCCGTCCGAAATCGGACGCGGCTAATGGATTACCGATCGCGGGCTTTGGATCGGCGCGGGCCCTCCTAGGCCCATACCAAATCGCGGCGGGAGTTTTCTTTTGAGGGATTCGACGATAAGAGTCGATCGCTTTCGACCTTCAGTGTGGTCGTGGTGGCATGTGCAACGTGTGCATGCATTTGGAGTCGCCACCGGTCTTTCTTGGAGGGTAGACCGGAAACCTTACTGACCGATTGGGAGAGATCGATCAGTTCTACGAAACCAGAGATTTTGGGTTCGGGGACTTGGTTACGTTGGTGTCATTACCAACGCCCTTTCGGTACCTAACGTGAGTGATTTTCCTAGCTAAGAGTTCATGCGGACGCAATTTTGGGTGAGATAGGTATGGTTCGGGTTTCATGCAGATTGGAATACTAGTCCTATCAATCACAATCAATATAATGAAAGCGCAAGTCAAGTGCATAAATAAATCATGTCAATGCACATCAATTTCAATCATTGGCCTCCTAGCATAGCCATAAGGGCTTAGAAAAGATGTGATTTAGGACTAGGGGTAAAATGGGAAGATTTGGGGACAATTAGCCCGAAGGGAAAAATCGTCATTTTTTGGAAGGTTTGGATACCTAATTACCCAAAATATTCCATGGCCAGTTGTTCGTAGCCATTTCCCATTTTTGAGAATTTTTTGGAATTTCTTGATTTTTTTTCTTCAATTTTTAGAAGACGATTCGCCCAAAGGGCGAAATCGTCATTTTCAAGAAGGTTCGGGGTTCAAAACACCCGGGATGAGCCTTGGCCAGTTGTTTGTGGCCATTTCCTATTTTTTGGGATTTTCCTGGATTTTTTTAGAATTTGTTTGGAGGACGATTTACCGGAAGGGCAAAACCGTCATTTCTGAAAAGATCGGGGGTCGAAAGACCCGAAACAGGTCGTGGCCAGTTGAATGTGGCCATTTCCTATTTTTTGGAATTTTTTAGAATTTTTCTGAATTTGCCGAATTTTTTGAATTTTTTTATGATTTTTTATTTTTTATTGATTTTTTGATTATTTTATTATTATTTCTGAATTTTTTTTATAATTTAAAAATATTTTCCGGGCCGGGTCAAACCCGGCCCGCGCCTCTCGGGCGCCCGGCCCGACCCTAGGGGTCGGCACCGGTCTAAAACGACATCGTTTTATTTTTTAAACATTTTTCCCTATTTTTCAACAATTTTTTGAATTTTTTTATCTATTTTATCTAATTATCCGAAATTCCCCAGATCGGACGGTCCAGAGAGCGCCACGTGTCATTCTCTCGTGCGTCCGATCTTCCACTAGATCGGACGCTTCAGAGAGAGCCACGTGGCTCGATCGTGACCGTCGGATCAAAATCAATTTATTTTCTTTTTTAGAGAACCCCTCCGAACGGACGCCCCAGATTGTGCCACGTGGCCACTCTTGGTGCGTCCGATCTCGGACAAGATCAGACGTCCCTCGGAGAGCCACTTGGTCCAATCTGAGCCGTCCGATTTGGATATTTTTTATATTATTCGAAAATCATTTATTAAATCCGAAAATCATTTTTTTTATTTTCCAAAATTACAGGATCGCGACACGTGTCGCGATCCGGGCCGTTCATTTCGTTTGTTTGAAAAAGACTCGGACCGGCCCCACCCGGCTGACGTGGTGCCTACGTGGCAGGCTACGTTAGCCGTTGACTGATTGACCCGTCCAGGCCGCGGGAGAAGACGACCGGCGACTCGCCGGAACAGTGATTATTCCGGCGAAGTCGCCGGAAAACGTCCAAACCGGACCAAAACTCAACATTTTTTGGCCATTTTTGCGCCATTCGACTCCCCTCATCTCCCACATTAACACACAGTTAAATCATGACACGAAACAACGTCGGAAACACCCCGATGGCGCGACGGCCGAGCCGGCTCCGGCGAAACATTTGCAGAAAATTTTTAGCTTTAAACTCGATTCTGATCAATCAGGGAGCATCCATGAAGGGTCGAGAAACTTACCTGAGGTCGTCCAATCCTCGGCGACCGCTCGAAGTTCCCGGTCGAGCTCCCCGTTTGGGCCGCGGCCGGCGAAGCCCCGGCTTACGTCGTCGGCGTGTTTTCAATGCGAAATAAACACATACAAAGGCTTAGAGGCGATTCTAATGCAAGCTTGTGGCTAAACACGCGCAAATGGAGCTCCGGGATGGCTCGGCCGAGAGCCAAAAATCACAGAGCCCATTCGGGCGTTTCGTCGAACACTTGATATGCGCTACGAAAATATAGGTCGGAGAGGAAAACCGACCTGTCTGAAGGTCGCCGGCGGCTATGGAAGCCTCGATGATGATCTGGGGGTGAGCTGGAGGTTCGGGGTCGTCGCCTCTTTCCTGGAGTTCGCCCAAAAAAATCCCTCTCTCCCCATGGCCGAGCTTCGCTTAAAACCGAGCTCCCTCGCCGGTTTTCGTGGCCGACCGGCGCGCCTCGACGCGTCCGCCACCTCTGCCCGATGTTGCCATGTCCCCCCACGCCTGTCGCCTTTTTTTTCTTCAATAATCGCGCGCCCACGCCGCCCCCATCTTCCTCTGTTTTCTGCCCACGTTCTGCACATTCTGTGCATGCTGTCCACTAGACCCGGGTCGGGCCGGGTCGGGTCGGGTCGGACCCGACCGGCCCGGTTCGGCCAAATCGCGAAAATCGCCAAATTGACCCCCCAAATGACCTCTTTTCATGAAATTGATGGCAAAATCGGATTCCTTGACATGTTTTCCATCAAATATAGGTATTTTCGTGAATCAATTTATTGAAATTCTGTGAAAACCCCAAATTGTCCCTAGGATCCGAAATTTAATTTTGCCAAATCGAAGGCCTAACCGATCGAATTAGCCAAAATTGAGCCCACCAATGGATTCAGCATGATGAAAACTGTTGGGTAGAGGTGTTTAATTTTAATGGGTGTGCCCGTGTGAAATTTAATTTCACAAATTGTAAAACCGGGGACTAAATTGAAAGATTTTTATGCAATTAAGCCCTTTTGGTTAAAATTGATCAAATTGGAGGGCAAATTGACCCAATTGCATTTCAGTACTTTATAGTCCAATGTCATAGCTTATAAAAACCGAGAATTGAAAATTAAAAGACTCGAAAAGGATTTGTTAGGCCCGGTTCGGGATTAGGTTTGTGAAGGAACCCCATGAACCGAGATAAATTTCCCTTATAAAAAGTGAAAATATTAAAGAGGAAATTAAAATAAAATTTATTAATATTTTTGTGTAATTTTCTGACCACGGATGGTATTTTTTCTGATTTTTTGGGTATTTTAATAATTAAATAAATTCCAAAAAATATTAAAAAATTCAAAAAATATTTTTTGTTCAAAATTGGTTCTTAAGGCTAGGCTAAGGCTTCCAAAGTTGATTTTGCAATTTGTTGACCTTTTTTGCTATTTTTAATTAATTTTAGAAATAAAAACTAAAATAAAAGATAGTCAAAAATCAGGTGTCAACAATGACCAAAGTATTCGTACTATTGGTTTGAGGGACATGTCCTGACTCTTTACCTTCCTTACATCCCGCTTCCTATGATGATACTGAGGATATGCCTGAGTTTTACTTTTAGAAACCATATGCACTTTCACAATTTAGTCCCTTTTTCCAAAAGGGCTGCGCTATGTTTACCCTTTATGTGAATAAATCTACCCGATTTTTCACCAAAAAGATAGAATTGCCCTCAATTTATTAATTGCAATTTAAAGTGGTGGCCCTAAATTTGTTTAAGAGATAATGACGCAAATAGTCCTTGAACTTTAACTCCATGTGCAATGTAATTCCTGAATTTTTAATTTGATCAATATGATCCATGAACTTTAACCCAATGTGCAATGTGGTCTCTGAATTTTCAATTTGACCGATATGGTTCTTGAACTTTTGAAATATATTTAACTTAGTCCCTAAACTATATGTTCAATGTAGTCCTTTCTTAATTCAAATTTTGAGACAACATTGGACTTTTTATATATAAAGTACAAATAGCGTTTCCATCGGAAAAAAAAGTACAAATAGCGTCACCCTTAAGAAAGATACTAGTTTTCGACCAAAAAAATAACAAGAAGAAAGGCACTATTTTCACCGCCAAAACTCTAAACAGGACATTGAAACAAAGTTGTAAGGATGGACAATTATGTCTTTTCAATACTTTTATCCTTATCATTGTTAATCGATAAAGATGAAGTAACTAAAAGGGTGAATGATAACCATTATGTTTCAAAAATAGATTTCTGGCTAGAATTTTTTTTTTATTTCTATTTTTGGATGAGTTTTTGAGCAAAAAAATGCGTTTGATAACGACATAAAATTTCCGATCCTAAAATAGAAGTTTGTTTGACAAAAGTTGTAGAAATTAATGCGGTGGCCAGCCGGCGGCGATAGAGGGGGGCGGTCGGCGACGGCGGGGGGGAGGGGGGCGGCCGATGGCGGCAGGGAGCGGCGGGGGCGGCGGTCGGCCTCCGTTGGCAATGGCAGGTATTTAAGAAAAAGTGAAGCATAGAAAATTTCTATTTATGTTACCCCGAGAAGTAGATACTTGTTGTTTCTCATTTCTTCTTTAAATCTATTTCTGGAATAACTTTTTGTTCCAGAATTAGAAAAATAGAATTATGTTACCAAATGAGTTTCTATTCCAAACATATTTCAAAAATAGGTTTTGAACAGAAATTCTATTTCTGGATGATTTTCATGCACCCCTGACTCTTTCATCTATTGTTGGGCTTGTATTGGGTCATGGCTCTCCCATTTTTTTCTGGTTTTTGGGCAATAAATTTATTTTCCTACACAATAAAAAAAAGAACTAAATTTTTTGCATGTATGCCAAAGAACAACAATGAGTGTGAGACAAAGCATGAGAAATTGACTATAGATTGAGGAAAGTTAATGAAATCATTCCAATTTTTTGTTAGTTAGAGAGAAATTGCAACCCTGCATTTTTTTAAATGTTTAATATCATAAAAAATATCAAATTGATATACTCGTGCTGGTGTTTATCCTAAATTAATTTTTTGTGTCGTAAAAAATTTGAAACCAGTATATTTATGCCACATTTACCCTAAACTATTATATATGTGTCATGTTTATCCTAAATACTGATAAATATGGGATTTTTTTGGAGTACATATGACATTCCAATTTGGGATAGATGTGACCTGGATGTAACAATTTAAATTTTTTTATGAATAAAAATTAGTTTGAGGTAAATGTGATATGACCATACTAGTTTTGAATTTTCTGTGACATTAACCCCTATTAAAGATACACTTTGCTTCCCAGAGAAAACACCAAAATTGAAAAGACCAAACTACCAAAGTTAGAGAAGAAATATTATCTCTTCGCTTTTCACTATCCTTAAAATTTTAAGGATAAAAAACCTAAAACCCCAAACTATACGCATTGTGAAATCAAAATTCCCAAATTTATACCTCTAACACATATCCTCAGTCAAGTTTTCATCAACGAGCAACATTTAAAATTTGTCTAAATTGATGTCGGATAGCAAATGGTGTTGACATGATGCCCATGTGACTTAAATAGACGACATTATTTTAGCTGAAAAATAATCTTACGAAGCCTCGAGGGTAAATATGTCATATAAGTACAAGTTTTGGATTTTTTTATGCCACAAGAAAAATTTTAGGGTAAATATGCAATAATGAACATAGTTTGAAAAAGAATAGATAACACATTATAAATTCCAGATCTATTTCTAGATTGGAATAGAAAGAGCGCTCAAATCTAAATCTAACTCTAGATCAAGAGAGAACTTGCAAAACAGATACCAATTGATCACAAAATAACTTTCAGATAAGCTGACTATCGAAGTAGTAGTGAAGCGGCGCTTGTCTATATGGAGCAATCACTAGAGCTGGATCGAGCGGGCAGATCCATAATAACAAATTCTTTCGAGATACTAGCGCTTTGAACTTTGGGGCTCACCGGAAAAACTCTCTACGTGAAGAAAGTTGATGGGATCGTCCGAGAAATTAACAAAGAAAATTCAAAGAAGATGAGGATATAGCGATATCGAAAAGGGAGAATGAGAGGAAGAGGGAAGCGGGGAAGAGAGAGTCCTGCGCAGAGAGGAGGGAGGTTGGCGGCGCTTGTGGAGAGGAACACTACTGTTGAGGGCTTCAAAGATTAATTGGAACTTCACAAATTAATGAGCATAGTTTAGAGTTTTTAATATCACAAAAAAGTTTAGGATAAATATGTGATAGTTGATATAGTTTGAGAATTTTGGTGATTTTTTTCCCAGCTTTCGGTTGAATGAATTTAATTTTAAAAAAAAATCATAAATTGGGATTCTGAATATTTAAACTCGAGACCTCCTACTCTGATATTATATGATATGAGATTTTGTGAGACAACATCGACAGCAATTCTAACAGTTTAAGCTGTTAAATGAGGACGCGATTTGATATTTGAATATTCTAACATATTTCGACATGATTTCTCCTCATCAATATTTCCGGATTAAATTGAATCACCCAATAAAAGTTGAGAAATTGCAAATCAACGATTAAATCCCATCAACAACTCATATGTGAATAATAAAAATAGAATTTACGAAGAATTGCTGATATGAAGATCCACATATTAAGAAAACACGAACATGTTTTACTCAAGTTTTCTAAGTTCACTTGATATCTATTCTTGCCGTAAATAAAAAGTAGAACTACAAATTGTTGACATGAGCTGTAATTCCCTAATTTGTAGGAGATTTTATTTTTCCTTCGGATTTGTAGAGGATTTTTTTTCCTATTTTGTAGACTTATTGTAGAAGAAGTCCGTCCGATTCTATGTCTATGGGTCTGTACATACTTGATGGGATTCTATGTCTATGGGTCTGTACATACTTGATGGGATAACAGAGAAGGGAACAAAAAAAAAAGGTGAGATGTTTGATCGAGGACGTAGGTACATTGCTCAACCTCGTTAAATCGGGTGTTTTTTTTTTTTTTAATATATTCTTTATTTGCTTTTCAACGCAAATCACTTAGTCCAGCCCTAGCTCGGGTTTCGTCTGATATTGTTTACCAAACCAAGCACATCAACATGTGGTCACTGCTTGCTATGGTATCGTCATGATGTACAAGAAGGCATAGAGGAGAAGTTGTTCCGATGGCGGGTGATTGGTTGACTTATCCTCTCAAATCTTCCTTCAGATATTGCACATAGATCACCCATCGAGGACGCGATCGATTTCGGTGGGAACGGGCACCCATCGGCATGCCGTTGCGGTGTCGAACCGGGGGATTTCATACGAAGGCAAACAAGAGCTTGTCCTTGTGGGGATGGATCACGGAAATCGTGTGCGACACGGAATGCCCGATCCTCTATAGCACAGGCATCGGCACGCTGACCTCTCGGGCTTGAGAACGAACCGCAAGGCTCACTAGTCGTCGATTCGTCGGTAGCCCGGTGTTTGAAAATTTATGGGATCACCTTAGAATTAGGCTTGAAGGTGGGCGTGGTGAATTGATGGGCTTTACTCGTAAGCCGGTTCCTCTCCCTTAGCGATGGATATTATGCTGAAAAGGGGAGGGAGGGATGGGCCCTCTTCGGCTTTCCAAAGTGAGTCCCCGCGTTTCCTAAAATTAGGTCAAACGACGTGATTGACGGGGTCGCAATGAGCATTGACCGACCAAGTCCCACGTACGTACCCCAAATAACGTGTCGGAACCGGAATTGAATTTTGGTACGGTTTGAATTTTTAGCGGAGTAGGAGAAGATAAAAAAAAAAAAGAAAAGGGAAATTGATGTAGCGAGTGGGAAATTAAAAAAATAAAAGAGAAAAGGGAAGGTGATGTCGACTTGGGTACGAGTGGCCATGTGCAGCAATGCGGCGGTTATTACAACTCGATGTGACAGCTTGTGACGCGCCCCGCCCCTTAACGGTCTTCCGTTTCCAGATTCCGTCACTATGAACTCTTCCGAGTCTGAGGCGGACAATGATGGATATGGTACGCAAGTGGTTTTGGATGGTGGCGGTGATGGTCGTTCACGAGATTTTATTATGTCTTGCTTTCCAAACAGCTTTTACAAGACCCCGGTCGGTTTTAGTTCGCGCAATTGACAACGCCATGGGAGGATGGGGATCGGTCGTACACCCCGGCTTACCATCTTTGTACATCGGATTGCGATCTTCGATCCTTTTCTGATTTGCACCTTATCACGTGTCAATCAATCGCTCCTCGAAATTACACTCGGCATCTTTTTCCCCTCCCTACCCTCTCTTGCCTCTGCCTAGCCACTGCGACTGCATGCCGCTTTGTGCTGCCGCCGCTGCACGTCCACCTCCCACACGATGTTCATTTTTTTTTTTTGTTGTTGGATGAATCATGCGGCATGCCCCGTCACCGTCCGGTCCGTCCCAGCGCACCGCGAGGCGGATTTTCCGTGCTCCGACCCCAACCCCAAGCTTCCTTTTTGCACCGAGGGAGCGGAGGCTCGAGGTGCAACAGGACAAAAGCCAAAAGGACAACCCCGCGCGCGCCGTCACAACGCCGTTAAACGTCCCTCCTCCCACTTCTCCAAGCCGCGTATGACAGGGCCCCACTAAGGTCTAGCGGGTCCCAGCACCGCAAGTCCCGCAACCAGCGAAGAACACAGTTTTAAGTCATGTTCCAGAAAAATAATTGATTAAGGATTAATGAATTTCTCTCCATTTACCTGCGTCAGTCCCGTATTAACAAGATCGGAGAAAAAGCACAGATGTCATTTTCCGTTAATATGAAATTTTCCCAGCCCTTTTTACAGAGATCCTGGAGCTGGAGCATCACATCCAAATAGAAATTGAAGGAAAAAAAAAACCAAAAGATCTTCACGTAAGTAGCTGGGACTCATGGATGTGATGCAAAGATCATATGATTGAGAGAGTTTCTAATCTTTTATTACAACTGCTGTTTTCTTCAAATGGTCGTGGGGTCCTCATTTCATCTGTTCACTCCCGGAGTAGATGACAGCCTAATCAACAGCCTGGACAAGGTTGTAGCCGTCGCTTTGCTCTAGAAAAAGCTTCCGGCTTTAATGGCTTCCTCTTCTCTTCTCGGGGTTCCTGCCGTGTAATGTGGAGTGAATGCTTCTGGGTTTAGCCTCTCTGGCTCTTGACTCGGACCTTCTGCTTTCACTGGGCGACTCGGACTCGACTCGACTCGACTCTCCTAGCATTCTTGCTCTGCCCAAAAGGTAAGAGCCCTGAGGACAGCTCTGATCTTTTTGTTTGATTCACGTGTCTATGCTCATCTTCGAAACATAGCTTAGAGAGTTGCATTTCTCAAGCAGCTTGGTCACTTGAGCTATTGGGTAAGCAAAGATTGGGATTTTCCAGATTTTGGAGCTTTCAAGAGCTTGATCATTCTTCTTAATAAGGTTGGGGGGTTTCCAGATCTTATTGAACTGGAACTCAACCTCTTTCGTGATCGCTGATTTGTGATTCGAGTGAGGGAGGAGTTGGGAGGCATTTTTCCTGAAAGTTTTGGGACTCGGGTTACTATTAATAGTCATGGTGAAGATGAAGCTAGAGAAGTCAGCGACCCTGCTCCTTGTAGTTGTTCTGTTTGAGATTTTGTGTCTGAGATGTCAAGCGGCATTTGTGCCCACCGATAATTACTTGATATCTTGCGGTTCTCCGCAAAACATTACAGTCGAGGGTCGAACTTTTGTCCCCGATTCAGTGCAGTCTTCCCTCGTGTTAAGAACGGGGAATTCCATTGTTGCTAGCTCCAACTCTAGCATTCCGTCTCCTATCTACCAGTATGCTCGTGTTTTCTCCAGCATAGCCTCTTACGAATTCAATATTGAGCAACAGGGGCGCCATTGGGTCCGCCTCTACTTTTCCCCTCTTCCAAATTCCGGCCATGACCTGACAGTTTCCCCTATAACCGTAGTCACCGATGATTTTGTACTCCTCAACAACTTCACTTTCAAGAACTACAATGGTTCCTACATGAGGAAAGAGTACGCAATCAACGTGACTTCAGATATGTTGAGTCTTACTTTCATCCCCTCGAACAATTCGAACTCTTTCATAAACGCGATTGAAGTCGTCTCAATTCCAGATACAGTGCTGCCTGATCAAGCTCTTGCTGTAAATCCATCGGCCCCTTTCAGCGGCCTCTCTGAACTTGCACTTGAAACTGTGTACCGCTTGAATATGGGGGGTCCACTGCTCACTGCTGAAAATGATACCCTTGGAAGAACTTGGGAGAATGATGTGAAATATCTCCATGTCAACAGCTCTGCCGCAAATGTCTCTGCCAACCCTTCATCAATTAAGTATACTGTCGCAGTCACGAATGAGATAGCGCCTAATTTGGTATACGCAACGGCTGAAACCATGGGAGATGCAAATGTTCCTAACGTAAACTTCAACATAACTTGGGTCTTCCGTGTTGATCCTGACTACAAGTATTTCGTGCGGGTGCATTTCTGTGACATAGTCAGCAGGGCCCTAAATAATCTCGTGTTCAACCTGTACATAAATTCCGACATCGCTCTGGGAAGCCTCGATCTCTCAACCTTAACTGGTAACTTGATGGTGCCTTACTACAAGGACTTTATAACCAACTCGTCCAATGGATCGAGTACTTTTACTGTTAGTGTAGGTCCAGACACTATGGCTGATGTCACAAATGCCATAATGAATGGGCTGGAGATCATGAAAATCAGCAATGAAGCAAAAAGCTTAGATGGGTTCTCTTCTGTTCAGAGCCTTCTTCCAGAGTCCTCTTCGAAGAAGAGCAGGTTAGCAATTATCATTGGCTGTATCGTTGGAGCTCTGGTTGCTGTGGCATTTGTTGTTTTCTGTTACTGTTGCTTGGCAGCTCGGAGGTCAAAAACAGCTCACCACCCACATCCATGGTTACCACTGCCCTTATATGGAAATTCCCAGACAATGACCAAGATGTCCACAACCTCTCAAAAAAGTGGAACTGCTAGCTGCATTTCTTTGGCTTCCTCCAACCTAGGAAGGTTCTTCACATTTCAAGAAATCCTAGATGCGACCAACAAGTTCGACGAGAGCCTGCTTCTTGGTGTTGGTGGCTTTGGCAGGGTGTACAAGGGAACGCTTGAGGATGGAACTAGGGTGGCTGTCAAGAGAGGTAACCCTAGATCCGAGCAAGGGCTTGCTGAATTTCGAACTGAGATCGAAATGTTATCTAAGCTCCGCCACCGCCATCTTGTTTCTCTTATTGGCTATTGCGATGAGCGCTCAGAAATGATTCTCGTGTATGAATATATGGCAAATGGGCCACTCAGGAGCCATCTGTATGGAACAGATCTACCTCCTCTTCCATGGAAGCAGCGCCTAGAGATCTGTATTGGGGCTGCAAGGGGACTGCATCATCTCCACACAGGTGCAGCTCAAAGCATTATTCACAGAGATGTCAAGACAACAAACATTCTATTGGATGAGAATTTCGTCGCTAAAGTTGCTGACTTCGGCCTCTCGAAGACGGGGCCCTCTCTGGATCAGACTCATGTTAGCACTGCAGTTAAGGGCAGTTTTGGTTACCTAGACCCCGAGTACTTCAGAAGGCAGCAGCTAACTGAGAAATCTGATGTGTATTCCTTTGGAGTTGTTTTAATGGAAGTTCTCTGCACTAGACCTGCTTTGAACCCTGTACTTCCAAGGGAGCAAGTGAATATCGCAGAGTGGGCGATGAGCTGGCAAAAGAAGGGTATGTTGGATCAAATCATGGACCCTAATCTTGTGGGGAAGGTTAACCCAGCGTCTCTCAAGAAGTTTGGAGAGACTGCTGAGAAATGCTTGGCCGAGCATGGAGTTGATAGGCCGTCAATGGGGGATGTGCTGTGGAATCTCGAATATGCCCTCCAGCTCGAGGAAACATCATCAGCTCTGATGGAACCGGAAGACAACAGCACGAACCATATTCCGGGCATTCAGCTGACGCCACTAGAGCCCTTCGATAACAGCACGAGCATGATTGATGGTGGAACTGATGATGATGCTGAGGATGCTGCCACAAGTGCTGTGTTCTCTCAGCTGGTAAATCCTCGTGGAAGATGAGAAGAGACCTCCTGAATCGAAGGATGGAGGTTTTCCATTTTCGTCTCTTCTTCCTCGTCATTTTCTCCTCTTCTTTAGCTGATTATCTCAAGGAGTTCGTGTAGACTAGCGTTAGGTGTTGATTGAACTATGGAATGTTTAAGTGCACCGTCAAGATTCGATTGTTCTTGTGATTCTCAATTTGTCTGGGTATTTGATGCCCATGTTCTTGTTAGCGATAAGAAGGTAATGCTTTCGTTGGATTTACACACTTTCACTTACAGAACTAGTATAAGGAATAAGACAGTCTATTATGATTCCTCTTTCAGATGTTCTTTTGTACGAATATTCTTGTTGAACAACTACAACTTTAGACCCATTTCGTTAGTTCAAGGAGACTGGTGATGATGGGCACCCTCTTGATGCAAAGTCGAACGTTCTAATACATTATACAGTTCCTTTCACTAGTTTTTGGTATATTCTGTCCGGTGTTTTGGATCGTTCTTTGATTGGACAGCATGCATTAGTTGTGGTCTGGTAGATCATGGTTTTGAAGTTTTAGCAATTTTTAAGTCGATGTCTCCGTGTGAATTTTTGTTCCAAACTGAAGGACAAGTTATGAATAAGTTGGAGGTTAGTCTAAGGCTCGTTCTCACTGTCATAGGACAAGTACGACATCATGTGTACAAGGGACACAGAGACGTGAATAAGAGATGCGGCATTATGGTACTACTAGCCCATTTTTTCAAAGCCCATTTCAAATGCTGAATCAACAGCCCCGATGGATTTACGCATCATTCCTTCCCTTAATTAGATAATTAGGGGAAAAGCAGAAGCATGTGATATTTTTTGTAATGATAACGGCTGAAACGATAATACATGACGAGGACACTCATTTTTTGCAAACTATGCCATGGCCAGAACCGGTGGAGACACCTCTGGTGCAGTCCAATGTGGCATACTGGTTAATTGCCCATGAGCTCTCTTGGTCGTCACGACCACTTCCTGGAGCGAAGATGCAAAGCTTGCAATCTGCAGAGAGAAGAGTAGTAGTCCTGTACTTATCTTCGCCTCCCACAACCGGCATAGCCACACCGGGCTTCGCTGGGTTCACAAAATCGGGCTGATAAGTCCGTCCGAGCACACCTTCCACCTTCGGCGACAGACCAAAGAACCTGAACTGCACTTCCAAGTGAGCAAAGCAATCATCCGAAGGCAACATATATCTGTGAATCCTATCATCTTCTTTTGTAATAGGAACCACGTTCACCATAATCTCAACCCCGTCTCTTAAGGTCACTGATACACCGTTCTTGCTCGATATTCTCTCAACCTTTATGTCGTTTGCCTCGGAGTACCATGTGGACATAGAGTGTTGTGGTATTTCTATCTCATTTCCATTGTGAGAGAAAATCAGGTGGTCAATCTGATCATCCCAAGTCTTGGCTCTTGTTGCTTCCAAGGAGAAGAACTGGGAGTTGAAGAGGATTCCGAGTGCCTGAATCCATGTGTTGTCTCGGGAGCGACCGGCCGGTCTGTGACCGATGAAGCGGGCATTGAGTTGGAGATTGGTGTCCGAAATTAGACTGAAAGTTTGGTCTTTCTTGCCGTGGAAATAGAAGACAACACCATCTCCACCGATGAAACGAGGATCATAGCATGCTGATCCAATGCCCTGGCAGTTCGGCCTCCGTCCTGAGGACCAACAAGAGACCTTAATCAATTTGCTTGGACTCCATAGCCTAATTAAGCTCTGGATGTGGTTTGGATAACACGAGACAAAGCCACTCTTTTAGTCCTATACCTAGATTTAGATTCTGAAAATCAGTTTGATTTTTCAATTACAATATTCGACGACTCAATTTGCGCTAGATCAATAGACGGTTTGGTACTGATGTTAGATCCTAAAACTGCGAATCAAGCCTGATCATGATTTTGATAAATCCATATAGCAAGAACGATTTCCCTCTCAGAACCCTTTCAATTTCTACTCAGATCGAGAGGATCCAAATTCTTGAAAATTAAGGCATAGATACGAGGTAAAAGAACATTACTATATAAATGAATGTGTGTAACTTACGTCTGCACTGGGAAGAGCAAGTGGGGGAATTGCAGTCCACATAACAAGCTTTGTTCGGGGTCAGGGGGTAAGGGCATTCTTCTGGGCACTCTATAGCTTGCCATTGGCAGCGAGTCCCCGTTAAGCAATAGATTGAGCCTACTGGAATAACATGTTGTGTCGAGCTTTCGACAAAGGCGAGCACGATCAGGAACGCGTAGCTGATCTTCACCGTCATCTTCGCAATTTTTCAGCAAAGCAAGACACCCCTAGAGATGGAAATAAGATTTAGAAACCAAAGTGATGCAGGAAACCCGAACGTTGCACGTCGGGTATTTATAGGAATCAGAATGCTCATTGTCTGCCATTGAGGTACACGCATTAGGGCGACTCTGCGAATATTTCACGGCGAGGCCAGAGGCAAGTGGGATTTCTTGATCTCAAAGAAGGGGACTTGCAGAAACATGTGCACACATATAGCTTTGTCCGGTCAGGATGTGCATTGCAGGTGTTACGCAGAATGTACAGTTATTGATGCTTTCAATGAGTCAATAGTATATACAGTTATTCTTTTTCTAGATGAGCTTCCTCTTCTCTGCCAGAAAGAAAAATGGAACTCTCAGTAGAATGCAGTCGGAGCTCTGCAATTCCGATCCGAAGCGACGAATCTCATGAGTTATTCCTTAATCAGGAGAAAGTCCACACTAACTTCCTGCTTATCCTACATAAGAAAAAAAAAATTGTAGAACTTCGCGTTCCGGCAACAGAGATATTGGAGGGTACTTCATATATGGTTCACGTCAACGCTCTCTAAAGAAGAAACTGTTTCACGTGATCCAGCAAAGTAGTCAATTGACAAAACTTCACCTGTTTCACGATGCTGGCTTAAAAGTAGAAGATGGATGACTTTGCGTGACTTATTGAAGACGACGAAAGGAAAAGATGATAATAACGTCCTGATGTCGTTCATCTGACGCAACAGAGGAAGTTCTTGCTCAAGAGAGAGGATGATTTGTCTGGTGTGGCCGTTTGTGCAATCCTGTGCTTTGGCGGACTTCGACCTCACGAGGTTGGCTTGAAAGATGGTTGGCCATGATCTGTAAATTTGGTGGGTTCGACTCAAAATCCTCGTGCACATGAGGGACGAGTTGGTGATCATCCATGCCATCGGTGGGTAGATCATGGAAGTTGAGCTGCCGGGGCTTTTCCAACCACAAGAGAAGCAAGCAGACCGAGCCGAGATCCCTAGTATTCGACTTGATGTCATCTTTCATTCAGCGACAGTTGAGCCACCAAAGGCTGAGTAAGATCAACCTCAAGACATACTCAGAGCAAAAACAGTCCGCTCGAGGCCAAAGCTTCGTTGTCGCTCTTGGTTTGTTCACAAAATACATGAAGCAGCAGCAAAGGGCACACTAGGGTGGATTGAATATTAAGTCTGGTATACCCCATGGATCTGCCCGAGCAGTCTGACGAAAATGGCCTTCTTCCCCTGTCTACGTAGGTTTCATTAGTCGGATCGATAGAGCTAAACTCAAGCCATTTGCTTATAACAAAGGATGAAGGCTTTTTTTTTTTTGGTAAGGCGGATGAAGGCTTTTTCTCACTTTTTTTGGTCTCAAATTTGAGCTTGATGGTCTTGAATGTTTCTATGCCAAATTTCAAATTGTATCTTACTTCTCCAATGGCAATAGCACTGACTCTGAGTATGAGACAGGTTTTGTCTCTGTTTTTTCACAGTGACGAGTGCCATTATTTTTTTTTTAATCTCCTCGTACTCTATATGTCCAATTTACTTGGAAAAGCAAAAAAGTTGCATAAGCGTTTAACTAGAGTGAAAAAAGAGATGCGACGTCATTGTACAAGCGAAGCAGAAGCTTCTGCCTTTATTCATCACCTTTAAGACCAAGACAATACACATGACATCTCGTGTTCAAGAAAGAACAGACAAAGCAGAACAATGTGAACGAAGTGATGCGACATCATTGTGCCTTTTGTCGCCTTTGTTCACTTATTTCAGAGACGTAACTAGCGAGGCAGAAGCGTCTGTCGTGGTGACGATACTCATTTCTTGCAAACAATGCCATAGCCAGAGCCAGCGACGAAACCGCGAGTGCAGTCCAATATGCCGGACTGGTCGCTCCACGACGCGCTCTGTCGGTTCGCGTCTTCGCTTCCTGGAGAGAACATGCAAAGCTTGCAATCCGGAGCGAGGAGGGAGCTGGTCCTATACTTGTCTTCGCCACCCACGACCGGCATTGCCACGCCGGGCTTCGCCGGGTTCACGAAATCAGGCTGGTAGGTCCGGCCGAGCACGCCTTCGACCTTCGGGGACAGGCCCAGGAACTTGAACTGCACTTCCAGGTGAGAGAAGCAATCATCCGAAGGCAACATGTACTTATGAACCCTGTCATCTTCTTTCGTGATCGGAACCACGTTCACCATGATCTCGGCCATGTCTTTCAGAGTCACTATCGCGCTGTTCTTGCTCTCTATTCTCTCGACCTTTATGTCCCTGGCCTCGGAGTACCATGTGGACATAGGGCTCTGTGTTAGTTCTATCTCCTTGCCGTTGTAACTGAAACTGAGATGGTCGACTTCATCGTCCCACGCCTCAGCTTTCGTTGCCTCCAGGGAAAAGGACTGGGAGTTGAAGAGGATTCCGAGTGCTTGAATCCATGTGTTGTCTCGGGAGCGACCGGTCGGTCTGTGGCCAATGAAGCGGGCATTGAGTTGGAGATTGGTGTCCGAAACTAGACTGAAAGTTTGATCTTTCTTGCCGTGGAAGTAGAAGACGACGCCATCTCCACCGATGAAACGAGGATCATAGCATGCTGATCCAATGCCATCGCAGTTCGGCTTCCGTTCTGAGGACCAATAAGAGACCTTAGTTAATTTGCTTGGACTGCACAATATTTGATGATTCAATTTGCACGTTCATGAATCTGATAAATCCATATAGCAAGAACGATTTCCCTCTCAGAACCCTTTTAATTTAAACTCAGATCGAGAGGATCCAGATTCTCCAACATTAAAACATACGTACGAGGTAAAAGAACATTAATATAAACATGCATAGAGTGGATATAGAGGTGATATATAAGTGTGTCTTACGCCTGCACTGGGAAGAGCAAGTGGGCGAATTGCAGTCCGCATAACAAGCTTTGTTCTTCTTGCTCATGGAGTAAGGGCTGGGGCATTCTTTTGGGCACCTTATATCTTTCCATTGGCAGCGAGTCCCCGATAAGCAATAGACAGAAAGCCCAAGAAAAACCTGTTGCATCGAGCTTTCGACAAAGACAAGCAGGATCAGGAACAAGTAGCTGATCTTGGCCATCATCTTCGCAATTTCTCAGCAAAGCAAGACCCCAAGTGATTGAAAAAAGATTTAGAAGCCAAAGTGATGCAGAAAACCAGACGTTGCACGTCGGGTATTTATAGGAATCAGAATGCTCTATCATCTTCCATTGAGGTAGAAGCATTAGGGTGACTCTCTGAATACTTCACGGTGAGACTAGAGGCATGTGAGATTTCTTCATCGCAAGGAAGGGGACTCGCAAGAACATGTGCACACATATAGCTCTGTTGGGCTCAGGATGTGCATTGGAGGTGTTATGCAGACTTTGCCGTTGCAGGCCGCTAAAACACACTTCTGAGGTACGGGAGACGGTCCTATCGATTTGGAGAGAATTCGATAACGTAGGCCTAATACCATGAAGCATGCAAATGCAACATCATCAGTCTATCGAATAATTAATTGAATATGCGATACCAGACCATATGGCATTACGATGTAAGTGTTATTTTATATGTTTGGCTCCTATGAGAGAAAACAAGATGACACAAGCTGGAAATTCCAAGACTTGCTAATTCTATGCTGCTTTTGTTCTTTTACGGACAAAATGGTAGGGAGGGTCGAGCGGCGCTACAGGCTTTATCATGGACACTATATGCATTTCAACTTGCATATCTCTGCATTGATGCTGTCAATGTCATGAGTCAATAGTATAACAGTTCTTCTTTTTCTAGATGAGCTTCCTGTTTTCTGCCAGAACAAAAAATGGAACTTTCATGGAATGCAGTCGGAGCTCTGCAATACCGATCCATCCTAAAGATTCGGATTAATAATGAGGGGATGAATCTCATGAGTCATTCCTTACTCAGGAGAAAGTCCACGCTAACTTCCTGCTCAACCTACATAAACAAGAAATTATAAATTGTATAACCTGGTGTTCCGGCAACAGAACTACTGGGGATAACGCTTTCTAAAGAAGAAGCTGTTTCATGTGATGTCGTTCATTTGACACAACAGAGAAATTTCCTTGACATTAGTTTCAAGTAAAGTCGTTCTCGAGGCAAATAAAACAATTCGAACTGGGGTCGCTGTATCTGGTCTGGACGCATTTGGGGTCAATAATTCCAGCCAAGAATGCACGATGAGCAATAATAAGACTTGTCACAGCTTTAGTGCGACCACATCCTGCGTCATAAAAATGTAATGTTAGAGGTTATACCTGGCCTTACATTTGGCCTTGCGGCGACTTGTGGCTTGTTGACCATTTGACCGGTCAACTGGTTGACTTAAAAAGAAAGAAAGAGAGAGGGTGAGGCTTCGTTCGTTAAGCAGAAAGCAGAAAACGCAGAGAAAAGAGGGAAAAAGATGGAAATAAATTCGTTTTAGACAAACCAACATGCCGAGTCAATTGCGTTTTGCAACGTCTAGCAAGTATTCATGTAATATACGGTGATATATGCAATGTGTTTTGTTGAAAGTTTGACCAGCCAAGAATAATAATAAAAAAAAAAAGCAGAAAGAGAGAGAGAGCCACCGCCTAAGTGCACGGCTGATTATAAAAAAAATGGGCAAATGCCACAAAAAACCTTGAACTATGCGACATATTTACCCCAAACTTTTTTTTGTGACACTAAAAATCCCAAACTTCAATCATAGTGACACATCTACTCTCTGTTAGGGTTTTGTCAAAAATCTCTGTTAAACTCTAATGTGGCAATGACATGTCGCCACATCAGATTTTTTAAAAAATTTAAAAAAATTATTTACTGTTCATCATCTTCAACCTCCTGAGCACCCGCGCTCGATTTCCTCCATCTTCTTCCTTCTCCTCGTCGTATTCCTCGTCCTCCTCGTGTAGATCTGATAGTGCGAAGCTGCTCGAGGACTTGAACACGCTGCGCGTCCTCCCATGGCGGCCCACGACGACCTTGCCTTTCTCGTTGTCTCCGTCGCCGCTGCTGTCGTCCCCCTCGCAATGATCAGGCGCATCATCGTCCTCTTCGTTGAGGGGGAAGAGGGCCGTTGACTTAGCGGTGGAACGGAGAGAGAAGTTCTTGGATCAGCGGAAGATCCGCCGCTTCTTGTTCAATGGGTGCTCCGGCTTCTCTAGATTCCTGGCGTTGCTCACCACCTTCCTCGGATTCGCCTCCAACAAGTTTTTGAACGACTTCGATTTCCCCGAGAAGTGATTCGACAGCCTCTTCCTATCCCACTGATAAACCTAAATCAGTCCCCTTTTTCTCCATGAATGACCCTTTTGATCAAATGCAATCTTAATGAAATTTGGATCCTCCAAATTGCGATCAGAACCTCCATGAAAATCTTAGTTCAATCTTATGGTCAATAGACGATGAGAGAGAAAAGCTACAAGTGAAAGGAAAGAAATCAGCTCGAGGTCAAGCTAAGTCGAGCGCAAGATCTCCGCCCCGATCTGGGCAAGCTTCGCATAAGCTTGCTTGGGGTTGTGAGCACCGATCACCCTAGCCCCGAGCTAGCGACCTCTGCTGCACCCTCCGGCGATGGCGCCTCATCGACGACAGTGGGAGCGGCGAACAAGCTCTGGAAGAGCTTTGGCCGAGGGATGCGAGGTTGAAGGAGATGAACAGTAGCGATGAACAGTAACTATGAACAGTGAACAATATTTTATTTTATTTTTAATCTGACATGGCGCCACGCCATTGCCATGTAAGATTTTAACGGAGATTCTTAACGAAACCCTAACAGAGGATAGATGTGTCACTATGATAGAAGTTTGGGGTTTTTTGTGTCACAAAAAAAAGTTTGGGATAAATGTGTCACAATGGGCATAGTTCAGGGTTTTTTGTGGCATTTGCCCTAAAAAAGGGGGGGGGGGGAGTGCTTCATTTATTATGACAGAAACACGAGAGTACAGAAAGAAGAAACGCAGAGAAGAGAAAAGGAAGGAGAAGATAGAAAGAAATCCGTTTGGATCCAGAATTAAGCCGAATCAATTTCGTTCTTCAGCTTCTAGTAAGAATTCGAGCCCCTCGTTCATATCGCCGAAATAGTTTTCGAAGTTACGCTACTTTTAGGCTCCGCGTTACGGATAGTTTAGTTATGCGATTCAGGTTAGCATTTTGTTAATTCGTAGAAATAGTTTGACTAGCGAATAAGCTTATCTTAGTGGATTCGTAGTTACGATAGCGTTTTTATTTGACTGTGATACCGATTTTCACTAAATTGATAGGACTTGAGTTCGAGGGCCTGAATTAGTTATCGAAATCTGAGTTAGGCTATATTAGGTGAGTGATGCTTATCTCTTCTTTGAATTTATAAAGTCATATCTTGAAAAGTGGTTCGGATTTGATATACGATGAATGCTAAAGACATATTTGTTGCATCAAAATCTGGATCGGGCAATTACTGCATTTTGATACTTGCGAACTATTTGAGAAATATGTTACGCAATGAATTGTGAAATATGTGATCGATTTCTGAACCTGGTTTATCAGAAATGATTGTGGAATATATTCTGGTTCGCAAAAATGGTTTCTGGATTGGATTTGTGGATTATTCGCAGACGTTGGTTTTGATGCACAATATCGCTGTGAACCTAGTGAAGGGTTTTTGGGTATGCGCATACTGGTTAGGATATCCTTTGGGGCTGAACCACCTGCTGATATAGGTGGGGACCTTACCAAGGGGGGAATCTTGGTCGTTTTGTCACGAGGCGTTATACATGACCATGGTTAGATATTTGAGCATGAGATTGGTCGATGGAATGGACCATTGACATGTGATACGAGTTTGATCAATGGAATGGACCATTGACATGTGATTTGAGATTTATCGATGGATGGACCATCGATATGTAATTTGAGATTTATCGATGAACTTGACCATTGATTTTTGTTATGATTTTTATTGATTAACAGAATATTTCTGTGACATATGTTATTATTATATGTGCATAGTAAATGCTCGATCTGCTTAGAAGAGATATGTACTACTCACTGAGCTGTGGTTGCTCACCCCAATTTCCTTCCCAATCTTTTCAGGTTCTTCAGTCGTCGGCAAGTAGAACGAGAGCGCAAACGTCGAGGACTTTTGGGAGTTGGATTTTGGGTATGATCTGAAAAAGGACTGTATATACATATGTTTTTAGTTGTCGAGTTTAGCCGAGTGATGAGATGTAAATATCTTTGAGGATTGTAGAAACTCTGATGAAGGAACCAACTTTATGTCTAGTCAGATGTCTATATGTATACATAGTATGATATACATATATTTGATAACAGGATTATGTTGGTTTCTATATGAGGCTGCATCCTTTAGGTACAAGGACGGCCGTGTCATTTCCCAGGTGTCAACACCTGATTTTTGACCAAGTCTTTTTTAGTTTTATCTTTTAAAAAAATCACAAAAAATTCATAAAAAGTCAAAAAATTGCAAAATAAACTTTGGTGGCCTTAACCAAGCCTAAGGAACCATTTTTGACCAAAAAATAATTTTTCATATTTTTCACATTTTTAGTATTTTTAGAAAATAGGAAAATACTTAAAAAAAATTCAAGAAAAATAGCATTTGAGGTCACAAAAATATGAAAAAATATCCAATATTTTTATTTTTAATCCCTTGTATTTCTGACCTCACAGAAAGTTCAAAATCAGATTCAATTATGGGTGTTCCTTTGTAACCCGTACTATTGAATTTGAGAAAAAATATCAATTGAGTCTTTTAATTTGTAATTTTGGCATTTTCTAGGATCTTGACATCCATTCTAACTGTCCCTTATTGTAATTTAGCCCAATTGTTTGTACAAATTGCTCAATTGCACGAATTTGACAAAATTGCATACTAAAATTGCATTTTTAGTCCTTGAAATTGAGCATAATTGAAATTACTGTCAATTCAAGGGCTATCATTGCAAATTAAACATACTGCCCAATGGGTTTCACCATTTTAAATCGATTGGCACAGGTAATTTGACCCGATTTGATCATTTAAACCTTCAATTGCATAATTCCCCAATTTGCAATTAAAAGGAAAATTGGGGTTTTTGTTGAAATTGATGTAAACTTTTGGGCAAAATTACATTTTTTGATAGAATTCATGCTCTAGATTCGATTTTGAGATTCAATTGAAAAATTTTCCCATTAATTTGGGTTTAATTTGGAAAATGATAAGTCGGAACCGGTTCTGACCGGTTAGACCGTCGGTCGGACCGGTCGAACCGGTTTGCTACAGTGTCATCGTCTTCCTCAAAACACTCGTGCAAATGAACAGTAACAGACAGAATTTTAAAGACCAAATTGAAGGTCAATTCGCAACCAATTGAAAGGGGAACGGTGGGCATTTTATTCCTCTCAGCTTCCCCCGTCGATCGACACCAAGATCACAACCAATGGTCGCCGGAGGAAGGAACAATCGGCGAGTCAAGCAACAGACCTGCGAAAGTCAACAGTTGGCAAAAACAGGTTAAATGTGTGTCAAATTCGTGAGAAAGGAGGCTCGCCGCGAAACCGAATGAACCTCGGCAAATTACCCAGTCGCCCCGACGCCGTTTGGACCTGAAATCACGTGGCTACACGTGCGATTCAAGTCAGTTAGTCCCCCCCGGCTCTGTGCCAAAATCAAAAACAGGTATATATGCCAACGGACCTTCGCGAAGCAGGAGGTTGGAAGATTCAGTTGGAGAAGAGAGAACTGAATCGAGAGAGAGAAAGAAAGAGAGAGAAAGAGCTCACCTTCCCTCGTGGTGGTCGAAGGTTGGAGCTCAAATTGCAGAGCGCCGGTTGGGCCTTCCGAGGCAAAACCAAAGCTCCACGAGTTCATCAAGAGGTCTTCCAGAGTCCCATGAGTCGATCACCGTCAGCCGTGCACGGGAAACCCACGAAAACAGGTGAGTCAGCGCTTCGAACTTCAGATTGAGCTTCAATGGCGGATTACATTTCTTGCAACGATTCTTGTATTTCATGTGTGCATTTCGTTTCCTGAACATCACTGATCATCGTCGCATATCTTTTTTGCATCGGCCTTGCTTAAACACCCTGAATTGAGTCTCCCAATCCCGGCCTCCGTTGCCGAGTACTGTTCATACTTGCCCAGCCAAATCTGGGCCGTGCGGGCTCAATTGGAGCTCGAGGTAAGCTCTCTGCACCTCCTACCATGTCAATCTGTGGATGAATTGATCTGATTTCGCGTGACTCGCATGATTGAGCTTCCATGGCCGTACTCGGCAATTCGCACGATATTCCCGATTCTGTGAGTAGGATGCTGCGATTCTCAGATATGTTAAACTAGAGATGATTGCGAGTCGATTGCCGTTGGTCTCGTGTGATTTCATCAAGGTCTCACCGCACGATCATCGCCGGAGATCCACAGCCGTTCGTCCGAGTTGCAGGCGCGAGGTTGAAGACGAAGCTGACGTGGCGCAGTCAACCGGTCAAAATCCTAGTTGGCATTCGGCCATTGGTCCACGTGTCTGTCGAGTCAGCTCGACCGTTAGTCTGTTAGGGCGAGTCAGCATAGATCGGATGGCTCAGGTTAATCAAGTCCAACAAATAGTGACCGCCCGATTGGAAATTAGGATAATCCGAAAATGATTTCAAATCGGAAATAAAAAATGGTTGAAATGGTGTCGTATGGTTTAGGGGATAGGCGACGTCGTTTTAGGATAAGTAGGTATGGACGGTTCAGATCAACCCCTATGTTCTAATCGTGGCCGTGGATTTAGTAAGTCAATCGGACGGTCTCGTGAGAGTCGTCGTTCAATCTAGACCGTAGGTTCTAGTAATCAGATCTAAGGGACGCAGACAAGTCACGTGGTCCATCAGGGACCGTCGGATTAAATCCGAATAATCCGAAAATAAAAAAACGCATGATACGGCGTCGTTTAAACCGAGGGTTTCGCGGGTCCGGGTCTGGACCGGGGTTCCGACCCGAGTGGGTCGGGTCGACCCGGTCCAAATCATATTTTTTAAATAAAAAAAATCAGAAAAATCCTAGAAAATCCAAAAAAATGCTAGAAAATTCCAGGAAATTCCAAAAAAAAATGTGAAAAAATTGTGGAAAAATCCTAGACATTCCAGAAACCCCAAAAAATCGAGGGTTGACCACAGACAACTGGTCAACCCTATTTTTTGGGGTTTCTTACCCAATTTTCCGAGACTTGACGACATTACCCCTTAAGGGTAAGTCGCTTTTGCTGAGTTCGTATGATAAAATCGATAATGCCAAATTAAGAACTAGGGTCGAGTAATCGACCAATTCTTAGGTTTGGATTTTCGAGTCCCGTCCCTTTTCTCGAAATGACGATTTTGCCCTTTAATGGCAAAATCGTCTTTCTTATTCCAATCAAGTCCCGAAAATTGCTCGAAGTTAGGGTTTGGGTTAGGTAGACGACCAACCCTAATATTTGAGATTTTCAGTTCTCATCATTGTCCAAAATGACGACTTTACCCCTTCAAGGGTAAAATCACTTTTAAATTCCAGAAAAATCCTGGAAATTCCAGAAAAATAGGAAATTGATTGGATTGATGGCCAATCCTATTTCCCCTGTCTTCTGACTTCCCAATTCGTCTAAAATGACAGATTTACCCTTTTGAGGGTAAATTTTCCCCGAATTATTCAAAATTACGATTCTGCCCCTCATGGGCGAACCATGTCCAAATCACTCCTAAACGTTGATTGATATTTCTCTAGGCTAATAGGGCCTCATTAGGGATACCATGCTGATTTCATGTGTTTTATCCGCATGTACTGATCCTTGATTTGCACATTTATTTCTATTGATTGTGATTGATAGGGTAGTAATTCCCATCTGCATGAACTCCTAGATTTAGGATCCGTACCCCACTTGTCTGTATGAAATCCTAGGATCAGATAAACCATTCAGCTTAGGTACCGAAAGGGCGTCAACTTTGACAGTTGGCGTAACTAAGTCCCTGAACCCACTTCTCTGGTTTCCGCAGAATCGAATAGACCACTCCCAACTATTCGATGGGGTTTTCCGATCGTACCCTCCACGAAACGATTGGTGGCGACTCCTTGGCATGTACACTCATCACATGTCACTAGACCACACTAAAGGTCGATCACGTATATCCAGCAGTTGCGATTTGGGTAGTGGACCTTGGGAGAGTCCCGCGTCCGATCAGTCAGCGATCGGGCGACCCATTAGCCCTCCGCACAGGGGAGGGTCGTAACAGACTGGCGACTCCGCTGGGGACTATTCTAAACCAGAATCTCTGGTTACGAATTCCAGAGGACTTGAGCCGATTAAAAAGTTGTTTGGTTTATCTGACCTTATTTGCTGCAGATGCTCTCGAAGGTGAGGTACGTACACTAACCATTGTGTTAGATGTTTTTGCAGATTGGAGAAATAAGGGGTGGAGTGATTGTTGACATTTTTCCTGCAGGTTGGAGTTGGGAATGTATGTTTATTTTTATGCACATACTGAAGCGGTGTTTTGATACAAACTGCTGTGCATGACTTTGCATTGTGATGATCACGACACATTACACACACTGGCGGTCAAACCCCGACTGCAACCACACCTAGGTTACCTTAGATAGGGAAATGGTGCGAAAAGGATCTTGTGTTTGATGGCACTTGAGACTTTCGTACTCGTTCCCGCTCACCATCTGCATTGGCGATATCTAGCCCTCTTGGGTAGGTACCCTTGGGGAGGAATCTGCCTCGTGCGGATCGTGAGAGCCTGAGCCGTAGGTTCCTCACCTGATTTTTGATTTCTTAGAGTATACCCACTTGTCTCATGCGCATGTCTATGGATGGTTGGTATACCTAAAACCGCCCATTGATAAGAGGGGGACATCCCACATTCCCCCAGGTATGGTTGGTAAGGCGTTTACTTTCGATGTACTTTACTATTTCCTGCTCCATGATATGACTCATACATTACATACATTCATATGCATTCACATCATGCAAATCGCTCAAGTGACTAATTGAAACAGCAATGGTAATAGGGTAGGATGTCGCTATTCCCTAAAAGCTCGACAGAATTGGTGACCTTTGAATACCTGAGGAAAGTCACTCGCCCTGGACCAAACACAAGGCTACACTTCACTAGATTCGTGCATGGTCGGGAGCTGACTGGACGTAAGCTAGGATATGCGGAAGACTGTCAAACCCGCTATTACGTTGATAACCTCAGATTCAAGCGACAAGCGGACGAAATGTTTAAGGACTATCTGGAGATGAAGAGACAGCGTCGTAACCAGTTGGCCAGAGAAGCATATGCCCGTCGGAAGGCTGAACTACTGGCCAGAAAAAGTGTGCCCATAGTCACTTTCTGGGGAAGAAAGAGGTGCCCGGCGACCAAGACAAAACCGAAGCGTATCTCGCTCAAGAAGGCGAAACCCGAGAAGACTCCTGAAGTCGTCGTACCATGGACCAGAGAATGGCCAGAAGAACTACAGCCTCTCGACCAAAACACTGAAGACGACTCATTTACACTTGATTAGAGGAAAACTCCCGACCAACTATCATTTGGGTAGACCCCTAAAAAAAAGTGATTTAGACCCTCACATTCCAACGGTCTTTTATAGCTTTCTTGTTGGAAAGATCTCTCTTACCTTTCTTCCATTAAAACACTTTGATTGTAATAAAAGTTCACCCCACTTTGTTCTTTTGATGTATTGACCAATGGAATGTGACGTTGCTATTTCCCTTAGTCACTGAGTAAACCTGACTAAATTGCATAATTCACTTCCTTGAAATTCAAATTAGGCTTTAAGTCAGGCTTTCAAGACCTGAAAAAGGTCCTAATTTCCATTTCTCCAATTGAACTATGCAATCGAGTCAGCTCATGCATATCTCATGACATCTACACGGTCATACGTTTGAAGTAATTTCTGACGATTGATTTTTCAAAATCATTTGCATATTTTAGACTTGATGGGAAAGAATGATATTCAAGTATTCAAAATCCCCCGGGCCGAACTCCAATCATGGTGGGACAGCATGGGCGAAGCTAGCCAAAAGTATAGTGGATCACGGCTAGGATACCTGTTAGACCTGCTGAAGATTGAATGTCCACCTGCCTTTATCCAAGCTATGGCGCTCTATTGGGATCCTACCACCGCTACATTTTGCATGGAAGGACTAGAGATTACTCCCACTATCGAGGAATACAGCGCTGTCATCGGAGTTGAGTTCACTCCTACGCCCGTCCGACCCCTCATAGGATTTGAACCCCTGAGTCAGTTGGCTGAGTTCCTTGACACAGGTCTAAATGAAGTTAAAGCAGATGCAAAAAACAATTCTGGACGAGTCTCCTTGTCTTTCCTTATAGACCGATTTTCCTGCCTCCCTGCTACTAAAGGAACCAAATCTGGTAGAGCCTTTGTCTTGGCATTCTTTAGCTTTATACTATTCCCGATCTCATCTGTCATCTTTGACCCTATCATGGTCGTAGTAGCTAGACAAGTCTGTTGTGGGTGGGATTACTCAAACATCCTCATTGCCGAGACCTTCCTTTCCCTAAATCGCTTCAGGAAAAATAAAAAGGGAATCTTTAGAGCCTCTAGTGATCTTTTGTATCTGTGGTTCACATCCCATATCAGACAATTCCACATCCGCATGGGTTTCACTGAAATCAGCCCTGATGCACATCCTCTTAAAACCTTTGTCAGAACACATACACGTATTCCTAAGTTCAACTTTGTAGAGTGGAAGAACTTCCTTAAAATTCTAAAGCCCGAACAACTCCGATGGCGGCTAAGGTTGCCAACGCTGGGCAAAGTCAGATTGGTCTGTGGTGACAAAGGTCCAGTCCCCTTGCTAGGATTCACGGGCACTATAGCATACTATCCGAAGAGGGTGATCCGACAGTTTGGGGCTCTATAGGGGATCCCTTCTCCACCACAACCCGATACATTTTCTTTTGACGTACCAAGTAAGACTCTCACAGAAGAAGAGAAGAAACAATTTAAAGCCAAGGTGGCATCCATCATACGCTCTTTGATGAATTCTCAGGCTGAAGAAATAAGTTGGCCAGAAGACATGACTCAAGAAGAAAACACTCATAGAGCCACCGCAGAATACATTCAACACTTCAAAGCGACCCGACGAAGCCTTGTCGAGCTCTACATACCCGAATACATCATGCCGTACGTACCGGGAATAGAGCCGTACATACCCGAAGACATGGGATCACTGTCGTACTCAGAGGATGAGGAGCCCCAGACTGAAGAGGGGAATCCATACTGGGACGATGAGGATACCTTAGACCTCAAACGTCCTAGACTTGAATAGGCTATTCTGTCAAGTGTAAAATAAGCAAACACTGTGATATCTTCTCATACATTCTCATTTCTGTTAGATACTATCTTGGACACATGAGCATGGATATAAGCATGTCTTTCGAATGCATAAAAACTATCGTCAGAAATTACGCCTCTTTTAATTTCATGAATTCATATCAGGAAATGACTAAAAGAACTACTTATGTGAGGCTAAGGCTCACAAGGCAGCCACTTTTTCTCATCTACTGACAAGAAACATGCAACTGAAAGAGTTAAAACTGCTTATTTTTGCCAAAATAAGCGAAGCACTCACTAGAAATCTTTTGAACAGGTACACTCTCATCACGGAACTGCCAACACATCGTTTCCGTACTCGCCTTAAGACAAGAATGGAGCAGCAAGAATTGACTCCGCGCGTGGGCATGTTGGAGTCTCAGATGACTGCCCTGGCAACTATGATGGCTGACATTAAGGCCATGCTGGAGGCCACCCAAGCTAAACAGACAACCGCCCATAATCAGAACAACTCAGGCCCTTCTACAGTGCTTGATGTAACAGATAGAGAAGTAACAAGGGATACCCAACATACAGAGGAGGATGTCCATGAACCAAACAGCCGATCACAACCAAAAGCCTCGCCTGTTGTTATCAACCTCGAGAGGGAGGAAAAGGGGAAGCAGACCATGAAAACTGAAGCAGAGGCTAAAAGGCTGGCCAAAATCGAAGAGTGCTTGAACAGTCAAGGTTACGAGTTAGCCCGCTTCGACAAGATATCTCCTTTCGCT
This sequence comes from Rhodomyrtus psidioides, assembly GCA_021437785.1. Classification (NCBI taxonomy): domain Eukaryota; kingdom Viridiplantae; phylum Streptophyta; class Magnoliopsida; order Myrtales; family Myrtaceae; genus Rhodomyrtus; species Rhodomyrtus psidioides. The sequence goes on along the minus strand of JAILYB010000134.1, from coordinate 403,273 downwards.
AAAGTAGAAACTCCTCCTGATTATAAAGAGCCAGAGTTTGTAAGAAAATACAATGGGACAGGTTGTCCCCGAGCACACCTCAAGTATTACCTGCGCAAGATGGCGAACTATTCAGATTATATCCCGTTACTAACGAACACATTCCAAGAAAGTCTGGCTGGCGCCGCTCTGGCATGGTTCATTGAGCTAGATCTAGAAGATTACGATGGATGGGAGGATCTTGCAGAGGACTTCCTCAGGCAGTACAAGTTCAACACGGCTACAGCCCCAACAAGGGAGGATCTTCTACGAACTTCAAAGGCGATGGGCGAATCAATCAGGACATATCCTCAGAGGTGGCGAGCCTTGGCTACCCAAGTAAAGCAGTCAATCCCAGAAGAAGAGCTGATCGACTTATTCCTGAAAGCACTCCCTTATGAGTACTTTGACAAGCTGAACACTTCCGGGTGTCAAACATTTGCACACTTGATAAAGGTTGCTGAAAGGCTAGAATGGGCCTTGAGAGAAAGAAGGCCTCATGAAGCTCTTACTAGGAAGCAGTATCCCTTGAGAAAGGAGAGAGAAGCCGGACTGGACATAACGTTTATACCAGATCCCCACAAGCCCAAGTCGTTGGGTAATTCCAATCAGACCAAAGGAGGATCATCCTGGTCAACACCGAAAGTGCAAGAGCCTAGAAGAAAGCAACCTCAGAAGCAGTTCTCCCAGCTCCCGAGGCCTTTATCTAAGCTGCTCCCGATGCTGCTAGAACAACACCTGGTGGCGAAAGAACCGCCTAGGGCAAACCCTGCAAGATATCCTGGCTTTGATGAGAGCCAGACCTGTACCTACTATATGGGCGAGAGAGGGCATAATGTGGATAACTGTTATATCCTTAAGCTGAAAGTGCAAGCCATGATTGATAATCAGATTCTAAAATTTGACAATGCAGCCCCAAATGTACAAGAAAATTCACTGCCGGATCATCAAGCAGTAGGGGCAATATTCTCTGAAGGGGAAGAAGACTACCTTAAGCTGAAGGTAGATATGCTTAAGCTGACCGACCTGCTAGTAACCGCTTCATCATGCCCAAAAGTAGGAGCGATCTCGACTGACCAAAAGAAACTATGCATCGCTAAGATGATGAGCTTGGGGATAATGTCTGATATCAACAATGAAGAGTTCGAATGAGTCAAAGCTTCTTTATCTTTGGAAGGAAGCTACTTTGTGATCAAGACTGAGCAAGGTAATACCTGGGGTACCTCATACGAGAATCTGGTAAACAGTCTTGGGCCAGTCGCTCAATTAGAAGAAGAGTCTGAAGAAGACGAATTGGAAGCCAAGAGACGAAGCCTAGCAGACCTCAAATTTATGGCCGACGTACTTGAGAAGGGCGAAATTATAGACAACCTTGGTCAAGATTCTGGAGGATACAACTTCAAAGTGAAATACTCAGCCCCTCCCAGCTTTTATCAGAAAATTGAAGACATCATACCGGACGGATGGGGAGGTATGGATGATCTCTCTCAACCAGAGACCTCGAATGACATAGAAGAACTTGACAACACCGTATCGATGGTCGAAGTCGCTTCGACAGTGGTAATCAGATTGGAAGAACTTGATAGCATGAGCGGGGTGGAAGACTACCTAGTCAAGCCCGTTGTGATTCAACTGCCGCGAGGAGAAACAGACGACGCGACTAAACCGGAGATATCTCATCAGGCAACTGTAACTATAAAAGTCCCCCCAGCAGAAGAATACGATCCTAAAGCAGTCCATTGGGACTATGGGACCACACAGGTAGACGCGGTAATGAGGTCCGGACGATTCTATGCCCACAGGGAGGGCGAATCCGAAAAGAAGGAGGTCTCAAATGAAGACGCGGAAAAACTCATATCGATCATCAAAACCAGCGAGTTTGAGGTGATAGAACAGCTGAGGAAGTTACCCGCTCAGATATCCCTATTGGATCTATTCATTAATTCTGAAAAACATAAGAACGCACTGTTAAGGATACTTAATGAAGTACATGTCCCTGAAACAATTAATGAGGTACAATTAGGGGACTTTGTGGGGACGATCCTTTTAAAAGACCAATTGAGCTTCTCTGACAAGGACTTCCCCATGGAAGGAAAAGGGCACAACAAAGCCTTGTATATTTTTGCACAATGTAACGGAAAAAGAGTGGCGCACGTATTGATCGACAATGGATCAGCCTTCAACATCTGCCCTTTGGCTACCCTAAGGAGGTTGGGAATCAATGAAGAAACGGTTAAAACATCCAAAACGGCTGTGAGAGCTTTTAATGGGATGAGGAAGACAGTGGTAGGAGAGATTGAGCTTGACGTGTCTATTGGCCCGACAAAGTTCTCTATAAATTTCCAAGTGATGGATCTGCCCAGTGCATTTGGGTTCTTGCTGGGAAGGCCTTGGATCCATACAGCAGGAGCTGTCCCTTCAAGCTTGCATCAAAAAGTACGCTTCGCAGTAGATGGGAAGGTGATTACCGTACATGGAGAAGTCGACCTCCAAACATACCAAAGCAATGCCATACCCTATGTTGAACCTAAAGTGAAAACAGAGGCGAGTTATCACTCCCTGGAATTGGTAGAAACAGTTCATACCCCGGCAGGGACAAGGCTAAGAACCCCATACATCTCAGAAGCCAGTCTTCTACCAGCTAAGATGCTGCTGGCATACGGATTCAACCCCGAAAAAGGCCTAGGCAAACATAATCAGGGTATAAATACCCCACTGCAGTTAAAAGCTAACCCACATAGAATGGGCTTGGGGTATCAGAAATATCACATAGATGGATCTGGCCCAAAGACAACGGGCCGAGGCCGAGGCAGAAGCCTGGGACGCCTGGGAGGCCAGAGCAGCCCGAATGACTCATTCATTGGTTCTCCAACTTGGAAAGGCAGGTCTCAAATGTTCAAAAATCCTTTGAATGCCCACTTCGACCAGAACTCTAAATGGTTGTCTGAAGAGGATGTCACTTCACCGATAGAACCAGATCTGACAAATCCTTTCCTCAAAGATGACGCTGTGAATGTCATTATGGAGTGGTTGGACAATGGAGCCACTTCCTCTGAGTAACGAGACTCTTCTCTTGTCTTTAAATACCGCATTTAGAACTTTTTGCATCTTATTGCATTTTCTTTCCTTATTGTACGTATAGGGAAACGCCTTTGGATCTCCGCTCGTTGGTCCAAATAGCACATCTTATAATGCGGCCCATCTTGCATGCAATAAAACCATACATATTTTGTTAAGGTCATATGGAACCACGAATCAGCCCGATGATGATACTAATCTTCTGCACAGAAGCTTGAGGCCTGATTTTCCGTATGACTCCTGATTTCCAAAGAGATTTCCTTGGGGCCAAGATATCCGATGACATGAGGATTAGTCCTGTTTATACCTGTACCTATTTCGAAAACTCTTTCGAAAAGACTTCCCATGATCATACATGTCGTTCTTATGAAATACGAACTAACCATACTCATGACATTTCAGGCATATAATCTCAAACATGCATACCAGGTTGTTACGAGATTCGGACTTCTCCAGTAACCATTCTTATAACATTGAAGAGGATGAAGACGAGGGTTATGCGTCCATCCGCAGAGATTGGAATGCCTTTGAGGAGTTGACACCTCCTACTTCGGAAGAACCAATCAATGTTAATCTGGGAGACTCCGTGAATATCAGAGAGGTCAAGATCGGAGGGCATTTATCCCGAAATGAAAAGCTCAAGTTCATAGAGTTATTAAAAGAATATCAAGACATTTTCACATGGTCTTACGCTGATATGCCAGGCCTAGACCTTAAGATTGTAGAACATGCATTACCTACGGATCCCGGTGTCCAACCTGTCAAGCAAGGCAGCAAACGGATAAAGGCTGAGTTGGAAGACAAAATCAAGGAAGAAGTCATGAAGCTTCTTAGGGTAGGCTTTATTGAAGCTATCCCATATTCAGACTGGATTGCAAATATAGTCCCCGTCATGAATAAGGATGGTAAAGTTCGGATCTGCGTAGATTACCGAGATCTGAATAGAGCAAGCCCAAAAGATGATTTTCCACTTCCTCACATTGATGTGTTGGTGGATAGCACAGCAGGTTATGAATTGTTCTCGTTTATGGATGGATTTTCGAGGTATAACCAAATCTTCATGAAACAAAAAGACAAACCAAAGACTGCTTTTACCACACCCTGGGGGAACTTTTGCTACAAAGTCATGCCCTTTGGACTAAAAAACGCTGGGGCTACCTATCAGAAGGCCATGGTCACATTATTCCATGATATGATCCACAAAGAAATTGAAGTATACGTCGACGACATGATCGCCAAATCCAAGAAAGGACAGGATCACATACAGGTGTTGAGAAAATTATTTGAACGCCTGTACAAATATAAGTTGAGGTTGAACCCTAAGAAATATGTGTTTGGGGCAAAATCTGGGAAACTTCTTGGGTTCATAGTCAGTAACAGGGCCATTGAGATTGATCCTTCAAAAATTCAAGCTATCCACAATCTGTCAACTCCCTCCACAGTAAAAGAAGTGAGAAACCTTCTGGGGAGACTGAACTATATTGCCAGATTTATCAATCAATTGTCTGATGTGGCTAAGCCAATCTTCAAATTGCTTAAGAAAGGCGCGAAAGTAACATGGGATGCTGAATGCAGCAGGGCATTCCAAATGATCAAGAACTATCTGATCACACCACCGGTACTTGTGCCACCAATTTCTGGTCACCCATTGACCTTATATCTGACTATACAGCAGGAATCCTTGGGAGCCTTACTCGCCCAAACAAGTCCGATAGATGGTAAAGAAAGAGCCATCTATTACCTAAGTAAGAAATTCACACCATCTGAAGCAAAGTATGCACCAGTCGAAAGGGCCCGTGTAGCAGCGGTATGGGTACTTCGCAGACTGAGACAATATACCTTGCACCACCACATTCAGCTTGTAACAGAGAACGATCCTGTCAAATACCTCCTGGAGAAACCCGCTTTAATCGGGAAATTAGCAAAATGGCAAGTAATGATATTTGACATCAAGTGTTCTCCACAGAAGTCAGTTAAAGGAAGAGCTATAGCTGACATGCTAGCAGAAAACCCATCAAATGGTGAGTCTCCTAAAGTAACATGCACAGAAGGTCAAATTCTCAACTTAGCAGAGGACAAGTGGGTCATGTACTTCGATGGTGCTGTTAATCCATCAGGGGCAGGCACTGGGGCAGTACTGATATCCCCCGATGATCAACATTACCCTGTGGCGACAAAAATAACTTTCCCGTGCACCAACAACATCTCGGAATATGAGGCGTGCATTTTAGGCCTACGATTGGCCATTTCCATGAAGATACCTAGGTTGCAAGTTTTTGGAGATTCCATGCTCATCATCCTACAGACACAGGGAGAGTGGAAAACGAAAGATACAAAGCTCATCCCTTATCACGAATACCTTGAAGAATTGATACTTAAGTTCGAAGAAGTATCGTTCGAGTACCTATCAAGATCTCACAATCAATTTGCAGATGCGTTAGCCACCCTGGCCTCGATGTTGCAAACAACTGGAGGGTTGGATATAGAACCCATAAGGATCAATATAGTTGAACGGCCAGCTTATTGCATGCTAATCGAGGAAGAGTTTGATGGGGAACCATGGTATTACGACATCAAGAACTATCTCTCAAAAGGTGAATTCCCTGAAGGATGCCAACCAGGAGATCGAAGATACATAACTAAGATGGCCAGCAAGTTCTTTCTCAATGGACAAATTCTGTACAAAAGATCCTTTGATTCTACTCTATTGAGATGTGTAGATGCCAAAGAAGCAAATATCCTCTTGAAAGAGATCCATGAAGGAATATGTGGGCCTCACATGAACGGCCACCTCCTCGCCAGGAAGATCATGCGGCTTGGCTATTATTGGATGACCATCGAATCAGATTGCTGTCAGCACGTCCGGTCATGCCACCAGTGCCAAATATACGGTGATAAGATCAATGCACCCCCGAACGAACTGCACCAGATGTCTGAAGTTTGGCCTTTCTCTATGTGGGGCATAGACATGATAGGGCCTATTAATCCTGTGGCTTCGAATGGTCATCGCTTCATCTTGGTAACGATTGATTATTTCACAAAATGGGTAGAAGCCAGCTCTTACAAGAATGTCACTGCAAGAAATGTGGCAAGATTCATCAAAAGAGACATCATATCCCGGTATGGTACCCCTCAAGCGATCATCACAGATAACGGGTCTAACCTAAACAATAAGATTGTCGATGATCTACTGGATCACTTCAGCATTCGACATCTGAATTCATCTCCTTACCGCCCACAAATGAATGGGGCAGTGGAAGCAGCCAACAAAAACATCAAGAGAATCTTGGCTAAAACAGCAGAAAATTACAAAGATTGGCACGAAAGGCTGCCCTTCGCCTTGATGGCTTACCGAACGTCGATCAGGACTTCTACAGGGGCAACCCCCTATGGTCTGGTGTATGGACAAAAGCAGTTCTACCAGTAGAAGTTAAGATTCCCTCTTTGAGAATCTTATCCGAAGATAAACTCTCTGAGTCAGAGTATTTCAAGCACAGATATGAACAGCTGAATTTAATAGACGAGAAATGTCTTAAAGCCATTTGCCATGGACAAACTTACCAGAAGAGGGTAGCCAGGGCGTTCAATCGAAAGGTCAAGACCAGAAACTTCGAAGTAAATGACTTGATAATTAGGAAAGTTTTGCCGAGTACTACCCATCCAGGGGGAAAATTCACTCCGAATTACGAAGGCCCCTACATTGTCAAGAAGATCCTCTCGGGAGGAGCATTAATTCTTGTAAACACCGAGGGAGAAGAATTGGGGCACCCTGTAAATTCAGATGCTGTGAAGAAATATTACCCTTGAAATAAAATCAGATTCCAGTCATATGACTTACCCCGAATTGAGCCTACTCCTCATGATAGTCTTTGCATAAGCATATCATGCATCCATGCATACATTAGCATGTGTTCAATATTACAGGACCCAAGGAAGCAGGGTCGCGATAGATTGGAATGCATGATCAAGAGGACTTACTGTCGCGGTGGTCAGATTTTCACAAGTCTATCCACTTCCGTTGAAGTACATGATCAAGGGTAAGGTGTATCGTTCTAATTTTCTGAAATTCGAGAGCATACACTGACATATTCCTCTTATGTTTTTCAGGAATCTCTAACCACGCTGGGCATGTAAGTATTCCTTTCCCAATCTTTTAGGTTTTTAAGACTGTTAGAATCCTGATTGCCAGAACTTGGAGGCTTTTTGGAATCTAGGATACATTCAAAGCTCATGTCTAAAAAGACGCAAAATTCTCACAGTCATTGGCATTTGTGTTTTAGATCTGGAGGTTATCTGAACACAATTGAAATATATATGGTGCATCATAAACCCCCTTTGGACGGTAAGTTTTGAAGAAAACAAGATGAACTCTTCCAATAGGGGTTGTTTAAAATTGTTCAAAAGGATGTTTCCTCAGACAAGAGGCATGCCTAATCTAAATACGTCCCATACACACTTGAGAGATGAGTAGAGTGGTAAGGATAGCAAGACCTTGACCTACGGACGTAAGGGTTATTCGCAGTGATTACACGGATTGAGACGACGGAGGCATTCGTTTCTCTATCATAAACACTACAGGTGACCATTGATAACCCTTTGAACGGCGGTTTCTTTCTTTACCCCTGTCAAGACCAACCCCACAGTGGGGCAAATTGGAAATACGACCAGCGATATCAGGAGGTAAATGATTAGAAGTTTTCTTGCTCAGACTTGCATCAATCTTCGTGTGTTGCTTGTCATTTTAACTTCTATAGTAGTTCAAGTGCTTTAAAATGACGAAAAGCGTTCGTTTCTCTATCCTATACACTTGTACCCTTTGCACATCCCAGTTGAGCCTGTACTTCGTTTCGCAAACCCGTTGGTGATCATTGCATATTCCAAGACAGAGGCGACGTCACTCCAAGAGCGGGAAAAGTTCGAAAGATATGATTTGTAAAAAAAATCCTGGACTAATGTTTGAGTGCTGAGATTCAAGTTGTACATCCAGCACACTCATTTGAAAATCATTGTCCCCAAAAGAAAAGAAAATGTGGGATTTCGACAATAAAAAAGAGAGAGAGAGAAAAATCCAATCTTGGGCATAAAAAAAAAGCAAAGTGCCTGGTAAAAGCAAGGCCAATGCCCGTCCAAATACTTGTACACTCGTGAATCATGTGTTTGATTTTATAAATGCCCAAAAGATGGCACGATACCTTTGTATAGGTCACTAGTGAGATCTGATTGTAAAAGAAAATCCCAAGGGAGCTGGACAGCAAATGATGCTCCCAAATCATGTCACACTCAGATGATGAAAGCATAGACAAGATGTCGACGCCGTCTCAACATGAAAGAGATATTCTCTAAAGATAAATGCGCACTTCGAAGACTGACAATGCTCTTCAAAGACCATCAATGCACTTCAAAGACTGAAGACACTCTTTGAACCGGAAGGGGCAAGATGGCGGCAAACTTGCAGGGATCACCAATGTTAAACCCTTCGCGTATTCTGAGCCAAAAACAAGCCTTTTTTGGTCCCCAATCATACCTACGTTACAACCCTGAAAAGCCTTTTCTAATTAAGGCACTTGGATTGACATAGGGTTTAATGTCTAAGCTTAGCTCGAAGAAGTTCGAGCAAGATTATTTCTTTCTCATTTCGCATGTTTCTTGACTTGTAAACCTGGAGCAGACATTGAAGACTTCTCTTCGAAAGCCTTGACTTGCACGCAAGTCCCCCTTTGAAAACCGTTGACCAAGCCCAACATTACGGTCCCTGAGAAGTCCTCCTGATCGATCAAGGTGTATTCACTGCGAATGATCCTGAACCCTAGGCGCAGGTTTGATAGGAAATTCGAGTGCATTCTTGGTGAAAGACCATTATCTCAAAAACGGTGAGAAGTCCTTTTTGATAAGAATACTCCAATGGACGTTTTAACCAAACTCTTTTGGTAATTTCAGATTGTTTGATTCAAACTTTCCCCACAAGGAATTTTTGATCACTTCCGTATGTTGCAAGGTGTTTTGGATAACCTCAAGCATCGTAATGCATTCATTGAAATTTTTCATGACTATGATATAAGTCATAAAGTGTTGTCAGTTTGACATTAGATATCACTTAAAGACCATTGGTGTGCCTTTGGTAAGAAAATTTTCAGATTGGAGCTTCAGCAAGATTCTTGATGACTTCGGCTCCTAAAATGGCTTGTATCACTCTGGGTGAGAAACGATTCACATGTCTAAACTTCTGCAGAATTCCTGGCAAGCCCAGATCTCAGAAAAACACAACCTCTCTTGGTAAGAAAGAGTTTACATGTTCAAGTTTCTGTAAGACCCCTGGTATCCCCAGACCTCAGAATGCTACTTCTTTTGTAAAGAATATATTTCAAGTTTAAACTTCTGCAGGACTCGTGGTAGTCCCAAGTCCCAAAATGACACATTTCTCTAAAAAGGAGAGTTTATATGCCTGAGCTTCTGACAGATTCTTGGTAACCCCAGATTCTAGAATGCTATTATTCTTGGTTAAACTTCTATAGGAATCATGGTAACCCCAGATTCTAGAAGGATGTCTTGCTCTGTAAAGAAGAGCTTTCAAGTTTATTTTCCTGCAAGATCCCTGGTAATTCCATATCTCAGGAAAACACATTCTTATGAACAATTTTGTAGGTTTGATCTTTCTGCAAGATACCTAGAGTACCCAAATCCCATAATGTCACCTCCAATGTCAAAAAGGACAATCTTCGAAATCATCCCTCTGTGAGATTTCAAATTTACAGGTTTGAGCTTTCTGCAGGATACTTGGAGTCCCCAGATCCCAGAATGTCACCTTCGATGTCGAAAGGACAATCTTCGAAATCATCCCTCTGTGAGATTTCAAATTTATAGGTTTGATCTTTCTGCAGGATACCTGGAGTCCCCAGATCCCAGAATGTCACCTCCCATGTCAAAAGGAGAATGTTTGAAATTATCTCCATGTGTGAGATTTCAAATTTACAGGTTTGAGCTTTCTGCAGGATACCTGGAGTCTCCAGATCCCAGAATGTCGCCTCCCATGTCAAAAGGACAATGTTTGAAATTATCTCCCTGTGTGAGATTTCAAATTTACAGGTTTGAGCTTTCTGCAGGATACCTGGAGTCCCCAGATCCCAGAATGTCACCTCCCATGTCAAAAGGATAATGTTTGAAATTATCTCCCTATGTGAGATTCCAATATTACAGGTTTGATCTTTCTGCAGGATGCCTGGAGCTCCCAGGTCCTAGAATGTCACCTCCCATGTCAAAAGGACAATGTTTGAAATTATCTCCCTATGTGAGATTCCAATATTATAGGTTTGAGTTTTCTGCAGGATACCTGGAGTACCCAGATCCCAGAATGTCGCCTCCATGTCAAAAGGACAATGTTTGAAATTATCTCCCTATGTGAGATTCCAATATTACAGGTTTGATCTTTCTGCAGGATGCCTGGAGCTCCCAGGTCCCAGAATGTCACCATCAATGTCGAAAGGACAACATTCAAGATAGTCTTTCTGCGAGGTCTCAGGTAACCCCTAGATCCCAGAAGAATCTTATCAAAGTTTTTGCAGATTTAAGTTTTCTGCAGGATACTTGGAATCCCCAAATCCCATAATAACGCCTTGCATGTCTGTCGCGACCCGTCCGGAAGGCGGACGCGGCTAATGGATTACCGATCACGGGTCTTGGATCGGCGCGAGCCCTCCCAGGCCCATACCAAATCGCGGCGGGAGTAATCTTCGACGATAAGAGTCGATCGCTTTCGACCTTCAGTGTGGTCGTGGTGGCATGTGCAAATTGTGCATGCATTTGGAGTCGCCACCGGTCTTTCTTGGAGGGTGGACCGGAAACCTTACTGATCGATTGGGAGAGATCGATCAATTCTGCGGAACCAGAGATTTTGGGTTCGGGGACTTGGTTACGCTGACGTCATTACCAACGCCCTTTCGGTACCTAACGCGAGTGATTTTCCTGACTAAGAGTTCATGCAGGCACAAGTTTGGGTGAGGTAGGTTTGATTCAGGGTTTCATGCAGATTGGACGACTATTCCTATCAATCACAATCAATTTAAATGAAAACGCGATCAAGTACATAAATAACTCACTTCAATGCACATCAATTCAGATCAATGACTTCCTAATATAACCATAAAGGCTTAAGGAAGGTGTGACTTCGGACCAGGGGTGAAATGGGAAGATTTGGAGGCGATTAGCCCGAAGGGCAAAATCGTCGATCTTTGGAAGACTTGGATACCGAATTACCCAAAATATTTTTGGAATTTCTTAATTTTTCTTCAATTTTTGGAAGACGATTCGCCCAAAGGGCGAAATCGTCATTTTAAGGAGGGTCGGGGTTCAAAACGCCCGGAATGAGCCTTGGCCAGTTGACTGTGGCCATTTCCTATTTTTGGGGATTTATCTGGATTTTTTAGAAATTTTTTTGGAAGACGGTTTGCCGAAAGGGCAAAACCGTCATTTCTGGAAAGATCGGGGGTCAAATGACCCGGAACAGGTCATGGCCAGTTGAATGTGGCCATTTTCTATTTTCTGGAATTTTTTTTAGAATTTTTCTGAATTTTCATTTTTTTATTGAATTTTTGAATTTTTTATTATTATTATTTTTTTAATATTTTCGAAAAATAAATAAAAAGAAAAAATGATGTCTTTGACAATAGATAACACTCGACCAGCTAGATAAGCTAACCACTAGACTGAAACAAATACATGCAAATCAAATCTATAAGGGCAATACTTTAGAAAAATAACTTTGATATACGAATCAGGTACGCAAAATATACCTGATTGGGCACCAGTCTTCAATCGCCCAGTTGACCATCTCCGTGCGTGTCACAAATACGCGGGTCGGGATTGGCGATGATTATCGAAAAATCCTTCGACTCGAATCTCGAACTCCAACGGGCCGCGGAATCTAAATCTCGAACAACAAGCCCAATCTTCCAACTAAATTATCCCACGGGCCTAAATCATGGCCCAAGCTCAACTCAGCAACTCAGGACTCAATCCAAATCGAATTGGGCCAAGGCCCAACTTGGCAGCCCACTAAACCAATCCAAACAGATTAGAATGGCTTCTGGAAATGGCGGATTCGAGGCTGGTTGAGGCTGCTTCGGGTGTTCATGGATGGTAACCGACTCCGGGATCGACGATGGAGGTGCAAGGGAGTCTGAGGGAGGTTCCGGTGACCAGTGATGGCCGGAGCAGCGGCGGCAAGGGTCGCGACAGCTGCGACCAGCAGCGAACAGAAGTTGTTCGCAACAAAACATGGCAAACTGAGATGCAGGGGGGAAGTAGTCGATGCTGTCCTCGGATCTGAAAGCGTCCAGACTTCGGGTGATGATCGATGGAGGTTTAAGGATGCATGTGGTGGTCGAAGACGGGTGGATGGAGGTTGAAGGGCGTCGGAACAGAAGCCGCAACCCAAGGACGCAGAAACAGAGGGCGTCGGGCCTGCGGGTCGTTCAGTTGCTTTCGGGGCTGTTTGGTCGGCACGAGACGATCGGGGACGACAGTTGGAGGTCGAAGGGAGATGGATGATGATGGTGGACGGCTGTGGCCGCGGCAGAGCGCCACAGCAGCTGCAAAACACCGAGTCAGCAGCCGGAGCTCGAAACAGAGCAGGGCTGACCGCTAGTTCCCTGACGATTTTCCGGCGACTCCTGATAGCTATGATTGCAGTGATGAGGTGAGGCAGATGGAGGAAGAGGTCGTGTTGTCAGGTGGCTGTTCCGCAGCCGAATACTAGCTGGGACCGACTCCGGAAGCTGAACGACACGCTGAAGAGGCTGAAAAGGGCGTCGGGACGGCGAAACTCAACTAGCTACGAGGGCGACAACTTGCCATGGCTGAGCTGGGGGGGGTCACAGGTTCGTCGGCTTAGGTGTGGCGTGATCGGAAGTGAACGGGATCGGAGCATGGCGGCGCGAGCCGCGTAGCTCCCGATCCCGCGAGCTCCCACGGGTCTGGTGGCGGCACAACGCACTGGAAGTTCTGGGGATGTGCGGTGGTGGTGTGGTTCTGGACTAGGGTGGCACAAGAACACCCGAGGAAGAGGATGTGGAGGTCGTCGGATCAGAGGGAATCGAAACAGGGGCAGGGCATCAACGGCCCCTATGGTGGCGGGATTCACGGCTGCTCGGGGCTCCGCGACTCGAGGCGGGCGACGACGCGGTGCGGGGTGGCCGACGGACAAAGCACGACAGCTCGAGGTGGCTGGTTTGCGACCTAAGGCTTGGCTTGAAACAAGTCGCAGCAACGAGCAAAACAGGGCTCGGCTCACGGAGCTGCTCGACGAGGATAGCTGCGGCTGGCAGCAACGGAGTGGTGGTGGCTGCGCGGCGGCGAGGAGGCGGAGATGGCGTCGCGCGGCCTGGTGGTCAAGCGGAGGAAGAGGAGGGTTCGGTCGTGGGAGGCGGGCCTTCCACGATGAAGCAAGAAGAGACCGCCGCCAGAGGAGAGAGTGGTCGTGCGTGAGAGCCAAGACAGGAGGAGAGAGAGTGAGTTAAAAAAATGCCGGAGCCTGTGAGCGGGAAAGAGAGAGATAAAAAGTAATAATAAAAATAAGGATAATAATAATAATAGTAATAAAAAAAAAAAAAAAAAAAAGCAACAGTAAAAAGGCAAAGACAGAATTATTTGGTCAAATCTCTTTTTTTGCTTTTTCTTTTAATGATTATGTTTTTCTCTTTTTTTTTCTTTTTATTATTATTAATATTTTTTTGCCCAAATTCAATTTTATGATGATCGAGGAACACCTAAAATTGAACCTGAATTTTCATATACCGGCTATTTTTATATATTTTTGTGGCCTCAAATATTATTTTTCTGATTTTTTTTGTGTTTTTATAATTAAATAAATTCAAAAAATATTATAAAATACCAAAAAATATCTTTTGTTCAAAATTGGTCCCCGAGGCTAAGCCAAGGCTTCCAAAGTTGATTTTGTGATTTTATGACCTTTTTTTTTATATTTTTAATTAATTTTAAAGAATAAAAATCACAATAATAAATGGTCGAAAATCAGGTGTCAACAATGTCGAAAGGAAAATTTTCAGAATCAGCTTTCTGTGAGGTTCTAGGTAACCCCTAAACCCAGAATAGCTCATATGGTAAAGCCTCAAGGTTAGGCATACCTCACTTGTATAAATCCTAGTTAATTCCTTAGAATATAGGATCAAGATGTCCGACAATCCCTAAGAGACTGGGTGCGTCATCCATAGGTTCCTAGTAGAGAGGAATCATATTCTCGGCCTGATCCCCTTGACGGATCAAAATGTTCGACAATCCCTAAGAGACTGGGTGCGACATCCATAGGTTCCTAGCAGAAAGGAGTCCTATTCATGGTCTAATCCACCATACGGATCAAAATGTTCGACAATCCCTAAGAGGCTGGGTGCGTCATCCATAGGTTCCTAAAAGAGATGAGTCCTATTCTTGGTCTGATCCACCATACGGATCAAAACTTCTGACAATCCCTAAAAGACTGGATGCGTCACTCACAGGTTCCTGTCAAGCATAGGAATCCCATTCTGGTACGGCCTACCATACAGGCTAGAGTTTAACCACCCTAAGACACTCAAAAGACGAGTCCCTAGGTATTCACTTGAACCCGCTATACACCGCGCATGCCGCACTAGCATCAGACAGATGATCAAACAGGTAAAAAGCAGGTGGGTCCCTCTACTTTTTCTCTCACGTCAGCAAAAAATAAAGAGCAGAACGTTCACCAGCGGGATAAGGGAGATTGAGTGTCAAGATTCGTTTTTCTTTTCCCCAGTCACGTCGGTCTAGATTCAGGTGTCACCTGTCTTTGAGAGAAATCTCTCACGAGATTCCTCTCAAAGAGGGGCAGCTGTCGACACCTAATTTTTGACCAAGTCTTTTTTAGTTTTATCTTTAAAAAAAATCACAAAAAATTCATAAAAAGTCAAAGAAATTGCAAAATCAACTTTGGTGGCCTTAGCCAAGCCTAAGGAACCATTTTTGACCAAAAAATAATTTTTCATATTTTTCACATTTTTTAGTATTTTTAGAAAATAGGAAAATACTTAAAAAATTCAAGAAAAATAGCATTTGAGGTCACAAAAATATGGAAAAATATCCAATATTTTTCTTTTTAATCCCTTGTATTTCTGACCTCACAGAAAGTTCAAAATCAGATTCAATTATGGGTGTTCCTTTGTAACCCGTACTATTGAATTTGAGAAAAAATATCAATTGAGTCTTTTTATTTGCAATTTTGGCATTTTCTAGGATCTTGACATCCATTCTAACTGTCCCTTATTGCAATTTAGCCCAATTATTTGTACAAATTGCTCAATTGCACGAATTTGGCAAAATTGCATACTAAAATTGCATTTATAGTCCTTGAAATTGAGCATAATTGAAATTACTTTCAATTCAAGGGCTATCATTGCAAATTAAACATACTGCCCAATGGGTTTCACCATTTTGAATCGATTGGCACAGGTAATTTGACCCAATTTGATCATTTGAACCTTCAATTGCATAATTCCCCAATTTGCAATTAAAAGGAAAATTGGGGTTTTTGTTGAAATTGATGTAAACCTTTGGGCAAAATTACATTTTTTGATAGAATTTATGCTCTAGATTCGATTTTGAGGTTCAATTGCAAAATTTTCCCATTAATTTGGGTTTAATTTGGAAAATGATAAGTCGGAACCGGTTCTGACCGGTCGGACCGGCGGTCGAACCGGTTTGCTACAGTGTCATCGTCTTCCTCAAAACACTCGTGCAAATGAACGGTAACAGACAGAATTTTAAAGACCAAATTGAAGGTCAATTCGCGACCAATTGAAAGGGGAACGGTGGGCATTTTATTCCTCTCAGCTTCCCCCGTCGATCGACACCAAGATCACAACCAATGGTCGCCGGAGGAAGGAACAATCGGCGAGTCAAGCAACAGACCTGCGAAAGTCAACAGTTGGCAAAAACAGGTTAAATGTGTGTCAAATTCGTGAGAAAAGAGGCTCGCCGCGAAACCGAATGAACCTCGGCAAATTACCCAGTCGCCCCGACGCCGTTTGGACCTGAAATCACGTGGCTACACGTGCGATTCAAGTCAGTTAGTCCCCCCCGGCTTCGTGCCAAAATCAAAAACAGGTATATATGCCAACGGACCTTCGCGAAGCAGGAGGTTGGAAGATTCAGTTGGAGAAGAGAGAACTGAATCGAGAGAGAAAAAGAAAGAGAGAGAAAGAGCTCACCTTCCCTCGCGGTGGTCGAAGGTTAGAGCTCAAATTGCAGAGCGCCGGTTGGGCCTTCCGAGGCAAAACCAAAGCTCCACGAGTTCATCAAGAGGTCTTCCAGAGTCCCCTGAGTCGATCACCGTCAGCCGTGCACGGGAAACCCACGAAAACAGGTGAGTCAGCGCTTCGAACTTCAGATTGAGCTTCAATGGCGGATTACATTTCTTGCAACGATTCTTGTATTTCATGTGTGCATTTCGTTTCCTGAACATCACTGATCATCGTCGCATATCTTTTTTGCATCGGCCTTGCTTAAACACCCTGAATTGAGTCTCCCAATCCCGGCCTCCGTTGCCGAGTACTGTTCATACTTGCCCAGCCAAATCTGGGCCGTGCGGGCTCAATCGGAGCTCGAGGTAAGCTCTCTGCACCTCCTACCATGTCAATCTGTGGATGAATTGATCTGATTTCGCGTGACTCGCATGATTGAGCTTCCATGGCCGTACTCGGCAATTCGCACGATATTCCCGAGTCAGCATAGATCGGACGGCTCAGGTTAATCAAGTCCAACAAATAGTGACCGTCCGATTAGAAATTAGGATAATCCGAAAATGATTTCAAATCGGAAATAAAAAATGGTTGAAACGGTGTCGTATGGTTTAGGGGATAGGCGACGTCGTTTTAGGATAAGTAGGTATGGACGGTTCAGATCAACCCCTATGTTCTAATCGTGGCCGTGGATTTAGTAAGTCAATCGGACGGTCCCGAGAGAGTTGTCGTTCAATCTAGACCGTAGGTTCTAGTAATCAGATCTAAGGGACGCAGACAAGTCACGTGGTCCATCAGGGACCGTCGGATTAAATCCGAATAATCCGAAAATAAAAAAACGCATGATACGGCGTCATTTCGACCGAGGGTTTCGCAGGTCTGGGTCTGGACCGGGGTTCCGACTCGAGTGGGTCGGGTCGACCCGGTCCAAATCATATTTTTTAAATAAAAAATAATCAGAAATGATTTTAAAAAATAAAAAAAATCAGAAAAATCCTAGAAAATCCAAAAAAATGCTAGAAAATTCCAGGAAATTCCAAAAAAAATGTGAAAAAATTGTGGAAAAATCCTAGACATTCCAGAAACCCCAAAAAATCGAGGGTTGACCACAGACAACTGGTCAACCCTATTTTTGGGGTTTCTTACCCAATTTTCCGACACTTGACGACATTACCCCTTAAGGGTAAGTCGCTTTTGCTGAGTTCGTATGATAAAATCGATAATGCCAAATTAAGAACTAGGGTCGAGTAATCGACCAATTCTTAGGTTTGGATTTTCGAGTCCCGTCCCTTTTCTCGAAATGACGATTTTGCCCTTTAATGGGAAAATCGTCTTTCTTATTCCAATCAAGTCCCGAAAATTGCTCGAAGTTAGGGTTTGGGTTAGGTAGACGACCAACCCTAATATTTGAGATTTTCAGTTCTCATCATTGTCCAAAATGACGACTTTACCCCTCAAAGGGTAAAATCACTTTTAAATTCCAGAAAAATCCTGGAAATTCCAGAAAAATAGGAAATGGATTGGATTGATGGCCAATCCTATTTCCCCTGTCTTCTGACTTCCCAATTCGTCTAAAATGACAGACTTACCCTTTTAAGGGTAAATTTTCCCCAAATTATTCAAAATTACGATTCTGCCCCTCATGGGCGAACCATGTCCAAATCACTCCTAAACCTTGATTGATATTTCTCCAGGCTAATAGGGCCTCATTAGGGATACCATGCTGATTTCATGTGTTTTATCCGCATGTACTGGATCCTTGATTTGCGCATTTATTTCTATTGATTGTGATTGATAGGGTAGTAATTCCCATCTGCATGAACTCCTAGATTTAGGATCCGTACCCCACTTGTCTGTATGAAATCCTAGGATCAGATAAACCATTCAGCTTAGGTACCGAAAGGGCGTCAACTCTGACAGTTGGCGTAACTAAGTCCCCGAACCCACTTCTCTGGTTTCCGCAGAATCGAATAGACCACTCCCAACTATTTGATGGGGTTTTCCGATCGTACCCTCCACGAAACGATTGGTGGCGACTCCTTGGCATGTACACTCATCACATGTCACTAGACCACACTAAATGTCGATCACGTATATCCAACAGTTGCGATTTGGGTAGTGGACCTTGGGAGAGTCCCGCGTCCGATCAGTCAGCGATCGGGCGACCCATTAGCCCTCCGCACAGGGGAGGGTCGCAACACCAGGTCATTGTAGGATTTGGGGTGTGACAATTCAAGCCCCTTGTCTTGAAATAGTTTCGAAGTTACATCATATATTCGAAGTTACGTGAATTTTTAACCATGAACTATGGTTAGGGAATTGTTAAGCTACGAATGCATATAGAAATGATGTTTCAGGACGGTATGGAGCTATACGATTTGACAGAATTCGAATCCGAGTTATGGTTTGTCGAAACGACTTTTTAAAGTTTCACGCTTAAGCTCCGCATTACTGATAGTTTGGAATATACATTTCTGATTAGGAATGGTTTTGTTAGTGAATAAGCTTAACTTAGTCGATTCGTAATTACGATAGCATATTACTAATTAGACTATATCAGGTGAGTGGTGCTTATCTCTTATATAATTTATGAAGTCATATCTTCAACGTGATATGGACTTAATAAATTATGAATGTCAAAGGCATATTTGTTGCATAAAAATCTAGATCAGGCATTTACTACGTTTTAGCATTTGTGAATTGCTTCAGATGTGTTACGAAATGAATTGTGAAAATCCATATGTGTATGTCAATTTGTGAACCTAGTTTATGAGAATGGGTTTGTAAAATATATTTTGTTATATGAAATGGATTTTGGATTTGGTATTGTGAATTAATGGTATATATGGATTTGATGCTCATTATCGCTGTGAACCTAGTTAAAGGTTTTTTGGTATGCATAACAGTTTTGGGAACACTTTTGGAGCAGAAACACATTCCATGGAGTGTTACCAAACGCAGCCTTAGGTACCAAAGAAAAGATGAGTTGTTTTTTTTTTTTTTTTTGCAGGGCGCTAAAGAGAAGAGAAACAGAAATTGGTATCATACTTTAAATTTATATAAATTCGCATTGTACATTATATTGTGCAACTGATGCGAGAGACTGGTAAAAGACATTTTTTTTTTGCCCCGGGTCCATCACTGCCCTGAAAAGATGAAACTGCCCCCCCAGAAACAGTCCTCCCTCGATTTTTAAGTTGATTTTCCATAATTCGCTGAGGATTTCACACAAGTTGCGCTCTCTAGATTTGTACCCGTTTACCTCTAAATTTTCATCTATTAATTTAGTTGTAATTCCTCAGTTATTCGTTCATTAGCACATGTTGATGTGCATCAAGGCAAAAGTGTAAATCTCGATTTGTTAACGAAATGTCACTTTTTCCATTATGTATTTTTAAAAGGTGGTTGTCGTTAAAAAAAATGGTTGAAAATTTAAAAAAAAAGTATTTTAAAAGATCGCATTATATTTTGGTTAATTATTTTTCCGATGAGTCGACGGCATCATGTCTTTTTATATTTCCTTTAAGTAAATTTATTCACCAACTATTTTTCACACTAGTAAAACCAACTTGATGTCAAGAATGCACTTCTCCATGAAGACCTTGAAGAGGATATCTACATGGACATTCCGCCATGTTATAGTTCTTCATCACAATCAGGACTTGTTTGTAAGTTGGAGCGATCACTTTATGGATTGAAACAGTCTCATCGAGCTTGGTTTGGACGATTCAGTGTGGCTATGAAAAGATATGGATATGTTCAAAGCGACTCTGATCACACCCTGTTCATGAGGCGAAGTCAAGGTGAGATAACCGTGCTGATTATTTATATAGATGATATAATTATCACATGGAATGATCAAGAGAAAATTGCGAAATTACAGCAGAAGCTCTCAACGAAGTTTGAGATGAAAAATCTTAGTGAACTCAAGTATTTTTTTGGGAATAGAAGTAGCAAGATCTAACATAGGTATTTTCTATCTCGGAGAAAGTATATTTTGGATTTGTTGGCCGAAGTGAGAATGCTAGATTGCAAACCTGCAGATGCACCTATTGTTCAGAATCATAGACTTGGAGATTATTCTGATCATATGCCTACAAATAAAGAAAGATATCAAAGGTTAGTTGGAAAATTGATTTATTTATCACATACACGTCCTGATATAACGTATGCAGTGAGTGTTGTAAGTCAGTTTATGCACGCCCCTAGTGAAGATCATATGAATAGTGTAATGTGCATTATCCGGTATTTAAAGAGAGCTCCAGGGAGAGGGCTTCAGTTTCATAAGAGTCGGCATCTTAAAATCAAAGGTTTTACTGACGCAGACTGGGCTGGAAGTGTGTCAGATAGAAGATCAACATCAAGGTACTTTACCTTCATGGGAGGGAATTTGGTTACATGGAGGAGTAAAAAACAAAAAGTAGTATCTCTCTCAAGTGCAGAAGCAGAGTTTAGAGGAATGGCTAAGGGACTATGAGAACTCCTATGGCTTCGAAAACTTATAACAAAACTCGATTTTACTCCTACTTCTGAAATGAAGTTGTTTTGTGATAACAAAGCAGCTATTGATATCTCTCACAATCATGTCCAACACGATCACACCAAACATGTTGAGGTGGATCGTCACTTCATTAAGTAGAACTTGGAGTTCAAGGTGATTCAGTTTCCATTCGTGAAATCCGAAGATCAACTAGCAGATATCTTGACAAAGGCTGTTTCAAGCGGGGCGTTCTACAGCTCTCTAGACAAGTTGGGCATGCAAGATATCTACATGCCAACTTGATGGGTGTTGGCGTGAGCTGTAATTTTCTTTTTTATAGGAGATTTGTTTTTTATCCTCTAGATTTGTAAAGGATTCTTTTTCCTATTTTGTAGAGATTTGACTTGCATATCAAGCCTGTGTGGTTATATATTTATGAGTCTGTACATACTTGATGATATAACGAAGAAAAAGAAAAAAGAGTGAGGGCAAGGTGTTTGACCGAGGACGTAGGCACATTGTCGAATCTTATAAATTCGTGTGTTCTATTATTTTCTTGCTTTTTTATCACAAGTAACTATCAGATTAATTTTCATGTGGAAGACGAATAACATGCCTCAGCAGCTTGGCATTTATTTCTTGCAAACAATGCCATCGCGGGAACCAGCGGAGGAACCACCGGTGCAATCCAATGTGCCATAATCAGAGTGTTCGTCATCAAGGAATGATTATCCTGGTTCAATGCGCTTCCCGGTGAGAAAATGCAGAACTTGCAATCTGCAGAGAGAAGTGAGGTGGTCCTGTATTTATCTTCACCACCCACGACCGGCATCGCCACCCCGGGCTTTGCCGGGTTCACGAAATCAGGCTGAAAAGTCCTCCCAAGGACACCTTCGACTTCTGGCGACAGTCCAAAGAACTTGAACTGCACTTCCAAGTGAGCAAAGCAATCGTCTGAAGGCAACATGTACTTATGAATCCTATCATCTTCTTCTGTGATGGGAACTACATTCACCATTATCTCTGCCATACCTTTCAAATTCACTACTACACTATTCTTGTTTGATATCCTCTCAACCATTATGTCCCTTCCTGGGGCGGACCATGAGGAGAGTGGACCTTTGGTTGTTGCTATTTCGCTTCCGTCGTACGTGAAACTCAAGTGGTCAACTTTGGCATCCCAGGAAGCGGCTTTTGTGGCTTCCAGAGAGAAGGAATGGGAGTTGAAGAGGATTCCAAGTGCTTGAATCCATGTGTTGTCACGGGTCCTGCCCATCGGTCTGTGGCCAATGAACCGAGCGTTGATTTGGAGCGCAAGATCTGAAACGAGGCTGAAATCTGGTTGCTTTTGCCATGGAAGTAGAACACAATCCCATCTCCACCAATGAAGCGAGGATCATAGCATGCTGATCCAATTGCGTTGCAGTTCGGTTTGCGATCTGATGCGGAAACTATCTATGTCAGTCATTTTGTTTGAATAAAACTCACTTCCAAAAGACTTTTGCTCTCGTTTATTCGCTTGAGGGAACCGAGATCTCAAGTCGGGATCATAATTCTCAGTCCAGTTTATATATAATACGTTTTTCTTGCTTGGGCAGACAAGATATGCGTATCCAGTTTTGCATTTAGGAAAGCTTCGTCAGTCAGGCGAGTGCTACCTTCTGGACAGATATACATTAACATCTACGTGAGCTGATAATTTAACAAATCTTCGATCAGTTCCTGGACATGAGATGAAAAAAATCATCTTCCAAGAAAACACAACAAATTTCGGTCAGCCTGAATCAAAATCGGCCAAAGTGTAGCACAGATCCTTACGTCCGCATTCGGAGCTGCAAGTGGGCGAGTTGCAATTGACGTAACAAGATTTCCCTTTTGAATTCGCCCAGTATGGGCTACGACATTCGGACGGACACGAGAGCACCCTTCGGAAGCAGCGAGTCCGTGCACAGAAGAAGACCCCCATTGGGTCCCCGGAAAAACGTATCCTGCATCGAACGTCTAACAAACAGCAGCAAGATTAGCGACGCGTGCAAGCTGATTATTCTTGAGAACGCCATGTTTCTTGTTGGCCTTTCGTACCGAAGAACACAAATAAGCAATTCTTTTTTTCTGCGAATGATTCACCAGAAGAGAGATCCTGGTACATATAGTTGTGTCTTTACAGAGCTCAGCGAGTGGACAGTTCTTGTGTTCTGTTCAATTAAAGTTTTTCCCGCTCCTTGAAGCATCATGTGCTTCTTTAGCCTACAGGGTATGTACCGCTTTGCGGGAAAGGCGAGAAAGAGATATTGTCAAACCGAGTTTCACTCCTCTAAAATCGACTGATCTCCATTTTTCTTCCGCCATGGACTAGTCTCAAGTTGGACATACTGACTTCCGGTTTCAGAAAGATACAAAAACTAAAAAGAAGAACATTGACCACGCCTAGCTGGCTAGAATAAGCATTTGAAGCCGAGTAAAGCGAGGGCTCACATCAACTCTTTTGATTGTTACTAGCATTTAGATATGATGGTAATGGCATGGTTGACTGGCTCTATCAATACTTCCCGGTATACGAATCCGAGCATACGAAATTCCGACGGAATTGGCAAAATTCTCTTATTCATGCCCAAAAATATGTTTTTTTTTTTGCCATTCCTAGAACTGATTGGTTATTTAATTGGAAAAGAGTTATTTTTTCCATTCCTAGATCTAATTGGTAATTTAATTAGAAAAAAGTTATTAATCCTATCAAGTTAAAGATCGGTAAATTCATAAATAAAAAAAAAAGGTCAGTAAAGTATAAGAAAAGTTGATAATTTGCAATCTGTGAATAATAGTTGATAATTTCATAGAAGTGTGGGTAAAAGTTACCAAAAAGATTTCTTGAACATCACTTGACCGGCAACCTTTTTACCAACATTATTTCGACGATTATCAACTCATTTACAAATGTACCAGCATGGAAAAAATTTCCATCTTCCTAAACGGAACATAGTAGAATCATCCTGGAATTTGTGTGCCTTCTCTTCTAAGATGAACAACTTCTATCAATTTGTAAATGTCAACTCATCTTTCGAGTAGTGTAAGGAACACCTGGCCCTAAGAAGATGAGATTCTATCTCTGCCTTGTCTACAACTCTATTGGTCGTCCCAATAGATTCAACTTGTGATGCATTCAGCCACAAATTTCATATCTAACCTCACAATCGAGATATAGAATCCTCATCAAAGGTATAAATATATGTGCTTGTACTCTGATTTTAAACATCGTCAAAGACCAAAGCAATATGTGTTTTGTCTACTAATGAGATAATGCAAGTTCGAAGTGCGTAAATGTTTCATGCACGGAAGAAAAAGGACTTCTGAGAAATTTGAAATTCGAGGATATTTAAAGAAGAGAAGCTAGTCATAATCAAATAAAAGGAGAATCTGAGAAATCGGAATCAAGAAAGACACTCATAAAAAGTCATCCACGTTCAGAAATGTCAAATGTGCCAAAATATTAGCCATCAGGTCAAACGGATGGTCGAAAATGAAACCAGACAACAATCTAAAAGTTTTCTTAACTTATTCTGGAAAGCAATGGTTCCAAAGGAGGATAGGAGGTTGACATCATCAGGGCTCGGCATTCTTGATGTAGTCGACGCAGGTGCGGCAACTGCAGTCGAAGAAACGGCATTTCAGGCAGCCAAAGCACACGCATTTAGGGCAACCCTTGCAGAATGGCGATCGACATCCTCTGGACCGTTTGCTAGCAGCACGCTCTTCTGTGTCGTCGCAGGTTACCCTGAAACAAGAGAGTTCAAGCAATGAGGAGATGCTTTTCGATGCCCGTATCTTTAGCTCTAGGCTTTAGCCTACAGTATAGAGATTGCATATACTTACTTCTCGTGGGGAGGATCACCGCACTTCCACCTCTTATTCGCGACGGCATCGTGATGAGCTCGGCATTCCTTCTTGCAGCGGAGGCGGAACCGCCGCTCCTTCTCGCACCGGGAGCAGCGAACAAACTCGTCGCGGTGGAATATGAGTCGCGTAGGGTGATTTGCCTCGTTGGGAGCCAACTTATAGTAATTCATCAGAGGGGTCTCCTCAAGAGGGACCTTGTTCTCACCTATTGTCACCCAAATGTGGCTTTTCCAATTCCCACTCTTCTCAGAATGCCTCTCAAACTCATGTGGTGTCAAATTCACTGGTCATCAGGCAAAGCCATGGTAATAGATCAGCTGACAAAGTGCAAATCAATCAATATGTATGTGTGTGTGTGAGAGAGAGAGAGAAGTACACTTGCCTTTCTTGCAACCTAAGCTACAGTTACAGTTGATTTGGAACAGGCCATCTTTGTAAACCCTAAGATATCCGGCGGTGTCGCCTAGCCATTTGTGGGTGCATCCACATTCGACCTCAACGTAGTCACTTTCCATCCTATATCCATTCATTTCTGCTATCTCTGGTTCACCAAACATCTTTGCGGGGTATAGTCTCCTAGGAAAAGGGTTTTTCCTTCTGGGCATCCGCACTACCTGCAAATAAATGCACAAGTTCACAATTTTCGAGTGTCGTGAAAACAGAATCTAACATATTTTTTATGTTCTGGTATGCGTGTAGTGCATATAGACCCGCACTTAAACATGCATAATAAGCTAGGGTTATCCTCATGACAAGTACTGCACATGGAGCTAAAGACATACGCAAATGAACTAATTAAGATCGTATGTGACAAGTCTTGACACATCCTAGCTAACCTCTTACGTATATGGGAAAAGCCTAGCGCGAAACACAACATTAAACTCTTATTGCTCAAACAAAGTAAAATTTTTCTAGAAAATGATTGTTGGTATCACTTACAATCAACGGAAGATGTTGTAAAATAATATATGTCTAAATATTTTCATGGAGAATGAAGATATTTTTTCGTTGGATTATTATTCTAAGTTGAAATGATCCTTTTTAGGACAAATTGTTGATTATCGGCCGAAAAACGCACCCTTTTGATGAAATGTTGGATAGGTAATGCAAGCATGCATGACTAGCTAGCTAACAATTGCTCTTTTTGCTATAATTTTTTTGGTCTTTATGCTCTATATAATGCATTCTAAAGTTGCTTATATCCCATGGTCATAAACCCCAGAGAAACTCTAAACATAGCACAGCATCGTAGAACATCTAACATGCAAAACAAATATCATGGCTCTAGAATTACGAGAAATATTCAATGCCCTCTTCTGCATTTCATGCTCATGGAGAGCATTAATTTGCCGCTTCCAGGATCCTGTTGGATTGCACAATTATTGCTAACAAGTAAGTGATAGATAATGGCAAAGTCAATCTATCCTCCAAGTGAACAACAAGGCTTCATTAACAACTCTTAAGGATTCTCCACATTATAAGCAAATGAGTAGATATCATCAAATAGGCAGGTAAAACATTCTCGACATGATTTCCTCTGTGATGGAATAAATCAAATGGCATGTCTGACGTACTCCTCCAACTATTGAATTTCCCACATCGCAATTTTTTAACTTGTAGGCTAATATCAACAGCTTACAACAATCTCGGAGGACTGACGTGAAAACCCTGACAAGTTCAAGCATCAAAATGGCAGATACAGCACAAATTTTTTTAAGGGCTGCAAGCATATGAACATAACTAAGAGGCAATCTCTCAAGGATTTCTGAGCTGTTTGATCTTAGAAAATCTTATCCGTATATCTTGGAAGTGCTTTTGTAAAAATTATTTTCATCAAGAAAGAAAATCGCAAAACCCTTGCTCACAACTATTCAAATCAACGTTCCGACCAAAAAAGAAAAAATAAATCAACGCATGTCCAAAAGTAAACTATGTAAAAGCGTTTTTAGTTTTCGATTTAAAAAAAAGGATCTTTCACTCAATCTAGGTAAGAAAGGAACAATATCATCCTTCATCACATAGGATTTTGCTAGATCTAGACAGAACTCACCGCAGATCTAGGAATCAATATGAACAGGCACTAAGCTTATCTTCATTTAACCACTCAACGGGAAATGCAAGCACACAAGATGATCTTCAATGTTATATCATGAAGCAACATAGATACAATATGTTAGCTAATGACGAGTATGAATTGAATTCACGGTAAGAACGAGCGAACCTCTCGCCGTTGTTGAGCAGAGCGCTTGGACTTTCAGTACTAACAATTCGAACCCTAGATGGTCGCTTGAGCATTGTGATTTTAGAGACGAAAATTCACGCATTTAAATGGAAGTTCAAAAAAGGGGATTTTTCAAAAAGAGTTCATGTTTAATTCACAATTATGAGTGAATCTGCCCATATTAAATAATTCTTATCCTGTGATTGTGTTACCTAAAAGCGACATACGAACCCCGACAAATATAAATTGACCAATAGTGAGAAATTTTAGACGTGTCAACTTCTAACTAGAGGTTCAGAGGTGTCCATTACATATATGTATAAATGATTAACATAAAAAGAAATAAAAGGTATGTATCATGGTAAATTAGATTGGCAACCAGCGGTTAAGGCTGACAATTTTAAAGATGAGCAGTTCTAGGTTCCTTCCAAGTTTTATTTGACACCCACCCGTCAGAATCGGTCCCCCAATTTTTGGATTGTGAAACCTACCCTACATACATCCAAACCTAGAATTCACCCTATCACAAGATTCATGATCTATCAAGTTTCACTTGTATTCTTAATTGAACAATTGCAGTGAACTATCACCTTCAATAACCATCATTTGTTGCTCCAGCTCTCCGACCATAAATCGTTAAACACACAAAGAATATGAAACAATAACAAAGTAAAAGTCTCAGTCGTAATACTCTAGAAATTGAAACTCGGAATAAGGATTCTAGGTTAGGATTGCAGTATTTTATGAGGTTCAACGACACACTCATCATTGAACGTCATAAAATATTGCAGAATCGCACGAAGATATAGAATAAGGAAAACACAAAGACTTGTTCAAGCCCAAATTACACGTTCTGCCTCATGGAACACGGAACCCACTCGTTGGAACCGATTTCCTAATTTTTAGAGCCTGGAAATAACCTCGTTTCCATTGACCTAATTTCTGATTCTTCCTAAAACCATGCTTGCACCGAGGTAATTTGTCATACCGGTGTGTCTATATTTACCACGCGTTGCCGATTGATGGAGGGAGGAACCTCCCGACCAAGCCTAAATTCACTGTCGGGAGGCCCTCTGAAAGTGAGAATGTTAGGCTTGACTTGTGCCCCTAAAAAGTTCAAGGGGCCCGTCTTTTGGGTTTTGGGCTTCTTGCATTGTTTGTATTTTTTATTTTATTTTTTGGCATTGTCACGTTTTTTTTTTTTTTCCGAATCGCATTGTTACGACGAATGACCAGTTTGTTCATGTATTTTAGTTTTATCACAGTCAACTTTTAATAACTCGTTTTGGTGGTTGATAATTAGATAAGATTGTTTTGGCCATATAGGACTTTCCCAATGGAGTACTCAAGAGCCAAGACCAAGATTTATAGTTTTTTTTTTCATATATTGAGTAGAACAATATCAAAATATGATTAATTTTTAGTGCCATTCAAAGATAGAAAGTTTCAAAAAACTAATCCGAAACGATTTCGCTAGTATAATAGTGATTATAAGAATAACGACAAATTGTGGCGCACAAATTATTGATGGAGTGAACCACGACAATTTTTAGTTACTTATAATATGTCTTCTCTGGTCCAGAAGATATTATTAATCTCACGATAAATTAAGGATAGTCATATAATCATTTCTCAATTCAAAACAACTAATCATCATGTCCTAAAACTATTTGTGGTGAAAGAATGTGGAGGAACAACACGGATATATGTTTGACGTTGTTCTATATTTTCAAATTAACTTGTAGTGTCGGTTTTGTTCGACACTTAAAAAAACTAATCATTTAAGTTAATGTGCAATTGAGAAAGTTATAAGGTGTCAATATATAACACTCTAATTTTATATAGACCTGTAAAACTTATATTCAGACACATGCTCTTGTTACTTATGCTGCCAAATTTATGGGACAGGATAAAACGGTATTGATAGTTTTAGTGCGGGTGTTGACTGGATTAAACGAGGATAAAGATTGAGGGTGGCGAAAGCGAAAGAAGAAGAGAGAGAAAAGAAAAAGGAAGTGCTCCAGAAAATGGAAGAAAATTCTGAAGAAATTTGTCTGTTTTGGACATGATCTCTGAGTCTCTTCCCTCCAATGGACAAACCCAATCCATTCCATTACTTTCAGACTCAGAAGTCTATCCGTATTTAGCAAAATATTCCGCCTGAAAATCTTAATATTTGGTGCCATGTCTACAATTTTACTCCTCTCATTTGCTTCTTCATCAACATTGAGATGCCTGCTGAATGGTTGTTCCAGACCCTGCAGTCGTCCCTCGATCTCAGGACCCAACCTTGCTTCACTGCATCGAAACAGCTTCAAATTGAAGCCTTACAGAGAAAAGTTGTCTTTTTTTGAAGCGGAAAGAGCTCAAAATGGGATCTTGGTGGAGGAGGAGAAATTGAAGAGGAACACGAGAGTGGTTGTTGCGAGGTTTAATCGAGGTTTCGGCTTTAATGGCGGCGGAGGCGGCGGAGGGAGAGATAACGGAGCCACCGCGAGGGTTGTGGGTAATCTTGTTTTGGCCATTGGCTTGACTTATCTCTCCATGACTGGACAACTTGGTTGGGTCTTGGATGCAATTGTTTCTATCTGGGTATTGCTCTCTCTCTCTCTCTCTCTGTGTGAAGGATGTATTGTATGTAGGCTTTTGATTTGAATCTCAGCATGCAGGGAGTTTAAAATCATTTTCCAGTTAATTTTTCAGGATATTGCCTGCTAAATTGGGACGCGTAGTTGATTCCTTTTTGAAGTAGTTGAATAATTTGAACCGATACTTTAGTTTCTTGGCGTTTGAAGATGAAACTTTTCAATGGCGATTACTAATACAACATGCTTCAGCTCACAAAAAGCATTGAGCAAGATGTTAATATGGTAGCAATGTGTTGCAGGAGATCCTATTAAGTAATGAAACAGCCGCAAGTTTTCCAATTGTGATCACCCAATTAGACCCTTTGCGTGATTATTTTTGGTGAATTCGATCTGTACTAGCTTACACACTTTGGTTGGTCATGAGTTTAGGATAAAACTCCATGTTTCTTCCTGCTGTTATATATCTAGCATCTTCAGGATTATTTCTTTTGCTCTTAAAGTTGGAAGTGATCGGTTGATGCCTTTTGGATCCAGCTTCTTGTCGTGCTGATACCGATTGTCGGTTTGGGGGCATTTCTGTGGTGGGCAGGACGAGATATAGTACAAAGCAGTGTGAGGGTTCTCACTATCTACAATTCATTTTGTGACATTATCTGGTTTTTTACCTCCTGTTGCTCTTTTACGTTTTCTTGGTTTTACTCTATGGGATATCTAAGTGGCATTATACACCAATATCTTCTCATACATAGGCAGCTACCTGCAATTTTAATTTGTGGATGTATTTACCCTTCTTTCTCATTTTCTATCTAGTGGTTCAATCATAGTTTTCTGAGTATTTGCTGGTAACGAGAACTTTCTGCGTCCAGAGCAACTGGAACATGTATATGACAGCTCCAGAATTCACGCCTGCACTGTGAACAGAGTTACATCACATAGATCCAAAGTCTTAGAAGGAAGCTGATTGATATGGCTTTTCGTTGTCTACAAGGATGATTTCTTGTTCTTATACAGTAGATAGTAGTGGTCTAGATGATTGAGCTAACTCTTCTTCAGTCATGTTGCATTACTTACATTACAAGAGTATGT
Source organism: Rhodomyrtus psidioides (assembly GCA_021437785.1). Classification (NCBI taxonomy): domain Eukaryota; kingdom Viridiplantae; phylum Streptophyta; class Magnoliopsida; order Myrtales; family Myrtaceae; genus Rhodomyrtus; species Rhodomyrtus psidioides. The sequence goes on along the minus strand of JAILYB010000134.1, from coordinate 372,646 downwards.
TTGGGAGCTTGCTTTTGGAAATTGGATTACGAGAAGGAGCTCATTGAATATATTTCTCCCTAGCTAAGTTCTCGAGCATAATTACTATAAAAGATAGTATGGCCTAACCGATTGTCTTAATGTTTAGATTTTGAGGTTCTTGTTCATGGTATGATTTGAAACTTTGCTTTCACTGAAGCCTCTCCTTCAAACCATTTAGACAGCCACTTTCGCTTTCTGTCTGGCTTCTGAAATGGATCTTCTTTGACATTGTTGCCTTCGCAGTGTCCAAATTGTGGGAACGATTTTCAGATTTTCAAGTAAGAGATACCTGAAGGCTATAATTGATTGTAAGCAAGAAAGACTATCTTGCCAAGAATTTTCTAATTTAGGCAATTGTATAATTCCTTGCAGATCTACTTTGAATGATGAACTGCAATTATGCCCCTTTTGCAGTCAACCTTTCTCGGGTAAGACATGATATATATGGTCTGAAAGCTTTTCTTGTTTAATGCAGTTGTCAAGATTGCAACTTGCTCTTGTACTCTAGCTCTCAACTTGCTATTGCTTCTGAATTTTGGAGTATGGTTCTGTCATTTGGGTTTTACATGTCCGGGTAGCCAGTTCTGGGTTTTCTTTGCCTCCAGAACTTTTGGACTGCTTTGCCAATTTGAAAGTGTACTTCTCTAAATTGTCTGTGCTGACAGATGACGAAAGGCATATTCATCTCATCTTTTATCGATTGATTTTCAGTTGTGGACAACAAGTTTGTTCGGGAATCAGTGACATTTTCCAACCAATTTACATCAAAAGAAGAAGCAGCCAATGGGTTCTCTCCTCAACCCAAGAAAGGTTCGTTCTCGATGCCATCTGTTTCAGTGCTTTGATATTTATATCCCAAATCCCTCTTGATGTATTGATAAATTGTCATCTGTTTTGATCAACGGAGAGAGATGGCTCTGTAATTTTTTATATTTGCCATCTGAACTAATCATTTAGCTCAACAAGACAAGACTGCTTTGGTTTTCGCAGGAAAGAATACTCCTACAGCAGTTGTAGATGTCGAAGCGGAAGTGAAGGATGCCGATTGAGGCCTCCGGCGCCAATTCTCCAGTCGTGTAGTCCGTCTCTCTCTTTCTCTCTCTGTGAAGAGCTCTGAATGCATCGGGTGTGGTTGTAGCTAAATGGTCATTGCACTTGGCTGCGCATTGAAAAAACCCTGTTTCCTTTGTGAAAGGAAATGTAAAAAAAAATCACAAATTTGGCTTGTGTGAAGGGTAAGTCCATATATTCGACCAAAAAAAAGGGGGGTAACTCCATATAGGCGATGTACGCATACAGCTTCTACAAAGAAGCATGAATTTGCCCATTATAAGAGTGGCATGTTTGATTTGATCTGCCTGTTTTCATTATGGTTTTTTGTTATTTGCATGGGTCATCTCCAAAACTATATGGTGTCCGCTCAGCTTTCTCAGTGATATGCAATCGGAGTTCTCTCACATGTTCTGAGATGCATGTCATCATTTTGTGACAGAAGAGCTTCTGATGCAGGTAATGCTTTTGAACAACATCAATTTGAGATCCCGTCCGCAACCGAGGATGGCCCGGGTGGAGAAAAGTAGAGTTGAAGTCGACAAAGTGACTTTCACCTGTCGCCTCCCTAGATGAGCGGGGGATCATGTTCCACTGTGTGGCATACCTTCATATAGGTCTCTACCTAGAGCTTGATTGAATGTAATATTCATTAGCATCTTGTGTTGACCTGCAACTCCTGAGCTTGTAGAAGATCATGCTGAAGAATCCCACGGAGAAAGAGAGAATTAGTGATATGTGTAACGAAGAGAATGGATCACTGTGCATACGAGGAGTGTTGAACTGGAGAAGTCAAAACAGCCAAAGACAGCGAATGTTGTTTCTGATTTTTTTGTATGTATAAACTTTGAAGTCTCGTTATTGAAAAACTGATCAAAGTACACAATTGATCGATACTAGATCACCGAAAGAGAGTCAAGTCCATCAATATATTCAATTCGATTCCTCAAAAGTTTGAGACGGTGGGTTATCAATTGTTCCACAATATCAATTCTCCAATACAATTTACATTTGCAAATTCAATTTTGTTACCAAGGAAAACATTAACTTGATTATTTAGTTATCTATTTTATTTATTTCAGCCATAAAAGAACGTGCTGTGTTTTCCATGTTGACACCGAGGGGCGAACAGGAACAGTTAATAAAACGAGTCGATGGGTCTCGTCCAACCCATTTCCACTCGGTTGTTTCACGAAGAAAACGCGCACAAATAAAGTAATCGCCACTCAAAAGACCCGTCGTTGCCCAAATCTCACAACACCAAACTCCATTTCCATCTCTGAACGAGAGAGAGAATATCAGTCTGATCCTTCCCTTTCCTTCTTCGATCTCGTTTTGGTGGATTGTCAATGAACGAGAAGGCCAACGTCTCCAAGGAGCTCAATGCCAAGCACAGAAAGGTCCCTCCTTTTTTCTTTTTTCTTTTTTTTTTGTTGTTCATTGTTTCACTGCTCGATTCGCTTGGATTTCCCTTCTTCGATCTGGGATTCGATTTCAGCTTCGCGCGTTTGGACATCGAGAGGTGTAGATATGAATATTTTGCATCGAGGGTTGAGCTGTTTTGGTTTTGCGCGCTGGTTGTTTGTGTGCATTCCGAATTTCCCAGGGTGGAGACCATGATGCGGTCGCGTAATTGAATTTCACCGCCTGTTTCATCATCGTCTATGCTGGTTTCCTAGGAACGGCTGCTAGTGTGATTTATAGTCGAATCTCAATAGATCTTGTAGCAATTCTGATAATTAACCCAATCGATGTGGAGTTTATCTGCAGAGAGTATCCGGTGATGCAAATGGTACTGTTAAATTAGTTATCTTCGAAAGATTTTCTTACCCTTCAGGAAAAATGGTAGATCAAAGGTCTTCATCTTGGAGGGGGAGCTTCTATGTGACGTTTTTCCTCTGAAATAAAAGTTTCTCGTTTGTTAGGCATGAGATCCAGAGTTTCGCACTAATTCGGCGATTTGCTTCAGGCAGATGGCTTTCTCTTTTTATCATGACTTCAATGTTTCTGTACATCAAAGTTTCTATTCTTCTAGGAGGGCGTTTTATCTCCTAGAGAGAACTCTTCAACTCGATAGTTTACCTTGTTTTTTTGGCCGCTAACTTTCACATAATCTCTGAAAGTAGTTCATCCTATAATTAGTTTGGTTATTTGAGGTGCTGCTTTTACTTCTTTTTTGGTAGTATTGATGGATAAAAGAAGTGCCCATTGATTGAAAGAAACGCTTTTTATGTCTGAGATTCCATTTCTAATGATGCGCATGAAGCATGCCTAGACCTGGTCCACCATACATTAATATTTTCCTTCGTAGAGGCTTCTGATATAGCCATTCCCTTAGATTCTGTTTCTAATTGTTGTTCGAGATATTATTCGTTGTTTAATTCAATACATCATTGTAAAGAACAATATGAAATTTAGGGGATGATATTCTGGCATCTTTATGGCAGCCCACACAAAATGCATGTGTAGCCGAGCAAATTGTCAAATTGTTTTGATAATGGTTTAACCTTTTCTTTCCTTTTTTATCTATTCTTGACCATGACTTGAACATATGCAGCTCCTGGAAGGTCTATTGAAATTGCCAGAGAATAAGGAATGTGCCGACTGTAAAGCTAAGTATGTCCTGGATAACTCTAAGAGATGTGCATTGGCATTTCAGACTCTAATTTGAATCCTGCCATCCAAAGTTTAGGACAATTTGCTGTCAAATGGGGGCTCATGCATCCATGTTGCCAAATGTTCTTATCTCGATGAATTGCTGATAATTGATATGCAGAGGTCCAAGATGGGCTAGTGTGAATTTAGGAATCTTTATCTGCATGCAGTGTTCTGGAATCCATCGAAGTCTGGGGGTACATATATCAAAGGTCATTAATTTGACTTTTTTCTCATGTGCTCCTTATTTAAGTGTATCATTAACTTACAAAGGTTCTATTTGTCCAAAAGTCTTTCATGTTTAGTCTGATCGTGTTAACTACTTTTAGATCCTATTTTGCATCTTAGAAAAGGATATAATGGAATCAGGGAGAATAGGAATGAAAGGTGATGAAGGAACTATATTTCAATGGAAAAGAAGCAATGATGAAATGCCTAATTTGTCCTGGAAATTTAGTATGGGAAGAAAAAGGTGAGGACACAATTGAAAATTATACCTTAAAAAGAGAGATGGTTAGAGAAAAGCAATTTTAATTCTTTGTACTGGTGGATGGGGCAAGAAGGGGAAATATTGCAACTTAGTTTTTGAAACAGTCATCTTTACGACGCCTTTAGTGTTGCTAAAAAAAAGCTATTTCCAGGATTCATACATCAGCAGAATACAAAAATCAGGAAATTTGCTAATCAGAAGTGACAAAGTGATCCTCAGCTCTGAGGATCTCTATGGGGCTGCACCCTAGGAGAACACATGCAATATGCTGTTTCTCATTGGTGTTTAGTCATAAGCTCCATATGAAGCAATTTGTAGATTCTTTAGTTCATGGCCATTCAAAATCTTTTTTTTTTTTTTGGTAAGGATGGCCATTCAAAATCTTGATTTAGGAGATAATTGAATATTTTATTTTTAATTGAAAACCTAAAATTTACTGTTATAGGACGTCAGTAAAGGTTTTTGCGTCTTTAGACCACCTTATCTGTATCTCACATTTTATATGTTCTGCTGCAGGTGCGATCTGCAACCTTGGACACATGGCTGCCAGAGCAGGTTGCATTTATACAAAGTATGCTTTTCATATGGCTTTTGGTTTCCATCTTTAATGGATTAATTTGTTCATTCTTTCAAGTGAGAGAATTGCTCTCTTTTTCTGCTGCGCAGCCATGGGTAACGAGAAGGCAAATAGCTACTGGGAAGCAGAGCTACCTCCAAACTACGACAGAGTAGGAATTGAAAATTTCATCCGTGCAAAGTATGAAGCCTGAACTATGATCTATTGAACAGTAGTTGTCTTGTTATTTCCAGTGTCATGCATTTATGAACTCAAATTTCCAATTTTCACTGATGGCAATTCTCTTTATCATTGAAGATATGAAGAAAAGAGATGGGTTCCGAGGGAGGGAAAGCAAAAATCAACTTCCCGACTGCAGGAAGAGAAGCCTTCATCCCACATTGATGGAGCTGGGGAAATAAGTGAACATTCACATGTGGGCAGTTCAGAAAATTTGTTTGAGCAAAAGGAGAAACCTCAAGCTTCCAAAGACAAGGACAGTCTTCCTAGTATGAAGATTAGTATTCCATTTCCTCCTAAAGGATCTGAGAAGGTACCTTCGTTTATTGTTCCTGTAGTGTCATGCTTATCTTCACAAAAGGACTGCTGATACTAGTTTAAATCTGCTTGGCATGTTCTTAGCAATTTGTAGCTGGTGCTATATTATTATGAAACTTTTTGCAACAATTTATTCTTTGATAGAATCAAAATGATATGAGGGTTGGGTTCTATTCTCAATGATTGTGCACCTAGCTTGTGAAGCATTTGCAGATCTTTAGCATTCTAATAACTTAGGGTAACTTTTAGTACAAAAGACAAACTCAACCAATGACATATCTAGTATACAATCAGGTGATTCCTGTTTCAAAGCTCCAACCCATTGCTCCAACGACAGAACCAGCTTTTGAATTGGAAGTGCAGGATGTTGATGTTGCTCCATCTGTTTCTCCACCTAAGGCTGATTATTCCACCGACCTTTTTGACATGCTATCCATAGATGGTCCCAGCGAGAATGGTTCAGAGGCTGTTGTTGTTGATGATTGGGCCGGTTTCCAGTGTATGTTGAATGTCCTTATCTGTCTTTACAGGGTGGGATGACAAGATTGTCTGATTGGTTCTTTCTGATTCTTGTCAGCATGACCCTGGCATCGAGGCAATGGATACTGTTGTTTGACTTTAATTTCACTGTCTTGTTACCCTCTTGTGCAGCCGCCGAAGTAGCCTCAACAGCTGAAAAAGAAAAATCTAGTCCAACAAAGGCTGTTGACAATAGCACCAACCCAACATCAGGTGTGGAGGATCTATTTAAAGACTCAGTTCCAGAGGGTTTGGTACCACAAAAGCCTCAGACAGATGTAAAAAATGATATCATGAGCCTTTTTGAAAAGGTATCGTTTATTTCTGCTGAAGCATTGGTTTTCACGACTCTCTGAACTGTGCCGCGCAGAGTTGACTTTGACTAATGGGGACACATTGATTTGGCAGTGCTCCATTTTTTGTCTCAAATAATGATGATTCAAATTAAATATTATTGTTCAAAGGACTAGCAACACTCTTCCAAATCGTTATGTAGTCCATCTTCAATAGTTGCTTGGTATATTGATTGACTTATGTGATTATGTGGTCATGTGGTTGTTCTTTGTGCAGTCTAACATGGTATCGCCATTTGCAATGCATCAACAGCAAGTGGCAAGGCTGGCGCAGCAGCAAACCCTTCTCATGGCTGCTGCAGCTAAATCTCTTCGTGGAGATCAGAAATCGAGTGGCAGTGTGCAACCACCTGGTCTGCAAGGTACTAACATATCTGTCCCAAATTGGGCACACAGTGGCTACCAAATTCCAGGAATGATGCCGCTAGGTCAAGATGATCTGCTGAAGCTTATGCAGGTAAATAAAATTAGCTTTATTCCATGTTTCTCTTTGTCAATGGTTCTGCTTAATTATCATCTCATTGAAAATTTAGGGAAGCAACATTGGACTGCCACATCCAGTGGGAAACTCTGTGCCATATCCAACAGCTAGGTATGCTCTAGCAACAAATATTTGTCAATATATACATATTGAGTCCGTCATCAGCTTAAATGTCTTGCTACATCTTAAAATGCGGTTATATAATGAATGTCTTTCTGCACTGAGTAAAAGCTGTCTTTTTGTGAAACATATCAAAGAGGATGCTGAACAAAGATAACTATATGATAATATGTACCGTGGTTAGTTACAAAAATTCGTACCCAAAAAGGTTTACCATGAAGTCTCATCATATCGAACATGTTGAGAAGATCAAAGGCAAGTCTTAAAGTTGCATGGGAATATCCAAGTATTAGTGTAATTGACCTTTTGAGACCTACCAATATCAATTGTGAAAAATGAGAGATGGAACTCAAATTTCATCCACTAACTCTAAAGTGATACCCAAATGAATGTTAGTAGCTTTTGCAGGATGGTTTTCATGTAGGGTCACTGATAGAATTGGCAGATCAGCATGAAGACAGCCCACCAAAACAAGCTTGAATTGCAGCCAAATACTAAACCTATTTATGTCTGTTCCATGTTTATTAATCCGGGAATTTGCTTTGAGCAGCTTGCAGATGACGGAGCAAGCTACCTCATCTAATAGTTTGGCAAGTGCTGGAGTTAGTAAACCTCAATCATCCTCTCCCATTTCATCCGCTTCTCCATCAGAATCTGGGAAGGATTATGATTTCTCCTCATTAACACAAGGGATGTTCTCTAAACATTGAGGAGATCAAACATTGTCATTCCCACTAAATTTATGAGAAAAGAACCGAAGATTTTACGGTTAGCTTTTTCCTCCACTTGGGATTGTACACTATTTTGTAGAGGCAGGTTGGGTTTTCCATTCACATCAGCTGGTAGAGTTATTAGTACGAATAGGCCTTAGGGGCAATAAAAGTGAATTTAACTGCGATTTGGAACTTCCTTTTACCTGCTGAATTGAATTTTGTGCACATTTGATTCAACTTTTATACGGAGAAAGGGAGTAACTTAGGTCCATGATTCAAATATTATAAATTCGCACAGCCCACAGTTACTTTCTTTCTTTCTTTTTTGGTCGAAGGCCACATTTACTTGGAGTGTATGATGGTTCCTTGGTCCAACCGACGAGTCCTGTGCTGGTAATTTTTCTAGTGGTTCATTTGGCTGCTCAACCCCTCTTCTTTGGGAATCCATTTTACAGTCTTGTTGGATTTTGATTCTTAAAGCTTCTGAAGCTAGGTGATCGAAGTAGTTATGGATTATGGAATTTTGAGCATCAGTAAGCTACGTTTAGAAAACTTCCTGGGAGCTTAAAGTTGTTGAGTTTATTATATGTTCCTTGTGAGAGGGCATCACTTTCAATTTTCTAGGTATTTATATTGTTAATAGGCCATGGCGCAGGCTTCTAGTTTTCCATTCTAGAGTTGCCAATGTTTTCTCTGGCTTGTATGGGCCAAAGATTGATGTTGCCGGCATCATCTGGATTGGTTGTCGATTGTTCATGTGTCCATCTTATGTTCCCCGAGCGTGATTAACGGTAATCATCTAATGAGCGGTACAAGAAGGCGAACCATCAGGTAAAGGAGAATCATGACGAGATAAGAGGCAAACGTCGGTCCGTGCAGGGAGACTAGAAACGAAAGATTCAAACAGATCAGACGACCCATTAGGTAAAGGAGAATCACAGCGAGAGTGGGGGCAAACATGCAGTCCATGCATGGAGACTAGAAACAGAGAGACCGAAACAGATTCCAAATCTCGGACGACCCAGTTTTGCACCTACCTGTTCCCACTATTAGCCCAACATTCGACTTGGGAATTTGCCATTTAGTTTTCAGAGGACTCTGCTTCAATTTTGTTTAGTCGACATTATCTTGATGATCAGCGAGCGCGTCGGCCTCGTTCTCTGGAACCAGGATAAGTCAGACCTTCCATTCCCAAACATAAAAATGCAACACGCAACTGTTCTGCAGGGAAACATTTACGAGAGAGAGAATTTTGATCGGGGCACACTTCTGCTATTGGTTGTTTAGGTAACCTGGAAGTCCAGAAACGAGCGCATTGTCGGAGAAGGACCAATCACTTGGATTTCAGCCCCATATAGCACACAAAAATGTAGGGACGTCACCATTTTCCGATTATGAAGAAATTCAACGATGTAGTGTCACAAGCTCATAGTTTCCTTAGCTGCGGAATAGCCCATGGGACGCCTGGCATGTCGTTGAAGACCAGGCCAGCCCTTTTCTTTAGTTATCCGACGGAGCACTCAAGCGAATATTTTTACCGTATCGAGTCATACCACGTCCAGCTTAACTCGAACGTCCTTTGTATCGAGCGATAACATTACTACCTTTAACACTACATCTGGTTTCAGCCTACCATGGCCTCATCAAGAGAGCGGCATCAGCTCCCGACCAGGTTGTACACGGAAGGTCAACCCCGCTTTCAGAGCTCCTAACGAATGTATTCTTTTTAATCCTAGAATTCCTAGTACAAAATCGATCTGACACAACCTCCTAAGTCCTGACCCAGTCGCTTCTTTACCTTCTGTATCGCTCATGAGTTATGTTTTAGCATCAACAAGTATCACTTTAAGGATTTCAAGTGTAGAAAGAGCCCACAACACCCGCTGTTCGATCCCACACATCGTTCAAGGGTCACGAAACTCTTGGCCCGTGTCATTCTCCCTCACTCATTTCCGCAACGCACTCGTTGCGAGTTCTGTCGCTTTCTCACGCCTTTTTCTCCGTCGGAGGCATCGCGCTCGACCAACAAAACTTTTTCTTCTCAACATCAGTTAGCTTGTTTTTCTTTTTGTTCTACTGTTTTGGTTTTTTGGGAGGCCGTTTGGATCGTCACCTGGGCTATTTTCTCCCTTTTGTCTTTTGTTTGGAAGGTTGTTCGGGTCGTCACTCTAGGTGAGTCACCCTGGGCTATTTTCTTCCCTTCTCTCTTTTGTTTTAGCTAACCAACGAAGGGTTTTCCTTGTTTTAAACATGGTAGATGACTCATCTTGAGATTCGCCAAGTTCAGTCCAGGAACGTTTTCCCATTTCAGTGTGGAGTCAGCTTTCCCTGTGCCCGCATTGGCATCCTAGAAGCAAGTTGAGAGCCGCACGTTGTCCGAGCCTTTTCTTTTGTTTTTATGTTGGCTCCGGCGATTCACTCTCCGCACTCGTAGGAACGGGTAGACCACAGGTTTCTTCCAATTCAACGCACTTACCGGAGGGAACCTGCTCTGATACCATTTGTTACGGGCTCACAGTTTCCTTGGCCGTAGAATAGCCCGTGGGGAGCCCGGCATGTCGTTGAAGGCCAGGCCAGCCCTTTTCTTTAGTTGTCTCATGGAACACTCAAGCGATACCATGCCCAACTTAATTCGGACGTTCTTTATATCGAGCGATAACATACTACCTTTAACACTACGACTGGTTTTGACCTACCATGACCTCATCAGGAGAGCGGCATTAGCTCCTGACTAGTTTGTATACGAAAGGCCAACCCCGCATTCAGAGCTCTTAAGGAATGTATTCTGTTTAATCCTAAAACTCCTAATACAAAACCAATCTGACACAACCCCTGACTCGGTCGCTTCTTTATCTTCTGTATCGCACAAAACCAATCTGACACAACCCCCTGACTCAGTCGCTTCTTTATCTTCTGTATCACTCATGAGTTATGCTTATCGCTTCAAGGATTTTAAGTGTAAAAGCACCCCCACGACACCCATCGTTCGATCCCACGCTTCGTTCAAGGGTCAGGAAACTCTGGGCCCGTGTCAATAGCATGTGCCAGTTTTGACAAGAACTCACTCATGTCTTTTTTTTTTCTTTGAGGTTGTGGGGTGTGGCTTGAAAAACTGTCATTTCCTACAATGCGAATTTCATGGATTTTTTTTTCGGTCATGGCGTTCACTCATGGCTTGCAGCTCCATTATGCATACGTTTCTGGAAGTTGTAAAAATTTATAATATTAGGTGGTCATGGTACCGATGATGCACGTGTTATTGCCAGAAAACTAAGGATATTGACATCATTCAAGTCCTAATTGCAATATTCAAGTACAAAAAACAAAACGAAAGATAGGAAGAGAACAGCGGGCAGGTCCCTGAGTGTCACAGCGAGCGCAAATCATATTGAAGAGATGTTCCTCAACTGTCTATCCTGAGAACTATTAATGGAACAGAAAAGGAAATCAATTTTACAAACAAAGCACAAAAGAATCAAAAGCAGTGAAAACGGCACTCATTTTGTCATTACATCCATTTTACCCGTTCATGACAATTATTAACTGTCTACATTGCCATTGTTGGCGGGAAAAGCCTATCTAGAAATGTGTAAATGCCCCCTCCCAAGAGAAATGCACCACTGCAAAAGTCACAAACGGGAAAATTTGTGTCAGTGAATGATCGTGCAATCTATGAAACGGAACACACACTGCCAACAGTAACTTTGAGAGGTACCTCACGGGATTGATCCATGCCGAGAACTTGCGGAGTGAAAGCAGGCTCTAGTACAATAACCTCAGTCAGAGATCGATTAAACAATTGCACAAAAGAAATCATCCATTCACATGGGAAGAAAAAACTGAACATCCCTGAACCACTTTTCTTAGTCGGTAGTGATCAGAATAAGGTTTCTAAGCTACAAAATGGCCAAAAGCAGAGACACATTTACCTGCAATGCTCCGGCAAAAGAAGCAGCAAGAAGTAAAGGAGCTACATAACCAGTTGTATATGTTAGAAGTAAACTTCCCCCAATTACCGGATCCTGCAGGAAGGATGTGCAGTTTTAAAACAGTAGAAATTGCAAGTTCAGAAATAACCCAGAAATGCTAACATTGTCAATTGACAGAAGAGAACGCCATTTATAAAATCAAATCCTTACATTACTGATCTATAATTCCACCTACAAGCATGAAAATATTTTGCCAACTCCGGAATAAAAAGCCATATCATTGTCATCATTAGAAGTCATACTTCAGCAAACAACAAGAAGCCCTGCTCTGAGTCTCTTTGTGTGAGTGTGCGCGCGTGTGTGAGAGAGAGAGAGAGAGAGACCTTAGATGCAGCAACGTATCCCAACAGAGTGGCGAGAACAGGTGTACTGCAAGGAGAAGCTGCTAATGCAAACGTAAGCCCTGCTAAATATGCTTGCACACCTGTAATTTATATTCTTCAAATAAACTGAAAGCCCTTGGAGACCATATCATAAAGATTGAAGATGCAGCATCTTTAAGGAAAGGCCACTTACTTGATGGGAAATTGGCAGCAACAGCACGGGGATCAAAGTTGTTGAAGAATGACGGAAGCTGAAACTCGATTATCTGGAAATTTTATAATCAAAATAAGCCCGTCTACTAAAACCACAGTGCCAAAATGAGAATTGGCAATATGTAAACGTGGGAAGTGTTCATAAATAAGAGCAATATCAGGGACACACTCCTGAAGCTGGATTGTGTTCTGACAGGATAAGTCTCCTAATCTAAGTATGCTTCGACAAGCGTCTTATCTCAAAAGTTTCTTACAAAATTGTCGGCGAGGGAAATAGTCTACTAATTAACACACCCAAGACCAAAAGGTGCTAGTACAGCTGACAAGTATGAAATGACAGCTAATAAAACAATTGCTTTAAAAAGAATGCAGGAAGCTATTTCTACCTCAAGGAGATTTAGACCCATAATAACAGCCAGAGCAGAAGCAGCCAGGGGTAATCCCTGCCCTATCTGGCCATATGCCTTTCCAGCGAATGAGGCTCCAACTCCTAGAAGTGCCAGCGTAGTAGCTAGTCCTAACGCAAATGCAATTGAATCCCCAATGACCTGACACATCAATAGACAATAGAAAGCATAATATCAATTGAGAGGTCCCATCATTCCTGTCCACAATCCGTCTCAAAAACTAAAAAATCAAGTGGTGCATGATGTTCTCTACATACGAAAAAACAGAGAGTTTATTTATGTTTCAATAACATCTATAGACCATCAAACAAAAAGACAGAAAACATATTTCACATTAGAAGTGAATAGAGAATTCAAATAAAAAGTTGTGTACCTCTGTCCTGCTTTTTCCGGAACCAAATGCTCCTTCGTGATTCCAACGCCAGTACGGAAAAAGGTTGACAATAAAGTTAAGATGATGAAAGACAATATTCAAACAGCATAATCAGAGAGGCGCAGAAAGTTTGCCAGATGCTACCTGGAGTGAAGGCAGGCTTACCTATGTAACCAAGAGTCAATGGTAATACACTCAATGTACATGGTGAGAGGCTGGTCACAAGCCCTGCTCCAAATATAACTGCCAAACTGTAAAAAGTAATAAAAGTGAATGAACAGCAAGGACACACTAATATCTGAATTTTCTCAACAAAAACAGGGTCAATTACCTAGTAAAACTGAGTGCAGAAAGCTGATCTTGAACAGCTTCATTGGCCTGTTGTCCAGCTGAATATAGGAAGCCTCCAAACCAATCTCCAAGATTTCCATCAGCTATGGTACAAAATGGAGCAGCCACTTCCTGACCCGAAGCAAAATAATTCTAGTTCCTGAGGTTTTATGCAAGAACCATAACTGGACGTATTTAATTGAGATAACAACTGAAAGTAATACTCCAGCACATGATTCAAACTCAATCAAAACAGTAAAATAAAATCCTTACTAAGGTTGACAAGCTCATGCTACCACTGAAATTGTAGGCATTGTACATGCATCTAATGGCAAAATACTTGGTATTAAATTTGCAACAAGTCCTTACCATTACATTCTCGGTGCTCAATGCATTTGCCACATCTACTGCAATCAAATTTGCCACTGAAAGCAAGCCAACACGACCAAAGTACAAAATCAAATACGAGAAAGCAAATGAGCGGCAGACAGAAGTTGAATGCAAACATGAGAAAGAGCAAATAGCACAAGTTCGCTTTTACATGCACTACGTAGCCATAGACACGCTGCAGAGTTGACGAATACTTCGGGTACCCTTGTTTCTCATATTGGGCACGCCCACGTGAGTTTAGAGAAACTAAAATATGAACCAATGACATGTGACCCCGCGTATGGAATGATGGGGATCCCGCTGGTTTAGGCTTATGTTTAAGTTGGCCCGTTTATTGTGAGATCAAAAGGATTCGGATATGCTTAAGTTTTGGATATGGTGCTCGTTTGAGAAATCATAGTAACGGGTGGCAGTGGTTTAATCTGTTTAAATCATAGATAAACTCGTGTATCGTGTTCTGATTCAATTTAGGATATAACTCATCACAAAAGAGGAACAATATCTAGTTCCTTCTTCGTTGGCAGCGATAACTTGAGGGAAAGTAAATTGGGCGGAATAAGACAATCAAAAAAGCGATCGATACCTGTGATGGAACAGAGAAATGTCTTCTTCTCGAACTTGGTGAGACCACTAGCTCCAGAAGAACGAGCAATATCTTGATGATGCTTCGTAGGTACTGAAGATCTCCTAACCATTTTGACAGTAGCGCTACGATTCCCTTCCACATAGAACAGATTTGAGGAACTTCAATCCCTTCAGATAATAACAAGCCTAAAGAAGACAATCGATACTCTCAAACACAGCGAAAATCATAAACCGCTTCCAGTGGTGCGCCAACGAACTGAAACGACAATCGTCGAGAGCGCTAACGGGAAACCATAATCGAGACGAAATCGGGTAGCAGCAGTAGATATTGCCAGAGGAATATCGCCAATCGACCACGAAAACACGAGAAGCTCCTGATTCAGCGGAGCCAACTACGAAGAGCAACGTGACGAGGAGCCTATGAACTGTGCATCGAACGATGTACAAGCTTACCGTAAGAGCCGTTTCGGCCAGGCTTCTGGTTTAGAATTCTGCAGGAGCTCAAACAGCAGCTACTGCTCAAACCGTTCATGGCGAAATCCATACGGAATCTTCTGCTGCTGCCTCTTCTTCGATTCGCCAAATGGTGCGGTCCTGCAGTGCGCGCGAGAGAGCAGAGAGCGGGAGATATTTTTCCGTCTCCGCAACTCCAATGGCGATGCTCGAACGATAGAGTAGAGACATGGCGGACCGAAGCGCTGAAAAACGGTCCATGAATTTCGTTGAAACGACGTCGAGGAATTTCGGGCTGGCGTCGGCCCGATTATGGTATCAAAACTCCTCAAGCCCGAACCCGAGTCACCGTGGATTGAAAACGGGCCTCGTGCATTCGGCCCTTTTCTGTTTTGGTCCGGGCCGTTCATATCCCGAAATTCGTTTCTGTGGATTCGGTGTGGTTCTTATTTCCTTTTGCCTTTTCTCTATTCATTTTCCTCTAGCCAAACAGAACCATCTTGAGTAATGCTAGATAGTAGATACTAGCCTACAACATTAGTCGAACTCAGACTCCGTCTGTTTTCGTGAAAAATGAATAATTCAAAAAAAAAAAATTCCCAAAAATAATTACTTGTATCACTTGAATTAATTAATCAATAAAAAATATTTCCTTATTCATGGACGATAAATAAATAAATAAAAACCGTTCATCATTTTTCATAAGTGCTGAGAATTATTCATTAGTGACTTGATTAAAAAATCGCCACATCACCGTGTTTGAATTAGCTTTTACATGCGCATTGTCACCTTTTTTGTGTGGAAGAAAGAGTTTGGACATTGATCACTCAAATAGTGATGATCTAATGATGTACATTAAGAAAAAACCTTGACCCTATGTTCATGGTTCACTATTGTCGAGTCCTAGTGCCTAAAGCGGCAATCCTCCTTCAAAGTAAGATACGACCGCATGAATGCTTCATATGCCAGGTTAAAGAAGAATGCATTGTATTTGTACGTGATGGATACGCCCACATCATTTGGCGATGGCACGTGTCGTGATCGATCCTTTCAGAAAAATATGTGTTAAATAGGATGAGATTTGTAGCACGCATGTGATATGATTAGTTAGTTACATCACGTAATCACCGCTATGTGGTGTATGCTTGCAAATAGCACTTTCTCATCGCACGCAGACACAGTGACGTCAAGTGTTCATTATTCGTGTAATCAAGTGTCCATTTCTCATAGTACTCGCAGCTAATAAAAATAATTCGCGATAATTGTCCAAAAAGTCATAATTCCATTGTACGACGGCTAATTTGGCAATACACCTTTCAAATTATGTCAATTTAGTCCCCAGCATTTTGACGATTTGTCAATTCGGAGCTGAAACTTTCAATTATATCGATTAAGTCGCAAACCAATTGAAATTTTGCCTACTTAGTTCTAATCGATTATTTGGATAATTTGTCGAAATGACTAAATTGACAAATCATCAAAATATTTAGGACTAAATTAACAAATCGTCAAGAAATTTAAGACTACATTGTACAATTGAAATGTTTAGGACTAAATTGTCGAAATTAAAAGATTTAGAACTGAATTGACCGTCGCATGGTAGGTTTAGAATTTGTACATTCTTTCCCAAAAAAAGAAGGAAAAAAAAAAAAACTTTCCCAATATCCAAGTAGGGAATTGGCAACTGCCAATCATCATGTACCCCGCATCGGATGCGAGAACGGGTGTGAACTTTTCGACCCTCGTGTCGTAATCTCTCCCAAGATGGAAGTTGGCGAATTCGAGCCACGTTGTTTTAGGTTGCATGCTTCGTCGGCTTCGAGACGAGTCCTTGGAAGTGAAAGCGACGCGCGATGCGATGAATGAATCCAGGAAGAAACCAATAAAAAAAAATTCTCCGCACGACCCTTACGGACGATGCTTGGCTTGGGGTCGATCTCCTTAATTTGTCGGATCAGCTCATGTGCACGTGACTTGGGAATGAAGCATCCTCGTCGGTTCCCCCAAAAATTGCTGTCGGGCTCTGGCCAGAAGCGATAGAGAACTCCTCCGAGTCATTGGATCGAATCATGGTTTGTCAACCAACTGTTTCCAATTTCTTCTCTCTCTCTCTTTTGTTTTTTTTTCCCAATTCATAGAGTCGGAGCTGCGTTGGACCCCGTCGTTATCATTCTGCAGGACATTCTAATTATCACCTCACCAACCAGAACCAGCTACATTCTCGTGTGCTCATGTTTTCCAAAAGGTGTGCGGATCCAAAGGGGAAAAAAAAGAAAAAAAAAAGGGTGGGGGTTCAACGGGTGATGATCATTTTTACGAACAAGATCCACCCAAATTGATCTTGCTTTTGGGAGACAAGAAGCTCGCTGATTCCGGGCATAAATTCGATGATTAGAATCGATAGCAATTGACCTCCAAGAAAAGGAGGAAGCTCATTGGCACGCTGTTAAACTTTCACTCGAGATTTGAGGGGATGTGCTGTGAAAAAGAAAGCGACACAGCAGCAGAAGCTCGTGGAGAAACCAGCTTCCAAATGACTTGATTTTTTTCGCCAACCGCATTAGTAATAGGAATGACACAATACCCGGCATTAAATTAGTTGATTTTGCTACTTCCGGGATCTATTAAGGTTAGTACAAAGTACCGGTCGAAAGTCCTAAGGACATCAATGTCAAACATTAATATCCTCGTCGATTGACCGCTTAACTGCTTCCTTCTACCAAATCTCGACCCTAAGAAATAATCACAAGGCTAGTAGACAAACTTCACAACCCAAGGGCCGAGGGTAACAATAGGCTGTTCCATGGCACGAGCAATCACACTAGGCTTAAACTACGAATGTGATAGCGCCTGACGCTTTTTCTTTTCCAAGGACTCTCGCAAATTGGACTATATATGTGTTTACCGTGAAGAACCACGTGTGTAGATCCCAAATTTAAACTGCAGGGTTAATTACAATGTACCCTCGATCAATAGGGATTTTACATATCGTCCTGGAGAGAAGCATTTTCATTCGGACCAGTCCGAAGGATCTCTCCACCCTCTCCAGATCTTAGCCGCCAGTAATGCTGACATGAATGACGAGAAATCCTGTGAAAAACACGATTGCCTATCGGTGGAAGGCTTTCTGCGTTCAGTCAATCTACTACTTGTTAGGTCACTGTATAGGAAAGCCTAGCCCGAGCATGTTGATAGCTCGATAGGGTTCACCAATTCCCCGGGGGGGTGGAAGGTGCAAAATACGCCAATAACATAAATGAGCAAGAAAAGGGAATGCCAAGGTTAATTTATATCTGGAAGCTTTTTTCTCTCACTTTTTGAAGATTTCTATCCCGAACTAGTTTAAATTTGGGGTTTTCTACATGTATGCTTTTGGGATTTCACTCTCCTCGGATTTCGTTGGCGAACGTTTCGAAGGAAACCAAATGAGCTTCGTGACGGTTTCGCTGTCACAAGGGTCAAATCTATGCTCACTCAACCATTTTACTCTGCTCGATGATGGTGTTGGAGACGTCAAACTTAGGCGCACACCGTCGAAAGGCAAAACCGTAGTAACAAATGAAGTTTTCGATATGCGCTCATTACTAAAGACGGGTTTGGTGATCGGCTGCCGATTATAGTATGAAGAAGTCATAGATGTGCTCTTTAAGCGTGTAATCAGTTACCTTATTCTGATAATTTCTCTTGTTATCTGAAACTTGTTTTATTTTGAAATTGTATGTATTTTGATTTACGGTTGAATTGCGATATTAATGAAATGAAATGTTATTTCCGGAAAAAAAAAAAAAAAAACTGATTTCTTTGCGTGGTGCTTGGCGGGACGACACAAAAGTGTCCTCTGCAGTCCGTAGACTAACCTTTTAAACCGCTTTTTTTTTTCACTAGCTCTGCATATTCCCCTGCTCCGAATGACGCTTGATCATTGAAAAGTATCTGTGCACATACGATAAAAGATTAAAAAAGAAAAAAGAGTTACCTCTCTTACAGGACATCACCACCATGCGTGCCTCAAGTGGTCGGGTACATCAACTGTAAATACTACAAGTACAGCCTGATTCACTTGAAATTTCTCAAAGAGAAGCACAAAACAAAAAGTTATCTTCACCAAGGATTTTTTTTTTTTTTTTATGGCTGCCAATTATGTCAAACGTTAGAGCGATCGGTGAATCTGCCGATCATTTCAGAGACATCACAGTTCTCAACCTGTGTATGCTAGTATTTCGATATCTTTATATGTTCATATGAATGGAGCCTCGAAGATGTCCCGTGGTCACAAATTCTCTCTCGCCTGATTACGCGGCATCAATATATTACGTTTCGAGAATTGCTCGGCTATTAATAATTCGGTGCCGTCCTCGCTTTTTATTGCCAAGATAGCAGAATCTCCTAATCTCTAGGGGGCTGCATGATAACACTTCTGCTTCTGGATTTCTCTGTTAGAAGTCAATCTGGCAGAGAAATCCGTTTGGTAAAAACACCATCGAAGTATAAATGTGTGTGGTAAAAAAATTGAATTATGATATAATTTTTAACTTATGATTGGGTTTTTGCCAACTTTGAGAAGTAAACAAATTTTACTTCTCGACTCCAAAATCACTTCTCCGACCACATCGGTCTCCGCCAACCAATGCCCGCTCGCCCCCACCGCGACCATCACCTTTCGCCGGCCACTGCCAACCGCCCGAAGACCACTGCCGTCGCCACCTGCCACGGTCGGCCGCCGCCGTCGACTGCCCGACGACCACCGCCATCACCGACCAACGCCCACCCACCGCCACTGCGACCACCGGCGTCCGCCCCCCTACCGCCGCCCGACCGCTGACCACCGACGGTCGCCACCACTGCCTTGGCCCGTCATCTAGCACTGTCACCATCGGGCGCCGACCTCGTCGACCACCAACGCCAAAGATTTTGTTAATAATGTTCCAAAAGTAGAAATTTTCAATCATTACCAAACAAATTGCTTTGATCAGAAGTCAATTTGGAGTAGAAGTAGAAAAATCAACTTCTGTTTTTGAGGAGAAGTTGATTTCTGGTAGGGAAGTATTACCATGCGCCCTAGACGACTGGATTGGGGTATGCAAAAAGAAATGCCTTGAAGGAGATCATCATGACCTTCTAATCCCAAAGACTATGTTAGCTAAGCTAGTTTGATATAATGCTGGACAGAAAATGTGCATTCACATGAAGTAATCATAAGACTTTTCTAAAAGACACGTAATAATGACTCTTTTCCAAATTTTAATTCTTGGATGTTTTTACTTCGACTTTCCCTAAAGTCGATTTGCGTAAATTTATTCTATTTTTTATTCAATTGCCAAACATTTATACATAAGTTAATGGCACAAATGATTTCTGAATTTTGGCTCAATATGTAATGTGATCCATGAACTTAAGCCCAATATGCAATACTGTCCCTAAACTTTCAATTTATTCCATATTAATTATTAAACTTTCAATTTTAAGCTGGCCCGGACACTTTGGTTATCAATATATATATATATATATATATATTTGTACAGTTTAGGGACTAAATTTAAACATGTACCAAAAGTATGGGGATTGCATCAAACGAATTAAAATTTCAGTGACGAAGTTGCACATTTGGCTGAGGTTTTTGTAGTCAAAATTTGGCTAAAGTTCAATGGCACATTACGTTGGTTATTATATATATTTATATATTTTGTATACTGTTGGTGGAACTATTGCCAACTATTATAAAAGTAGGAGTGATCGGTTCCTGGGTGATTCAATCATTGGTCCAGTTGCATTTTTTTATGTGATTTGTCTTCAAATTTTTTTCGTTAACAATATATTCACTGGATCACTTCTTGTTAATTGCATCGCATTGTTGCTAAACTTGAAAGTGCATCCTAAGCATATTAGGTTTTGGTTAACATTTATATTTTTTTTTATAAATAATATTATTCAATCCAATCTGATCCCCCTTTAAAATCAGAAACCGAACAGACCGTAATTGATTCCATTCCAATTTTATGTAACCGAGTACCGGACCCAATCGACCAGTTTGGTCTTTGTTCAGACAGTTTCCGGTTCGATCGGTCCATCATGCTCGGCCCTAATTGCAAGAGGCGACATATGACTGGGGCCAAAACCAAAGGCTACCCCCCATCATTATCAACGAACCGTTAAAGATTTGCTTGGAGAATAGAGAGGTGACGAGACGACCCCACGTTGGCGATGATTGAGGGGGGGACCCTTATTGCGACCAAAGGGAGCAAATTGGGGTCACCATGCCGCCACCCTTTTTGAAGCTTACGATTAGAAAAATACAAAGCCGATTAAAAGAAGATCCTCGAAAGGATTAGGTTTGATGGATTAGGAGGAGGGCGCTGGGCTGGGGGGTCCTGAATCGTTGTGGCCTACAACTATCTTGTTGACTCTTTGTGCGCTTCTTCGCCTTTTTATCTCCACCTTTAGCGCGGGCCACGTTACCCGTTGCCATTTTGATTGACGCCTATGTTAAAATATTGTTCATATCTCCCTAGTTTTTTTTTTTCTTTTTTGGTCATAAAAAAAAGCGACATTTCTCCATTTAGGCGTCTGATATTATACTTGGAGTAGGTCGAGATCGCGTGTCTAATTAGGAACGCCGTCGATGTTTATCTGTACGGACATACTGCTGCGACAGCCATAAGAAGGATTGGCCGACTCTCGATTCGTATCCGCGAGATTCGATTCGGTTCCGATTTGAGGCCTGAGTGAGAGAGAGATTTCTATCCCAACGTATTAATGGCATCCTGATTTGCAAGCAAAGTTTCGCTTTCGCTGGCGAGTCTACATTAAGGTACGTGTCGATATGTACACGCCCCTCCGTTCTCTGCGTGCTTATCTATCGAAAATGTGCGTTGCGTTTTCATGGCAACAAAATAATGAAATGTGATTTTTGCAATTTACAATGCAATAACATGTGAAGTAACATATAGGGATTCGTTGTTGGTGTTTTGATGTAAAAAACTTAAGTTGATAAAGCAACTGGATGCGATATCTTCTTATGCGTAGGATGCATCCCATGCACTTGAAATTGAGATATCTTTTCCATAAATCGCGTCTACTAAACAAAATCCGACAAAATATAATTTTTTTTGTCACGCAAAAAATAAAGGACTTTGCTAGCATGATGGTGTTTGCGCGATGGTGAGAATAACGGTATGTTGTGATCCTTAAATTCTTACAAGAGTGGACCTCATAATAGTTTTTGACTAATTGTTATTTTTTTTTTGTGGCAAAAAATGGATGGTTAGTATAACAATCATCCAAAGACTGATATATAATCAATTCTAAAAAACAAACAAGATGAAAATCTATCTAGACACGATTGTAGATAATACAATATACATGCGGGGCCCAAAGACGAAACTTTGAACTTCAAAATATTTCAAATTTCCCTCCAACATTGGCAGTAGGTTGGAAAAAGAAGAAGAAGAATAACGTTTTGACTAGAAAGATCACAGCACGCCATGCTTTCTTGCAAGGAAAAAGAAATATAAAAAAAAAATTATAGTTTTAGGACGACTGTCCGAAATAAATCTGAAAAAAATTGTGGGCTGTGTCGCATCTGTTATTTGGCCGCATGAGAGAGGGAAATATAATTATATATGATATTCTTCGCCAACACGTCCCACCTGATCACTCATGCCACTATGGGAACGTTTCTGCTCCTGGGCATTATTTTTGAGCAGAAACACTTTTTTGTGTTTCTGTTCCTGGCTATGTTTTTTTGGGAACAGAAACGCGTTTGAAAAATTTTAAAAAATAAACAATTTTTTTCGCCGCCGCCGTTGACCAGAGGTGGCAGCGGACGGCGACCGACGGCGATGGTGGCCGGTGGGTGGTGGCCGCGTCGGCGGCGGTGGGTGATGATTCCAAAAATGTTTCAAAATTCAGAAGCAATTTTTTTTTTGTTTTTTCAAAAGTGTTCCCTAGCGCAAAAGTGTTCCGCGGAACACTTTTTGAATATTTTTTAACCATACGTGTTTCTGTTCCAAAAGTGTTCCGGGAACACCTTTGGAACAGAAACACTATCCCTGGAGCGTTTCTATAGCGTTACCATACGCACTTCAATTTTGAATTCCATTATAGATATGCCCTCGAGTAGATAGCTACTCACGGATATGCCATTCATTTAATCATACCAATTGTTTAGTAAATTAATATGACCAAGATTTATATATTTTGAATGCCCGTTGAAGATTTAGCTGTAGAAAGAAAACCGTCTCCTGTCATTCGGAGTTTTTTTAACGGGGTCATTTTAATACGATGTAAGATAATCTAAACACGAGTTCTTAGCCGCAAAATAAATAAATAAATAAAATCTAAACCGAGTTCGTTATATCTTAATTTTGATTTAGCAATAAAAGGAAAGGAATGAAATATATGGCAAGTTACCTTAAATTACCTCGTAATTGTCCTCAAAATTGTTTGATTGGTTTTCTGGAAGAATTCAAAAAAGGCGCATTTTGATTTTCGATTGCGTCATCAACGTCTTAAGTTTAAAACAATAATTTCAAGATCAATTTAGAGAAAACCAAAGAAAGGTCACGAAGCACGGCTTGAGAGGTTGGAGGGCATTACGAATCGCGACTAGCTCAATATATCTTTCACCATAGGATAAGTTTGATCGATGTATTTATTACGTCAAAAATTAACTACTTCTAATGATTTAGTCAATCGAAAATGGTCTCCATCATGGATAACAACATAAGCATGAACATTTTCCTAGATAATTTCAATATTTTTTTTTTCGTTAATTCGTTTTTCAGTCGACGCGAACGGCTAATTTCAAGATAGCGTTTTTCCTCAAAATTGCCGATTTTTCAAGAAAACAAACGCGCTCGGTTTGAGAAAAAGGGAAGAAATAAAAATATTGGAGGGAGGCGATGCAATTGAGCTTAGAAATTTTTGTTTTCTTGTCATAATAATAATAATAATAATAATAATGATAATGGTAATATTAATTTCTGAGAAATTTTCAAATACGATTCCCACATTCAAGATTACCACCAACTATGTTTTTTTTTTTGAGCCGATGGAGGACCCAAGTGTCAGAAGTCACTCTTTTCCTCGTCTATCGTTTCGTTTTTTTTTTTTTCGTTTGTTTGTTTGTTTGTTGTGGGTGTGTTCTCTTTAAGCGCCCCCATCCTCGCTTTTGATACATCTCATGGTTTGCCACATCCGCATGCCACCACCCTCCATCTCGATCTTCCATCTTCTTCTTCTTCTTCTCTACTTCGACCTCTTCTTCTTGTTCTTCTTCTTCTTCTTCGTCTCGTCGGATCCGCGCAACTGAAAACCGCTCCGCACGAAACGAATGTGGAGCGCCAACCCACCTGCGAAGCACTCGAGATTTCCTTCAACGGAAAAGAAGGGGAGGATAGAAATCGAGGCTTCAAGCAACCACAACGAACCCCGACGTCTCCTCCTTATCCAAGTAAGCTCTGCCTCTTCTGCATTTCGTGTTCTCGCCGAAGAGAAATATCTAGAAGGAGCCGAAGCAACGGTTTTTTATTTTTATTTTATGGATTTTTCGGGTTTTTCGTTTGAAATTGTTTTGGCTATTATTAATTCGCCGTGCTCGCCAACATCCTTAGCCTCCTTCCATCAATCTGCAGACTTGACCTCGTAACTCGCGCTCTTCGGTTACAAAAAAAGAAAAAAAAAGGGAATTTTGCGGAGCTCCTCGTTTTGGCGAATGCTTGGCCGGAGTTTTGGTTTTTTCGCCGTAGCTCCGTTGTAATCTCAGCTACAATTCTCTTTGAGTTCTAGACGCTCGGATTCAGGGGATTTGGAATCAAGTTGAGGCGGGTTTCGAGGGGCTTGAATTAGGGTTTTCCTTGGCGAGCTTCGGAGAGTGCCGTGTTGTGGTTTTTCCGTAAAACTCGAAGGACGAGTTGTTGGGTTGATGATTCTGTTGGAGAAATCTGCTTAATGTTGCAGGAGGGCTGGTGTTGTTTTCAGGAAGTTGGACAAGACGCCTTGAGGAGAACTGCTGTCGGAGCTATTTCTGGGGTTAAACCGAGCTTGTGCTTTCAAAATGATGCTATCGGCATCGCCGACTTCAGTGGCGCGGAGCTCGCTCGAGGAAATGCTCGATTCGCTCCGCCGTCATGACGAGGTCGAAAAGCCCAAGGATTTGCCACCGGCATTGCCTGCTCGGCCCTCTTCAAGGGCCCGGTTGCCATCGGCTAGGCGGTCTTTGCCGGTGAACTTCCCTGTTGGCACTGCTCCGTCTCAGGAGTGTACACTGACCAAGGCAAGTACTGGAAAGGAAGATGCAAAGAGAAAAGAGAAAGATTTTAGACCCAATAGAAGCAGTTTTGGGAGCAAGAAGATTAAGAAAGATCAAAACTTGGATTCGCCATACACAGCAGTCGCAGAACAAGAGGAGAAAAGTTATGATGTCGGCCATTCTCATAGCGGTGTTACCTCTCAGTCAGGTGTGCCTCCAACAGTGTGCGAGTCAGAGTGGGGTGATAACATCGGTTATTTCATAAAAAAGGTAATATCTTATGGTCTAATTTATATTTCCTGCTTTTGAGTTGGTCGGGTGTCACTGGGTATGACTGGGTTGAGTTTTAAGTTTTCTGTGTCTATGCGTACCTTGGTGCCTAAAATAATTCTCTGTAGCTGAGCAAGATAAATAAGAGCGTTTAAATGGTATCCTGTCGCCAGATGCCAGTTTTTTTGGTGATAGTTACGGAATGGAAGGACCAGGTAAAATAGAGGTAATGTACACGTGTTCCATGACTAATTAACTCGCTTGTCATAGAAAAACTTAATGTTTATTTATGCCACAATGACCTCCTCATTATAAGCTCAAGTATCAGAAATGGATGCTAAAAATATTGTTCTGGTATTTATGCCTATTATCGGCATTTGCATTTTTTGTGTTTGTGTAATAAATTTTATCTGATTGTCTGATGTCTCAGAAACTTCGAGTGTGGTGCCGACTGGTCAATGGGCAGTGGGATTTGGGAACGATACTTTCAACTTTGGGAGAGGAAGCTGTTATTTCACTCCCAAATGGAAATGTGAGTTCTCCGTCATTCCTTAGGTTTATAAGACAAATATTTTGGCACCTGAGTCAATTTTTGTAAACACACTGACCTGCTGTAATCTGCATAGGTTGTTAAAGTGTCTACAGGAGAACTTCTGCCAGCAAACCCCGATATCCTTGAGGGTGTTGATGATCTGATCCAGCTTAGTTATTTGAATGAGCCATCGGTTCTTCACAATCTTCAGAACAGATTTTCTCGTGATATAGTCTATGTGAGTACATATTCTTGAGCATTGATGCAGATTGAGGATTCTTCTTTAGCTTCTATTCATTCATGTTTTTTCATTGTATAGAGTAAAGCAGGGCCTGTCCTGATTGCAATCAATCCTTTTAAAGAGGTACAACTTTATGGGAACAGTTTAATGACTGCTTACAAACGGAAGGCTGCAGAGAGTCCTCATGTGTATGCTGTGGCAGACACTGCTTATAATGAAATGATGAGAGGTTATGTCAGCTTTATTTTCATGTTTTGTTCTTATTAATCAGTCTTTAGTGGGTAATGTTATATTTACGGCGGATTTGTATTTTGCAGATGAAGTAAATCAATCTATCATCATAAGGTGGGTTTGATAGCTCTTATTTATTTATTATTATTATTTTTTGGGGTGAGATGCCCCTTAAAGGGTTTGCCCTTGTTTTGCACTCTTATACTTCGATGAGATCAACTTTAGATGACTAGTCGACTGTACTAAAAAAATTTACCATGCAGCGGTGAAAGTGGGGCTGGGAAGACAGAAACGGCAAAGATTGCAATGCAATATTTGGCTGCTCTTGGAGGTGGCTGTGGTGTCGGGATAGAGGATGAGGTCCTTCATACCAATGTTATACTTGAAGCATTTGGAAATGCAAAAACATCTAGAAATGGGAATTCTAGCAGATTTGTATGCCTCCCTTCCCTTCTCTTTATTATACAAATTCATATGTTCCATGACCTGATATTTTCCTAGAGCTTTTATTTTCTTATGCACTTCAAGATTGTCATTTTTGAGGGTCAATTGGTTCTTTCAGGGGAAGTTTATTGAGATTCAATTTAGCAAACCGGGGAAGATTTGTGGTGCTAAAATCCAAACCTGTAAGCATTTTAAATTGATCAAAGCCAGTCGATGAACTTCTAGTTAGCTGATTAAACTGTTGTAACTAACTTATTGTGCTGTTGTAATGTCATGTACATGTCCATTGCCAATTCTCGATCATTCATGCGGAACAGTTTTACTAGAAAAGGTGCTTTTCTGCAATTCATCAGCTTCTAATAATCATGTTTATATGCCACTTACTGAAGTAAAAGCTTGATATCGTGCAGTCCAGGGTGGTTCAGGTGGCAAATGGAGAAAGGTCTTACCATATATTTTATGAGCTTTGTGCCGGCGCTTCTCCATCTCTTAAAGGTGCAATATACTCCTCCTAGGTTAAGCTGAATATGCCTTTATAGCTGTTGTGGATTAATCCACTAAAGTTAAACAGTTAAACTTATTTTATTAACTTTGCACGTCTTTTGTGTTGCTACATTGCCTAGAACATCAGTGCAGTCCTTTATTATTTAATTTTTTTACTTACATAATGTGTGAGTTCTTCTATTATATGCAGAGAAGTTGAATTTAAAAGCAGCCTCTGAGTATAATTATCTGAAGCAGAGTGACTGCTTGACGATTGATGGCGTTGATGATGCTAAAAAGTTTCAGATGCTTCTGGTAATGCTTCTTTTGCTACATTCACTTGTTGTGGGGTGACTTTCCCACTTTTAAGTTTACTTATGCCTCATTGAGGTCCTATTAATGGTTGCATCTTTCTTCCTTTTCCTGTATGTCCAGGAAGCTCTGGAGATGGTTCAGATACCTAGACAAGATCAGGAGCATGCTTTTGCAATACTTGCTGCAGTACTATGGCTAGGAAACATATTGTTTCGGGTTACTAGCCATGAAAATCATGTGGAGATCGTAGTTGATGAAGGTACTTTACATGCTTACTTTTGGAAGGCAACAATATGATGATTTTATACTAACGGCATTATATATATGCTTGTAGTTGATTTTTCCACACGTACTAGTAATTCTTCGTTTCTTCTCATGAAGGTGTGAATGAAAGGAAATAAAGCCATTTCCTTTTTCACCACCTTTTTTTTATTCCAATTGCTGTGGGCATGCTTTAGGGCCTTACATCTAGTTATTTGCTTTACTTCTACATCTGTACATTACGTTAGGGGCATAGTGAAAGAAAGTTAATGGAGACAGATATCATTTGCGGATAGGGTGCTCAGCTAAGTTGTTGACCTATGCGGCAAAACTAAGTTTGAAAAGTTTGGAGATGAATGGTTGGGAGTTGTAAGGTGTCTGGAAGGCTTGCCCTGCCCGTGGTGAGGACCACAAACTATATTTAACATTTTACTTCCTTGGAGTAAGTGATATTTTTAAAGAACCTATAGAATACCCTACCTGGGTAAGACAGATTATGAAGAAGGGTGACTTCTTAAGACCATTATAATCTCCACATGGATACCTTCCTCAGTTCCCTATTTAACTGACGTACTTGCATTTTGGGGCGGCTGGAGAGAGAGAGAGAGGAGGGGGTTATCTTTGGAGGTTTAGTGATCTTCAGTAGCTTCTGAAGTTCTTTACTCTTTTGTTGCGACTCCTTCAACTTTCGTCCTCTTTCCGTTTCCAGCATCATTAAATTCCGTCAGCCAATTTTGTTGCCTATACTCATAAGAAGTGAAGACATAGCAACAATCAGTAATAAGAGAACTGAGGCACATGATTCCCAAGGTGAGATAATATTGCGAAAGAGAATTATAGTAGGGGACTAATGAAGTTGTCTTCACATTTGTCCGCGACTGTTAAAATTAGCCATAGAGGAATTAGGTTCGTCAGTTTTCTTGCAATGAAAAGATGCGGACTGTTATGCCCACTAGTTTAACATACTAAAGATATGTGGACAGTGAACAAATCTGGAATACCTACCTTGCACCTTTGTTTCTTTGTTTCCGTTATATTTATCACTGGAAGTGAACTTCAACGTTTTCCCTATATATTGCATGTCCCTCAGTTACTTCACTTAATTGAGATTGCTTGCTTTACAGTCATTTTGTATCCTTTAGAAGCCGAATATTTTAACGTTCAATGTGGAAACACTGTTAGTGATTCTCTGTCTTTCTTCTTAATAGCTGTCACCACTACTGCTGGCTTGCTGGGCTGTAGTGCTGAAGATCTTGCAGTAGCGTTATCTTTTCGTAAAATTAAAGCCGGCAAAGACAGTATCTCAAAAAAGTTGACTTTGCAGCAGGTCTGTTGCCGAGCTTTTTTTTTGGGTTCAACTTTATTTCTGCAGTTTCACCTAATTTAGCTTCTTGAACAATTTTTTTGTAATTTCTTTTGGGAATTAATTGTGTATATCAGGCAACTGACACAAGAGATGCATTGGCTAAGTTCCTGTATTCAAGCTTGTTTGACTGGCTCGTAGAACAAATAAACAAGTCACTTGAAGCTGGCAAACCAAGTGCAGGACGGTGTATAAATATCCTCGATATTTATGGGTTCGAGTCATTTCAAGTATGTATTAGTATTCTATGCATGTGTCAGCTAATTTTTGAAGTGCATCATAATTTTGTCTCTTACTCCTGACAATCTATGACTTGCAGAAGAACAGCTTTGAGCAATTCTGCATAAATTATGCAAATGAGAGGTTGCAACAGCATTTCAATCGGCATCTCTTAAAACTGGAGCAGGAAGTGAGCATCTCATATGGACCGTGTTTTTAGTTTTTTCTAGTATTTATATGATGGGTATTGTGCATTGCCTTACTTTTCCAAGTTGTTACTTTAGATGCATTGAGCATATCATCTTCTCCAGGAGTTCATATGCCATTATCGTCATTGTAGCTTCAAGAAGATAGAAGGATGTTCTTTTTTGATTTATTTTTGTTGTTATTACTTCTTTCTGAAGTAACGGAATTGAGATGGATTTCATTCCATGAACCATGATAGAGATAAAACATTTGCATTATTGTGGCTTCTGCCTCCTAGATTATGCAAATTAAGACTCTGGGACTTTTGTTGAAATCAAGCAGTTTGTTTTGTCTTGGCCGCCCTTATATATTTTCTTCTGTTTCCCGAACCTAAGTCCCGAGGTGTATGTGCTTATTTCATAGCTGGAACAGTGCTTATTCTAGATTGTGGCGAAACCTTTCTATTTGCTACTTATTATTATTGTTTTTTCTGCTTTGATCAATTCTGAAACTTATTGCTATATTCCGTGTCTCCAGGAATATCAGCTGGATGGTATTGACTGGACTAAAGTAGATTTTGAAGACAATGAGGATTGCTTGACCCTAATTGAAAAGGTACCCCGAGATTAACCTTTTTTTATTTGTAATTTCTTTCTTCGAGATGTGTATAATTGATAATAATGTTGGAGCAGCAGATTATTGGTTCGGTATTTACTTTTATAGATAATGTTGTCTTTCATGCATATCAATAATTTGATCATCTAATTTTTCCCGGATCAACTTTATGCCGTGACTCATCACTTTGGGTCTCTATCTACAGAGATAAAGTTTTTGATAAAGTTGAAGCAGTCAATCCTTATTTGCATGCCAACTTTTTGCAGAAACCTTTGGGGGTGCTCTCTTTGTTAGATGAGGAATCAAACTTTCCCAAA
Organism: Rhodomyrtus psidioides; assembly: GCA_021437785.1. Lineage (NCBI taxonomy): Eukaryota > Viridiplantae > Streptophyta > Magnoliopsida > Myrtales > Myrtaceae > Rhodomyrtus > Rhodomyrtus psidioides. Next base: position 342,341 of record JAILYB010000134.1, on the reverse strand, counting down.
GCCACTGATTTGACATTTGCCAATAAACTTAAGCAGCATTTGACTTCTAATCCTTGCTTTAAAGGAGAAAGAGGTGGGGCTTTTGGCATTCGTCACTATGCTGGAGAGGTTTGTCTTTTACTCTCCTATAGCAAATGTCTTGCTCTCAGTCTTACTTATTTGGATATGAATTAGAAGCCACCTTAAAATTTCTTGACGATTTCTGCTTATCCTCCTTTTGGATTCGAGCTAGTATAACCAAATGCTACCTCTTACTTATTTGGATATGAATTAGAAGCCACCTTAAAATTTCTTGACAATTTCTGCTTATCCTCCTTTTGGATTCGAGCTAGTATAACCAAATGCTACCTAAACAGTTCAAACTTAACAAGCCCTTAGAATTGCCTTTTTCTTTGGTTTTTTGTGCTAAAATATGGGACTTGGAAAGTTTGGTACTGTTTAGTTGTCAGTCAGGCCAGGGCCCTGGACCAGTGTAAGTTCATAATGCATGAGCTGCTTTTCTTAAACCATTATTTTGTTTTTGTGATTTTCTGCAATATCACCTGTTATTGCATCTTTAAAGGTTCCATAGGTTTTGAAGATGTTTGAGATAGTTACTGATCTTAAGCCGACGTGATGTCCCCTGGGCGTCCCATCCAGCCAAAACCAGATGATGCTCTCTTTTCCCCCTTTTCTTGGCAACCGTTGCTTTTGTTTCATTACTGCTGATTTGACCATAACAAGCAACTAGAATTAATCCTCCTGAAAAGTAATATTCCCTTATGGGCTTGGTAGTTTCACTCTATACATGTGTCTAAGCAGGAATGCTTATTACCACAGGACTTTCATTGACGGAGGATGTTTTGTCAGGTTCAATATGATACAAGTGGCTTTTTGGAGAAGAACAGGGATGCTCTTCCTTCTGATTCTGTCGAATTCCTCTCATCTTGCAGTTGCCAATTGCCTCACTTATTTGCCTCGAGAGTTCTTGAGCATTCGACAAAATCAGCAATTCCATTAAATCGCGGTGCAATGGAGTCACAGAGGCTAAGTGTTGGTACAAAATTTAAGGTAAGCAAACTGTTATACAGACACATGTATCCTGATCTAGTGATATAAAGATCATAGGAAGCTATAATCTAGTGATACGAGTGTGTGCTCGCGTGTGCGTAAAATTGGAGTTGGCCATTTCTATTAGTTTGGAGGGAAGGGAAGTCTTTCTTGTTCTCTGTATTTCTATTTAATTTGCTAAATTATCTTGGTCTATGCTATCTAAGGCAAGGATGTAATTTCCATTTTGTCCTTTTCTTCTCTCTTAGATATACATAGATGTCAAACACTAATAACTGCCTCATTTTGAGGCGCTTAACAGGCTCTTTGATTGATTGATTGATTCTAATCCGAGCTTTTTTTCCCTTATAGGGTGAGGTTTTCAAACTAATGCATCAGCTGGAAAGGACAAAACCTCACTTTATCCGATGCATAAAGCCAAATACTAAGCAGCTTCCTGGTCTTTATGAAAAGGATCTTGTGTTGCAACAGCTCAGGTGTTGTGGAGTCCTTGAAGTTGTTAGGATTTCCAGATCTGGATATCCCACACGAATGACTCATCAAGAGTTCTCAGAAAGGTAAGCTTTCTGATTTCTTTCTTTCTTTTTCTATATGAAAAGGACCTTGTCTTGCAACAGCTCAGCTGCTATATCTCCTTGTTTCCTTTTTATTCAGAGAACCTTGAGTAATTTACCTGGTCTTTGGCTTTTGTCTTAGGTACGGGTTTCTGCTTTTAGACAATAGTGTATCGAGGGACCCCTTGAGTGTATCTGTTGCTGTCTTGCAACAATTTAACGTCCTTCCGGAAATGTATCAAGTGGGTTACACAAAACTGTATCTGCGAACAGGGCAGGTTAGTTCTGAATTAAGCCTGGAATGTTTTTTTATTATGCTAGTCCACTGTATCTAATTTCAAGAGATGATGCTTCTATAAGGTTACCATAAAAAGGCATTAGCAAGAAATGATTTCCAAAAAGAGATCTTCTATCTCTGTCATCGTTGGTTGTTTAGTGTCAGTTTAGCATTGTAGTTATTTGGACATCTTGGGTGGGATTTATGTTTTCAGTCCGGTGCAGGTCCATTTTAGAAAATAAAAAAGCCTAAAGAAATGAGCTAAAGGGCGGCGATCCTTTTCTTAAGTCCAGATTTCGTCTTTCCCTGAAAAGGGAGGCTGTCAACTTAACTGATTGTTGTTTTCTTCCACCTGGTATATGGATGCTTAATAGTCACCCCCCAAATTAAAAAAAAAAAAACAGGAACGGCACCATTCCATGCGACATGTCGTTATTACCTTTGAGGTATTTCAAAGTTGTTTATATTGTTCTATTGTAAAAATAAAAGCTGCTCAAGGGGCAATTTTTCTCTCTTTCACTTTTTTTTTTGTCTCACTTGTCCAGCTCCAGTTTACCAATGATGGTGTCCTCTGTTTCATGTCGATGTTTTCTCTTCTTGAGTTTTCTGATGTTAATTTCTTGTGACTCACAGATCGCTGCATTGGAGGCCAGGAGGAAACAAATTTTGCATGGCATAGTTGGGGTTCAAAAATGTTTCCGTCGTCGCCTAGCTCGTCATCAGTTCTATAAACTCAAGAATGGAGTGACTACTTTGCAATCATGTATGCTTTGCTTGTTTCTGTGATTTTCAAATTTTGGGTCTAACATTCTGTTTGCATTGGGTTCTTTTATTGCCTTACAGGCGACATTTTGCATTTAAAAATGCTCAAGTTGTCTCTCTCTCTCTCTCTCTCTCTCTCTCTCTCTCTCACATGGAGAATGTTCTGTGTAGTTGTTCGCGGTGAAGTTACTCGAAGAGAATATAGTACCGTGCGGGATAGCTGTTTAGATGGTGCTTCCATGTTAGGGACCGATGAGGAACAGAGGGCAATCATAGGTTTACAGTCTGGTAAGTCTCTATTCTGACGATTAAAAGCGAGGGCAGATTATTCGTCCTGTGACACTAAATTGTCTTACAGTAATCCGTGGGTGGTTGGTTCGGAGAAAGTTCAATGATTTGCTCAAGATGAAAAGGTCAAGTCTGGAGACTTCAAAGTCTACACATAAGTCAGGCAGGAGATTTTCTGGAGTGAAGGTACTGTAAGCATTATCTATCATTGAAAGAAAACCATGTTAGCTGACTTAGAGAGTGCATATGATTTTGAAGATTCCTTGCAGGTGAAAATTCTCAATACTAATTGCATCTACGATGAACTTAAAGTAACTTCTTCTTGGCAGGACAAGCCACAAAAGCGGGAGGAGAAGCCTCAAAAGCAGATTGAAGTCGTGCCTGCAGTGTTGGCAGAGCTTCAGAAACGGGCTCTAAAGGCAGAAGCAACACTGAAGCAGAAGGAAGAGGAAAATGCTGCACTGAGGGAGGAACTACAGCAATTTGAGACTAAATGGTCTGATTACGAGGCAAGGATGAAATCAATGGAGGAAACATGGCAAAAGCAGATGGCGTCATTGCAAGTGAGTATGCACGTTTTTGGGTGATTTTACTTAAATGTATATACAGGGTCAGTCATCTGAGAGGGAACTCCTGCTTGAGTTAACATCTCAATCTTGGTGATTTGAATGCGCACATTTCTTAAGAGGGGTGCATGGTGTGGTGCAGATGAGTCTAGCAGCTGCCCGGAAGAGTCTTATGACAGATGATAATGGAGGTCCACCCAGAAGACCCGATGTTGCCTTATCTCCCCGGGATTATGACTCCGAGGATACCACGTCCATGGGTTCTCGAACTCCTGGTGGAAACATTCCTGTGAAATTTTCTAATTCCGTTACAGATGGCAGAGCAGGAAGGGATGCTAATGGAACCCTGAATGCTGTCAGTGATCTTATAAAGGAGTTTGAGATCCGGAAACAGACATTCGACGATGATGCCAGATCACTTGCCGAGGTCAGGTCGGAGTTGGCTCCCAATACAAGTCCTGATGAAGAACTTAGAAAACTGAAAGTACGATTCGAATCTTGGAAGAAAGAATACAAGGCGAGGTTAAGAGAGACTAAAGTGAGGCTACGGAAACTTGGGCACTTTGATGCTGACAAAGGCCGTCGAAAATGGTGGGGAAGATGAGACGGGGCTGGCAGGACGTTTTGTTCGAAGTGATTCTCTCTGGTGGTCAGCGTAGGGCCAAGCTGGAATTCGAGAATTTGGAGAGGGGCTGAGTGGGCTCTCCCAGTTTCAGCGGCAGGGGACCACCTAGATTTAGATTTAGTAGCGTCAGCTCAGAGAAGAGAGAGATGTGTTTATCAAATCTGCCAATTTTGTCGCTTGGCAGTGTTTGCTGAATGTGTATAGCTAGAAAATGAATGTAGAGACTCGAGAGACTTTTTAAAGCTTTTCCTTTTCCCCCCTTTGTAGTTGTATATTCTCCAATCTGTCATCTGTACTGTGTATTTCCTCACATGAAGTTAGAAAATGTTCATACAGCTTTCCATCGAGTTCTTGTCCTGTTTCTCTTGACCTCATCCTATCTGTTCTGTTGAACCCTGCCGTATGCTCTGTTCTTTTTTCTCACATATATTCATCATAAATGCTCTACGTAAGTGAGAAATTTTTTTTATAGAGAATATTTATGTTCGAGAACTGTATATCGATGCGCATTTGACATGGACTCCGATTAAATTCTCGTGGAAACCTAAGTCACATGCTTCCACATGTAATATATTTGTGAATCATCTTTGCACTTTTTTTGTATGTGAATACTTACATGACAAGTTAGTCACGTGATCAGCGTTCTAAGCAACATTGGTTAGAGTCGAGAGAACATCGCAATTGATTACTCGTATTTATATCTCACATTTGAGGGGCATATCGAGAAAATTAAAACTTCCGAGGGCAATATGCTACACCGACTAAAAATTGGTCCGAATAATTGTTCCCTTATCGAACATTCTCAAAATAAAAATCCAACCGTCTCCTCATTTTTTATTGTTTGCTTCTTGCTTAATTTAGATTTTGCGCTGGACGACATTTTTACAATGTAAATGCCAAATTTAAATTACAAAAGGAATATTTTTTTGGAATTTATATTATGTTATAGATTTTGACGAGAAAATAAAAAGAGTTTCTTTTTATTTTTTGGAAAACCGAAACAAGTGGAGCCAATCTTAAAAGAAAAAAAAAAGGAGAAAAAGGGAAATAAAAGTTTTAATCTGTACTGGAAAAAGTTTGAAAACCAAAAGGGAAAATCACCCATAGAAAGGTTTAACGTTCCACATCCACAGCTTCATCATCCGACGTCGTCTCCACTCCATCGTTCGCGACCCCCAGTAGTTGCAAGCTAGCAGCAGAGCCATTCTTAAGAGGGAAGACCGGTAGAGCTGGAGAGTCAAAACGTCGTCCCGAGAACAGCGTGCTTTCAAAAGGTTCGAAGCGAAGCAATGATCCGTCGCAATGTCAGTGATCACTGGTCTTTTCTGGTAATGCGTCCTCGCTGCATTTCTCAGGTCTTATCGGTTTCCCGATGGACTCTTCATGCACGTTAGATCAGCATTTACGGTTCTTCCTTTCTCGATTTTGTTGCGCGCCGCGATAGCTGGTCGTTGTTTGGTTTCGTTTAGCGAGGGCGTCGTGGTTGAGCGATTCGGATTGCGCATTTGGGCTCGGACTGCGATTGATTCCACAGTTTCGGTAACACGAATGACTGCATTTTTGTAGCTCGATCATTGTGCCTGAGTTGTTTGTGCATCCTTTCTGGTGACACTCAGATATTTTTGTTACTTGTGTTAGCTCATTTTGATGATACGGAATTGGGTTCTACATTTGGGTTGGTTTGCGGACTGACAGGTTTCAGATGCTTTGATATGGCTCTGTGTCGTTTGAATGACGACTTGTCGAATTGGTATTGTAGATCTACTCTCAACTGATAATGAACAATTCTGAAAGTTTTTACTCCCAGCTACGTATGGCATTTTGCCACAATCTGTATGACTTGGAACAGGAGATGTCTTGTAGCCAAAAATTTGAAAAAAAAGAGAGAAAGAAAGAAGTAAACCGGAATATGCCATGCCATGTCATGACAAACTATTGGAACTTGAGTAATCCAAGTCAAATTAGGAATTTCTGTGTGTGTCTCTTCTGATTTTGTCCACCCAGCTAGCAATGTGGTGATAAAGGGGTTGGATACTCATTAGACTGCATACATTCTGCTGTTTGAGATGATTGGTCTCATTGATTTGTCACATGACGGCCTCCTTTTACTTTTGTGCAGGAAGAAATTGAGGCACCAATGTGGGTGGATCTCACGTTAGAAGTTAGCAATAATGTCCAAGAAAGGTGATTATTGCAACATTGGTGCTGATGTTAAAGATTAGAGTGCTTTTGATATATACAAGATCCAGGATCTCGCTAGTAAAACTTCTTTTGCTATTGCAGGGCTGAGGAATGGTTCAGTGAAGGTCACCTGTAAGATCATCTGTTCGTCTATAGTTTCATTCTGTTAAAGTTCCACGACAGCATATATTTTGTTGTTTAAATTTTGTGCACTCAAATAATCTGTTCAGGTTTCACCAATATTCCTCTTGCCAATTGAAATCTACTTTCTCTCATTTTTCTGAGGAAAATGGGAGCTCAGACTTCTGCCTTCAAGGACCCTCTTCACCGAAGCTTCCGTCCTCAGTGTCCAAATCAAGAGGTAAAGACTACAGGGGCAAGAAATGGGAGCAGCATAAGTCTGATCCTTCAGTTCGTCAGAGTCATCTGGTAAAAGTTCTAAGTGCAACATCTTCAAGTTCCAAACAGTGTTCCTATCTGCAAAGCAAACCAAAGTCGAAGTTAGTTGATTTGAGAGGACCCTCTGGCTTGAAGAAGAATTTAGTAACAAAAAGGAATTCTGCCAAAAATGGCAGTAGGCTTTCTCCGAAACCCACACTCCTTGGCTCTACATCAAATAACATGAGTCAAACAAAGCAGAAAAGTGGCATTTCATTTGAGAGCCATCAACGAGAAGAAAAAAAGGTTCTTCATCTTTCAGGGCAAGTTTTTGGTGATTCAACTGGACTTTCTTCATTTATTGGAATGGGCCTCAGGAAAAGTTGTGTCACAAGACAAGCATCAAGGGTGGAGATTATTAGTGATACAGGTCATAGAAGTGGTCATAAATCTTCTGGAAAGTCAAGCGTTGGTTCATCTTCACACCCCTTATATGATGCAAAGCGCTTGACATCTCAAGTGGAGGACAGGGAGATTACTCCAAGTAGCAGACGGACAGCGAGGGCATGTCAAGCACTTCCGAATAAAAAAGAGAGAGTGATCTCTGGCGTCTCAAGCACTATATCTAATACATATAAGAGGGGTAAAAGCCACCTTGCAAAACCAGGCTGCCCAGAAGTTGCAAAACCTAAGGTAAGTAACTTTACAAAAATTGCTATGTAATATTTTCTGATGTTTCTTTTCCACAAGGAAGCACGATTTTTACATAGATAAATATAAAATAGTCTGCTGAGCTGGATGTTGGGGCCTTTTCAAACATATGCTGATACTTGGCCTTTTCAGTTTACTGTTTTTCCTCAATCATCTCTACAGCATCAAGATTACCTGTCTCTCACTCGTGACTAGAGTTATCTTATTCCGTATTATATACTTGTTGCTTTTGGCACAATAAATTGATTTGGAAGTATTATAGGTACAACATCAAAATTGTTGTTCAAAGGCTTCATTGCCTCTTCAAGTTAATGCGCCAAACTCTTTCGCCAAGGAAAAGCCTAAGGAAATGCTAGAGGTTCCAAGGCTCAATAAATCTGTATCCAAAGAAAAAGAAAATTTAAGGAGGAGGTTGCCTGAGAGTCAGACTAATGGCAACACGGGCAGGTTTCAGAAAGGGATAACAGGGAATGTGTCACAAAAGGGTGATCGAAGAGTATTAGTTGGTTTGAAGGTATGTTATGTCGACAATTTCCTTTCACTTTAATTTTTGAAAATGATCTCCTGGTGAGTGAGGGTGTGCATGGCAACACTTCTGCTTCAGAAATTAACTTCTATTCATAAGTTGATTTTTCTACTTCTCCTCCAGAAGTTAATTTCTAATAAGAAAAATTCATTTGATAACACGACAAAATTTCTGCTTCTGGAACAGATATTCATTTAGTAATGGTTGGAAATTTCTACTTCTAGAACATTATTAACACAAAATCTTTTACGAAAAATTATCGTTCCTAACCTAAAATGCATGTTATTCAAGAAAAGTGAAATGCAAATACTGACGATGTACGTATAATTTTTCATTTAATCATCTTATGCAAATAGGGACCAATTTTATGGGGAAAATTCTATTAATGAATATGATAGTTGAGCTGATATATCCACGCCAAAAGCATGGGTAGTTTCGGTGCTTCCTCGCCCGTGCCTCTAGCGTGGTTTATGTCGCAATGGACATAGTATATAAACCTTCTTCATGCCTAAACCGTCTCTAATTCAGAGGTGCATGATAAGCAACAAATCCTTTCCAACAATTTGGTCTGGTACTTGTTGAGAACCTAAGGAGAAATTCTAAGTGAGTGCATATGAAAATGACATTATAAATCCTGCATAGTGCTTTGAAGGATGTGAAGAATATCGACAAACAGAAACATATATGCATTTTGCCTTATCAACATCAATTTCCTTGCTTTCAAGAATCTGAAAAACAAGACAGATGATTTGAGAAATTCAAAGACGGTAATAACAATGGTATAATTCTGTCTTTGTGGAATTGCCCGATCCACTTTAAAATATTTGCGGGATGCCATTTAACCAACTTGGCTTGATTGCTCGATCCACTTTGCCATGGTTGTGTCTTTGTTGAATGCCATTTAACCAAATCGTGGAACATTTATTTCTTATAATTCGTTAAAAAATGATATTGCTAAAACACTCTCATACAATACAAATTTAGTGAAAATTTATTTTTTTATTTAACGGCCGGAGGAGATTGGTGGCGGGGGACGGAAGTCACCGACGTCGGATTGTCACTTTCTGATTTTAACTTCTGAAGAGCGGTAACTTTTTTTTTTTTTTACTTTTGAAAGTTGCTCAAAAACAACTTCTGAAACAAAAAAATTGCTTCAAAAGTAGAAAAATGAAGTTGCGTAACTAAATGAATTTATGCTTCAGAAGTTGTATTACCAAACGGATTTCTGCTCCAGAAGTGTTGCCATGCGTGCCTTGAGTGTGCATCCTTCTAAATACATTCTTTTGTACAGTGTCCATCTTTCAATTCGATCATATTACAATAGAATAAGTAGGTGCATTGCACATTATCCCATATCTTTTCTGTCTGTTGCTTTGCTTTTAAACTTTGAAATGGTGGCCCAAATCTAATTTAGATATTTGGATAAATATCTTTTCCAGTGCAACACTTCCATTGAGACAGTAAACATGCAAAGCTTGAAGAGATTGCAATGCATACATGTTCCGTTACACTTGCAGTTGCTCATCTTTAAGATTTCCAGTCCCTGATTTTTTTTTCTCTATCCTTCATTGGGTTTCCCAAATTCTGCAGCTCGGTGATGTCCGTGGAAATGAAGGAAAACCTATCAAGAACGTTTCTCAGAAGGGTCTACTCTCAATGAGATGATGGTACTTGAATGCATTTTCGGTAACTTGGCCCCGTCTCTGTTTTTTAACTGGGCATTAACTTTTGGTTCTTTTGTCCCCTTCATGGGCCAACCAGTTAAAACTCTTCATACCACCATCATCCTGTGTCACCAGCCTCTCTGGCTAATCCTGAATATATTGCTTTTCCTCATGAAAAATTGATTCTTTGGCACCTCCATATCATGGTGAACTGATGATTTAGTTTTTGAACCACCCTCATTGTTTAGGAGGCTGAGTGATTATACATGTATTAGATCATAAGCATAGTTGTTAAGGCGACAAGGCGAGCTAGAGGCCTCTAAAACGCCTAGGCGATTAGGCGCCCAACTAGTCGTCCGCAAGGCGACAGTGTAGCTAAATTTTTAAATATATATATGTATAATTGTATATTTTACATTTATACTTCAAACTTACATTTATGATTCAATAGAGCAAATATATGCATGAAAGATTATTAAAAATAAATAACTATCAAATATATTTAAGACATATAATAATCATAAAATGGAGTAGGCAATCGAGATTAAGTAACTACAAGTTCAAACTTCAATAATTCGAAATAGTCTAACATGCTCTACTAAATAAGTTTCAAATATAAAGAAAGGTCTCAAACATATAAAAGTGGTAACTCAAATAGTGTCATCAAGCATCACTTCATCTTCATTGTCCCCCCCGAACTCAAATATTGTCATCAAGCATCACTTCATCTTCAGCAGCTAGGGCTTTAGGGTCCTTAACGATTTTGGGGTGTCTTAAACTTGATTTTTATTTTTTTATCTTTATGTTAATATGTTTGTATGTGCTATGTTTATTTTTGGATACAAACACCCAAACTTGGCCTGTTTTTGGATACTATCAGCTTATTTAATGGGCTCTTATATGAAGATCCAAGGCGTCGCCTAGGCGTCCAAGGCGCCCAAGGCGTCCACAAGGCGACGCCTAGACAACCAAGGCGCCCGCCTTGAGGAGAACTAGCAAGGCGACAAGGCGTCGCCTTGGGCATCCGAGGTCGCCTAGGCGACGCCTTGATAACAATGATCATAAGTTAAACTTTCCTTGGTACAGTCAATTCAACCCCCAGCGTCTAAGACACTTGATATGAACATTGACATGCAAGTTCACACTCATATACTAAAAAAGTATGTGTGTAAGTTTGTTTTGGTGCTCACTGTGTAACAAGTGATGCACTTGGTTCCCCATTCTGAATGTGTCTGGGTTTGTAAAAGCCCAGTACCTGATGGACTTAAGCAGTGGATCGGGCCTAGTGGTCACAGGAAAATGAGCTAAAGTCTTGTTCTTCCACTTTGGTTCTTTTCTTTCTGATATTAGTCTTTCATTTCTTTTCCAAGATAGAGAAACTTAGTGAGTCCTCTTTATGGTGTCCCGAAATGCATTCAACAATAATTCATTTCTTTTGGAGGGCATGTGCAGATTCTTAATGCAAGTGGTTTTGGAGTGGAATTCTTGGATTGAAGTTCACAGCATGTTTCATATGCATCACTGAGTACCTGGAATCTCAATGAAAGATTACCTATGGTGATAGGAGGAGATTGCTTTAAACAGACAATCCATTGTGGACTCCTGGATCGCCATTTTCCTTCCTGTTTGGATTATATTCATTAACTTAGCAAATTGCCCACGCATATTTTCTTAATCAGCTAGGAGTTTAGGACTAGAGAGAGAGCTTTCTGGTGGAACGTGAAGTTTCTTCATGTTTGTTTCTTTCCTCCCATTTTTGGTTTTCCCTTGGCAACTTCCACATAACAGTGTAATTGGAAACCAGTCCTGCAAGCATTGCCACATGCAGTGCCAAAATAACTTTGGACGACATACCACTTTTTGGCAAATCTATTTCTTCAAAAATTTGAAGAAAGATTTCCCCTTCGCTGTTTGGTTGAGCAGAAAATGAATTCGAAGGAAAGGTTATATGATCATAAGAAATTAGATTCCTAGTAGGACACATTTTCTTCCTAAGTACGGATAAATCGACAGCTCCCCTAGCATCAGGTTGAAGATACTGCTTGATGATACCACAAGCAGCTTTTCCAGGAAATTACCGATGTAGATGCAGCCAAAATTGCAGTGGCTATGTACAATAATGGAAACGCCAAGCCAGCCTTCTGTGGTCCTGCATGCTGTAATCCTCTTCTGGCGGTCCTATTATACATGGTATATCTTTGGAGTTAATTTGCTCACTGGGGAAAGAGCACATCAGAGTAATCACCGTTGGATTACTGGCTTTGCAGAATCATTTGACCCCGGTCAGACAGCAATGTCATCATTTGTCCTATGCATCGTTTGTTTCGAGTGTCAATGCTGACCGATATCAACTCTGTAATAGCATCTTGTGATCAAATCATTGATCTTTGTCCGACACACGACAGACGAATGAATTACCAGCCCCTAAATGGTCCAAGGTGACAGCTCAAGATTGATCTAGTCGGTCATTGTTGATCCTTCTCAAGCCACTAGACGCGGGCAGTCCGACCAGTCACCACTCTAAGAAACGAAATAGTATGGAGTTCAATATGACGAGACCTGTGTATGAAGCCCGGAGTTAGGTTTTGCCGTTCAGGAAATTGCATCAAGTTCTTATGTTCTAATTTTTATTTTGTGTGGAATTCTTGCGAAGGGGAAAAGACAAAAGGAGAATACCCCGAACAAGAAATGGGGCATCACAAGAACTGTGTGTCGACACGAATGATTTCATTGCGATTTGCTGATTGTGATTACTCTCGCTAGGGCTGCCAGATCACAGATCAGTACACGCGACATGTGTAATAGATTAGAATAGAACCTCCATAATGTTGAAGCAGCGAAAGGGCATCCATCTTCCCTCGGTGGCTCCTAACCCTCAACAGCTGACATTTCGCATTGTGAATTTGTGGATGTGAAGAAAGTAGATTCAGAGTCATTTCGCATTGTGAATTTGTGGATGTGAAGAAAGTAGATTCAGAGTACACGATGATATGCAGAAGGAAGATGGTTCACTCATTGTTTTATCGGTCCATGGGACATTCGATATATTTGTGACTCCACCCAAATGTAAAGTCAGTCGAGACCCGACCACCACACACACACCCCGCCCCCACCACCACCACCCCCCCCCAACGCGGCGGGATGTACGTGAAATACGATTGCTGTCCGAAACGCCATTTCTTTGGCTTTCACAGCAGTTGTCCACTGAATTGAGCTTGAGCTAACAAGTTATAGAAACTGCATCTGTAGATCTAACTAGCTATGGAAACGGGTCTTTAGAAATCGCATAGACCACATATATTTCTTCAGCACCATTCTGGTCTTACACCAGGAAGTAAATTGTACAAGGTCAATTCAGATTCCCCCGTCTGGATGAATATGCCATCACCCTGTGTAAGTTTCTCGTCACGGGCCATTGCTTTCACGCACTCTTGTGCCATAAATCTTCTTCACATGGGGGGAACTTTCTGGCACAGTCACGAGCCATGGAAGAATAAGGCCGAAGGAGTCCGGAGGGTCCATCAAAGAGTTGTCAAGGCCCCCCCTTCCCTTCTCGATGGTGGACCACCTTCAAACCCAAAAAAGAACGAAGAAAGCTCAAGGGGGAGAGAGATTTGCTTCTCTAAGTTATCTTGAACGTCTGAAAGAACAGTTCAGCCACGACTTCTGAAATTAAACATAGGGTTTTGTTCTTTGCGACTTAAATCTTGCTTTTTGTTGTCTTTCCCCTTCGTGCTTCGTTAAGACGGCAAAAAATTTGATCGCATGAAGCTTCCCACCAGTGCCTTTTCCCTCTCCCTGCGGACTAGAACATTCGGCATCTTTCACCATCTCTCTACCAATAATTTCAGATTCTTACGTTTTCTTGGAAAGTTTTAAATTTTGTGGGTGAGTGGACGTATAGTGGCAATGCATCTTCGTTAAACAGATGACTTGTCAGATAGAGCAAATGAAACACACCAGTCTCTCCTATCGGTTCACGAGCCACGGTCGGCCCTTGAATGAAATCGCGGGGCATTTCGGTACCGACGTAGTAGCTCGATCAAGATGGGATTTTTTCGTGAAAGTAGCTGCCGCAAAATGCCAACGTGGGGTGTAACTTGTAAGAACTCCTTGTCCTTATGTAGGCTCTCTTTCTAGGGTTGCATGTTCTCTCTCTGATCACAGGACGACTGATGTAAACGACAAGCGATGATTAATGCGATCGACTAAGATCGAGGTCGATGTTGTGTGGCGTATGGGACAGATGTTGGTTTCGAGCGGCGAAAGAGACTCCGGAGGTCACAGTCGAGAGAGGGAGGGGGGGAAGAGTAAAGATCGAAGAGAATTGAGAAAAGGGTTGGTGTTTATTGATATGATTGATGCCATCATTGATGGACAAACCAACAAAATGGAACGAAGGTGCATGGAACCTGGGTTTTTCGAACTTATTTGCGAATCGTGCCTCTTCCCACGTCCCTTTCCCTTACCTTCTCTCTCTCTCTCTCTCTCAAGTTCACGCGGGTGGAAAAAGGATTTTTGACCTAAGGACTACGGACTTTATTGAACCGTGATTTTAAAAAACAGTTAGTACTACGAAAAACTCCAAACTTGTACATATGCGATAAATTTATCTTAAAATATATTTTTGACCACAAAAAATCATAAACTAGTACACTTATGATAATTTTATCCCAAATTGGTACACCTGTGATAAATTTATCCTCCGTTAATTTTCGTTAAATTTAACTGTCAAATTGCTGAGTTGAATGACATGCGGCAGTTGATGCGTAAACTAGTTTGGAGTTTTACCCTCCATTCGTCACAGGTTTATCAATTTGGGATTTTTTGTGGTATCAACTCAATTTAACGGAGGGTAAATTTATCACAAATGTACCAGTTTGAGGTATTTCATGGTTAAAAAAAATAGTTTAGGGTAAATTTATAAAAAAAATACCAGTTTAGAATTTTTGGTGGTCAAAAAAATAGTTCGGGATAAATTTGTCACAAATGTACTAGTTTGAAGTTTTTCGTGGTCAAGAAAATAGTTTGAATAAATTTATCATATGTACCAATTTATGATTTTTCATAGTATTAACCTTTTAAAAAATTGAAGTGACAATCAAGTTCCCAGCTCGCCATCAGTGGAATTTAGAAATAGGGAATGGACGCGTGGCAAATGACCAATATATTCACGGGGAGCCAAGCCGGGTTTTCAATTGATCGACAGCCAAAGCCTTAAATCTCCTTCCTGAATTTATCTCATTTTAAAGCTAAATCAAAGGTACCAAAGAAAAGAAAAGAAAAGAAAAGGAATTAGCATGCAAGCATGACGGGTTTGCAAAATGTGCTTCACTAAGGTAATGGTTACATCAGTACATAATAAATTTTTGAATTGTGGTTTCCTCCATCCTCAATCTCAAACATGCTGCCGTTTGCATTTTTCATACTTGTAACTCACTACTATAAAGTTTGGCCAGAGGATAGAACGAAGGGAAGTATGAGGAGACAATTACCAAAATAATTATAAACTTATTGCAATTGTACCAATTCAGTCATAAAGTTTTTTTTTTTAAACGTGGGTAATTTTTAACTATATTTAATATTTTTATTTTTTTATTTATTATATATTTTTATCTTTTTTTTTTCCCTTCCCTCTTTCTCTTGCCGGTCATTGTGGCAAGCTCTCCATGGTTGGGCGAGGCTTGCCCTCGCTCACAACCTTGGCGGGGGGCAAGTTCGCCAGAGGCTGATGAGGTTAACTTTGCCGACTCTCGTCTCTGGCCAATCGCTGAGGTCCAGCGACTGGCTGGAGGAAGAAGGAAGGGAAGAAAAAAAAAGAAGAGAAATAGAAAAAAATCTAAATTTTTTAAATATATTAAAAATTATCCACGTTAGTATCGTCGATCACACCACATACGACTGCAGATCAGCGATTTTCTTCTAAAATTGACCAAACGGACTGAATAGACGCAAAAAACAAAAGGTTTAGGATTCAATAGACAATTTTTTTTTTTGGGGGGGGAATTTTCCCAATGCATGACATATGAAAGTTTTTTTAATCCACGGGTAACGGAGATTATTGAACTTTAAAGATAAGCGGTCTAGGACTATTCAGTTCTTCTTGCTTTTTTTTTTTTTTGTGTGGGGGGGGGGGGGATTTCAAAACTCTTCTTGGTTCTCTCTCTTTCCATATAAACACACCCATATATTTTCTCCAGAGAGAAATTGATAATTTTATTATAATTTTTTTCATATTGTTCATCAATTGATTTGGAAATTTTAAATTGGCTGGTTGATTTGCAAAACAACTTTCGTATTTCCTTCAGAATTTTGAAAATAAAGGAATGCTCAAAGTATAATAGAATATGTCTGGTATTCTTGTGTAATGTAAATATAAGATGCTAAAAGAAAAAAAAGTGAAAAAAATAGGAAATAAAGGTAACTCCCAACGAACAAAGCTAGGACCGTTCTTTCTTATGTATGCATCAATTGCACAAAACATCAAGGCTAAACAGCATAATTCATCTTATTATAATTTGTGATAGCAAAATATCATATTGACTCATTCTATATGTGACATGGTTATCGGGACCACATAGAATACAATAAACGCATCGGAACGTGCGATTTTTGCGGAATTAATATCGGCATGAGCTTCCCCGGCATCTTGGAATGTCATTAAACCGGCGCGATAAAAACGAGTTTAGCGAATAACTCTCTGCTATTATCGTAAACCCTACCTTTCGTATGTGCTCAACAAAACACCAGTGCGGCTTCAACATTACACAGCACCGAGCAATCGAACATGGTACTATTAAATACGAAGCCTGAGCAGGAAAACTTCTAGCTGAAAGTTATCTCTCTCGTCATCAACCTTTTGAACAAATCCCTCTTCACCATGAGAGAATTCAGTCAACATGAGTGTCGCCCTGCAACGCAAAATATCTAGAACAGGTGATTAGTACGTGGTCATTAGCTTCGTCTTCACCCAAATGATTTCAGTGGATGCCAAAATGAGCTGAACATCTTTTCAAAAAAGGGAGCTGGTGTCCCGTGCAAGGAGCCAAACATCATGACGATGGGAAGCGGGTCCCGTGATTGAAAATCTGCAGTTTCTTCGCCAATGCTGCTATCGCTACAACTTCACCATGCATGTGGCGCTGTATTTGCTGAGATTCGAAGCACAAGCTGGGCTTTTGTACTTAATTTCACTCCCCCAATCATGGTCCATCGCTGCCAACTTTCAGTCCGTGGCGGATGTTTATATCATTAGAGAGCATTTTACTAACTCGCGACCACCGTGTTCTTGATCGATTTTATCGATCACTTGACACCCTGTCACTCTCCCTGTCTAAACATGGTTGGACTTCACAGACAAAGTTTATGTCCATGTAATGATGGGAACATATTCTGAAATTCAATGGCGACATAGGTCATCAATTGCTTTCATGATTATCTTTGCCACAGGCAAATGCACGATACATGGGAGATCCCAAAGGGTCATGATGGGAGGATGCAGAATCCAAGTCTTGCAGGGGTGATGACAAGACGGGAGTGCCAAAATCCGCACTTTTCCAACCCTTCAAAGCAACTCAATTTCTCCACTCAAGTCTCATTTGGACTGTAAAGTTTGCTCATCATCATTTCATCACCGCAAACCCTAGGCGGTTTTGTCAAACCGTGTGTCTGCAATCGCACACTTTTGCAGGAAATTGATTTTACCGATACATGATCCATGATGCTTTAAATAAGGACAAACGATGTATGATTATGGAAGGTTTTGTGCATTGAGTATACATGCAAGTTTTGGTATCTGGGGAAGCATTACTACTAGCTCTTTGGGCGGTGACATCATCATCATCATCTTCTTCTTCCTTTTTTTTTTTTTCTTTCACTGAAAGCTAACGAAATTTTCACTTCATTCAGCACATTATCGATTGGATTTTCTAGTAGACTTTGTCTCGAAGAAGCTGCTGTTATCAATGCTACGAACAGGTGTTGGAGACACTGGCAGCTGCAGATGATATTCCTCGTTACCTTTTTCTTTCCATGGATGAGTCCGGTCGGATTGAAATTAATTAATTTAAACCGTTTTCACCTATTTATAAGTCGTATAAATTTAATTACTCATACCCAATACGACTCATTTATTAAAATACTTTCATATTTAATGTAAACTAAAAAATTCATA
This sequence comes from Rhodomyrtus psidioides, assembly GCA_021437785.1. Lineage (NCBI taxonomy): Eukaryota > Viridiplantae > Streptophyta > Magnoliopsida > Myrtales > Myrtaceae > Rhodomyrtus > Rhodomyrtus psidioides. The sequence continues at coordinate 324,586 of JAILYB010000134.1, read as the reverse complement.
TTTACTTAATTAATTTATTTTAAGCACTTTATGTGTAAGTGTCATCGGATAAAATCACTATTTCGACTATAAGATGCTAAAGAATCAGCTTTCAACATTGCATATAATTTTAAAAACTTATTATTGATTCACAATGCAGAATAAGTGAAGTTTAGTACTTGATAGTGAATTTGTAAAATTACAGCAACAAATTACGTGGATAAATTGAACGTAAGATATTGAAGAAGATGATTTATATTGATTATGGTTAAAATGACAAGAGCTAAGATTAGAATATTACGTGAAAATAACAATGCCAAATGCAACCTAGGAAAGATATACTCAAGTAACTAACAAACGAAACTTCCAAGAATAATGAAAATAAAAGATAACTCGGAAAAGGAAGCCATCTTACTATTTTTAATAAAAGTGAAGTCAAGCTAATCTTGTGAGTTCGCCAAGAGTTCTCTAGACTTGGAATAGTCTAAGGAGCCCATTATTTTCTCATAGAGAATGAAGAGAGTCACAAAGATGAGCTGAGTTTGAATAATTTGTGAACCCATTTAATACCCATATAATTTTAGATTCTACTATTCTAAATTCATTTATAACCCATTTACTTGATATAACTAATCAATATAATGACTCAGCCCATAAAATATGAGCTAAGAAATGAGTCTATGACTCATGTTGAGAGGTCTAATTACGACCATATGTTTATATTATTACATCACACAAAAGGCGAAACATTACAGAACCAATCAAATTAGGGTTTTGCTAGCATAACAGTCTTTGAGTGATTGTAAGAGTAACATTATATTGCAGGCCACATAGTCTAGAAGGATTATACCCCACAACAACTTCTAATTTCTCTGCCCTTTTTTTGGGGCCAAAATAGGTATTAATCTCACGGTAAATTAACAACAATCACATAACCTTTTCTCATCAGACTACCATTGAAACGGATTTTTTTTTTTTTTTTACAAAAGGAAGTGAACAGGATACAACAGAAGTCTGTATACTTCCTCTCTCTATTCCCGTCCAAATGGTGAAAAAAGGAGATCATGTTGATCCTCCTTTTTCTCCTCTCTCTCTCTCTCTCTCTCTCTCTCTCTCTCTCTTCCCAAAAACAAAGTGAAGAATTTAACACCTGTCGTACCATGCAAAGCCCCGTTCATCTGACTTTGAAGCTTTCACGAGCAAAACCAGACAGTTTCGCCTAGGCAAATGGCAAATGTTTAATGAATATTTTAATTAGATGGATCACATGCAACATCAACTGTGATTACGTGACTAACTATATCTAAATCTTATAAATAATTTAATACGCTTGGCATTTATCTTCTTTGCATTCCAAAACATATATTTTTTCTGATGTAAACATCAGATTCATTAAAAAGGTTTAAGGCTCTTTTGTTATGCTGTACGATGGTTATATATAATCATCTGAAAAGATTTACTCGTAATTTCTACTGTTATTTAACTATCGTTTTGATTATTTATACAATAACAGATCATAAACACCCTTACATAAACAATCCTTATTTATTGATGATTTCTTAATCGTATTTAGACATGCCAAATGGGTGAATTGGGTTAGATTGTGAAAAATTACCAAAAAAATCATAAACCTATTGCAATTGTGCCAATTCAGTTCTTTTGGCGAAATTTGGCCGGCCAACGCTGACTAGGCCGATGACCAAATATTTTAATAATTTTTTTTTTTATTTTTCTTTTCGTTTCCTTTTCTTATTTTATTCTTTTTCTTCCCTTCCCCTCCCCTGATCTTTGGCTTCAACTTCCCTGCTCTCTTGCTTCTCTGCCAGTTCGCTGTTCTTCTGCTTCTACACTTCACCGAAGCAGAAGAACAAAACCAGCAGGCCCCCAGCCACGCCTCTGTCTATAACCACAACCTATTGTCTCTACGTTCACCCCGCCCCTACACCTCCTCATTGCAGCCCCCGAAGAGCTTTCGCCGTGGTTTTGCCTATCGAGGGCTGCTGCGCCAATCCACATAACGTAAGTCTGTGTGTTCGTTGGACCTTGGCGAGGCTCTCGCCGGCCTCACCATGACCGGGGAAGGGAAAAAAGGAAAAATTATTAAAATTATTAAAAATATTAGGACACCGATCGGTCAATGTCTACGTCAGCACCGGTTAGTCAAATTTCGCCTGAAGGAATGAATTAGCACAATTGCAAAAGGTTTAGAACTGAATTGGTACAATTACAACATGTTTAAGACTTTTTTGGTAATTTCCCCAGTTAGATCGTAAATGTTCCAACCCAAATTGACCCATATAACCCGTTTCTAACCCATTTATTACAATACAAGTTTCTCGATCCATATCAGACCCAACCCATATCCAACAGAACAGACCTGACCCATATTGCTAAAATATTTTCATATTTAATCCAATTTAGAAAAATTATTTATTATAATTTTTTAAATAAATTATATTTTAAAAATATTATGAAAATGTTTTATAAATTTTAAAAAAATTGATAATTAAAAAAATGAAATCTTTTGATTTTTTTTTCCTTCTAAGTTTGGCGAGGGCTGCCCAACCCTTGCCCACCACAAGTGAGGGTTGGGCCCTCGTCCAGATATGATAAGGGTCGCGGCCCTCGCCTTGTGATTGGCAAGGGTCGGTCGGCTTTCATAGAAAAAGAAAAAGGAAAAAGGAAATAAAATAAAATTTAAAAATGACATGTTTATTTATATGACTCACTCAACATAATTAGGTAATATATTTATGACCTATTTAATATTTATTGAGTAACTTATTTATGACCAGCCGAAGCATGTTTTACAAATTTAAGGTAACACATTTTGACTCGCACTATTAATTATGTGTTAAAATATGAGTTCTAAACCCATTTTGTCACCGCATCCCCTCCGGGTCTCTCTCGCAATCTCTGCATATATGTTCGCCTTGAATGAATTCAGCCCCCCGCTTCCATTCCAATTTTCCATTTGATTCACCAACCTAACGAAACACGCTCTCTCTCTCTCTCTCTCGCCCTGTCAACCGAGCAAGAAATGCCGCATGCACCACACATCCACAATTTCACGAGCGACAACACAGACGAAGATGATTATGAAGAGGACGAACTCCAAGGCGTAGAAGAGGAGGAGGAGGAGGAGGATGAGCAAGAAGAGAGATCATCTGGGCGCGACTGCAACATCCTGTACGGCGCGTGCCAGAGGAGGCCGAGAGGGTGGTCGCTAGGGCAAGTTTTGGACCCGAGGTCCAAGTGGGTCCAAGAATGGAGCAGGGTCTTCCTCCTGGTGTGCGCGACGGGCCTCTTCGTCGACCCCCTCTTCTTCTACGCGCTCTCCATAAGCGACACCTGCATGTGCCTCTTCGTCGATGGGTGGTTCGCCATCACCGTCACGGTACTCCGGTGCATGACCGACGTGCTCCACGTGTGGAACATGTGGCTCAGCCTCAAGATGGCCAACCGGCGCTTCTCCCCCCACGCCGCCGCCGCCGTCAGTTCGGGGGTTGGCGGAGGAGGCAGGGGCAAGCTCCACGACGCGAGCCCGCGCGCGGTGGCTATCCGGTACCTGAAGGCCCAGAAGGGTTTGTTCTTCGACCTCTTCGTCATCCTCCCTCTTCCTCAGGTAAATTACACTCTCGACACACAAGCTTCTCACATTATCCTTATGTCGTCTGCCATGAAGTTTGTTTCTCTACGCATAATTTTCTTCTCCTTCAGTCCCTTCAAAATTCAATCACCCACAAAAACCCGAAAATCAAAACTTTCAGCGGACATCATCAGCAACGTTTTTCTTGAGTAATGGTGATGATAAACCCCGCTCCGGTTAGACGCTCGTCGCAGTAGGAGAGAGGGTTAAGCACTTCTAGATTGCTGCAAAGTGTACGGTGCTGCGCAAGATCGTCAGTTGCTGTCATCACTACCTTGCAAAAGACTAAAGAAAAAGAGTTACGGAATCGAAATGATTCGTCGTTAGCTTAAGGAGGTTGGTTCTGTACACTAGCAAGGTTGGTTCCGTTCGAGGAAGGTGACCAATGCATGTCCCGTACTTGTCCTTTTGCGCTCTCGAAACGTTACATGGTATCGGTGAAAACAGATGATGAACATTATGCATGTGAGTCATCTGTTGTCTTTTTCCATTCGGTCCAAGAAGTGGTAAGGTCAAATCGGGAACCGTGCGTATGGCACTTGAGGTGGTGAGAGGTCGAGCGAAGGAATCCAAATGGTGTCTCTTTCGTAACCTCAAAGGGAGTGTTTGTGTTTCTGATGCAAGGCGATCTCTGCGAAGATTTATCCACTTGGACGGATCCCTTGTGACAGAAAATTTCTTACGTCGACTAAGATTCCTTCTTCTTTGTTTTTTGTTATCCATTCATTCTCCCCCCTCAATTTTTTTCAAGACATTATAATTCGGTCTGTCGAAAGCGAATCACTGTTACCTTTTAACATATCTAAATATATGTCATGTTGTTTGAAAAGATCTTGTAAAAGAAGTAAGGGGTTTTGTTAGTATACATTGGTGTATGCGAAAGTTTTATATATATATATTTTTAATTTTTCTGAGCCGTATGTGTTTGGATTCAAAATAGTTAATTGTGCTTCAAGCATTATTTTGAGAATATGGAAGTTCATGCTTTTGAAATGATTATTGTGAACAAGATGTACAAACTAGAAGTTTTGAACTAAGCGGAGCATGGGATGGCAATGCACCTATTACGTTATGCAATTCTTGGTGCAAGGAAACTCTAATAAAATGATTAATTTGAGTTGTTGTGTTGCTCTGTTTGCCCTTGATGTCCCCTCTCTCTAACTAGTGACTTTTTGTTTGTCGTTCTTACAATATATGGAGACTTTTCAAGTGCCCCTTTGACGCACCAAATTTTTTGGAGCTGAATTAGATGAGAGATATACTTCTTTTTTAGGTGCTCTCTTAGGCTAAGTTAAGGTGAAAAAAGGTGTCCAGTGCCATAGTTATTCTGATCTAACTAAGTAAAAAATCTCGATTCCAATCGCTTAGAAAATGTCCATTCTCACAAACCTTTTCTTTTGGAGCACTTACCATAAGAGACCTATGCAATAGTTATTCCATAAGGTTTCTATGATATATTGTGTATCAACAGAGTAATACAATAGCTACTTTTATGTAACAAGAGAAAGCAAACGATCATGATATGACTTTACCTAAAAGACCTATGCAATAGTTATTCCATAAGGTTTCTATGATATATTGTGTGTCAATAGAGTAATACAATAGCTACTTTTATGTAACAAGAGAAAGCAAACGATCATGATATGACTTTACCTAAAAAAAAAACGATCATGATATGTATTATCTTGGGAAAGGAGAGAAAAATTGCACTTTCATCAATAGATTGATCCCATTAATTTAGAGGGTAGTTGAAGATGAATTTACCCTATTTAAGTAGATTATTCAAAACCTATGCTTCCCTAGCTAGTGTCCTCCCTTTGACAATAAGCTGGTTTTTATCTGCTTATATCTGTGATAGCTAAGCAATATGATTTAACAGTGTAACTCTAAGCTTCTAATGTCATCGCTTACGATGAAGAATTAAAGTATTTAGAAGGTCATGGGAGAATAGTCTACGGAAGAGATTTTTTAAAACACTCATCTTACTTTCCAACTTCTTACAGAAATTACCCTTATATAGGCGGAGCCTAGGGTTATACCTGTAATAGTATTGGCACACTAGTATAATAATACAAATATGCTAGGATCACTGACGAACTATGTGTGTCTTGTAAGATTTTTTTTCCAGATGTAAGGACGACGTAAAATGCATCCAAATTTAAGGACAATGATGAACTCTTTGGCCAAACACAAGGACAATGATAGAACATTTTGGCCAAAACACAAGGACAACACTTTGGCCAAAAGTAATGATATTGATGAGATGGCTTCTAGTGATCTTAGTGTGTTTGTATTATCGTATTAATGTGCGGGTACTATTATAGGTGTTATCCTTGACTGCCTATATAAGGATAACTCCTATAAGATTTTTGGAAAATAAGATGAGTGTTTTTTTTTTTTTCAAAATCTCTCTTCTATACTATGCTTCCATGGCGGCCTAAACACTTTCCTTCTTCCCTGAAGACTGATGTCATTATAAGCTTAGAGTTACACTGTTTGTTCAATATGATAAGCTAGATTTGAGAGTATGCTCTTCACTTATAAATCAAAAACTTGCTAAGGCTGGAGAGTTTTATAGTATAAATGTTAATTTACACATTCGTTCTACAATTTAAGCTTTTAGAGTAGTTAGAAGTGATCATACAAAATTTCACATGATATTAGAGTATGGTATTAAAGTAGGAGATGCCGACTTCAAATCTTTTCTAGTCTCTATTTGCCTCTCTTGTTACATTTTTCCAGTCTTTAGTCTTTGGCCAAAGTAACAACATCAGAGGCACAACCCAATCAGTTAAGGCTAGGAGTGTATCATCAGTAGAAAAGATGAGCCGGAGGATCGATTGACCCAACCCAAGGTCCAACTACGAGTTCTAATATCTGTTATAAAGTTCAATATAAAAACTTAAGCTACTTGACGAACGTATGATTTAATATTCAAATATTTTAATAAAGAGAGGCAAAGACACAACAAGCTCAGTGATTGATGACAACAGAGCTTGGAGACTAACGATGGAGGAATTGGTCTATAGAGAAGAGTAATAATATGGACTAAGGTTTTCGAAGGATGAAGTCAATTTGATTAGGGGTTCTTTTTTAAACCCTTGGATAGATTTTGCTATCATGTCATCCATTTTAAGAGGATAAAGTGAGTCCTCTATATAGAGAGAGGGTAAACTCAAGAAGGCAATACTCCCGAGATAGAGAGAATCCTAGTCTGGCCTTCAACAATCTATGCTATGGGAGCTTTAGGGAGCCACAGGCTGGTCGAACAACTTGTTTGTACCCTAGCCGATATTCAAGTGAAATTGTGAAAACTAAATCATGATAATATACAATTTCAGTGGGAAAAATTGACGAGTAATATACTTGTGTAATGTATATGTTGTCGCGTATGTGGTTAAGACTTCTTTATGAATTGGAGTATCTCCTGTGTCTTGGACAAATCACAAAATATGTGATTTTCGGGTGCTGGAACGACTTGATTTAGGGCACCAGAAGCTCTAGAGAGATGACCAGCATAGTTTTGGTTGGGAACTAGCATTCGATAAATCAAAGCGGGACGTCCTAGAAAGGTCAGGAATTGTATGAGTATTGCCCGATAATGTCCAATGTCCGATAGGCATAGAGGGATACTTCATTTGCTGTGATTGTGCAACCACTTGGAGATGACATCTAGAAATGCTTCAAGTGTAGGTTTTACACGATTTTATGTCAATACATATTTTTTCCCCATCTCTACGGAATGTAGCCTCCACAAACTTTTCATGAGCATTGAACGTTTTAAAGGATATCTAGCTACAGCTCTCTTCTAGGGACCAAATGGTTGAATTGGATTATCAAAGAAATCTTGCATGAAAAAAGAATTGATTCTAGAGGTGGCCACCTAGCGACCAAAGACCTACTTTTGGTGATACAATAAAAAATTTGGTCGCTAATAGTTATCGTGACTAGGCTCTAGCGACCAAATGGGGACTTCTGTCGACCAAAATAAAAGATTGTGAGAAACTATTTTTCTGTTCTTGTGTCATTAAATTCATCGCAATTTCTATTTTGTTTCCTAGAAGAATTGTGTTGGTCTGTCCTAATGGATTATATCTATGGGACCGCTCCCAGTGAATTCTTCTTGTTAACTTAATTACTTTCGCTCGTGCAATGCATCAAGGACTGAGAGGAGATTGCCCTAGATTTAAATTGCAACGTGTGACTACCTTTTATTAGAGACCACCTCTCCACTGATAAACGATGAATGGAATCAAAAGTCAGAAAAGCAAATCGATGCTGAGTCATTCATATGAAAGGATTTCTCATAGGGAAACAAAAGATGTGATCGCAGGTGGTGCTGTGGGTGGCAATCCCGCCTCAGCTGGAGAGAGGGGAAACAACGAGAGTGATGACGGTGTTGTTGATAATGTTCCTCTTCCAATACCTCCCTAAGATCTACCACTTTGTTTGCCTCCTCCGCCGCATGCAAAACTTGTCCGGCTACATCTTCGGCACTGTTTGGTGGGGGATCGCTCTCAACATGATCGCTTATTTTGTTGCATCCCATGTAAGTTTACTGTTTTTCTATGTCTTTCTCCTTGATCGTTTGTTGATTAAGAATCCTTTCTCTGCCTCGAAAGCTATATCCCTTTTGGCTCCTAAAATGATCCGTTGTTTTGTTTTATCACTTTAAGGACAGAATGTACCAAAAAGAAAAAGGAGGGAAAGTTGGGATAAAAGTGTGGAGTCTCTAAATGTGCTTGTGAAGTCGGCACACGAAGATCTTTTTTTTCTTCTTCCTTTCTCCCAAAGGAAGACAAGAATCTCAAATTCTTCTTTTTCAAAAAGTTTATGCCCTCCTTTCCAATCATGAACGTCCAGATGTTATTGTTGAACTTGAGGGACTTCAATTGACGTAAAAGAAGAAAGAGCTTGCTTTAACATTTGTGCAACCGACAAGAAATTAAATAGGATAAAGATAATATAAGCGATTTGCAAGTTCAAATTTTCAACAAGGTGGGGGTGAAAACTACAGCAACTTGTCACAACCGTGATCCATGTGAGGGCTAGATAGTGATCTTTGTTGGTGGGGTGGATTTAAAGAGAGAAAAAGATGCTTGAACCTTCTGTTCTAAGGAGAATGGACATTTGTGCATTATATACAATAGCCGGCCCCGCTAAAAGACATCGTTTTGCATATATCTGATTGATGTTGTCTTCTTTGTTTTGATTTCGTCATAAAGGTTGTCACTTTCCATTTCTAATGGGTGTTGCAAATTTCTTGCTGCCTGAGCTGAGCTGCTAGAATGCTGCATTAAGTTTTAGTGTTGCTTAGTAAAAGAAATGATGAAAGCACAATTTTATTTACTAGGAGATAAGAAACATTTAAGCCCCAGATAATCTTGTTATTAGCTAGTGGAGACATGCAAACGGATCACGGAAGTAGTCATTCATCACTTTGTAACTAAGAAATTCATGTCATGACTTGATTAGGCAGCAGGAGCATGCTGGTACTTACTAGGGATCCAAAGAGCAGCAAAATGCCTGAGGGAGCAATGTGGATCGATGGATGGGTGCTTCCCAAGAGTGCTGGCATGCAAAGAGCCGATCTACTATGGAACCACCGCCATGGTCCAAGACCGAGCCAGACTCGTCTGGTGTGAGAACCGGCAGGCCCGGTCCATGTGCTTGGACTCCTCCAATAACTATGACTATGGTGCTTATAAGTGGACCGTCCAACTTGTCACTAACAACAGTCGCTTGGAGAAGATCTTGTTCCCCATCTTTTGGGGCTTAATGACTTTGAGGTACATAAAACTAGTTTCTCTTTGATTATTGTTGATCGAGCAGATGAAAGGTAACCGTATTCTAAAAAGTTATGTGATGGTTCACCCAACTTTTTATGCCAGATATACTAATCTCGCGTGATCAGTAAAGTTGTCACTAAGTCTTCTTAATCTATTTTCTCATTATTGGAGGAGTCACGAAATCTTCTTAATCTATTTTCTCATTATTGGAGGTACTCGGAAATCAGTGATCTTCACTGAAATAAATATAGCAATACAATAGTACCATGGAAACAAGAAAGTAAAAGGGTTTGTGTTTAACATAAGTATGCCTGGCTCATTGCATGAAATTCATAACTCCAATGCTGCATCACATAGCCTTTATGTCTTAAACTTGCGTTAATTTTTGTCCAATGCACAGCACTTTCGGGAACTTGGAAAGCACGACAGAATGGCTAGAAGTTGTCTTCAACATATTTGTTCTGACCAGTGGCCTTATCTTGGTCACCATGTTGATTGGAAACATCAAGGTAACTCTACATTCACTTATGGTGATTAACTTTCCCTGTGACATCAACTTATTTAAAAGAGATCAAATGGCACTTTACAATCATCTTGGACAATATTGATATGCTTCCAAAAGAAAGTTGCATGTCATATTGGGCAATTGATTCCCGATTTGATGAAAGTGAAATTCAATTTCAAAAGATGTCGCGCGATCATCTCATTAAATCTTGTGCTAGCGACTTATCGTGGAATGCCATCTTAAATGGTCAATCCTAAAAAATATAGGAATGGATCGATAAAAGTATCCAATTCATCAAGTCTTATCCTTATATCGGTGCTAGGCAATTTAGGCAATCAATCTCACTATTTACCATTGATTGTTGATCCCACCGTTTCGGTCAATAATACTGTGAATAAGCACATCAATAGGAATCATTTTGAAGCTTTTCAACTTGTACTATGCAGTCGTTGATCAAATCGAGCCTAAAGGCCAATAATGGTGGTGAAAACAATCAATCTCTGTCAACATTTTAGGGGCCCACACTAGATCATTAGGCACCCAGGGAATCACTAAACTAATGATTATGGTTGTCCCAATCATGCTTCAAAGCTCACCGTACCGTAGGATCCAGTGTCCGACTTTTGCTGCATTGTAGAGGAAAATTGTGAGATTGATTGGCTGAATTGCCCAGCACTAAGAACTTCTCACTATTCCTCATTTGAATTGCTATATGACTATTCATTTTGCAATTGCATTTGTTCATGGCAATTATGAATTGCAATCATGAAGCCGATGAGGGATAGATGAGATGGTTATTTGCGTGAAATAACCGTTGTTAATAATCTTAAACGATTACTTAAAAGCTTCGTAAATTTTAAATCCAAGCAATTCTAAAATTGCAAAATGGCAATTGTTAAAATTCACTTTGATTTTTGTTGGGTAGACTATAATTTAGTTGATGACACGAGAAGAGATTAAGTTCAAATCTCATGACTTAAATAGATGGAATTGTGTGCATGTGCGAATCAAATTGTCTGACCCACATCTTCCTTTTTCACAAATTCACTGACACACATCTTCCTTTTTTTACAAATTCGGATTATGCCTCTTCTTCTATGACTGAGGCCGCATGTTTTTGGTGCAATACGAAAGGTGTTTTTGCATGCCACGACTTCTAAGAAGCAGGCAATGCAACTGAAGATGAGGAACATAGAGTGGTGGATGAGGAAGAGGCACCTCCCTCAAGGGTTCCGGCAGAGAGTGCGCAACTACGAGCGGCAGCACTGGGCCGCCATGCGCGGCGTCAACGAGTGTGAGATGATCCGGAACTTGCCGGAGGGCCTCCGGAGGGACATCAAGTACCACCTTTGTCTGGACCTCGTCAGACAGGTAACAGCAATTCTATTTGTTTTTTCCTTCCCATGTCACATTTCATGCAATACATAAGAATCTTCCCAAGCTAGACCCACCATAGTTTTGTCACATCATTTACATTTTGCCCCTTGTGGATCCACCTTTTGGCGTTCTCAAGACTACCACGTGAAGCTTTAATAAATTTGTACTCACATCACATCAACCCATGTTCATATTTTTCCGGAATCTAGTCCTGAACTTGCTGGCATTTTGTTCCCATTTCAAGAAGAGGCTAGGGCTTGATGTAGGGACCACAGAAAAAGATGAACGCGTACTTTTTTTTGGGCAAACCCTCAAAACTGGTTGATCAGTTCATGAACAGCATAAAGCTACAACCAAAATCATAATGAATAGCGGAGTAAATAGTACTTCCAATAAAAGATTACAGTGAACACAAAAGCAAAGACTACGGATTAAAAGCTCTCTTGAATTAGACGGAAGAGTGACTGATCTACTTTTTCCATGCAGAGCTTAACGTGTGACTTATCTGGCCTGACCCAATATACCTAAAATGAAGATTTTGCACTCCAATCTTGAAACAATTAATTTAAGCCCAATGAGTATCTACCTCTTTCTGAGTTTATGGGCTGCTTCACCGTGCTTCAAGCTAGCCCGCATGAATACTAGCGGAGCTCGAGATTTCCTGCATTAGTAATTACCACCGATTAGTCTTAATATATCTAGCATTACTCGGTGTCGACATAAGTAGGAAAACCTTGGACTCCGTGAACGCCCATGCGAATCGGACCGGCTTGAAGCACGGGGAAGAAAGCCCATGAAGCGATGAAAGGTTGGTACTTATTGGGCCTAAATTAATTGTTTAAAGATTGGAGCAACGATATGAACAGACCCAACTCTGCAAAGCTTGAGTCATGAGCTCTTATGTGGATGTAGGCAAACAGGTTATAATCATTTCGATTATAAGTGAAGTTTCTTTTCCCACCATTTAATGCATAAAATATGAGATTAACTATTTCCTTTTCGCTTCTCATGTAGCGTCTCTTGACATATATTTCATGTTGTATGCTTAATTTTCAGGTGCCGCTTTTCCAACACATGGATGATTTAGTCCTCGAGAACATTTGCGATCGTGTGAAATCGCTTATATTCACGAAGGGAGAGACCGTGAGTGCCTCATTAATAAAATTCTTTCTTCAAGTGTAGTTTTTTCATCATTTTCTTCATTATAATTTTCTACATTGATTATAATTAGGTACATTTTTTCTTTCGACGAAAAAGAAATAAAGAAATGTTCGCATGGATAAGACTTCTCATGGAACTTCTAGAGGAAAAAAAAAACTAAATCTGATTTACATTGTTAAGTATGTCTTGAAAGTAAATTGTTTGTAAAGAACTACCTTTTGCCCACTGTTCGATTGACGTCCTAGAGACAGAACGATGGCATGCAAAACCCTAACTCTCTCTCTCCCTTTGACTCTCATGCATGGTGCAGATAACAAGAGAAGGTGACCCAGTCCAACGCATGCTCTTTGTAGTGAGGGGCCACCTCCAAAGCAGCCAAGTCCTCCGCGACGGCGTCAAAAGTTGCTGCATGCTCGGCCCCGGCAACTTCAGCGGCGACGAGCTCCTCTCGTGGTGCCTCCGGCGGCCTTTCATCGAGCGCTTGCCGCCATCTTCCTCGACCCTAGTCACCCTCGAGACCACCGAGGCATTTGGGCTCGAGGCTGAGGACGTGAAGTACGTGACGCAGCACTTCCGGTACACGTTCGTGAACGAGAGAGTGAAGCGGAGTGCGCGGTACTACTCGCCTGGGTGGAGGACATGGGCCACTGTGGCGATCCAGCTCGCGTGGAGAAGGTACAAGCATCGACTGACGCTGACGTCACTATCGTTCATACGGCCGAGGAGGCCGCTGTCCCGGTGCTCCTCGCTAGGGGAGGATAGGCTCCGGCTGTACACGGCTTTGTTGACATCTCCAAAGCCGAACCAAGATGATTTCGACTTTTGATGAAACGCATAAAATAAGCAAACAATAATAATGTTATGCTGGGTTTTCATTTGTTTACTACTTACATAGACGTCTAATTGATATTCACCATATGACCAACTAAGGGAGGATACGTAAGATTGGACATCAAAATCATATGAAAACTAAGAGGTGATCGAACGCATCATCAAGCTGTGGCAACACTAGTCTCTAAGGCCGTCGTGAACTGGTTAGGGTCAGCCTCTGGTCCTGATGAACCCCTGAAGAGCAAGATTGCAAGGCTTCCGACGCTGAAGTAAATGAAGCAGCCAGAGCAGTGGGTGACGAATGAACCAAAATCTGTCCCCACTATGCATTGCCATCCTCCTCCATGTGTCCTGTCAAATTCCTGAGTAGCACACAAGAAGAGAACCTCAAACAATTACCTAACAAGCTAAAGCCTAAGGCATCAAGAGAACTTCGATTTTCCACTATGGGGTTGTGTGCGAGAGTTAAAGATATCCGACGATACCGTTTTGATGAAGCGCGCGATGTCAGTGGGCTCAGTGACGTCGAAGGAGTCGAGCGCCTTGGATGCCAGATTGAGAGCTTCCTGTTGCATCGCTTGGAGCATGTCGGTCTCGCCGATGACGGCCTTCCCTTCTAGCATATCTTGAAAACAAACAGTCAGCCGGCGAAAGAGTACTCAGGAAGGAGATGAGCCAACTTAGGGGACAAGTTAGAACTGAGAGATGAGTAGCAGAGGAGGGCGGCTAACGATACAAGGGAAGAAGGAGGGGTGCTAGAGAAGTCAGAATACAAGTGGATGTGGATGATGTTGAAGAGTTGTGGTTGAAGAGGGAGAGGGAAGGGAATAATACTACGTGGATTTGATCGGATGGGAATAAAGGGGGGGTGGTGTGGTGGAGAATTAACTGATGCATTTGCTGGAGGGTAGTGAGCCTTCGAATCGTATCAGTTTTCCTTTGTTTGTTTGTTTGTTTGTCCAGAATAAGATGCGCAAATAAAGCCATTTTGAGAATTGGGAGAGGTTGTCTCTCGGGGGAGAGAGAGAGACAGGGGGGGCTTTGCGTTGCCAGGTTCCCCTTTGGCGGAAATGGATTCCCTGTCGTCATATGAAAATATAACCGGATAAAACTTGCCAAGTCTTAAAAAAAAAAGAGGAAAAAAAAAAAGACTCCAGGTAAATCTCGTCATGTGTACACTCTGCAAGCTCAATAGAAATCTGATATCTCTATCCAGAAAGATCGTCAAGTGAAAACCCAAGTTCGGAAGCTTAAACTAATGAGTTATGAGCCAATTATATATATTAATTGCTCAACACCACATTAATTCTCTAATGTGGGACTTCTCTAACATAACTTATACGTGTATCTCAACAACCTCTCCTCACGTGGGGGTTCAGATTAGGTATCCTCCCCTAATATTAGGTAACATTCTGTATAAACATATCTTGATTTGAATCTTTAAGTTATCATAATGTACCAACAAATATGCACAACAAACAACCAGCATCAACCACTAACTTTGGATTGCATTACCAATGGTCTTATCTCGCATCACTAGACCAACCGTCCATGGTTTCTTCTCGCGCAGACCAACAAGTGATAGAAAATTTTCACCCTAATCAAGTGCCAAACATGAGATTTTTTCCTTGAATGTTCACCAAACATAGGAATAGATTGAGTGTGGAGCACCAATCAAACATTGGTTCTGATACCATTTGTTGGGAGTGTGCCATAGAGGTTTGATATCTTCACCGGGAGATTGCCAAGAGGGAGTCCAAGTCCGAACCTGTCAACATATCCAATTGGACACATCTTCACTCAAAAATTTAAACCAATGAGTTATATGCCAACTATGGTGTATTAACTGCTCAATACCATACAAATTTTTCAATGTGTGACTTCTCTAACAAAACTCACTTGTGTATCTCAATACTCTTCTTTCTCTCTTTACTTATCGATAAGAGCTACAGTTTTCGCGAACGACGTGGTTAATGACCTAATTCTCTTTCTCGATTCAAGATCCAGACAAACAAAAACTAATTTGCACTCGTTGGACGCAGATGAGAGATCAGAGCCACTAATGGGGATCTAGGAGGCGACGACATAAGTAGAGGCAGGGTGCGGTTTATCCGGAAAATAGAGAGAAGCAAGTGGGATGATATAGAGACATTCCATATCTGAAGTTCTTCAGAAAAAGAAAAGAGTAAGACGATGGAAAAGTAAGGGAGAGAGAGAAGAGAGGGAGTTTCAGCAGTGTGCTAGTAACATGAAGGGGAAAACGAGGGAAAAGTAACGAAGAGAAGGAGATTCAAAATTTCTGCAAAATGAGATACGAGGTTAGGGGTGTGCATGGTCAGGGCTGGTCCGGTCCTAGTATGGAACCGGGGACCAGACCTGTAGTCCCGATCCCCAAATTTTCGAGACCATGGATCGAACTAGGACCGGCGGTCCGGGTCGGTCCCGGTCTTGGCCCAATAGGACCGCTAACTCTAACTACTTATAAAAATCTAGCCCTTAGAAATTACAATATAATGTTAATTTACAATCTATAATCAACCTACGACGGCAAGACAACCACGTAAATGCTAGGGCCACCCAACGTGTGTTCGATCCGGCCTTGAAGGCTCCATGTGATCTTTTCTCCTCGTAATCGACGCTCGCATATGGCCCGCTGAACTCAGGTGGGCAATGGAACCAAACTCGGATTTTAATTATTTCTTTTTTATTTTTGGTTGTGAAAAAAAAATAGAATTCTCAAATCTGCATAATGACTCGAGTTTCTACTCTCATGCATGTGCGTGCTTATTCTTCGTGCACGTGCCCATTATAAGGAATATATCTTATCATCAATTAAGACCTGGTTTGTCTCAAAGTAATACCAAAATCTAAATTGCTAAATAATACGTACAATGACACTACTAAACTCAAGAGGCGTGAGATGAGATTCACGTGGCTTTTCAAAAGGTTAAAATTAGGTTAACTCTAGATATAGATTGATTTTTTTTAAAAAAAAAAATATTGGCGGTCCGGTCCGGACCGGGCCTGTTCGGTCCCAAACCATGGAATCGGGGACCGGACCGCCAACCTCAAGGACCGGACCAACCCGACCGGTCCGGGCCGATCCTGATCCGGTCCAGTTTGCACACCCCTATCTGAGGTGCTATCAGTATCATCAGCGTGCACTATTCAATCTATCACAAAATTGTAATAAGGAGTTTAAGGGATAAAAAATTTGCATAGAGAGTTTATAGTGGTTCGGTTTTGTTGAAGCCTACGCCCAATTCTTCACACTGACCGTCAATCGGTTGGATTTCACTAATGAATAGCTTAGAGATTAAAACACTTGTGACCACACTTGAGTCAATAGACTTCCTGTATAACACTCTCTCGTTCGAATGAACCTCTAAGTAATATACTGTTGAATAAAAAAATATGGAAAATGTGAAACAGTCTTGATCTTGAAATTTAAAATTATTCTCTCTCACTTTATGCTCTTTAATCTTGAGGTCTCCTTTTATACTCCTTCACCTTCAACTTCCCTGTTCCAAGATCTTTGTTGACACCTAAATTTTGACTAATCATTTTAAGTCATTTTTTGCATAATTTTTTTTAGAACTAAAAAAACAAAAATAATTAAATCATTTTTCATGTTTATTTCTATCATTCATATATTGCATTAGTATTCATCTGCATCGGCGGCAGGAAAATCGAAGCTAACCGCATTGCGAAATTCGATTGAGGAATGAGGACAAGCGGTGAAGCGGACCGGAATTAATCATACAGATTCGACGACAAAAAATAATAAAAATTATGCAATCTCGAAAGGATCAATCTCCAAAACCTCTCCATTGGACGAGATTGTATACAAAGAACCTCGTAACTGTTGAGGTTGACAGAGAAAAAAATCTCCTATTAGATCAAATCACCCACACAATCGTGATCTTGGGCTTCCATAGATAGAGTTCTTCATTAGATGAGTTATCAATGTGTCCCTCAATCCATGTCCTTGATTGTTCTTTATGATTGAGAATCTTTAAGAACTAATCCAGCTTTAATTTGCTAGCCATTGTGATGATGTGATATGTCAATTAAATCATGTTGAACACATCTCTTGATAATCTGGTCGTTGCACATGAAACATACCCTTGGAGCTTGAGTTACGCAACAACGTATGAGCTACTCGCTCAACGTTTGAGCTCCACACAATGTCGGAGTCCCTCAGAAGATTGTCTGAGCCTTTCTTGCCAGATTCAATCATGTGTAACCATTTCTTAACACTTGAATGAACATTAGGACGATATGCAAAATAAATATTTCATTGTATTAACCCAGGTATTAAAAAACGCGAATTATTTTGTCGACTTCTAAACCAATTAGGAATTTTTCCCCAACAGTGGTCACGCCACGCGCTATCCACTCGATACTTATTATTACTTGATTGTTCGAATCGACCTCCTTCGAAGGGAGAGGACCTCAAAAGCAGCGTATGCACCCAATGAAGAGCTGAGCGTCACTTGTCATATCGTGGTGTGGGATCGAGTCGTGGAATTTTGGGTCTTTTTGGTGATGTACATGTTAGGGGTTTCCGTGTATAATTAAGACAGCTGTGATGGAAGGGGGGGGGGGGGGGGGGGGGGGGAGGCGACCGCCAGACAGATCAAGAAAGCCGATCCATAGATCTGTACTGAAGCAACGTCGTTTTGAATAGGGGGGGGGCCCACTTATGTGAACGCAGTACCGACGGAGAGGACGATGGAGATGAGATTAGATTCCTTGTCAAACCTTCCGTTTCTGCTTTTAGGTGAAATGCCCGGCTACCGTGACAGCATAACCTGTCACCGACTTCGAACAACACCACCACCGCCACCTGTCCTCCCTTTGAACACGCGCAAGTCACATCATTTAGATCCCAAATGGCAAAGAGTTGGGATGACGACGAACCTGAACAGGATATCTTGTATTTTTATCCTCTGTATTTCTTTTATGTGCCTGTTCCTTCAATTTAAATAATTAAAAATTAATCGTTTAAAAAACTATTATTATTATTAGCTAGCAAGGCGCGATTTTTATTTGATCTTTCTTTCTTTTCTTTTTTTCACCATGGAAAATTGCACTAAGAATTAGGGGAGTGATGTGATGTGATCCTTGGCGTGCCTTTCTTTATGTAAAACACACACACTCCCCCCCGGACTCACGTATTCAAGGATCGTCTTCTTCCCTTTTCTCTTTGCATCTCCCTCCTCCGCCACCTCTCTCTCTCTCTCTCTCTCTTGATCTCTCGATCCATCCATCGAGACCTTCGAACGCCAACGTAACCGCCACGACCTAACCAACCGCTTCCCCCCTTCTCAGGCGGAGGGACGCACGCGCACGCCCCCACAGCCACAAATGCCGCCTCGCCTCTTCGCCTGCTTCGGCAAGCCCCACGTCCACTCCTCCGCCGTCCCCGCGGCTGCGTCGGCAGAGGATCAGAGAGGGGCCGTGCTGGTGGAGCTGTTCTCGTCGCAGGGCTGCGCCACCTCGCCCGAGGCGGAGCTGCTGTTGTCGAGGCTGGGGAGGGGGGAGTTCGAGGTGGATGCTCCGGTGGTGGTGTTGGCGCACCACGTGGACTACTGGGACTACATGGGCTGGAAGGACCCGTTCGGGTCGAGCCAGTCCACGGTGAGGCAGAAGGCCTACGTGGAGGCGCTGAGGCTGGACACCATGTTCACCCCGCAGGTGGTGGTCCAGGGTCGTTCCCAGTGTGTCGGCACCGATCTGGACGCCTTGCTCTCTGCCATCGCGTCCGCCCCTAAATTCCCTTCGCCGACGCTCCAGGTTCGTTTTTTCTTTTCCTTTTCCAGAAATATGCTTGATGCTCACTGGTTATTTGATTGGCATATTCGACCCATTTTTTTTTTTTTTGGATAGCCCAGAAAGCATTAGATGTATATATCTTCGGTTTTCGTATTGCCAAGTATGTTCTTCATCATGTTCTCAGATCAGAAGAATTGTCGCTTGGTGACTTTGTAATGTTAAAAGATAGATATGGTGACGCACCGATTCTGTGAACTCTCGTCGGATAAGGCTAAGTTGATGTTACTGTAGTTTTTAGCAGCAGGGGGATTAAGAGTTCCGAATGTTGATTAAATTTGAAAAAACAGGGGTAGCAACTTCAGTGTTGTAGGAGCAAGTTAATCTCATCCAGCATTGATAAAGATTAGGATTTGAATGCTATTGGCGAATATTATCGTAGAAAGAAATGACAAAAATCCTGAGAAGTCCTTTACCCTCCTGAGAAGTCTGTGGTTTAATACAGTGAGACGTAGACAAATCTTTGTTACCAGAGAGAGTAGTTCAGATCCATTCTAAATTGGTTTGTTCGCTCGGATTGGGTTTGATCTGTAGCCATTCTCAGTTATGGTGCTATAACTATGCATGAACTTTGGTTAATTGGTTTGGTTTTGATTGCCTTTTGATTTATGTTTTCGGAAGATGAGGAGGATTGTCTGCCAAAGTTACTGAAATTTATAGATTATATCTTTTCTCCGCCCTCGACGAAATCCAGCCGGTGGCACATAGATCTGAGAGAGACCAAATTATGGAACAGATCTGAAGGCAACACTGATATTAAAAAGCGGAGGTAGAGAAGGGAAAAGATAAAGAAACGAAATAAATTAAAAAGACGGTTCAACAGAAAGAAGATAGGTAGGTGGGAGAGATCCACTCCACCAGCTGCAGAAATTGTATTCAATTCCTTTTCCAAGACATGAAGCAAAGTCATATGCAACCTGTCAGTTGGTCTTTCTCATTCATATTCAATTACACATGTTTGATGTGCTAAAAAAGTAATAATCAGTTGCTAATTTTCTGTGGCTGGAATTAAGTTGTGGTGCGCATGGCACACCAGGATATATTCTATGACTTCGATAACATTTGACACCCACTTTCTCCTAACTGATGTTTTAGTGGAGAGTGAAATCAGCTATGTTTGTTCCGTTTGAAGAAAGGGAGGATCCCAAAGAATCGATCTTAACTTTGATTGATCAATAGATGTATACAGTAGTATGAAGCAAGTGCTCTGTAGATCTTGAAGTAAGTCCTGGTAGAACCATATTTCTTGCCTAATTTTTCTATTTTTGTGGTAATACCGATTGTGCTTAATTCAATGAAGCCGCCATTTCTCATTGAGAACTTCAGGATCCTGGAATGATGTCATTACCTTTCTTTTGGATTGAATGCTGGATTAGCAATTCCAATTAATTGAAGATGCGTATGTGCATCTGCGCAGGCAAATTTCCAGAGGCCATCACCAGATTCTTTACAAGTGTCGCTATCCGGAGCATTGAGGATGAAGGTGGAAGGCCAAGCTAATGTAATGGTGGCGCTCTGTGAGAATGGATTGCTGACCGACTGCTTGAAGGGAGAGAATAAAGGGCGGGTCTTATCGAACGATTTCGTCGTGAGGAAGCTGGAGAAACTGTGTACCGTCAAGGATATTTCGGCAAAGAAGACGGTTTCGGGAACGGTTAATTTCTCATTGTGGCAAGGTTTCAAAAGCAGCAAATGCGGGATTGCGGTCTTTGTCCAGAACAGTGCTCACCAGGTCTTTGGATCGCAGAACATCCTGCTGCCAGATAATATGTGAAGAGGGACGAAATCTTTCATTCTATTTCGCAGCATCAGGGCCTCGAGTTCTGACCATCATGTACAGGGTGTGTGGTGGTTGAGCACCAATTTTTTTTTTCTTCTAAGTTTGCTCCGTTGTTTTCGGCTGCTGGTTGGACTTTCTTTTTGTCATTGATTCATTTAGGAGATAGAGCATATCTGAGTTTCATTCTCGAACCATTTGAATTCTAAGGTGAGGGTCTTGCGATTCTTCAGTGTTTGGAACTGGATACATACTGTGATGGTGTATTGCTTCTCTGAGTGAGTGTTCTGTCATCAGGATTTGGAAAAGTCTGCTGGAGTTGTAGGATTTTCTAACATGACAACGGAACTAACCATCATCCGTTGGATTATTACCCGTTGATTATGGTTGTGCAAGAACGCACCCGCATTGAGTCAAATTAGTTTAAAGAGATCTGACAAAGAAGTTGGATGAATTGGAGTGCCTTGAGTGAGCATCCATCCACTGTAAATCTGATATTGCTAGGAGTACATCCCATATCCGTATTTTTATAGTCTAACCTACGCTCCTCAATCAATGTGAAAAGGAAGCGACTCAAACACTCAACAGGGTCCCCAAGAACTCAAGTACAAGACTTTTCCGAAGGACTCCTCAGATTGCCGCAGCTTCGCTATCCAAGCTCTGCTTGTCGAGCTCATCATCGTCTCTGTTCTGGTCCTTTTCCCCGGTGGTGGTGATGGCTGAAGGAAGATGTGGGGTTTCTTCTTCGGGGTTGAATTCCAATGGTGTTGGAGAATGTATTGGAGGGTGTTGGTTAATATATATATATATAAGAGAGAGAGAGAGAGAGAGAGAGAGAGAGAGAGAGAGAGAGAGAGAGAGAGGTATCTGAGTAGAAGCAAGGGCGGGCGGGCTTAACCCAAAACAAGAGGCAGATTTGACCAGGGACTTGGGAGAAAGAGAGTAGTATCTCATGGTTTCTAGCTTTGGCCACTCCAAAAAAAACCATAGGCTTGTCTTGTTTTGGCTGCTTCCTGGATCCACACGCTCTTGGTGGGGAGAAAGAGAGAGTCAATACTACTGGCACAATTGGGGAAACTTTACCGCCGCATGTGATTTATTTATTTTTTCCCAAAACAACTTCTTATCCTTGCCTGGTCTTTTTTTTTTTTTTGTTTTTTTGTTTTTTTTAAGGATGCGTTTATTTCCCTGTAAATAAATAAGTTTATATAATATTTTCTTATAATTATTCATCTGTAAATATTTTTATCGTCCGCAAAAACGTTTAGACAAGAACTGTTGTCGATAGTGAAAATACTTTTCAATCGACTAATTATTTTTATTGACAAAATATTCATTTCTCGTGGGAAAAAAAACATGAATAATTCATTTACGTGTCACGAATTACTCTTTACTTTCTCTTAAAAATAGCAACGATGCGAAAAAAGGATTATTTTCCTTTGCTATTTCCTTATCCTTCTTGTTTTTCTTTTTTTCAAAATAATCTTTCTTGGTTGACGAGCTTTTCTCAGGGTCCCGTGTGGAAAATATGGGACACCATCCCGGCGTGCGAAAATGACTGGTTATAGGCAATTTTGTCAATTCAAAGGTAATTTGTGGTCATTAAGATAATTCAACAAATATATATATATATATATATATATACGCGCGCACACACACACATGAATTTAAAGGTAAATTTAAAATTTAAAACTTATTTTACGAGGTAAATTTAAAATTTAAAACTTATTTTACGAACACAAAATATAACTTGCGACCATCATTCTGTATTTACCATACAATGATATATGTTGCTACGGTTAAATCCTGTATACATTTATAAAGTAGTTATTATTATTTAGAATTAGAGCTCACTCAATTCATTTCATTAAACCCAAGCCCACTTACAAGTGTGGGGAAGGGCGGTTAGTAACCCGGTTAAGGGGGAGAACCTTGCATCTAGAGGCCTTTACAATCTAGTTTGTCAGTCTATTTGAGTCCCTGGCTGGGACAGTGGGCAAAATCTAGATTCTCAAAAAGAGCCAAGAGGTCAATATAATCATTCTCAAAAGGGGCCAAGAGGCCAATTTAATCAGTAATAAGTGGCTCAACATCCCAACAACAGAGGGAAGAATTTTTTGATCGCTTATCAGACTCCAGCCTTCGTTTCAACCGAGGCTGATTAGCAAAGTGGTGGAGAGCACGGATACAGCCTCGCGCTTTAAGTTGCTTCTATTCAACTTCACGCGATTGTGATGTATGTCTAAAAGCAGAGTGAAATATGGTAATTAGGTGCGGTTGCTTGTGGTGGAAGACGAGGGAGTTGTGCGCTAACCAGATTTTCCAGAGGGCGAGAGCGATGATCTCGAGCGATATGTTCTTCTGGGTCATCTCATTGTAGTTTAGCAACGACCATTCCTCAAATCTAGTGACTTGATGGTAAGAAAACTGGATATTGAAAGCGGGATTTGCCCAAACTTGTTTTGTCTTGTCACAGAGATGGAATAGATGCTCGATTGTCTCAAGCTCTTTTTGACAAGTGGCTCAAGTGATACCTCTCTCTTCAACAAATTTACCCCTGGTTGACAATGCATTTTTGGCAGATGTTAAAAAGGCCTGATTTTTTAAAGTGTTTTCAGCCTCCAAAATCCAAATTTTACCCCAGAGAGCTTTGGGGAGTTTGGTAGGAAGAAGAGGCCTGTCTAGAGTCATTGTGTGGTTTCGTTCTTTTGTAGTTCATTGCATCCACTCTTGACGAAATAGCACCTGGACTGATGAGGCGACCTCACTAGCAACAATTTCATTTGCAACTTCTTCGTCAAACATGTAGTGAACAAAGCTATTTTTTTGGGTCCTCCTAGTCCTAATTCGTCTCTCTCTGGCGAATCTATCTTCCCTTCTTCAAATATGATGCTTGTCGGATCCGGATTTCGTAACATTGGGGTCAATGGTAGAGCTAACATTAAATTAAATCCAGCCGTCCGTTTGCAGCCGACGGATGAGATTAGGCCACGTCATCTAAAGGAGGCGAGCCGAAATTTGTGCGGGAACATGTGACACGTGGTAATCGGGCCCACTTACCAAAATTTTTTGAAGACGCGCGGGCGATTTTCTCTCTCTCCTATCTCGAGGCTCTCTTCCCTATCTCAACACAAAGATGAAGACCTTCTTTCTCTCTCCTGTCTCGACCCCCCCTCTCTCTCGCGCATCTCACCTTCTTGCTCTCTTCTCTGCCGTCTCCTCTCGGTCCCGACTACCTCCGCCGTCGCCTCCCCCAGAACGCCGCCGGTGGCAACTGGTGATTCCCGAGCCCCCTTCCCCAAGAGTGCCACCGGTCTCAGCTGCTGGGTCCCGACCCCCTCCGCCTCCGCCTCCGCCTCCGCCTCCGCCTCCGCCTCCGCAAGAGCCTTGTCGGTCTCCATTGCTGTGTCTCAAGCTGAGATCCGCGTCCACCGTCGCCTCTCTCAAAACTCCACCGGTCGCAGCTACTGGGCCTCGAGCCCTCTTCCCCAAGAGTGCTGCCGGTCTCAGCTGCTGGATTCCTACCCCCTCTGCCTTCGCCTTCGCCTCCCCTTCTTCTTCTCTCTCTGGGCTCGCCTAGTTTGCG
Source organism: Rhodomyrtus psidioides (assembly GCA_021437785.1). NCBI lineage: Eukaryota > Viridiplantae > Streptophyta > Magnoliopsida > Myrtales > Myrtaceae > Rhodomyrtus > Rhodomyrtus psidioides. The sequence continues at coordinate 300,097 of JAILYB010000134.1, read as the reverse complement.
AACTCGCTCGCTGCAATCGCCACTCTAAGGTACTTCAATTCGATCAGTTCGCTCTTTTTGGGGAATGGCTTCGTTCTAGGAAGTTTTGGCTTCGGTTTTCCGGATACTTGAGAGCAAATTGCTATATTCTTGCTCCATTTTCTCTGGTCTTTTCGTCTTTAGAAATTCTTTTGCTAGGGTGGTGGGCTTTTGCGGGAAAGATGGTCTTTTGCTATTGAATGAAGAGTTATCAGCTTCTGCTGGATTGTCGTTGGATAATGGGCAAATACATCCAGGGCCATAAACCTCTTTGCTGGATTGAAGTGTTGTCGAGGATATATTTGGGTTTTTTTGGCTGTTAGAATTCTTGGAGTGGTTCTCATCAGTTTAAGAAATGCCATTTTTCCTTCTTTGTGTTTTCTGGAAATTAACATCATCTGCTGATTTGGGCGCTATAGGAATTTGCAATGGAAGTGAAGATAGGTTCGGAAGCAGCGGTGGAGCACACGTCTAGCGCAGAAATGGACTAACATTGGGAACTTCTGTCCCGTTGAGACGATTCATTGCGACAACAGTTGCTGGCTAAGATGGACGAACAATCTCAGGCCTAACGAACCCAGGCCCCACCACAAAGTGTGAAAGAGGTGCGAAAGGGACTGAAAAGGTTTACTTTGTTTTGTAGTTTAGTTGTTTGGTGAATGTAGAGCTCTTGGGAATTGTTTGGATGCATTCAATTTGCAGATAGTAAGATCCTTCGAGAGAGCACAATCTAGAAGTTGCTTTGTTTTGGGTTGTAATGTCGTGAAAATATTTGGATCGGTGGAGATATTACTTCAATTGGATGGTTTTGGAACCATTTTAAGATGAGGAATGTGTTCTCAGTTGGCCTGCTCAACTGTGGGCTCTGAGTCAAGTTGGCTTGGTGTAATTAGTCTAATGCAAGTGCTCTTGTATGATTTAACTTTTGGGTTGTAATGTCTTGCTCTTGTATGCTTTAACTTTGCAAACACTAGGCAGAATGAACACTGCTTCGACTTGAAAAATGCGGTACTTTCTCTTTCTTTTTGCTACTCTGGATTTGCGGGACTGCCATATGCATTCTTCATTCATCTTACCCTGGTTTTAAAAGATACATATCTGCAAACTTGGCGGTTCCAAAAGTAGTTACACAGAAACTTATCATGTCATAGTGCTTCATGCAGTCCAAGTGTCATTAGAATTTGCATTTTGACACATTGCTTTGATGCCTGCAAATTTAGGAAAAGATGCCACCAGGCATTTCATAAAACACCATGCTAGTTCATTAAAGGTATCATCTTATCTTCTACGTGTCTTCTTATTAGGATATTCCGTGCATGCGCTTGGTAATCAAGTGATTTGATCCTCTTAAGTTTTATCAAGTAACGTATTTATGTGAACTCTGCAGAGGAGGAAACGATCCAGTAAGTCTGGATTCTGGACTACTAGCTCTGCATCTCTCGGGAGGTTTCTTGGGTCGTTAGTGCATGTTAAGGGAAATGTATCTGAGATGACACCTGATCCGCTACTGACACCTTTCCTACCCCATTTTCCATTCTTAGATCCCGATCAAGCTCAACAAGAGGATGCTTCCCCTATGGATTCACCAGCGACTTCTGATGCAAAAAAGGTACGATTTTCTACAGAATACTGTCAGCCATCTACTCTGTGTGGGGATATGACAAAAACACTGGTGATGGAGAAAAAGAACCTAATCACGGTCATTATCAAAATTCATACCTTAGAATCAACAATTTCATATCATCAAAATATGGAAACGGTGCTTGGCTATTTGTTTTGGTGTACGACAATTGATTGGACTTGCTGGACGTATATTTGCATGATTTGTAGGATTCATTTAACTAAGAAGCTTGGGAATTTAAGTAAAGCATATGAATCAAAGTTCTTGTTGGTAGTTTGTAGCTTTTGTATAGTTAGAACGGGGAAGTGGAAAGCTTAAGAGAAATAGGCATAACTCCACAAGGCAAATCTCATTAAGTTGATTTTTTAGCACAATTGAAATCGTCGGTGCCGTAGACCATCTGATGCATCCTTTTCTTTCTAATGGTTAACTGCAATTTCTTGGCCATTCATGCTCCATCCCTAATATCATGGAAGCATTGTTATGGTACAAATAAAGAATTTTGCGGTTGAACTAATGACTGAGTCTGTCATCTTGTTCTCGCCAAATCTTTAGTGAGAGATCATTGGCTGACAAGGATAGTCTGAGCAGAGACTGACAATAATGCTGTTAAGGATCATGTATTCCATTTGCATTGCCCGGAATAAGACGAAAGTGACTAATTGATGCTCTTCGTGCAGTGCTTCATCGGACGAGGGTGGGGGACAACACTATGGAAGAAGAATGCAGAGAGCAGCATTTGTTCAAGAGTTAATGGCCTCCCCGGCTTATTATAGGGTGCTAACATTTGTGCATCCTTTACCAAGGGATGAGTTGTGGTTGCTGATCCTGATGCTTGATAGTTGAAAGTAAATTATCAACTATGTATCATCTGACAACTACTCTGCTAATTGGCAATGGCACACGTTATTAAATTGTAATCAGAAAACTTATTTCTTCAGCAAAATGGAAGTATATAAATTTCATTCGTGTGATGCCTCTTGGAAACTTGTCGAGCTCCAAAACTATTCTAAACTACATAGCCATTCTCTAGTTTAAGTTGTGAACTTTATTGTGCTATGGAAGAACTTTCTCAATACTTGGTATAACCAAATAATAGGTTAGTCACTTCTCCAGATAACAATCAGTAATTGAAGCATGCGTGTACCATTTGCTCTCAAAGGATTCAACAGAAATTAAGCAAATTACAGAGGGACCTGTGGGTTTCACCTTGAACATCGAATGCTAAATTGAGGGAAGCATACATTCCTTGTAACAAGAGCACGACCTTGTAACAGCAATATTGAGAATTCCAGATCCCGAATACGTCCAACCAAGCATCCGAGACACATTTTAAATGAGCTTGAAGTTGCTAAGATAATAGAAAAAAGGATCCCTGTCCCCCATCAAAATGCATGATGCACCAGAACAAATAAACATAGGCATTCAAATATATGGTAAACATATATATATGAACAATTGTCACCAGCTTTCTTCAGCTAAAAAGGCAAGGACAGTAGCAACTGATAACAATAATGGGTTGAGCTGAAACGGTAAGGATCTACTCCATAAACAAGGGAATATTTCGGAATGGCTGAAGAAAATCGGGAGCAGCGAAGATGACAGACACAGCAAAAAGTGGTAAGTTCTGGATTATCGGAAAACTAACGATCCAACTACATTACACCTTCTCGCGAAGCAAAGATGAGGCAAAACCGCAAAACATATGACATTTAAATTCTAATTTGTTCACAACTTGATGGTATAATGATTGAATCAACTCAGAGAGTCGAGAACTAAGTAGTGAAGTCAAAGCATACTCCACTGTCAGTTAATGGTGGACTGAATAACACCTGCTCCCACTGTCTTTTCACCTTCTCTGATAGCAAACCTCATTCCCAACTCACAAGCCATGGGCATAATTAGCTCGACCACCATCTTAACACGGTTGCCGGGAACCATCTTGGACTCCTCATCTTTATCGTTCATGATTGAAGACACACTTCCGATGACATCAGTAGTCCTCGTGTAGAATTGGGGCCAGTAGTCGGCGAAGAAAGGCGAATGCCTACCCTCCTCCTCCTCCTTTTTCGACACGTACACAAGGCAGAACCGGAGATGATGGGGATATCATCACCAGGAAATTCATAGGAAGAGAGCAAATCCCTGACTTCCAACTCTAAAAGCTACAAAAACTCCTCATCATCAACCTGGTCCTGCTTGTTAAGGAAAACCACCATATTAGGCACACCAACTTGCTTAGCCAACAGTATGTGCTCCTTGGTCTGTGGCATTGGGCCATCAGCACCTGAGAGGACAAGAATAGCACCATCCATCTGGGCAACACCAATGATCATATTCTTCACATAGTCATCATGTCTGGGGCAGTCGACATGGGCACAGTGGCGGTTCTCAGTCTCATATTCCACAGTGGCGGTGTTGATGGTGATACCTATTCCACAGACAAAGTTTCAACCTTTTCACATCGAAGATCAAAGTCAATAATCAAGTAAAATAGGCATGGTGAGGAAGGATTTGTACGGGTACTTGCACTTTTCAACAAGAAACAATCTAAGGCACTTTTAAACAGCGGCTTGACATCACATGACCACTATGTGAACAATGACCCTAATCATTTTTACCTAGCTCTTCAGAACCATGTCCCAGATGACTATACAGCTTGATTTTTCACTAAAGCACGCTCTAATGCACGACACTCGGGATAGTTACAAAAAAGTGGACTCACAATATTCAACTACTAGAGACAAGTCCATGCAATTTCATACCTTCACAGGAGCAATTCGTAAGAACAAACTTTTCGGTATTAATCCATTAAAAGAGCAGCGTAAACAGGCAATCCAGACAACAACAATGACTGCCACAGGAACAACAAGGACGAAAGATTGATACCTCTAGCACACTCCTCAGGAGCGGCACCGATTTCGTCGTATTTCTTGGGCGCGCTGCCCACATGGACGCCAAGGCCATGGCCATAGAGGCGGTAAGCGTGGTCTTTCTGCGGTCAATGCGCCCTATGATGCCGATGTTGATGTGGGGCTTCTTCATCTTGACCTTCCCGCGAGCCGCGCGCATGGTGAAGGCGGCGCGGCGGCGGCGTGAGCGGCCGCAGTGGAGGCATTGGAAGTAGGAGCGAAGAGGGTGATGAAGGAGGAGGATAGCTGGGCCGGCGTGAGCTTGGTGTGGAAGATGTTGGTGGTGGAGGGGAGAGCGCGGGTTGGGGCGGCAGCAGAGGATGAGGCAGGACATGGGCAGATGAGCTTCGACGAGGCCGAGGTAGAAATTGCCATTTTTGGCTCTGTAGATTGGAAATCTCTTCGCGAGCGAGCAAGTTCGCAAACTATGCGGACGTAGAGAGAAAAGAAGAAGAGGAGGCGAAGGTGAAGGCGGAGGGGAGGGGGTATGAATCTAGCAGCTGAGACCGGCGGCACTCTTAGGGGAGAGGGCTCGGGGCCCAGTAGTTGCGACCGGTGGAGTTTTGGGAGAGGCGACGGTGGACGCCGATCTGAACTTGAGACACAGCAATGGAGACCGACAAGGCTCTTGGGGGAGGCGGAGGGGGTTGGGACCCAGCAGCTGAGACCGGCAGCACTCTAGGGGGAGGGGGCTTGGGAATCACCAGCTGCGACCGGCGGCGTTCTGGGGGAGGCGACGGCGGAGGTAGTAGGGATCGAGAGGAGACGGCAGAGGAGAGAGCGAGAAGTGAGATGCGAGAGCGGGGGGGGGGGGGGGGGTCGAGACAGGAGAGAGAGAAGATCTTCGTCTTCGTGTTGAGATAGGGAAGAGAGGGCCTTTTTTCCAAACCATGCCAAAAAAACATAAAAATTTACCAAAACAGGTTTTAATTTTTTTTTTTTACCAAATCAGGTCCGGCTCGGCAGTCAAACTGCCGAGCCGGCCTGGCTACAGTGCGGCTCGGCAGTCAAACTGCCGAGCCGGCCTGGCTACAGTGCGGCTCGGCAGTCACACTGCCGAGCGGCACTGTTCATCACATTCATCTTTTTTTTTTTCGCGTAATGTGACAGCTATTAAAGGTATGAGTAGTGATAGTAGTGAATTTGACTGTTCACGTTTTGTCGTGAACGAAGAAAAACTGGATTAAGAAAAAGAGGGGCAAGTGTACGGTGACAAGCATCTATTTTTTTTTTCCTGTCATTGTGGGGGTAAGCACTCACCTTTTTTTCTTGTCATTGCCGAGCAAGCACTCACCTTTATTTTTCTTTTTTAATCATTTTTAATTTCTTTTTCCTGTGTTTTTAATCAATTTTTTATTATTAAATTTGTTTTCTAGAATAGACAAAATGTTAATGAAATTCGTATAAAATATCATGGTCTGTATTAACGAGCGAACAAACTATCGAAAAATTGAGCACCCGGGGTTGAGGCTCGCTTGCTCGAACGAACCAAAATTTAATATTTGTCGTCGTTATATTTACAACGCTTTTTTAGCCACGCGGGTTTTTTCGTTACAAAATTCGTCACATTGTCAGAGTTTTCGTGACAAAACTTGTTGCGACCAAGGATTTTTTTTTAAGCGAGAAAAAACTATTCACAACAACACAGAGAATCACTACATTGGATAAACGTGAATAGTCAAATTCACTATTATCACTACTCATGCCTTTAATAGCTGTCACATTACGCGAAAAAAAAAAAAAAAAAACGATGAACGTGATGAACAGTGCTGCTCGACAGTGTGACTGCCGAGCCGCACTGTAGCCAGGCCGGCTTGGCAGTTTGACTGCCGAGTCGGACCTGGTTTGGTAAAAAAAAAAATTTAAAACCTGTTTTGGTAAATTTTTATGTTTTTTGGCATGGTTTGGAAAAAAGCCCGAAAGAGAGCGTCGAGATAGGGGAGAGAGAAAATCGCCCGCGCGTCTTCAAAAAATTTTGGTAAGTGGGCCCGATTACCACGTGTCACATGTTCCCGCACAAATTTTGGCTCGCCTCCTTTAGATGACGTGGCCTACCTAATCTCATCCGTTGGCTGCAAACGGACGGCTGGATTTAATTTAATGTTAGCTCTACCATTGACCCCCAATGTTACGAAATCCGGATACGCAGAGTCACCTTGACAGGGGTGCCAAGGTCCCATCCGGGCCGTCCGTTCAATCAACGAACGGCCCGAATTTGATATGAATAAAAAACAAAAAATAATATTTTTATTATTATTATTATTTTTAAAATTGCAGCCGCAATTTTAAAAAATCCGGGCCGTCCGTTGATTGAACGGACGGCCGGATGGACCTTGGCACCCTGTTCACCTTGACGGGGATCCGGATCCAGGCTCTGCAGCCCCACGATGGGCGAGAGACATTAGCGTCAATTCACTAGTTACAAAGTAGATTATTTCTTCGAATTGCAGCCTTACCAGGTAAATTACCTTATGTCAAGAGACGCCACTGCATTATAAGGTAAATTTTTTCTTTTTGATGATTATAGCCAATTGAAGATAGAATCACAGTAATAATTGCTGGCTACCCCTTCATGGATCATTTAATCAATTATTCAACTACGGTGTCGAAAATGAACGGATCTGTGTATTTTTTTCTTATTCCATTGAGGTCAGCAACACCAGAATTTGTTCACAACATCTGATAATTTGAATATCCCTGCTCGAATTCCAACCTCATTATCAGCAAATGTTACAGCCGTAGAATCAGAGGCAAGAAATTGACATTCAGGCTTCTCCATCCCAAGATTCCAACTTTAAACCCCCGTTGCCATTGCCAACATTTTAGCAATTCAAGAACGCAAGTATCTCTCTCTCTACTGCGATTACCAGAGTCCCCAATTCCTAAAACCTGGTAGACTCAGGGCCCCAGGAGTTGAGATGCATGATCTTGCCGTGGGACTCCTCCAGGCGCTTCAAGCCCCTGGCCATGGCCGCCGAAGAAGAAGGGGAAGAGAGCTTCTTGGCCTGAGAATAGGACCTGAGGTTGCTCTTCGCGTGCTGGTGGGCCGACCTCATCGCGTAGTTCCACCTGGCGAAGCCCTGGTCCTTCAGTGCCTCCACGGCCGCTATGCTCGCCGCCACGATCCACGCTTTTCCTGCTGAACTCATCTTTCACTTCGATTCCTTGGAAGAGGGACCAAGAAAAAGAAGAAGAAAAAAAGGGTTCCTCTCTTTGTGGGGTTTTGGAAGGAGGGTGGGTCTTGCTATTGAGCTTTGCTGAGGATCTGAAATGGGGTGCTCCTTCTTTATATAGCACACAGAGAAGAAAACCAGAGGCGGTGATCAACAAGTAATCAAAGGAAAGAGCCGTGGTTTTGCTACGACTGGAAGCGAGTTGCTCGCCCCAGATTGACGCGTCAAGGGAAATTAAATCGTGCCCCCAGACAGGAAAAAAAAAAAGAAAAAGAAAAGGAAAAAGGGGCTAGCCATATATAAAATTAATTAAATATTAAAATAAATGATGTTAGTTGTTATAGACTTGTAGTTATTATCAAATGACTTTGGGAAAATTTCAAAAGAGAGCCTGAAATCCTTTAAAAAAAAAAAAATTAAGGGCCTTAGGTGAATTTTGTTTTAAATAAAGACTTGAAATGTTATAATATGTTTTAAATAAAGATCTGAAGTGTTATAATATATTTTAAATAAGGGTCTGAAGTGATAATAGAGTTTCAAAAAAGAGCCTGGCCTAAAGGCCGTTTTCGTCATTTCTCATTTTTGTTTTTTTTTTTCTCTATTTTTGATTTTTAAAAATAAAAAAGCAGCCGCAGGCAAGAGGGTTGCCCCTCCCGCCTGTAGCAACTAGCCCACCGCTTATGGTGGGTCAGCGTGGTTGTCGATGCCTCCGCGAGGGCCGACGACCAGAGCTAGGGGTCTCTAGCCCTCGCCAAAATGGGGAGACGGGCCCTCTCCCGGATCTAGGTGCGGGCCCCTCCCCTGGTCAGGGCGGGGGCCGGCGACCCCCTGCCCAGATCCGAGAGAGGGCTCGATCCTCTCTCGATTTTGGCGAGGGCCGGCGACCCCCTCCCCCCCCCCCTTCGGGGGGTGGTAGGGGGCAGTGGCCCCTTCTGTTGTTTTTTTTTTCTTTTTTTGGTTAAATTTTAAAGAAACAGAAAAAAATATAAAATATATAAAAAAAAACGTTCACTTCAAGCCATTGTTTGAGAAACGGATGGCACTTCAGGCCCTTATTTTAAATAATGTTCACTTGTGGCCCCCTATTTGAAAAAATAAGAGGACTTGAGCATTTTTTTTTTTAAATTTCCCAATGACTTTTATAGAGAAATCGCTTTTAAATTAGTTTATTTTGTTTCATGTTCTCATTTTCACAATATTTATTGGGATATTGTGGTATCTCCATTTTTTTTAAATAAAAGAAATGTTGATAAATTTGACTTTTCGTTTCTGTACTTTCATGCCTCGTCCGACAACGTCCTTGTAATTTTAATTTATTTAATCACGTTCTTTTACCGTCACGAATTTCTTAATCAAGCATACCCGACACCAAATTCGGTACCTTTAAAGATTATTCCAACGTAGACAGTGACATTGCTAAATTTTACCTAAACCATATTCCTATTTCGTATTGCCTTCAGTTTTTTCTTTGGTGGTGTCTATGTCGCCTCCACCTTGTCTAAATTTTATGCATATCGTATATGTCGTACACTAGCGTTGCAGGATAATCTCGTCAACCAAAATTGATCAAACAGATTTTGCTGAATTCCTTGTGAGTTGAAGAACTTGAATTTAAAAAGAAGAAGAAGAAGAAGGGGAAAGTGCAAGAACCAAATATTATTTTTCCAAATTTTTTTCATTAATTCAAAAAGGAGACATTGCATAGAAATTGATGAGGGAGGTCGGACTTTCTTGTTGTCTCGAGCCTGCCCATGAGAACCTTCGGGCTTGGAAGGGGCTAGATAGAGGATCCGGATCCCCTGCCCATTTTTCGGCTGGGCAGGGGATCCCCACCATTCAATAGGGGGGACCACCTTATTGAATGGTGGGGATCGCCTACTAAGGAAAAAACCTTGGCAGGCGATCCTGACCCCTAGAAAGTAGCGATCAATGATTTATGGCGGATGACAGACTCAACAGTAGTTGTCTAATGCCAAGTGATTATTGGCTTGGTCTGAGCTCTGAAGTCAGTGAATGATTGGTTTTAGTGATGATTGGCTTGGTCTGAACTTTGAAGTGAGTGAATGATTGGTTCGCAAAACTTGGATTGAGTAGAAAAGATATATATAAAATTTGTTCCGTCTCTGTGATGGGTAAATCCCCATAAAAAAGGGACAACTTTCGTGTTTTTGGAAGTAGAGAAAATGCTCTTTGAAAAGCGATTTATTGCGTTGCAATTAAGGTATGTAGCCATTTTTTTTTCTTCATAAAGACCCCAATTTTTACTTTTTTCCTAATTTTACCGATCTAGTAACCCCCCTCCCCCCAAAAAAAAATCATAAACTATAGCATTTGTCTTAATTATATACAATAAAAAATCATAATTTTTTACTTTTGTCCCAATTCTACCGTCTTTCGTCCATAATCACTATTAGGTAATCCCTGGCATTTTCACGTTGTTAACGAGTTACATTTCGGGAAAGCTGACATGAAAAAACTCCTAACTCCTCTTCTGTTATCTGCCTTCATGTACATTGTTGAGAGATACATAGCCACTCAAGACGGTGTGTTTCAAGTTATCTTCGACACTCAATCACCCAAAGAACGGCTGGAGATCTGATTATTTGGACGAACAATATAAAATTTTGCCATTCCTGAAACTTGCTGTTTCCGAATTTCGAAAATTTATTGGTAAGTGCGACAAGAAAATTCAAGTCATAACGGTGATTATGAACGGAAAGTTAATGATGATAAAATTGGGACAAAAGTACAAATTGAAGGTTTTTTTACGAGACGAAAAAAGTTTAGCATATAATTGAGACAGATGCTAAAGTTGTGATTTTTTTGGATATTGGGTTGGTAGAATTGAGACAAAAGTAAAAATTGAGAGATTTTTTTATGAGACAACACAAAGTTTTGGATATAATTGGGATATATATTAAAATTGAAGATTTTTTTGGATATTGGGCCTAAATTTATCAACACAAGCAACATAGACATGAATGGTTGTCACAGAGATTCCCACACCTACTGAGCCTAGCCTAGCAAAACATAAACACAGCAGAGAAGACAAGCCAGCAGAGAATGACTCGGTTTGATCTTATTGTTATTAAGGTTCCTCCTAGTGGCAGACTTTTCGAAGTAGAACTCCTATTAATCAATCAGTCGAGAACTCCTATAATCTAATCCGGTAGCAGGTTCTGCCGTAACGCTTCTTCCATTGGACAGGACTCGGCTAGACAGAACAGGCTCCACTGCATCAATCTTTAAGTTATTCTAGAGGCTCAGGCACATCAAATAACTTACCAGCGAAAATGTGAACTCTGTGACATTGTACCTTCTCTTCTTCTCCCACTTTCCCGAGCATTTCTTCAACCATTGCCCCCTGCATGCTGCTGACTAACGGGTGAAGAAGATTCATGTATACTTTCAGACCGGCGGAATGGAGTTGCGAGCATTTTCACTTGACCGGCATGGGAAATCTCCACAGTGACACTTCCATCGTCCACTGGCAATGGTTGTCTCCAGGGTTCCCCATCAATTCTCATGTAGGTATGATCTGCTGCCCCTTTTCTAAACTCGAAACGAACTGAACTTGTCTACAAGGAGGAACAAGAATTTTGGAGGGAAAAAAATGAGGCACATCCACACAAACACAGGTAAACCTAGTCCAGCAGGTAATAGCTTCCCAAGGCAGCCAATCAATGTCGAATAGTTGTGCAATCTGCACATATATATGAAACTTCTACCTGTGCAAGGCGAGTCCCATGTCCTTTCGGGAGTAGTAATATTAGTCCATGCCAAGCATCTCTAAAACCAACGATCTCAATTAGGCCATCATCAACATATGGAGGTGTCAAGTCTCTCTACAAGTTCAGGCCAAAAAAGTAGTCTTTCCATGAATCAGTATATCCAGAGCATAGAATGCATTGCAAATGAAATTTCTGCAAATCATACTGTAAAGTAACAAGGATAGCAATAAACTGAAAACCAACCTCACGTGATTTCTCAGGGTCTGGCGTTCCCCATGCATCAAGTCCTCCAGAAAAGCTGGGCAAGTTGAGGCACACAATGGATCGGATACTGCAATTTACAAGGTAATACACTTATATGTAACTATTGAATGAGACACTAAAAGTCCAGATAGTACTTCTAAAATCACTTGACTAAAAAATGAGTACAAGCTCATAAGAGTGCATGTGAACTGCATTTTGGGCATCTGCAAACTTCCATGCAGGTAGAGAGGAATAACCTGCGAGGTACATAGAGATCCTCCCACTGACCTTGTCTTCTCATTATCCTGACATTTGCCAGCTGTGCTATGTTCCTGTAGAAAATTAAATTTTACTGAATGGCATTGGCAGTAATAACAAAGGGAAGTAGAGCAATCAGATAACTAGATAACTAGGATCCAAAAGTCATACAATACAAATTCACAGAAGTGCTGGCTGTTAAGGTATGACCACGATCACAAGAGCAATTTAAACAATTTTAATGTCAACAAGCAGAGAAGAACTTTATTAGAAAATAAGTAGTAGCCATGGTTTTCCAAAAGAAGGTGGATACATAATACCATCGCATGATTCCACCTAGAAAGAATTGTGGTTTAGTAAGCAAAAGTAAGGCCTAGCTAGTGTTATAGTTCAGTAAGCAAACATAAGGCCAATTTCCTGGCAACACTGCCGCATCTTCAATAGACACATGCCTCAATGTTACATCCTCAAATATTGACCACTAAAAACAGAAAGCTATACCTTAATTCAACTACAAAAAATCTAGCACTTTCAATCAACAAAACAATCTTGAATCTCTGAAAGGAAGTACCCTCAAGCCTCAATTTTTTTTAATAATGCCATCTGGCAGGTGTTTCTCTTGAACTTCAATCTTTAATCACTCAAAAGACAAAAGCAAATGGGAAATGGAAGCAGACACACGATATGAAACCGTAATGCCCCTCTGCAGGAGCTAATTGAAAGAATCACCGTGAAGAAGGGTGGAAACAAGATGTGCAAAACCATCCCTGAGTACATCCAAGCTTTAAATAATTGCTCTGACAAGCCACAAACAGAAGCAGTAGACAGTAAGTCTCACCATTTGCTCATTGAGATCAAGAAGGAAAAAAAACAAACTAAAACTCGTTTCAAATGCTTTTAAATTGAAACATCCTAGCTTCAGTGCCTTGTCTGTTAGTGATCAACTCCTCGTTTATGCATAGGGGACCTTTATATTTGAAGACACCATCAAAAAAGATTACAGGCAAATAGATCATTATTTCTCAATGATACCAACTATTGAAAATAGTATTTGAATCAGTGGTTGGCCTGATGTATACTTCAAATGTATTGGTAGACAATGAAAATCCAAATGCAGGGAGTTCTTCTACATAACTTCAATCAGTTACGGTGGCAACAGGTAAATGGGAACTGTAGGTGATACAGGACCACCAATGTGGCAAATTAAGTGAAATTGGATAATAGGAGCTGCTTAAACTCTAGATTTACTTTCCAAACTAAACGGTAGTCCTTCAGCTTGACAAATAAAAAATTATCGCCTTTGTCGTCACCTCAATCTTATGTGATCAATTTTCGGTCAGAGTAACATCATTGGAAAGATTATACCGGAGAAGGAACTCTACAGCCAAATAAAATATAACAACTGCGATTGAAAACTAGATCTAGCGTGAGACTGAAACAATATTGGATTCTATATTTGAAAATGGCTAAAAGAGCAGTAAGGTGGAGCAAGCCACGTGATTTCATGCTAAATACCATACATGCACTTTCTATAGGTGAGTCTCTAATGAAATAAGTAACCAACTACCTCGAGACAATCAAATCTTGAATTCAGAGAAAATCACTGTGGACTCAAAACTATTCAAGATAAAAATAGTTCCTTCAAAAATAAAAAAGTGCAACATATCAGAAGATTTTGCATGCAAGACAAACAGTGTCAGTTTGCAATTTGTGAATATACTAGTAATAAGTGAGAAGAGTACTTGATTAACTAACTGGTTCTTGAACTTTTCCGGGTGTAACTTCCGGTCTGAGTGAAATGCATACGATACTTGTGCATCCATTCCTGACAAGAACAATTAGTTGCTAAAGAGATGAGTAGCTATATCATCTTTTACTAACTCAAACAGGCAGTCAATCTATACTCAAGGCCTCAGATGAGGGCTAGCATTTTTAATTTAGCTATTGAAGAACTATAACTTACTGATCTAATTCTGTTTCTTACCCATGCTAAAGTAGTTCCAAAATCTTCCATGAAATGTATGGAACCCATCCTGATAATCATCAGTGAAATATTAGCAAGTAAATAGCAGCAAATTATCCAAATGAATCCGATGAATTAGGCAAGCAGATAGTCGGTGATAAAATACTGCCATTTGACTACAGGTGTTAAATGTCTAAATCCAAGAGATAGTAATAATAACCTAGCCTGTTGACCTACCGATTTCATAAAGGCAGAAGCTGTCCTGCTTTAAGCGACTCATTCAGTTTATTCTTTTGACTAGCAAACTTATCAGATCAAGCTATAAAAAATCTCGTGTTGCCTCCGTTACTTTGAGACTATTACTGAGCACCTTGTGTAAAGATTACACATCAGGAATTTTGGCAAAATATGTCTATACACCTATGTTTTTCATCTACTTTGCAGTAAGTTAAAGTCTAGCAAGAAATGCTTGATGATGCAATCAACAAGACAGTCAAGTTGCAGGGTGAAAAGGAATTCAGTGAGATAAATTCACAGTCCGAAACGGTACATTATACAGAATTTTTCTTTATAAAAGTAAATTCAGTCCGCATATGCTAGTATAAATTTAACAGGGGGAGACTTCTAATATGGTTTACACTCGGCATCAGCAATTAGGTCATGGCACAGCTTATAGTATAGTTAGAAGCTTCACATATATAAGGTTTCTGGCTTAAAAACCTGTCGGGATGCATTCAATGACTTGGTTTGTCCACTTGGTGCGATTGGATCATATGAACCTTCGTTAAGAGCCCTCATTCGCATGACCAAATGCCAACTGAAATTTAGTGAAATCCATTATTAACATAATGCAGTTCTGAGGATGTGCCAAGTGGCAACCTCCAAATATAATTTTTATCTTCTGACTGAGCTAATCAGTCCTTCGGGAAAGTTCAAAAGGAAAGAAAACAGACAAACTTTCTGTGCACTTCATTTCTCAAGCTCATGAATCTGTTAATCGGCTCTCCACTAACACAACTCAAAAGTTCAACGCAACACGGCTTGATTTTTTGCTTTAAGATGTGACATATTGCCCAATCGAGATTTTATAGGATGACGAAGCATACAGCATCAAAATATTAAACACAGCTAGAGAAGCAAGAAGCTAAGGGAGTCCAAAGACACCATGAAGCTAAAACAGCAGGACATGAGATTTGACGACACAATATTTTGGCCACTCCAGGAAAAAAAGGACACTCATAGTGTTGTCTGATGAGCTTGCCTAAATACATCCGCCGCTATTGTTCTCTAGTAAGTCAAATAGAACATAGATAAACTCAAAACATTTACCCATCTATTTTCATCTCTTTTGCCATCTTCACTTGATTGAGGAAAGACATAACAGATTGCCTATCTATCCCAGGATTTTTCTTTCCCTGTAAATCAGAAAACTAAATGTCATGAATTTTGAGAGTCAGAATCCCTACAAGAATGCTAGAAATCACAGTTTTTTTAGGGTGCCAAAGAAACAAAATTCAGTGGGGGACTTTCAACCCAATAGGTAGGCATCACGTGCAACCCATGTCAAGGTGAATGAAAAATGATAATTTTTAAGGTCGTATCCAGATAATGCAATTTCAAATGAGGTCACAGGTAAAAGCAAACAAAGACCTAGAAGCAAGCCCATCCCTACACTCTAATACTATGTTTGGGAAGCTAGAGAAAGGTGGGTAAGAACTTCAAGGAGAAAATTTTAAATTCCCCTTGTTTCCTCTCTCACAAAAACAAAATCTCTACCATTTATCTCCCCAATTCCCTTCCCCTCCCATTTCTTTAGCTTTCCTAACAGAGCTTAATAGAAAGCTACGCACCATATCCAGAAGGACGAAAGCAAACAGTTGTTTCTGAGACTTGAAAAGAAAGACATTTCAAGACTAGGAAGTCCATTTACTTGCTCCATTAGTACTGAATATGGAGTCCTACCCAGCCAAAGGAAAATGGAAGGTTATTTCCGGTTCCAAGAGGCACAGTAGCAACTGGAGGTGGTGGAGATAATTTGAGATCAGAAACTACCCCAAGGAGCCAGTTAGCTGTGCCGTCTCCACCTGCAGCCTAGACATTTAGCAACACAAAACTATCATCCAAGGGGGCAGAAAGGAGAAGGTACGTGATGCCTCCGGACAAGGAACATAAAACATCTTTGTGCATTGTGCTCAAAACTGAATAAGCGACTTACAATTAGTTTCACTCTTTTCTGGATTTCACTGGCCAAAGGATCACCATCCTCTTTCAGATTTTCTAGATTTTCATAAAGCTGTTGTAACACCTCTCCAGGAGCTGTCTCTACCAAATCAAAAACCTGATAAACCATACACATCCCACATGACCACAGGGAAACAAGCAAATTCAAGTAAACAAGGGAATATATGGTCATGGGATTTTTTGTTCCATTGATTCTTGAATGGATATATATCAACACAGCTTATCGCTAACTCAGTAAAATCAAGTAGTGCCTAGCCTTTTTCAATTATCTTTCTGTGATTGTCTCTAGAGGTGCTTTTCGGGATTCCCATTTATTCATCTTCCAAAGTAACTTCACCTAACTCGTGCAATACTGTGAATCTAAGATATGATTTGATGAGCACAACATCGACTTCCTTGTGCTCTATCTGTTCTTACCATCGATGAAGTGTGACGGTGACACTATGAAGGCACGAAGATTACCTGCTTCTTATTAAGGAGAGTCCTGTAGGTAATAATAAGATCTCCACCTCGTTGACCACCACTTTTGGAGTTTATGAACACTATGACCGGACAAGCAGGTACATGGGACAAATCCCTGACCTTTTCTGATCCATGTCCTAGGATGTAATCTGGTATGTAGAAGTCCTTCAGAATATCCTCTGAATCGTCGTTGCCCATGATAAATTTCCAACTGCAGGTAGCTATGAATGAACAATCGAATTCCAAGTTCAAAACAACACAAAAGAGACAACTGATGATAATGACAAGCAAACAATAAGCAATTAATATTATCCCAACATAGAATTAATCCGAACTGACATTCACCAGCAGTATGGAGACGAGCAAGATATGCTTGGACAATTTTTCTAAACCAGGTACTCACAAAAAACAAAAGAAGAAGGGAAAAGCGTGAGAATATCATAGTAAAAGATGTCAGAATCGCAGTTGATGTTTCAAAAGCCAACAGCCCTGCGCTTAGCTTATTAAATTCAGCGCCATTAGCAAACTACAACCAACTTTAGTAAAATGTCCCGGTATATCTAAAAAAATAAAAAAAAGAACCGAACAACAAATTTCCCAACGCATGAAGCCAGCTCTAGCAACTGAATCAGGCGACACCAACCCGATGATCAATATGCTTGCGCGTATCAGCACACCCACCGAACCAAAACTACTACGGGGCACGAAATTGCAATGTCGCAAATTGTCCAGGCATCCTCCGCGTCGGTCCCCACAGGATATCAAAAAGATGAAATTCTCTACGAACGCGAGATGGTGCTAGTGCAACATCATGAACACGAGAGACAGACGATGATCCCGGTTCGATAGAATACTAACAAGACGGTGATGTCAAGTAGGAGCGAGAGATGCTTTTACCTGGACTGGGAGCCGAAGATGCTTTGAGTGTGAGCGGACTGGAGAAGATAGATGCTTTCAAACGTCGCACAGCTTGATCAATACTGAAAGGACGTCATCGAGACCACCACTGTCAGCTAAGATTGAATCGTACCGTGGCTAAAGCTTAATCAGGGGGAGAGAGAGAGAGAGAGAGAGAGAGAGAGAGAGAATGACAGGAGATCAAGCTTGTACCACGTAACGCCACACGCGGCAATTCGTGCTTTGCTCCTGAATACGAAAGGAAGCAAAACCCGCTTTTTTTGAGTTCGAGCAAACGCCTAATGAGTAGTAATGGCTATGAGCACTCCCCAAACCGTAAATTCTTCTGTTGGCTCGGAGGAGCCTTTGGATCCAATTCGGAAAAATTAGCTCCTAATTCTTCTGCCGGCTCGGAGGGCCTGTATGATAACATTTTCAAAAATCAATTATTCTGCCAGAAATCAATTTGATAGAGAAATCTGTTTGGTAAAAATATTTTCGAAGTAAAAATTCATTTGATAAAAAAATTGACTTATAGTATGATTTTTCACTTATGGTAGGGGTTTTCACTTCTGATAAATTTTTTTTGCCAATTTTGAGAAATAAACAATTTTAACTTCTCGGCTCCAGAATTACTTCTTGGATCTCACTTGTCGCCGCCGCCCACTAACCACCGCCCGCACACTGTGGCCGCCCGCCCGCCTGCCGCCTTCGCCCACTGATCGCCGCTATTGTCGATCACCGCCGACCGCCGCAGAAGAAAAGTAAAAATTTTCAACCATTATGAAATGAATTTTTCTGATCATAAGTCAATTTGAAGCAAAAGTTAAAAAATCAATTTTTACTTTTGATGAAATCTTATCATGCGTGCCCTAAACTACCTGTTGAGTCTAGGCAATGGTCAACGCCAGAGAAGGCTCTGGCAACAGCACTTTCTTCTCCCTCTTTTGCTTTGCCCACTCTATCCGTTTGTTTTGGCCTACAATAAAATCTCCATTTCCAAACCCGTCTACTCTCTCCTTCGGACACCACGACGACGGCGACAATGGTCGCCAAATTCTTGCTTAAACCTTATCACCGCCTATCTTTTCCCATTTTACCGTCCACGCTCCGCCTCTCTCCTCACTCTAAACCCAGCTCAATCCACTTCACTATCACCGCACGCGCCGGCGCCGCCGCCGCCGCCACAGACATCACTCAACTCCACGCTACCGGATCACCTCTCCCCTACGGACCTTCTCTCCAAAAAGGCACCATACCCTCCCAATCCTTCAGAGACTTCAATCAGGAGGAAGCATGCGAGGATTCACTCGACGAAGAGAGCTTCGCTCGGGTTTTCAGAATTTCCGCTCTGCGTGTGCCGTCCAAGGACTGCTTCGTCCTAGAGAACCGCCTCCGCGGGCACCTCCTCAACTGGCCTCGCGTCTGCAACGTTGCCCGGGTTCCAGGCGACGAAGTCGAAGACGATGTTGCTGAGCTCATCGGAAGCCGAAACGGATCCCAGGAATCCGGTGAGGGAGAGGGTCTTGAGACGTTAGGAAGGAGAATTTATGGGAAAGCCGAGGGCGATGGTGAGCCATTGAGTGGTGTTCTGTACAGGGAGCGGCTTGCGAAGACGTTCAATTCACAAGGTTTCGTGAATTTTAGGAACTTGGCCAAGATTTCACGGCCTAAGAAGAGGAAGAAAAGGGAGGCTAATGAGAACAGAGACGGGAACAATGTTAAGAAAAATAAGTTTGCTGTGGTGGAGGTGATTGAAGATGAAGAAAGAGAAGGAGAAGATTTGAGGGGGTTGCTAGGGGATGAATTTAAGGGGAGAAAGTGGAGGGGTTCGACCAGATTGTTGCTTCTGGATGACAGTTATGCCGAAAAATGCTTAGAGGGTTTGCCTGAAGCTGCCAAGGTGGGTTCTTTTTGGTGCTTAAGAGACTTGAAGTCAGTTGAAGTTATTTAGTTTCTTATTTGTATTTCTTCCCTTATAGTGAAAACATCATTGGATTTTTTTGCCAGGCCGTGTTGAAAGAAGGCGAAAGAGATGGCACCAGCTCAATTGAGCTTGTGTCATGCACACTGACTTTGTTCTATGATTACTGGTCGATGAATGAGGTGATTATACCAACATCGTTGCAAGTTCCCGTTTTTGCAAGCAGTAAGGCTATATAGCACTTCTTTGTCCTAGCCATCAGTTGGATGCTTTTGTTGTGTAAGAATAGTCTTTTATTTTGATTAAGTGATTTGGTTAATACATGCTAGCAGCTCATTATTTTTTAAAAATTGAACTTATGGTACAAGTACTTCGAATTGGTTTTCCTCTCATTCTATGTTCATATATGCAGATTTTGGAGGCCTTGCTACCTAAGGGGATGATCGTTCCTTCGGCTTTTGAAACTGTAGGACATATTGCGCATTTGAATTTGAGAGAAGAACATTTACCATACAAGAAGCTCATAGCAAAGGTGTTTACTACTCAATCTTGGATATTAAGGTTACTATGGGTTAATATTTGGGATATGTAATAACAGTATCATGTCCTCTTTCAGGTAATTTTGGATAAAAACAAGCCGAAGATTCAAACAGTTGTCAATAAGATTGACATGATTCATAGTGATTATAGGACAATGCAGCTTGAGGTTTTGGCTGGAAACTATTCCCTAGTGACTACTGTTGCTGAAAATGGGTTGAGATTCAGTGTTGATCTTGCAACTGTGTATGTTCTCATATCCTTCTAAGTCGTTTGTTTAGATTGAGCTTCAGAAGTTGAATGTTAGCTAAATACAATAACAGCTACTTCTCAGTGATGTCAATAACCTTTACTAATTAAATGTTAATGAAACTGTTGAGAAGCTCCATCTTGTGTCCCAGCAATATGACCAGTACTTTTGTCTCAGTCAATGTAGATAAACTACTAGCTTCAACAACACTATCCTGCATTTGGCAATGATATCTGAAGTGGAAGATAGAATTTTTCAGTTTCATTCTGGCACTGGGGGGACATTACCTTTTCCTGTCTCATGCAGTTACTGGAATTCGAGGCTAGCGACTGAAAGGCAGAGACTTTTGAGTGGCTTCACTCGCAATGATGTTGTTTGTATGTTCTTTTTTCAGTTGCATTCGCTGTTATCAGTATTTGTGATGTTACACTTGAGTCTACACTGTAATGATAGTTCAGATGCAATCATGATTTCGGCGTGTGTTACTGGTTACTAACCCATGTATTTAGTTGTCCCTTATACTTTCAATGTTGAAAGTTTATGCAGAAGAAAATGCAATAGAAAATCTGAAGCAGTTGTAACTAATAAGTGGCTGGCAGACTTGTCAAGCAGTGAGAGCACAGTACCATGATTTCCTTGATGTAATTATGTGATGCCATTTCTTTATTTTCTGGCTGAGTTCCTTTGTCCCTGGTCTGATTCTGACTTTTTGGCGTATAAATGACTGAAATGTTCAGGACTTGTTTGTTAAGAACTAAGTTTAAGTTAAAAGTACTTTTTTTCCCTCAAAATTTATAATATAATAGAAATTTCAAAAGAGCATAAAAAAATAATGTGAACCTATCAACATCAACATCAACAACACCTTTATCCCAAACTAGTTGGGGTCGACGGTCGATGAACCCAAAAAAGAAAAATAGAATAAAATAGAATATAACAAAAATAAAAAGCAAAGATTAATTGAGGAAAAAAGAATAAAAATAAAAATAAAAATAGGGAAGAGGGACTAAAGGACTAAACGACCAGACTGGAACATAGGAAATCTACCTCTCTAATACTAATAGCTTCCCTCCACTTCGTCCTAGAACACACCATACGCCAATCTATTTCCCACATCCTTAAATCTTGTTTTACTACTTTCACCCAAGTTAGTTTCGATTGACCTCTTCCTTTCTTCATGTCATGCTCCCGATAACAAACTTATGTTCTTATTGGAGCATCTAGAGGTCTTCGAAGAACATGCCTAAACCATCTCAGTCGATGTTCTCTTATCTTTTCTGCCACTGGTTCTACTCCCACTTTTTGTCGAATATCTTCATTTCTTATCTTATCCATCCTTGTATGCCCACACATCCACCTTAACATCCTTATCTCTGCAACTCCCATCTTATGCTCATGTTGCGTATGTGCTGGCCAACATTCAGCTCCGTATAGCATTGCGGGTCTTACTGCTGTTCTATAAAATTTTCCTTTTAGCTTAAGAGGGATTTTGCGATCACACAAAAAACCTGATGCACTGCGCCATTTCATCCAACCTGCTCTGATTCTATGGCTTACATCCTCATTAATCTCTCATCCCTTTTGCAATATTGATCCTAGATATCTAAAAGCATTTTCTTGGGCATCTCTTGTCCAAGTATATTCACCGATTCTTGATCTCCTCCTCTCGCCGTGGCGAACTCACACTTCATGTATTCGGTCTTATTTCGACTTAACGTAAATCCCTTGGCCTCCAATGTACTTCTTCATAATTCTAATTTACCATCAACCCCAGCCCTGGTCTCATCAATAAGCACAATATTATCTGCAAAAAGAATACACCATGGCAACTCATCTTCGATATCTTATTAGCTCATCCATAACTAAGGCAAAAAGATAAGGACTCAAAGCAGAGCCTCGATGTAAGCCTACCGTGATTGGAAAATAACTTGATGTACCATTACAAGCCTTCACACATGTAGTGGCACCATCATACATATCCTTGATTGCCTCTACATACTTTGAAGGAACCTTTTTCTTTTCCAAAACCCACCACAGAACATTTCTAGGCACCCTGTCATACGCCTTTTCGAGATCAATAAAAACCATATGTAGATCCTTCTTCTTTTCTCGGTATCTCTCCATCAACTGTCGTGTTAAGAATATAGCCTCCATGGTAGATCTTCCCGGCATAAATCCAAATTGATTTGTAGTAATCTTGGTCTCCTTTCTCAAATGATGCTCAATAACTCTTTCCCACAACTTCATTGTATGGCTCATAAGTTTAATGCCTCTATAATTAGAACAATTCTGTATATCCCCCTTGTTCTTGTAGATAGGCACAAGCAGACTCTTCCTCCATCCATCAGGCATCTTGTTAGTATGTAAAATCTTGTTAAAAAGATTAGTCAACCAACTTACTGCCACAATCCCTAAACTTCTCCACACTTCAATAGGGACCCCATCAGGCCCCAAGGCTTTACTAGTCTTCATCTTCTTTAATGCCTCCTTAACCTCATCCGCTTTAATCTTACGCACAAATTTTCTATTTAAATCATCATAAGCGTCTTCCAAATCTACCTCACTTCTATCGCTCTCTCCATTAAAAAGCTTGTTAAAATAGCTCAACCACCTTTCCTTAACTTCTGTATCCCTTACTAGAAGTTTCTGATTGTCATCCTTGATGCACCTTACCTGGGTCAAGTCTTTACTCTTCTTGTCTCTTATCTTTGCAAGTCTATAGATACCTTTTTCCCCCTCTTTGCTCCCAAGCTTTTCGTACATATCGGAGAAAACCTTGCCTCTAGCCTCTCGCACAGCTTTCTTGGCATTTTTCCTCGCCAATCTAAACTTTTGTAAGTTCTCATTATTAGGACATTTATGCAAATATCTGAAGCACTAATTCTTCTGTTTAATTGCCTCCTGCACCTCTTCATTCCACCACCACGTTTCCTTTGTTTGATGTCCATTCCCCTTACTTTCTCCTTGCACCTCTTTTGCCACTCTCTGGATGCAGTTGGACATTTCGTTCCACATCATATTTACTTCTCCCTCTATTTGCCACGGTCCTTCCTGGAGCATTCTTTCCTTGAAAGCTGTTTGTTTTATCTCATTCAACCTCCACAATCTTATTCTGGGGTTCTGAGCACTTCTCTGCACTTTCCCTATTTTGTTTTATCGAACCTCTAAGACCACCAACTTATGTTGCGTAGCTACACATTCTCCAGGGTAGACTTTGCAATCTACAAATGAGGCTCTGTCCTCTCTTCTAGCCAGAAAGAAATCAATCTGGCTAAAATTTTGACCGCTGCGAAAAGTAATCAGATGCGACTCTCTTTTTCTAAAGTAGGTATTTGCCAACATCAAATCATAAGCTAATGCGACGCTCAAGATGTCTTTGCTAGCCTCATTTCTAATCTCATAACCAAAACCTCCGTGGATTCTGTCAAAGCCTCCACTACTTTGACCAACATGTCCATTTAGGTCTCCTCCTATGAATACCTTCTCCTCGCGTGGTATCTCCCTTAAAATCTCTTCCAGATCTTCCCAAAATCTGTTATCGGATTCTTGCAGTCCAACTTGGGGGGCATACACACTAAGGATGTTCAAAACTAGATCTCCCACTACCATTTTGACCAAAATAATCCTATCGCTTGTTCTTTTAACATCCACAACTCTATTGATCAAAATCCCAACTCCATTTCTACCCTTTATTGTGCCTGTGTACCACAGCTTGAATCTAGTGCCTTCTACCTCCTTAGCTTTTCTCCTACCCATTTAGTCTCCTGCAGGCAAGCAATATTCACTCTCCTTCTAGTAAAAGTGTCTGCTAACTCTCTCAACTTACCCGTTAAGGTTCTTATGTTCCAACTTCCCAATCTAATCCTTACTCCCTGGGCATCTCTTACCCCTCGCACTCGCCCATAAGAGTGTGAGGACCCTTGCTTACTTTTCACCACATCCGGGCACCGATGTGGCGCATCACTCTGGGAATGATGGCCCAAGGCTAGCTTCCTTACCCCTCGCACTTGCCTATCTTGGTGCCAGGACCCTTGCATATTTATCGCTACACCCGGGCGCCGATGCAACGCGTCGCTAAGAAGGGTACGCTCCAACGAAAATTCATATGGGTTCATCTCATAAAAAGGGTAGCTCTTTTTTTATAGCCGACTTGCTAGGTCTGACACAACCCTCCTCCTTTTACCCCGGCTTGGGACGGGTTATGCAAAAAGATGCATACCTATGTGTCGATAAAATATTGTGAAAGTTTCAGGTGTTTAGGGTTAAAAAAAAAACAATGTGCGTCTGCTGCAAGATTTAGATCTAGCAAAAAGTACAAGTCTATCCAGACATGATGCTTGTTAGCCGCCACATTTAATCTTGCCTGGGAAAAGGAACAGTTCATTTATATGTAGATAAATGGTTGAGAAGGTTGGAAGTTGCCTACAGCAAGGAAAATGTATTAGTGTAGCTGCTTGTTAATAATGGATTGAGGTTGCACTTTCTCTATGGATTAAGGCAATGCATCTTCTAGGTTCTGCCATGCCTTGCCAACTAAAGAAGTGTCTCACATCTCAACTATAGTTTGATTGGACAATAATTGAAGCCAGAGCGTGAGTCCTTTGTATTGTTCTGTGAAAAAAGAAGTATCTCAAATCCCAACTATAATTTGTTGGACAATAACTGAAGCCAAAGTGTGAGTCCTTTGTATTGTTTTGTGAACTGTCGTGGTATTTCTGGAGCATATTTTTTTGTATACTTTTCCCTTCATACTTTGTTGTCCAATAACATTCGTTTCTTCATTTTACTTTCTGTGTTGCCCTGCTGGGGAGATCTGCACATTTGTGATTACAGGTCTGCTGATAATCTCCCTATTCTTGGTGGTTATTATTATTATTTTTTTTTGCAGGTGATGTGTTTTGTGGTGTTGGGCCAATAGCCATTTCTGCCGCAAAGATAGTCAAACGGGTCTATGCCAATGACTTGAATCCTGATGCAATTGAATATCTGGAAAGGAACATTGTACTCAACAAACTTGACAGGAAAATTCGGGTATTAAGCCAATGACAAATACTAGAGCTGTTGAAAAGTCTGAAAACAGGTTTTACTGAACAAACTCGAGCAGAAAAAGTCTGCAGGCCTAAACTCAGATACGAAACCAGTTTTAATAATCTCGTTTGTCAGTTTACCCTTGTATCTTTTGAGATCTAACTTTGTTTTGTGAGTTTAAATAGAGGTGTCAGATTACTTGACATGTCTAGCGTATCGATTTCTCTCAGAAACTTGGGTTTAAGATTGCACGAGGATAGGGTTGTCAGATTGCATCAGGATCCTTTTTTCTCGATCTTTGACATCTTATGTTGTTGACAATTGTCAGCATTGTTGTACATGTTGTACTCGATGATGTGATTAAGTGTGGTTTCACATATCCTGTTTTCGTTATCAAACCTTAGTGTGTTATTAATGATTTACTTTTGTATTATCAGTATTACACGTAGATAAATAGGTTTATCATGCTAACATTCACAAGGAAAGTCATATTAAATGGTGTCGAACCTGTCCGTAATTGTCAACTCATATCATCACCGCTGATAGAAGCCCCAACTGGGCGCACACTGGTACTTGCTGGATACACATTTTAGTTCGCTGCCAGATTAACCAATGTGTTTCTCAAGGTAAAATTATGACTCTGCAGCATTGACTTTGATGCCTTATAGGTTTTCAATATGGACGGAAGGAGGTTTATCAAGTCTTTGTTTGCAAGTGAGAAAGCTTTGTCCATCACACAGGTTGTTATGAATTTGCCAAATGATGCTGCTGAATTTTTAGGTATGTTATTCGATGTTATTAAAGTAATGGGGAAAGGTTTCCATACGATGCAGGCATGTTTCTGGAGTATTGAGTGTAATTTTTCTTATTCCTTGTATCTCCAACAGATGCATTTCGGGGAATATATGGAGATAAACCCAAGGGAATGATGCATGCCCTACCTGTGATCCATGTGTATGGATTCTCAAAAGCCCGAGATCCTGAGTTTGACTTCCATGAGGTTGGTGCCTCTCAGATATTTCTCTTATGGTTGCCTTGCAAAAGGGCAAGGCGTACCCATCTTTATTATTGCTTGCTATTTTGTCCATCGTTTGCTCTTTTTTTAATGATTCTTTTCCTTTTTGGTTTTTTTAATATGGATGCAGAGGATAAGAATTGCCTTATCGGAGGTGGCAGTTCAAGTAGAAATGCGTAGGGTTCGTCTTGTTGCGCCGGGTAAATGGATGTTGTGTGCGACGTTTACTCTTCCTCAGAGTGTAGCATTTGCGAGAGCTACGGCATTCAAAAATCAGATTTAGACTGAGAAGCTGAAATTCTCGCCGCATGCACTTCTTTCAAGGGTGAATAGTATAAATGTATATAGCATGCATATACATTGCACAGTGAGTTGTGAGTCGCACCAATGGAAGGTGAGCTTTGTTGAGGATAACATACGAACGAATTACATCGAGGTTTCTGTGTCTTGGCCGGCCAAGATCTCGAAGGAAGTCGAGTAAACCAAGGTTGCTTTTGGATAGCTTTGCCAATGAATTCAGCACCTTGTTATTCACCCCACTTCTTTGTTAAAGGGGGGTTTTTTCAAAAGCTTTACCCAGCGATCTATTGGGCATAATTCATGCCATTAGCCAAAAAGTTTGTGTTTAAAATTGTACTTAATGGTGCTTTTAGATGGACATCGCTGCAAATTTGTCTTGATTATGGTATATTCTTTGCATTCAATCAGTGTGTGGCTACGCCCCTACAATGGCATGGATTGCCATTGCTAATTTGCTATTGAATCTCTGACCAATAAAGTACTTGAATTTATTGTGTCGGTGGTGTGCCTCACATATCGCGACCTGGATAAAGCAGGGCGTTTGTGGTATCAGGTATGGCCCCTGAACCTGCAGCACTTAATGTTGAAGAAAATATTGGGCTCCTTTCATATCTTTCCACCTACATATGTACTGCGGAAAGACCCAGGCTCTACGCATAAGATGCCGTGCACTGTGTATATCTTGCGCGGTGTCCTACCTTCTCCGGCGTAACATTGCTCTTCGTGGTTAATGTGCCCCCTGCAGATTTTAGCTTTTCGAAGCTTCAATTTATCATCCCAGAAAAAGCTCGATGTGCCCGAAAATATTGAAGCTTTGCATTGGAATTACGATTGAGAGAGTTGATATTTAGTCATGCGAGGTAACAAGATCCTACTACCACATAGGGACATCGCCTAGAGATTGGCTTAACGTTCCTTGTCATTTCATTTGATTCGCCAGCTTAATCAGGTCAACTGCTAAATATCAAGTTTATAAAGTTTCTGGCAAACTTGACATGTGATTTCTGAACCATATTCAGCATTAAATACGAAGAATGTGATCCTAGGTAAGGAGAGGAGAGTGAAAAGAGTAGCCAAGAGTGAAGAGTAGAAGGAAAAAAAAAAAACGTGGACGGCAGGATTCGAACCTGCGCGGGCAGAGCCCACATGATTTCTAGTCATGCCCGATAACCACTCCGGCACGTCCACAAAGTTGGATGTTCTTTCAATTAGTACATATATATATATATTTATTAGATAAGAAACTCTTGTCCCTAGAGGAAAAAGTCGCCCAGTGCAAAGACTTGGGTCAACGTCTAGCTCAAAGGCTAAACAATATTGGTTTATTGCCAAGACTTATATTCTGAAGTGCGCATTTGTTGACTTGGGACTCGCAAGTTTTTGGATCCATGAGTCATAACTTTCCATGGAATTGGCACCATTCCATAAGAACAGCCTCTTTCTTTCTTGGGCAATACCCGACCATGAAGCTGATCCTCGTCCTCCTGTCCTTGTGGATGTTCTCGGGCCGTTGCATTCGATTCTCCGCTGTTCTTGCTGCTGCCGCGAGCACAGTTTCAACGGGACAGAGCCTCGCGAGCCCAGACACTCTAGTATCTTCTGGTGGGATATTCGAGTTGGGTTTCTTTTCCCCAGGGAATTCTTCTTACACATACCTCGGAATATGGTACAAGAAGATTGAGTTAAGAACCATTGTCTGGGTGGGTAACAGAGACCTGCCTCTCACCACCTCCTCTCCTGCTCTTGCCTTTGACGGAGCCAATCTTGTGATCCGGGATGGCAGAATAACCTACCAGGTGAGCAATAGTTCCGTCAGTGGCAACGCCAGCGCCACACTGTTGGATACGGGGAATATTGACGGAGGACAGCTCGGAAGCAATTCTGTGGCAGAGTTTTGATGAGCCTTCGGATACTTTTCTGCCTGGAATGAAGCTTGGATACAGTAGAAAGACCGGAAAGGTATGGGCGCTGACTTCGTGGAAGAACGCCACGGACCCCAGCCCGGGGGATTCCTCCCTGAGGATAGATTCGGAAAGCTCAAATGAGTTTGTTATCCTGAAAGGTAGCGAGAAATATTGGACTAGTGGGCCTTGGGATAGAGATTTACAAACGTTCTCTCTTGTTCCTGAGATGAGATTAAACTATATTTCCAATTACAGCTTCATTAGCAATCCCAACGAGGTTTATTTCACATATTCGCTTTATAGTTCGGTGGGAAAAGTACACCTGGAGTGCCTTAAATTTCGTACGGTGTGCACTTAAGTGCCTTAACTTTCAAAGTGTGCACTTAAGTACCTAATCGGAGTAAAAGTGTGCAGTTGAGTGCTAACTCCGGCGAACAGTGTACACATGGATTTTCTTTGTATTTTTTAATAGTTTCTGAAAATGCACGTGTACACTAAATATTAATAAAAACACTGTTCACCGCGCCACGTCAGCATTTCCGGCGGCCACCTCACCTTTTCCGGTGGCCACGTCAGCATAGGCACTTAAGTGAACACTTTTTAAAAGTTAAAGCACTTAAGTGCACACCGTACGAAAGTTAAGGCACTCCAGGTGTAATTTTCCCATAGTTCGGTTGGAAATACAAGTTCAAATTTAGTTATGGACCTGTCTGGACAGATTAGACAACAAACCTGGCTGGAGACTGCAAGGGCATGGAATCTGTTTTGGAGGGAACCACGGCTGGCATGTGATGTCTACAAATTATGTGGGTCATTCAGTAGGTGCAATGACAATGTTCTTCATCCTTGCGAATGCTTGGTTGGGTTTAGGCCCTTCGATCCGGACAAGTGGTCACAGCATGATACATCTGCAGCTGCGTGAGGAGAATCCCGCTGCAGTGCGAGCAAATGGGATATGGGAATGGTGATAAGGACGTTTTCCTCAAGATGGACCACGTGACATTTCCGCTGGATTACAGAACATTGGAAAAGATATCCATTGAAGAATGTATATTGACATGCTCAGGTGATTGTTCTTGCACTGCATATGCTTATGTCCCCGGTGGCACTGGCAAGTGTTTACTGTGGCATGGAGACCTCTTAAACCTGAAGGAGGTCTCTGAAGATGATTTTAGAAATGAAACAGTGTACATCAAGGTTGCCGCCTACGAGCTCCAGAATAAGACGCTCCAAAGCTCTCCCCCAGGTAGAAGCATTATTCTAATCCTATTGATCTATGACGTTACTTTTCTGCAGAAAACTTTATTTTCTTCAAATGCTTGTTTTCAGGGACTAATGACACACTAAAGAAAATTCGCGATCTTGCTCGATAAGTCGATCGATCGCCACAAGGAAGCCTTGATAAGATCTAGTCTTCAAGAGAACTTGAAGAAGAGAAAACCTCTCTGTATAAAATTCTGAATTAATGTTCTCCGAAACTCATAAGCACCCTTATATATGGTGCTAACCCTAAAAGGCAAAAATTACAAAAATACCCTTAATTAATAAAAATTCGCCTAAAAATCGAAAAATACCTAAAGATGCCGAATGGTTGAAATTCATCGCAGTTCATGGCCAAAGGCCATGAGTATTGATCAGGACGCCGTTTCTCTTCAGCTGACCAAATTTGAGCTCATTCGGAGCTCGTTAGCCCTAAATCCGTTCAGAATTCGCGAGGCTAAATGTAATCATGTTGCGCCAAGGAGCTTCAGAATCTTCAATTTTCGAATCAAGATCACCTCCACTCCAAAGATCTTGAACCATGATGCCGATAGCTTGCTTGAATTCCCCCGCTCTCGCTCGAGTAATTAGACCAAGTAGATAGAACAACGAGTCCCTAGCACCTCTTCCTCGATATGGTTCGATGTCCACACCATTTCCTCCGCCGCGCAAAGGATTTGCCCTCAAATCATCACCTGCATCAAAAAGAGTCAAGTCAGTAACATTAAAAGTAGCACTAATGCCATACTCACCTGGAAGATCAAGCTTGTAGGCATTGTCATTGACCCTCTCCAACACCATGAATGGTCCATCCCCACTCGGTAATAACTTAGAACGTCGTTGCTCAGGAAAACGTTCCGTGCGCATATGAAACCAAACCCAATCGCCGGGTTCAAACACTACTTTCTTACGCCCTTTGTTGGCTTGCTTTGCATATTGTTCTGTCTTGTGTTCAATATTCAGCCGTGTCTTTTCATGCAATGTCTTCACATACTCGGCCTTCTTAGCACCATCTAAATCCACACGCTCTTCAACAGGCAAAGGAGTTAAATCTAACGGAGTTAATGGATTAAAACCATAGACAACCTCAAACGGTGTGAATTTAGTAGTAGAATACACGCTCCGATTATATGCAAACTCAACATACGGTAAACAATCTTCCCAAGACTTAATGTTCTTCTTAATGATAGCACGTAACAATGTCCCTAAAGTCCTATTAACTACTTCAGTTTGACCATCAGTTTGTGGAAGACGAGTAGTAGAGAATAAAAGTTGTGTACCTAATTTCTTCCACAATGTCTTCCAAAAGTAGCTAAGAAATTTAGTATCTCAATCAGAAACAATGGACCTAGGCATGCAACCTCACAAAAGAACAAGTCAGCAACATGTGATGCATCATCGGATTTATGACATGGTATACAATGAGCCATTTTTGAAAATCGATCTACAACCACATAAATAGAATCCTTACCATGCTTAGACCTAGGCAATCCTAACACAAAATCCATAGAAATATCAACCCAAGGATGCGTCGGGATAGGCAAAGGCGTATACAAGCCATGTGGTTTAGTTGTAGACTTAGCCTGTTTACATGCAATGCACCTTTCACAAACACGTGTGACATCTCGTTTCATATGTGGCCAATAAAAATGTTCATGCATCACTTCATAAGTTTTATTGATTCCAAAATGCCCCATTAAACCACCACTATGCGCCTCTCGCACCAACAACTCTCGCAAAGAGCATCTAGGCAAACATAACTTGTTTTCACGAAAGAGATAACCATCATGCCTATAGAATTTTTCAAACGCAGCATGCTCACAAGCTTCAAACACTCTTCCAAAGTCATCATCATCAGTATATATTGTTGACACCTGATTTTTTACCATCTATCATTGTGATTTGTATTCTTTAAAATTAATTAAAAATATCAAAAAAGGTCATAAAATCACAAAATCAACTTTGGAAGCCTTGGCCTGGCCTTAGGAACCAATTTTGAACAAAAAATATTTTTTGGTATTTTTTAATATTTTTCGAATTTATTTAATTATTAAAAAAATACCCAAAAAATCAGAAAAATACCATTCGTGGTCAGAAAAATACACAAAAATATTCAATAATTTTATTTTAATTCCCTCTTCAAGTGTGTTACTTTAAATCTTGAAAATTCGGCTTGGGCCACTATGTTCCTTCACGAACATAAACCCGAATCGGGCATAAAAAATCCTTTTCGAGTCTTTTAATTTTCAATTTTCACTTTTTATAAGCTATGACATCGGATTATAAAGTATTGAAGTGCAATTGGGTCAATTGGCCCTCCAATTTGATCAATTTTAGCCAAAAGGGCTTAATTGCACAATTTTCTTTCAATTTAGTCCCCGGTTTCGCGAATTTTGAAATTAAATTTCATACGGGCATACCCATTGAAATTAAACATGTCTACCCTATAGATTCCATCATGCTGAATCCATTGGTGGCCTCAATGTGAACTAATTCGGTCGTTTAGGCCCTCGATTAAGCGAAAATCATTTTCGGATCCTAGGGACAATTTGGGGTTTTCATTAAATTCCAATCAATTGATTCACGAAAATACCCATATTTGATAGAAAACATGTCAAGGAGTCCAATTTTGCCATTAATTTCATAAAAAGAGGTCGATTTGGGGCTCAATTGGGCGAGGATAATCGAACCGGGCCGGTCGGGTCAAAACCGACCCGACCCGGTCCGAACCGGGTCTGCAACTCAGTTGCAGACCCGTGCAGGACAAGCAGAAAACAAAAAAAAAGAGAGAAAAGGCAGGGGACATCACCGGCGAGAGAGCGGCTGCTGGGGCCGGTTTCATTTAAAAAATGAGGGGACAAGGGGAAGTGGTCGACGGCTTTGGCTTTGCAAATAAATGGCCACGAAGGCCGGTCGGCCATAAAAAAAAGGGGCGGAGAGAGAGAGTTCGGTCGAGGGGGAGTTTGGAGAGTTTAGAGCGAAAACTGAGGGAGAAGGAGCGAGAGGAAGATGCAACTAGCACCCTGGAGCTGCGGACGTCATCACAAAAGCTTCACTCGCCGTCGTCGAGCTCAAAAATAGGTCGGTTCTGCTCCCCGACTGCCATTTCGTTTATGCACACAGTGTGTTCGATAAAATGCCTAAGTGAACATTCAAACGTTCGAGCCTCGGCCGAACCACCCCCGACCGCTATTTGTGTGAAACTCACCTCTTAACTTCATTAGAACTTATTCTATGCTCCCTGTGCCCTTTGTTTTGCGTCGAGGACCGCCGAGGACGCGAGCCCGGGGTTTCGCCGGCCAAACTCGGACCGGGAGCTGGACGAAGATGTTCCCGTCGCTTCCGACCATCATGGGGGCTCAGGTAAGCTTCTAAGTCTCCTTAGGATGCTATGCGAACGATTAACACCGAGTTTTAACGTGAAATAAATTTTCTGCAAATTCGTTGCCGGCGCCGGTTCTGTGGCTGGCCATTCGAGGCTTTTACGACGCTATTTCTTCTATGTTTTGATTGCATGTTGATCTGAGCTTGATGGGGATCATTTTTGTGTAAAAATCGCTATTCGAAACGGTGGATTTTACGTCGGTTCGGGGCCCTCCGGCGAGGATTCCGGCGACCTCGCCGGGAAATCTACTGTTCATCGTCTTCTCCGGTGAGGTTGCCGGTGGTCAACGAGTCAAAGGCTGACGTGGCGTGCCACGTCGGCAGCCACGTCAGCGTAGGGGGGGTCCACGGCCGATTAAAATAAAAAACAAATCGGATGGTGGAGAGCGCGCCACGTGGCTGGATCTGGAGCGTCCTTTCTCATTTGGCGAAGCGACGCCGTTTTGATCGCTGAGGAAGCGGGCCGGGCCTGGGTTGCGGGTCCGGGTCGTGGACCGGGTCCAACCCGGCCCGGATAATAATTTTAATTATTAAAAAAAATCAAATAATAATAAAAAATTCAAAAATCAATAAAAAATAGAAAATCATAAAAAAAATTCAAAAACATTCAGAAAATTCAGAAAAATTCTAAAAAATTCCAGAAAATAGGAAATGACCATATTCAACTGGTCATGACCTGTTTTGGGTCATTTGACCCCCAATCTTTCCAGAAATGACGATTTTGCCCTTCCGGCAAACCGTCTTCCAAAAAAAATTCTAAAAAAATCCAAGAAAATTCTCAAAAATGGGAAATGGTCACAATCAACTGGCCATGGAATATTTTGGGTAATTCGGTATCCAAGTCTTCCAAAAATTGACGATTTTGCCCTTCGGGCTAAATCGCCTCCAAATCTTCCCATTTTACCCCGGTCCGAAATCACACCTTTCATAAGCCCTTATGGCTATGCTAGGAGGCCATTGACTGGAACTGATGTGCATCGATGAGATTTATTTATGCACTTGATTGCGCTTTCATTTAAATTGATTGTGATTGATAGGAATAGTCTTCCAATCTGCATGAAACCCTTAACCAAACCTACCCCACCTAAAATTGCGCCTGCATGAATTCTTAGCTAGGAAATCACTCGCGTTAGGTACCGAAAGGGCGTTGGTAATTGTTGACACCTAAATTTTGATCAACTTTTTTTATTTATTTATTTTAATTTCATTTTTTTGAAAATTCATAGAAAATCCATAAAAAGTTGAAAAATTGAAAAATCAATTCTGGTGACCTTAGCCAAGCTAAATGAACCATTTTGACCAAAAAATAATTTTCATAATTTTCATTTTTTTAATATATTTTCGAAAAATACAAAAAAAAAGAAAAAAAAGAAAAAGAAAATCAAGAAAAATAATATTTGAGGTCACAAATAGTCGGTATTTTTTATTTGTAATTTTC
This sequence comes from Rhodomyrtus psidioides, assembly GCA_021437785.1. Taxonomy (NCBI): domain Eukaryota; kingdom Viridiplantae; phylum Streptophyta; class Magnoliopsida; order Myrtales; family Myrtaceae; genus Rhodomyrtus; species Rhodomyrtus psidioides. Next base: position 265,538 of record JAILYB010000134.1, on the reverse strand, counting down.
TTTACTTTAGGACCTCATAAAAAAGTAAAATTCAAGTTCGATTTCGGGTGTTCTCTGATCACCATAAAATTGAATTTGACAAAAATATTAGTAATGATTAAAAGGAAAAGGAGGGAAACATCATCATTTAAAAGGAAAAGGAGACTAATGATTTTGTCTTCTCTTTTTGTTATTTTATTTTATTTTTACTTTTATTATTTTATTATTTTATTATTATTATATTTTTTTTTTCTCTCTCTCTCTCTCTCTCTCCCCCACTCCCTCTCTCCTTCCCGCTGCCTATTTATCTCCTCCCCCTCATCATCTCCCGACTCTTCTTCTCCCTCAACTCTCTCTCTTTCATTTTTCGATGTTTTTTCTCTCGCTCAGCCCGCCGCCCAGACCCAAAACCGTCCGGTTTTTCGACCATAACTCTTTCGTTAGGAATCGTATGGGAACGAACCATATACCATTGGAAAGCTTATTCTCTTGCCGTTCTAATGACATATCGTGAGTCCAATTGGGCCCAGCCATTTGTCCCGTAGAGCTGTTTGAAGGAGCAAAGGTCAGACTGATCAGACTTGAGTCCGTGGGTGCCAAATTGGATTTTCGGGTTTGTTTTGGGTTCAATCTTGGTAAGACCACCTCTCATTCCTTGTTAAGACATATATTATTGTGTTTTATGGTTTGAAGATGGATTATATTTGGATTTAAGGGCTGATCCCTTATTGTTTTGTTCGAAAAATCTGAACCGGTTCTGTCAAGGTGGTGCCGTGAACATTGTGAGTGATTCAAGGGCTTGCCTTGCTTCCAATATTCGATAAGATGTCTCTAGAACCTAACTTAGGAATCTAGCAAGCTGAGATTGTAGTCTAGTTGAGTTTTGGATGGGTTTTAATGGTTGAATTGAAGGAGTTTTCTGGGACAGATTCTGGTCATTGGGCGATTGAAAACCGTCCGGTTTTTCGGCCATAACTCTTTCGTTAGGAATCGTATGGAAACGAGCCATATACTGTTAGAAAGCTTATTCTCTTGCCGTTCTAATGACTTATTGTGAGTCCAATTTGGCAGAGCCATTTGTCCCGTAGAGCTGTTTGAAGGAGCAAAGGTCAGACTGATCAGACTTGAGTCCGCGAGGGCCAAATTGGATTTCCGAGCTTGTTTTGGGTTCAATCTTGGTAAGACCACCTCTCACTCCTTACATTTTACCTATTAGACCCAGAATCGGAAGGCCGAGCCTCCTGTTGGTGTCTAAATATTTGCTGTGTATTTACTTTATGTCATAGCATTTCTATATTTCGCATAAAAGACCCAGAATCGGAAGGCCGAGCCTCCTGTTGGTGTCTAGATATTTGCTGTGTATTTACTTTATGTCATAGCATTTCTATATTTCGCATAAAAGACCCAGAATCGGAAGGCCGAGCCTCCTGTTGGTGTCTAAATATTTGCTGTGTATTTACTTTATGTCATAGCATTTCTATATTTCGCATAAAAGACCCAGAATCGGAAGGCTAAGCCTCCTATTGGCGTCCAATGTGTTTTATTTATTTATTTTCTGTAAATTATATTGTGCTACCCCAGAATCGGAAGGCCGAGCCTCCTGCTGGTGGTTTATACCCCCCACACATTGTTGCACGAGCACCGACGGACTCCGACGTCGTAAAATTCACCGGATCCCATCTCCTTTGCTTATGTTTATGTTGTATAATGACTTAATATCTTCTTTATTTTTTGCATTGTGTTGCGTCCTATAAAAACAAAAACAAAAAATGCTAGATCGGACGTCTGCAGATGAGCCACGTGTCGTGATTAGGTGATTTTCAGAATAAAAAAAATTTCCAAAAAAATGAATTATTAAGGAAAAATTCAAAAAAAAATTGAGAAAAATTGCAGAAAATTCCTAAAAAAAATTCTAAAAATTTTTGAAGGCTGAAAATGACAAAAAATTGATTTGTTTCCATTTTTTTGGATTTTCTCCCATTTAATCCAAAATGGCGATTTTACCCCTCAAAGGGTAAATCGTCTTTGATATTCCGATGAATTGTGGAAATTGCTTAGAATTTGGTGATGGGCCAGATAGGTGGCTAAACCTTATGTCTAAGATTTCCACATTTCATTCCCATTTTTAGAAAATGACGATTTTACCCCTTCGAATGGTAAATCGATTTCTAAAATTCCAGAAAATCATGAAAATTGCAAAAAAAAAAAATAGGAAATGGGTCAATTGAGTGACCAAACCTATTTTTGACATTGTTTTACTCCGGATTCATTCCGAAATGACGATTTTTCCCTTTTTAGGCAAATCGTCCCTTTTGTCTCAAAATTATGACTTTACCCCTGATGGGTAAAATCATGTCTAAATCATTCCTAAGCTTGATTGATACTTATTTAGGCTAATAGAGCCTTATTAGGAGTGTCATGTTGATTTGATGTGATTATTTTACATATTTGGATTCATTGATTTGCGCATTTTATTATTGATTGTGATTGCTAGGATAGTCATTCCTATTTGCATGAATTCCTAGATTTAGGATTCGTACTCCACTCGTCTGCATGAAATCTTAGGTAAGAAAATTCAGTCAACTTAGGTACCGAAAGGGCGTCAACTCTGACAGTTGACGTAACTAAGTCCCCGAACCCATTTCTTTGGTTATCGCAGAATTGAATAGAAACTCCCGACTATTCAATAGGGTGGTCCAATCATACCCTCCAAAAAATGATTGGTGGCGACTCCATGGCATGCACACTTAGCACATGTCACCAGACCACACTGAAGGTCGACTACGCATACCTCCGTTGCGATTTGGTTAACGGGCCTTGGGAGAGGCCCGCGTCCGACCAGACTGGACGGCCCATTAGCCCTCGAGAGCCCACATGCAACCTCGAGAGGGTCGCGACAGACTGGCGACTCCACTGGGGACTTAGAGAACTTGAGCCGATTAAAAAGTTGATTGATTTTTCTGACATGTTTTATGCAGATGCTCTTCAAGTTGAGGTACGTACTTTAACCCTTGAGGTGTTAAATGTTTTTGCAGATTGGAGAAATAAGGGGTGAAGTGTTCATTAAGTCTGTCTTATGTAGGTAGGAGTTTAGGATGTATGATTGTGTGGATGTTTATATTGAAGCGGTGTTTGCTAAATGAAATGCATGTTTATTGCTTTAGCACGACACAATGAACACATACAGCCGCGCCTAAAACCTCGGGCGCCCTCTTTAGGAAAATAATAGAAGGAATTGAAAATGGAATCTCCGTGAGGAAAAACACGGGGTAATCCATTTTTAATTCTGCTCATTTCGAAATATGGATTGGGTCCCAATGCAACGATAGTTGTGCAATGGAATCTACCCTTTCTAGAACTCGAAGTGGGAGCCTTGGCCTTAGGTTCCAAACCCTATTTTGATTCTTAGAAGTCAAACCTCACTGGTCTCATGCGCATGTATGTGAATGATTGGTACACCTCGAAACCAAAAGGTCATTCAGCGCCGCTTATGAATCAAAATCCAAAGACTTGTGTGAAGAATCAGTCGCGAGTTTAAACGAACCAGGATGGCATGGAAAAGCGCTGGACCACCCTGGAGAGTCAACTGATGAGGGCAAATGCCTTTTGACCGGGGCAGCCGGGTGTCGCGACCCTCTTGAGGTTGTCGGGCTCTCGAGGGCTAATGGGCCGTCCTGTCTGGTCGGACGCGGGCCTCTCCCAAGGCCCATTACCCAAATCGCAACGGAGGTATGCGTGATCGACTTTCAGTGTGGTCTAGTGACATGTGCTAAGTGTGCATGCCATGGAGTCGCCACCAATCATTTTTTTAGGGTATGATTGGACCACCCAATCGAATAGTTGGGAGTTTCTATTCAATTCTGCGAGAACCAGAGAAATGGTTTCGGGGACTTAGTTACACCAACTGTCAGAGTTGACGCCCTTTCGGTACCTAAGTTGACTGAATTTTCTAGCCTGAGATTCATGCGGATGAGTAAGGTATGAACCCTAAATCTAGAAATTCATGTAGATAAGAGTGATTATCCTAGCAATCACAATCAGTAATAAAATGCCCAACTCAAGGAATCTAGATATGCAAATAAATCACATGGCATTCCTAGTAAGGTCCTATTTATCAATCACAGCTCAAGAATGATTTAGCTGTCCTAGCCATTCTACACACGATCTAACCTAAGAAAAGCATTAGGAAGCATCGAAGGAGTTCGAGAGTACTCACATGGGGTTCGCCGTGCCCTGGTTTGGTCTTGGACGAGCTATCGAGCTCATGCCGACCCGATTATATTTGGGGATCCACTCGACGTTTTACACCATGAAAACATGTGAAACAAAAACGAAAATATTCAGCAAGGGGCATTTATTGTAGATGGTGGTCGATCTAATTGGACGTCAAGACTAAAAAAGATGTAGAAATTTACAAATTAAAATACTCGAATGACATTTTTTTGCCAAATTCAACTCTATGCGTCGTGAAGAAACACATGCAATTGAACTTAAATTTTGACTATTTATGAGTTCAAAATGTAAAAGAAATTAAAATAAAAATATTGACTATTTTTCTATATTTTTACGACATCGAACGCTATTTTTCTTCATTTTTCATGTATTTTTCTATTTTTGGAAAATATTAAAAAATATTAAAAAATATGAAAAATTATTTTTTTTTTATCAAAAATGGTTCCTTTAGCTTGGTCAAGGCTACCAAAGATGATTTTTTAATTTTTTTAACTTTTTATAGATTTTTTATGAATTTTTTAAAAATAAACTATGAAAGACTGATCAAAAATCAGGTGTCAACACCGGGTCAAGTGTAAAGACATGTCGTTCCTAATTGATTTTCAATCAGATACCGGCATAATATTTCCTATCTTTTCCTCTCAGGTGAAAAACAGGTACAGAAGGAAAATCCATTTGTGGATAGACACGAGGGACATGTTTTACATGGCATACATTTGTCAAAAATGTCCTCATCCGATCACATGCAAGATGATCATGGAACGATGGTGAAACTGTAATCGTTCCAATAAGCCCTTCGAATATTATACCTGACGGGGACCTTTATGTCTTTTGTCTACAGGATAAGATGGTCAAAGACAAACGAAAGAAAATTTGTCTTCCCTATAAGACAGAAAGAAATGTGCCTTCAGCAGATGTCACCCATTGGGATTGCAATGACAAATTAAATCAAATTATGAAGAAGGAGCAACCTAATTAGGATTGGCTCTCCCTAAGTCGAAAAAGTTGTATCCGTTCCAAATCAGATTGACTGGTTCACGAGTTGATATGGTTTTTCATTCTTGCAGGTGATGACGAGAATGAATGGGACCACTGAAGAATTTCCACCGTCTTGGACGCCAGAAGTGACCAGAGCGGGGATAGTAAATCCGTAATCGTTTCAATTAAAGCTCCTTACGCGGTGATTGACTCTTTCACTCCTTTCATCGCGCAGGTTGTTGAAGTACTCAATCACGAGTAAACCCAAGCTTACTGATGTCAAATAGCCTGAATGCGTCAATGCGGCAGGATCAAATTGCCTACGACTAAATCAGCCAGCCCTAGACAAAGCATCTAGTGGCTGGGGACAAATCGCTCCGCTACCCGGAAAAGAGAAACATCAAATACTTCAAATGGCGACGATGATCGAGAGAATCACAAAACCGCCACACGAAAAATCCCAAGACCGTCAAGCCATCTAGAGATGGATAAAAATAATTGAAGATTCTGACAATTGAGATAGAAGATCAGAATCGGCGAAACCCATGGGAGTGAGTTCTCCCATTTTCTTTGAAGAGGCCAAACCGGGGGAAAACTCTCATGATCCCCCATAAAGACGCATCGGACCAGGGTTATTAAATCCAGAGATAACAAACATCAAGACAAGCCTTACCAAGGCAAAATACTTGAAGAACACCGTCCCTTCAAATGTTGGAAACCCCGAAGGGAGTATCTCTTTCCTGAAATTTCAAATGAAGTCAAAACCTACACATGTTTCTTCATGTGCAGGTGCATGGACGTTGTCAAAATTGAATTGAAAATTGCCAACAAACACAGAAAGTGCTAAGGCATGTTGCCAGGACAAACGTCGCCCAACTGGGGTAGAACGGCTGTTAATCTCACGAACAACACCCATAAATACAGACGAGAGAAGACATTCCCAAAGTGGATGATGATTGCAGCAAAATGCAGGAATGAATTTAGTTGGGGCAGGCATGAAAAACCATGCCTAATTGGGGCAAGTGAATCATTTGTACGCCGGACGTTTCTTCTCTGGCAAAATCCAGGGACGCAATGACATAGTCGTCCGCATCAGAAGTAAACCCCAAGATACAAAATTGGGTGAACGGTAACTTTGTATCGTTCCAATTTGATCTCCAAAGATCCCACATGTAACATGAGTTTTTCCTCATTTAGCAGGAAGGCGTTGGCGCCGAAAGCCACAAAAGAAAAGAACTCACTAATTGGGGAGCGAACAAAATTATCGGCCTTGGAAGTCATGCACTCCAAGAAATGGTCTTTGATTATAAGATCGAGTGGAGAGTAAAAAGTATCGCTTCCACACATCATGCTTTGACATGCATTCCGATAACAATTTCCTTTTTCCTTGAATAAAAGGAACTTTGAAGAATGGCGCTGGAATGCGCCCAAAAACACAAATGGATCTCCTCTGGGGCAAATCCTCGAGAATGATTCATCGCCAACCAAACGGAGGGATCGTGGCCACAATATAGTTGGCCAATTTCTGCAAGCCGCGCGTTTGTGTTCAAATGAAAACGCCAAGCAAGAACAAGGCGGTATCGTTCCAATTTGTCTTGAATTTTGGAACGCAAACTGACACTTATTGTTTGTTTTTTACAGGGGCTCGCCATCAAGGCAAAACGGGTTTTCACATCCTATGTATTACCCGTTGGAATACATGACCAAGGGTAAATTGTATCGTTCTAATTTTTTGAAAAATTCGTGAACGTACAATAACATGTATTTTTCGCATTTTCAGGGATCTCCAGCCGCGGGGGACAGGTAAGTATCCCTTTCCCCAATCCATTGAAGATGTTAAATAAAAAACAGAGAGAAAAAGAAAAGCTTTCAGAATCAAATGTCTAGAAAATACATAGAATTCAAACTTCATTGGCATTCGTGTTTTAAAACATGAGGTTGTCTGAACATGAATAAGAACATGCATGGTGCATCATAAAATCCCATTGACGGGTAAAATTTTTGGAGAAAATTGAAAGAGATTTGTTCCAATCAAAAGTTCAAAACTTTCAAAAGGACGTTTTCTCAAAAGACGAAAGGCAAAGCCTAATCCAAACACGTCCTATACACACTTGAGAGAGAAGTGGAGCGGATCAGATAGCAAAATCTGGACCTACGGAAGTAGGGACCATCCGCAGCGATTACATGGAATGGGACGACGGAGGCATTCGTTTCTTATCCCCAAACACTACAGGTGACCATTGACAACCCCTTCGAACGGCGGTTTTCATTCTCAACCCTGTCAAGAACCACCCCACATTGGGGCAAAATGGAGGTGAGTCCAGCAACATCAGGAGAAAATGGTTAGAAATTTTCTTGCTCGGACTAACATCAATCTTTGTGTATTGTTTATATGGTAATCCAAATGTCATAGGATGATGAGAAGCATTCATTTCTCTATCCCACACACCATATCCTTTGCATAGCCAAGTTGAGCCTGCAAATTCATTTCATAAACCCATTGGTGATCATTGCAAGTTCCAAAGCAAAGACAAATCACTTCAGGAACGGAGAAGTTCAAGACTTAGGGTTTACGAAGAAAACTACTAAGTTGATACTCAAGCGTGCTAAGAGCCAAGTCATATATCTAGCACAATTGCCAAGCATCCCACTTTCGACAAGAGATTAAAGAAATCCCCAGCATCAAGAAAAAGCAAAGTGCCTGGTAAAAGCGAGGCCGATGCTCGGGTGAACAATTTGATCGATCCCTAAAGAAACCTGGTAGGGAAAAGAAGAGGGAAAAACCCCTAATGGAGTCAGATCAAGAAGACTGCTCCCCAAATGATGTCAGCCGTGGAGCAAACACACAGAAAGAGTTGTCAACCTCTTAATACCACAAGAGACGCTCTCTAAAGAGCTAGTGCACACCTCAAAATCGGTTGCGCACCTCAAAGACTAAAGATGCGGAATGGAAATGACAGGAGGCAAATCAGCAATGATCACCAATGTCAAACCCGTCACGAATTCTGGGCCAAAAACAAGCCTTTTTCGGTCCCCAATCCTACCAATGTCACAACCCTGAAACAGTCTTCTCTGACTAAGACACTTGGGTTAACATATTGCTTAGCTCGAAGAAGTACGAGCAAGACTATTTCTTTCTCATTTTGCAGGGTTCTTGACTTGTAAACCCGGAGCAGATGGTGAAGACTTTCATTCAATGGCCCCGACTCAAAAGTGAGCCCCCCTTTGAAAACCAATATCCAAGCCCAACATTACGGTCCCGTGGAAGACCTCCCGACCGATCAAAATGTATGCGCTGCGAATGAGCCTAAAACCTAGGCACAGGTCAGTAGGGAATTGAGTACATCCCCTATAAAAATCATTACCTCAAAACAGATGAGATGGCCTCCTTGTCGAGAAATATTCCAATTGATGTTTTGAACAAACTCTTTTTGGAATTTTCAAACTGTTGATCCGAATTTTCCATGCAAGGAATTTGTGATCACATTTGCTTGTTGTAAGAATGCTTTGGATAACCTCCAGCATCAAAATGCACATTTCATGACTAAAACTTAAGTCATAAAATTTTGTCAATTGGACAATTATTGTCTTCCCAAAGATTATTAACATTTTCTTGGTGAAGAAAAATCTTTCAGGTTTGAACTTTCTGCAGGATACCTGGAGAACCCAGCTCTCAGAATGTCGGCTCAGCAGACTCAAGTGAAGCTTTGTCAAAATAAAATCTTTCACTGCTTCAAAACTGAATTCCCGACAAACTTCGAGATCTCTAAAAAAAGGGGAAGAAAAACCCTTTTAAAAGAAACAGTCTCATCGGACGTGGAGAACCCTCGTCATGAGACCCCTTTTCCAAAATATCAAACAGTCTCATCGGACGTGGAGAACCCTCGTCATGAGACCCATGTTCAAAAATCAGGCAGTCTCATCGGACGTGGAGAACCCTCGTCATGAGACCCATTTTTAAAAAAATCAGGCAGTCTCATCGGACGTGGAGAACCCTCGTCATGAGACCCATTTTCAAAAATATCAAACAGTCTCATCGGACGTGGAGAACCCTCGTCATGAGACCCATTTTAAAAAATCAGGCAGTCTCATCGGACGTGGAGAACCCTTGTCATGAGACCCCTTTTCAAAAATCAGGCAGTCTCATCGGATGTGGAGAACCCTCGTCATGAGACCCATTTTCAAAAATATCAAACAGTCTCATCGGACGTGGAGAACCCTCGTCATGAGACCCATTTTCAAAAATCAGGCAGTCTCATCGGACGTGGAGAACCCTTGTCATGAGACCCCTTTTCAAAAACCAGGCAGTCTCATTGGACGTGGAGAACCCTCGTCATGAGACCCCTTTTCAAAGCAAAACCAAGGTAGATACCGCCTGAAGGGTCAACACAAGGTAGAAACCGCCTGAAGGGTCGATTCAAGGTAGATACCGCCTGAAGGGTCAACACAAGGTAGAAACCGCCTGAAGGGTCGATTCAAGGTAGATACCGCCTGAAGGGTCAACTAAAGGTAGAAACCGCCTGAAGGGTCAAACCAAAGGTAGAAACCGCCTGAAGGGTCAAACCAAAGGTAGAAACCGCCTGAAGGGTCGATTCAAGGTAGATACCGCCTGAAGGGTCAACACAAGGTAGAAACCGCCTGAAGGGTCGATTCAAGGTAGATACCGCCTGAAGGGTCAACTAAAGGTAGAAACCGCCTGAAGGGTCAAACCAATGGTAGAAACCGCCTAAAGGGTCAAATTAATGGTAGAAACCGCCTGAAGGGTCAGTCAAAGGTAGAAACCGCCTGAAGGGTCAACTCATGGTAGAAACCGTCATAATGGTCAACTCAATGGTCCGATCCACCACACGGATCAAAATCCTTGGCAAATCCCAAATGGGACGCGTCTTCCTTAGATTCCTATCAGTTAGGAATCCCATTATGGTTTGACCTACCATACGGGTCAGAGCTTAACCTCTCTAGGATACTCTAGTAACGAGTTCCTAGAAATTCTCTTAAATCCATCAGACATCGCGAAAATCGCACAAACATCGAACAGGTAAGTGGCAGGTATGTCTCTCTATTATCTCACTCTCTCATGTCAAATGAATGTTTCCACCTTCAAGAAAGAGCATACATGGACAAGCATGGAGATTGGATGTCAAGACTCCTTTTCCTTTAGTTTCCCGAGTCGAGTCGATCAGGACTCAGGTGTCACCTTATCTTTGAGAGAAACCTCTAATGAGATTCCTCTCAAAGAGGGGCAGCTGTTGGCACCTAAATTTTGATCAACTTTTTTTATTTATTTATTTTTATTTCATTTTTTTGAAAATTCATAGAAAATCCATAAAAAGTTGAAAAATTGAAAAATCAATTCTGGTGACCTTAGCCAAGCTAAATGAACCATTTTGACAAAAAAAATAATTTTCATAATTTTTATTTTTTTAATATATTTTCGAAAAATACAAAAAAAAGAAAAAAAAAGAAAATCAAGAAAAATAATATTTGAGGTCACAAATAGTCGGTATTTTTTATTTGTAATTTTCTTTACTTTAGGACCTCATAAAACAGTAAAATTCAAGTTCGATTTCGGGTGTTCTCTGATCACCATAAAATTGAATTTGACAAAAATATTAGTAATGATTAAAAGGAAAAGGAAGGAAACATCATCATTTAAAAGGAAAAGGGGACTAATGATTTTGTCTTCTCTTTTTGTTATTTTATTTTATTTTTACTTTTATTATTTTATTATTTTATTATTATTATATTTTTTTTTCTCTCTCTCTCTCTCCCCCACTCCCTCTCTCCTTCCCGCTGCCTATTTATCTCCTCCCCCTCATCATCTCCCGACTCTTCTTCTCCCTCAACTCTCTCTCTTTCATTTTTCGATTTTTTTTCTCTCGCTCAGCCCGCCGCCCAGACCCAAAACCGTCCGGTTTTTCGACCATAACTCTTTCGTTAGGAATCGTATGGGAACGAGCCATATACCATTGGAAAGCTTATTCTCTTGCCGTTCTAATGACATATCGTGAGTCAAATTTGGCCCAGCCATTTGTCCCGTAGAGCTGTTTGAAGGAGCAAATGTCAGACTGATCAGATTTGAGTCCGCGGGTGCCAAATTGGATTTTCGGGTTTGTTTTGGGTTCAATCTTGGTAAGACCACCTCTCACTCCTTGTTAAGACATATATTATTGTGTTTTATGGTTTGAAGATGGATTATATTTGGATTTAAGGGCTGATCCCTTATTGTTTTGTTCGAAAAATCTGAACCGGTTCTGTCAAGGTGGTGCCGTGAACATTGTGAGTGATTCAAGGGCTTGCCTTGCTTCCAATATTCGATAAGATGTCTCTAGAACCTAACTTAGGAATCTAGCAAGCTGAGATTGTAGGCTAGTTGAGTTTTGGATGGGTTTTAATGGTTGAATTGAAGGAGTTTTCTGGGACAGATTCTGGTCATTGGGCGATTGAAAACCGTCCGGTTTTTCGGCCATAACTCTTTCGTTATGAATCGTATGGGAACGAGCCATATACTGTTAGAAAGCTTATTCTCTTGCCGTTCTAATGACTTATTGTGAGTCCAATTTGGCAGAGCCATTTGTCCCGTAGAGCTGTTTGAAGGAGCAAAGGTCAGACTGATCAGACTTGAGTCCGCGAGGGCCAAATTGGATTTCCGAGCTTGTTTTGGGTTCAATCTTGGTAAGACCACCTCTCACTCCTTACATTTTACCTATTAGACCCAGAATAGGAAGGCCGAGCCTCCTGTTGGTGTCTAAATATTTGCTGTGTATTTACTTTATGTCATAGCATTTCTATATTTCGCATAAAAGACCCAGAATCGGAAGGCCGAGCCTCCTGTTGGTGTCTAGATATTTGCTGTGTATTTACTTTATGTCATAGCATTTCTATATTTCGCATAAAAGACCCAGAATCGGAAGGCCGAGCCTCCTGTTGGTGTCTAAATATTTGCTGTGTATTTACTTTATGTCATAGCATTTCTATATTTCGCATAAAAGACCCAGAATCGGAAGGCTAAGCCTCCTATTGGCGTCCAAGGTGTTTTATTTATTTATTTTCTGTAAATTATATTGTGCTACCCCAGAATCGGAAGGCCGAGCCTCCTGCTGGTGGTTTATACCCCCCACACATTGTTGCACGAGCACCGACGGACTCCGACGTCGTAAAATTCACCGGATCCCATCTCCTTTGCTTATGTTTATGTTGTATAATGACTTAATATCTTCTTTATTTTTTGCATTGTGTTGCGTCCTATAAAAACAAAAACAAAAAATGCTAGATCGGACGTCTGCAGATGGGCCACGTGTCGTGATTAGGTGATTTTCAGAATAAAAAAAATTTCCAAAAAAATGAATTATTAAGGAAAAATTCAAAAAAAAATTGAGAAAAATTGCAAGAAAATTCCTAAAAAAATTCTAAAATTTTTTGAAGGCTGAAAATGACAAAAAAATTGATTTGTTTCCATTTTTTGGATTTTCTCCCATTTAATCCAAAATGGCGATTTTACCCCCTCAAAGGGTAAATCGTCTTTGATATTCCGATGAATTGTGGAAATTGCTTAGAATTTGGTGATGGGCCAGATAGGTGGCTAAACCTTATGTCTAAGATTTCCACATTTCATTCCCATTTTTAGAAAATGACGATTTTACCCCTTCGAATGGTAAATCGATTTCTAAAATTCCAGAAAATCATGAAAATTGCAAAAAAAAAAATAGGAAATGGGTCAATTGAGTGACCAAACCTATTTTTGACATTGTTTTACTCCGGATTCATTCCGAAATGACGATTTTTCCCTTTTTAGGCAAATCGTCCCTTTTGTCTCAAAATTACGACTTTACCCCTGATGGGTAAAATCATGTCTAAATCATTCCTAAGCTTGATTGATACTTATTTAGGCTAATAGAGCCTTATTAGGAGTGTCATGTTGATTTGATGTGATTATTTTACATATTTGGATTCATTGATTTGCGCATTTTATTATTGATTGTGATTGCTAGGATAGTCATTCCTATTTGCATGAATTCCTAGATTTAGGATTCGTACTCCACTCATCTGCATGAAATCTTAGGTAAGAAAATTCAGTCAACTTAGGTACCGAAAGGGCGTCAACTCTGACAGTTGACGTAACTAAGTCCCCGAACCCATTTCTCTGGTTATCGCAGAATTGAATAGAAACTCCCGACTATTCAATAGGGTGGTCCAATCATACCCTCCAAAAAATGATTGGTGGCGACTCCATGGCATGCACACTTAGCACATGTCACCAGACCACACTGAAGGTCGACTACGCATACCTCCGTTGCGATTTGGTTAACGGGCCTTGGGAGAGGCCCGCGTCCGACCAGACTGGACGGCCCATTAGCCCTCGAGAGCCCACATGCAACCTCGAGAGGGTCGCGACAGTAATGACACCAGCGTAACCAAGTCCCCGAACCCAAAATCTCTGGTTCCGCAGAATTGATCGATCTCTCCCAATCGGTCAATAAGGTTTCCGGTCTACCCTCCAAGAAAGACCGGTGGCGACTCCAAATGCATGCACAAGTTGCACATGCCACCACGACCACACTGAAGGTCGAAAGCGATCGAATCTTATCGTCGAATCCTTTGAATAATACTCCCGCCGCGATTTGGTATGGGCTTGGGAGGGCCCGCGCCGATCTAAAGCCCGCGATCCGCACCCTTGTGCGAGGGAAGGCCCGCGATCGGTAATCCATTAGCCGCGTCCGCTTTCGGACGGGTCGCGACAGCTGGCGACTCCGCTGGGGAATCTTTGCTCTAGAACATATGATTCTAGACCTCAAGTGGACTTAGGCCGTAATTAAAACGCTGAGTGATTTTTCTAACCATGCAGACGCTCTTGAAGGTGAGGTAAGTCCGCTCATGGTAGGTGTTATATGTTTTTGCAGATTGGAGAGATAAGGGGTGTAGTCCGTGATTAACATTGTTTTATGCAGGTTGGCGTAGGAATGTATGTTGTATGAATGATTTGAAGCGCCGATTGATAAACTGTTGTGCATGACTCGCATTATGGTGATCACGACACATGGACACACACAACCGCGCCTAAAACCTCGGGCGCCCTCTTTAGGAAAACAATAGAAGGAATTGAAAATGGAATCTCCGTGAGGAAAAACATGGGGTAATCCACTTTTCAATTCTGCTCGCTTCGAACTATGGATCGAGTCCCAATGCAACGATAGTTGTGCAATGGAATCGGCTCTTTCTAGAAGTCGAGGTGGGAACCTTGACCTTAGGTATCAAACCATTTGATTTTTAGAAGTTTACCATTACTTGTCTCATGCGCATGTCTTTGGACGGTTGGTACACCGAAAACCGCACATAAGTCGAGGAGTTTGGTTGGTAAGACTCTCTATCCCTCGAATCTATTTCAGCTCATATAAATATATGCATTTCATTCATTGCATAATGGTGATTAGATTAAATGCCATTTCGAGGGTAGATATGTGTGTTTTTCTCCAACATCCTTGATAGAAGACGAGGAGGGCGATATCCCATCGCGAACACCGAGTGTGCAACAAAGGAGCCTACTATGGGCATTATTGAGGTATCGTCCAATGAAGATGACGAGTTGGGGCAAGTGATCCGGAAGTCACGGGTCGAACTTAGGGCATCCTTAAACGTTAGGATCACATTCCTTTGTTTCATTTTTTCATTACTAGTCCTCTTGTATATGGTTTATTTTTACCGAGGTTTTCTCTATCTCACCCCTTAGAGTGGTTGTATTAGGGATCTATTGGTGTATACATTCAGATTGAACTTGGTTATATTTCTTTTGACGGGTCATGGGAATGTGATAGTGGCATTTTCTCTAATCATCAGAATACTCCCAAGTCAAGTTTATAATTCCTTTAGAGGAAATCAAAATTGGAAATCTTGCATGACCTTTTTGGTCGTATAGGGTAATCCAACCCCAATTTCGCTAGAAGAAATTATACACTTGAATTGATTCATGCATGTCATACGTCATTGGTAATCCACGATAATTGATCAAGAGTATCGGCATTGTTTCGAATTTAATGACGAGATAGATGTCCAAATTGCCCTCGTTCTTAGCAAACGGCCTTAATTTGGACGCCATATCTTCAATTGAGTTTAAAATACGTTATCATGTCTTGCACTTTTGAATAATTCGTTCCTTTCGAGATTAATCAAAAGCGATTATCGTGAATTACATTCCTTTCAACAGTATGCTTCCCTTCGAGGAATATTGATAAAAACTTTGCGCACAAGATTAATCCTTGTAAAATTTTTTGTCTTTATTAATCACGAGCAAGCATAAGATTGAAAGGGGTTTATGCTTTCTTTTTCAAATTATTCCTTCTGATTCTGTCGTTTCATTTGCAGGTAAAAAAATAGGTAATAGAGAGAAATCTTTTCCCGGATAAGTCTGAGGCTATTCTTTCATCTGATCATGAGCGAGTTAGAAAATCAGAACACATCTACTCGACTTATTATGGATCGGCTCATCCAAGTCTAAGATGTCCGGATGCTCGAAGAAATGGATCATATAAAAGCCGAAACAAACACACAGGGGCTTTCATTCATTCTTGCCTAAACCAGATCATATAATTCCTTGGGGTGGAAAAGTAAAGCAGAAGTGAGCCCTAATCAACGACACAAAGGAGCCCAGCTGACCCTCCAGGTTATGGATGCTTTGTTTATACGCACCACTCCGCGTATCATGGTCCGCAAGCCTGAGGTGAAGGCGTTTGCGTTCATCATTGACTGCAACAACCTGAGTTTCGTGATCTTCGGCGACTACTTCCAAGTCCCGAACAAGTCCATTCTCATGAGTTATATCCTCATTTATGGCGTTGAGCCTTTCTTCCAGCCACTCGCTTCGATTCCTTAGCAAGGCATTACGACGATCGCGCTCATAGGTAGCCAGGGATAGAGCTAAGTCCTCCACCAGATTCCTCCTCTCGCGAAGCAATGTCGAAACCCGCTCTTTGGCGAACTCAACAGCCTTTTTGTGACTGTCGGCCAGGTAGTCAGCCAGCGCTAGGCGGTCGGACTGATCCTCATAACGGGCTCGCAGGACACGAGCCACGGTAAGTCCCCGGTGAGCAGCGCGGTAGACCTCCAAAGAGTTTGTAAAGAGCGTTGGAAAAATTCTGTATTCCCTCCCCAGCGCAGTACCCTCGAGGGAGGTGATGTCCAGGTCCCCGAACATGACTCGGATTTCATCCTCGATTTCGGGATGATCAGCTATGTGAGCATAGCCTCGACCCAAGAGGTTATAGAACTCTTCCCATCGAGCCAAAGCTTCTGCTGAGAAAGTGTGAACATGGGAAGAGGCCATTTTCGACGGGGGAGGTGTGTAATGGAGCGATTAGAAGATGGAAGCAAATTATATGAGAGCGTTAATCTCCCAAACACCAAGTCCGCATTTTATAGCGTCTCGAGAGTGGAGAAAAGTTGCAGCAATAATGCTTGTGGAGCCGGGTTAATTAATGTAAAGCGGGGGCTGCTCCTCCCGTGAATCATCAGACATGTCCTGGTCCGTGATTTCAGGCTAGCCAAATGAAAGCTGCAAAAGATCCTTTGGTCTCACCATTATTGATTTTAGGTGAGAGGCGAGCGCAACTATCGAAGAAGCCGCGAAAGGATTGGGTTGTTCCATCACGCATAAAGCTGGGCGGCGAGTGAACGGCTCTGCCACTTAAAAAAGGGAAGACAGTGCTGAACAGGCATGACTATTGAGGAAAAGTGAAAGGCGGAGCGCTACTATCGAAGAAACCGCGGAAGGATTTGGTTACCCCTTCGTGTCGGAAAGCTGAGCAAGAGGTAAACAGTTCCGTCGTTTCAAAAACGGAACGCTGAACAGACCTAGCTTTCAAGGAAAAGGAGGCAACAAATCGAAAGAGCGAGTATACAAAAGAGAACAGAGAACCCCGAGTGACGAGTTCGTGGAAGACCTCAAATCCTCCAGAATCAAATTCGATATCGAGGCCATGGAACTCAATATTGCCGGTGACGAACATCAAGATCGCAGTGGTGACGACGGCATTGGCCACGACGCTCAACCCCGGAAAAGAAAAAGTCGCCAGCGCTACGCTTGGAAAGAAATCTAGGAGCTTGAAGCTTTCTTCGATGAATTCCCTTGCCCAAGCGAGGAACAAAAGATTGAATTGGGCCGGAAGCTGGGAATGAATCCTATGAGAATCCATTTTTGGTTTCAGAATAGACGTTTCAGACTAGGTGTCCAACACAGGCGTAAGGAGATCACGGCCCTAAAAGAGCAGAACCAAAACCTTCAAATGGAAAACATGTGGTATGAGAAAATCCTCAGTACTATTACCTGCCCTGACTGCGGTGGCCCTACCACCCTCAGTAAATTGTTCCCCGGTAAGCCTTCTACGAAGATGGAAGGTGCTCATTTATCCCCCTGCTCCCTTGAGCCATCTCCGGTACAATCAGATCCTGCTAATGGCGCGCATGAGCAGATCGATCCTACAGAAATTATACCAGTGTCTTCGGAGGAAGAAGATACGTGTCGTTATGATCGGAGTCACCTCATCGAAGCCCATGAATCTCCTCCACAACAGCTTCCGGTAAGATCAGATACGGTTCAAGAGGAGTTAGAGGTTAGTCGGCAGGCTATCAACGCCACTCTGGACGACGAGAAGAAGAAATTCATTTGACCCCCGGAGCTTCATCTCAAGTTCTTGGACGCAGTTCGACAGATAGGACTCGACTTCATAGGTCCGACAAGCATACTTAGGGTCATGAACGTACCGGGACTTACCAAGCAATTAGTCGCGAATCACCTTGGTTGCTACAGAAGGGCGTTAGGACAGCGTTATGCAGAACTGAATCCGAGCAATAGACTCGGCTGCGAACCCAGCACCCTTATGACAAATGAGGCCCGGTCGAATCTGGACGACTATTGGGGATTTGATCAGGATATCCTCGCGAGTCATTCCAATATTCCTCAAGAACACGCATCACAAGTGCAACGAGTAAGCACTCCTCCGTCCGAGCAGTAGCTAGTCAGTGTTCATCCTGTCGCAGATCAGCCCACCACGCCCAGTGCTCAAGGGTTTGCCCAATCAGAGCATGTGGCTTCAGATGATCTAATGGGAGAATGCTTGGAGCATTCTTATTTCCCTAATCCCCAAGTGGGAGATGCTTGTGGTAGTCAATCGATCAAATCTCCTCTTATAATCCCAGACAAGGATGGAGGTTCCAGTTCGAAGAACCCGTCGGGCGATGCAGCTCAACCTACACATCAATCGTTCGAGGGGTCGGGTGATTTCTTTGATGAAGGACTTGATACCTGGTTCGATCAGTTGGAAGCTATTAAAGGTTGGCAACCATGATCTGCAGTTGGTAATGGCACACCTAAGCCAAGGCCAAATTGGTTGGTCATTGCACATGCCCAAAGAAAGAAGGGGATGTACGCGAGAAGGATGTCTCTCCTATTGTAAAGTCCTCATCGGTGCATGCGTTTGTTTCTTCAATAGCTAGAGTTGATTTTGCATAATGTTTTCTGCGAACGTCATCTCGCGTGTATACGGTAATTCCTTGTTATTAAGTTCAAGGTAAAATCAGCCCCGACGCGTGAAGGCAGAATTGATGGCATGAGTTACTAGCAGAATGTGATCGAGCTCGAAAATGAAAGATTGCTAGCGGCCCCAAACGCTATGACCACAAAATCAGGGGCAATATTTAAGTTTCGAGCAACTACAAATCTATTTCTCACGAGGCATTCAAGTCAATCAAATATAAAGCGTCGGGCTGTGAGAATGATGCGTAGTCAAGCTGTTGACACATGCGGAAAAGGAGTCGCGTAGATTCGAAAGCAAAAACCTTTCTTGGCTAGTCAACAATGCAGAATGAAAGAGCGTATATAAACAAACTCGCATTTATTTCATTCAGCAGGAAAGTTTACAAGTGGATCACTGAGGGGGAGCAGTAAACCCAAAATGAGTTCTGACAAGCATCACAAAAAAGCTTAACTGACTCTCCATGCTATCCATGCCTTGCTTACAACCCACACTCTGGGAATCGAGGTCTACAAGCTTGAAGAAAAGGAGACGACATTTCTCCTTAAGTTCGTTCACCTTGGTCTCATAGTACTCGAACTCAAGCTCTAAGTCCTGAGCCAACACCCTCCCGCGAGTTATATCCATGCTCAGGTCTTCAAGCCTTTCCTCCAACCAGGCACACTGGAACCTCAGCACGAGGTTGTGCCGGTCTTGCTCAAAGGCGGTGTCAAAAAGAGCTAGACGCTCCACCAAGTTGTCCCTCTCACGGACCAGCATCGAAACCTGGGCGTGGGCGTATTCAACAGCCCTTTTATGGTTATCGGCCGTCAGCATGGCCAACATCAGGGACTCAGCTCGGTCCTGATAACGGGCTCGCACGATACCAGCCAAAGTGACCTCCCGGCTAGCAACTTCGTAAGCCTGCAGGAAATTGTTGAAGAGAGTTGGGAAGATCACAAACTCCCTTTGCAGTTTCGTACCTTTAATACACACAGTATCCAGGGCCGGAATCAGAGTACGAACTTCAACCGCAGCTTCAGGATGATTGTTTATGTAGCCATAACCTCTACCCAAGAGGTGGTAAAATCTCTCCCATTGGGTCGAAGCTTCAGCTAAGGCAGCAGGCACAGAGGAGGAATCCATATGCGATGGAATGACGGAGAGGAGAGTGGGAATGTGAAGAGTGTTTGAGAGGCTGAGTCTGATAAGGCTAAAGTGTTAATTTTCTTGACGTCAATCCATCACCTTATAAATGCTCGTGTAAGCAGGGAGAAGTGGTAATAATATGTGCAGTAGAGCCAAGCGGGTTTCATTAATGCATCCCCGATGAGTCACGAATCCATCACCGTCCTGTGATCTCGGGTTTTACGAAACATAATGGCGCCGAAAGGTGGGCAGGCTTGTTACTCTAGAGACTGGGCCAGGGGGACAAGCGTAGTGCTCGACAAAGCGAAATCAACGCAAGAGATCTTCAGGCTCCGTTCACGTAGAAAAGAGCAAAAAAAGGACAAAGTGGGAATTACGAAGCCTTGAGAAGAACGCTCGTCAGGTAGCCATCTGTTGACACCTGATTTTTGACCATTTATTATTGTGATTTTTATTCTTTAAAATTAATTAAAAATATCAAAAAAGGTCATAAAATCACAAAATCAACTTTGGAAGCCTTGGCCTAGCCTCGGGGACCAATATTGAACAAAAAATATTTTTTGGTATTTTATAATATTTTTCGAATTTATTTAATTATAAAAATACCCAAAAAAATCAGAAAAATACCATTCGTGGTCAGAAAAATACACAAAAATATTCAATAATTTTGTTTTAATTTCCTCTTCAAGTGTGTCACTTTAAATCTTGAAAATTCGGCTTGGGTCACTATGTTCCTTCACGAACATAAGCCCGAATCGGACTTAAAAAAAAATCATTTGAGTCTTTTAGTTTGAAAGTTTTTCATTTTGAGCCTTGACGTACAATTCTAGCGTCCCTTTTAGTTGTTGCTAATGCTTAACCTAATCAAAAAATGGGTATCGAACAGTTTGTTCACGGAAGGGCAGTGATTGAACCCCAAAATAAAAGGAGGATTGGATCCCTAAATGCCAAATGGAATGGAGCACCACCGAAAGGGAGAGAGCGGCGCCATTGCTTTCAAAAGAAAGGACATTGGAAGGGGACAAAAGAGAGTGGGATTATAAAAAAAAAGGGGAGAGAAGCTAGAGCTGGCCGCGAGGATCCAAATATTCATCCGCACGAGGAACTGAGCATGAGCTTTTGGGGGGACGTCCAACGCTAGCTTTAAAAGGGATAGAGAGGAGGACCACAAGGAGGACACCACGGTCTCATTCCAGCCACCTTTTATTTTGCTGAGTCATTGGAAAGCTTGGAAGCAGGCGCAGTCATCAAGGAATCGTCTTCCTTTGGAGCCGGACGAAAGCCCAGGCAATGACTCCGGTTCCCTTTTTTCTCCTCCCTGCCTGGACTCGGCCGTCGACCGCCTGACTTGCATCCATTCCTTTCGTTCTCTCTCTTCTGCCCTCTTCCACTTCTACCCACTCGCCGGCCGCCTCGCCACCCTCAGCGGACCGACCCCCCCTTCTACACTGTCTTCGTCGACTGTATCGACAGCCCCAGGGCCCGGTTCATCCATGCGCCGCTCGACCTCACCGTGGCCGACATTCTCACCCCTCCGTATGTCCCGAAGGTCGTCCTGTCCTTCTTCGACCACAACCGGGCGATCAACCACGATGGCCGCTCCTTGTCCCTGCTGTCCGTTCAGGTCACTGAGCTCGCCGACGACGTCTTCATTGGTCTCTCCATGAACCATGCCCTCGGCGACGGCACCTCCTTCTGGTTCTTCTTCAATTCGTGGTCTGAGATCTTCCGAGCGCAAGAGAGAGGCGCCGTTGAGGTCGTTCGGCTATCGCGTCCCCCGGTCCTGACCAGGTGTTTCTCAGAGAACGACCCTGCCCCCGTAAGCCTGCCTTACACGGACGACCCTTCCTCGTTCCTCGTTCGCTTCGAAGCCCCAGAGCTGAGGGAGCGAGTCTTCCACTTCTCTGCCAACACCATTGCTGGGCTTAAGGCGGAGACGAACCGGCAATGTGGCGCCACCAAGGTCTCGTCGTTCCCGTCCCTGACTGCCTTTGTATGGCAGTGCATCACGCGCCCGCCATCCCGACGCCAAAACTGGAACTCATGTTCGTGACCTGATGCCCTGATGTCCGAACTCTGTCCAACCTCATTGACGATGCATGAAGGAGGTGATGAACAGTATAATGGGGGTGGCAGCTTATCTGTCTTTTGTTTCGGACTTGTCGATGGGTTGGCGTAAATAAAAAAAGAGTGAAGATTGGTTGGGCTTGGTAGCTCTTTTCTTTTGGTGGGCTGATCCATTGATGAAGAGCAAATGATGGACGTTAGGAAGTTGGGCCAGAGGAATCATAAACCCAGCCCTATTCTGTTTTCTTTTGGGCCGACGCACATAGAGACGGTCACGTATAAGGGCTTAATGATTGAAGATCGGTGGCCGGTCAGGTATATTCTACGTACTCGATTCTTGCATCAGATTTATTTTTCTAAAATATTGCCTTTATAGACTTGATTCGCATGTATTTGTTTCAGTCTAGTGGTTAGCTTATTTATCTGGTTGAGTGTTATCTATTGTCAAAGACATGCTTTTTATTAAAAAATTCAGAAAATAATAATAAAAATTCAAAAATTCAATAAAAAAATGAAAAATCATAAAAAATTCAAAAAAAATTCAGAAAATTCAGAAATGGCCACAAACAACTGGCCATGGAATATTTTGGGTAATTCGGTATCTAAACCTTCCAAAATTGACGATTTTGCCCTTCGGGCTAATCGTCCCCAAATCTTCCCATTTTACCCCTAGTCCGAAATCACATCTTCCCTAAACCCTTATGGCTATATTAGGAAGCCATTAATTCGAATTGATGTGCACTGATGTGATTTATTTATGTACTTGATTGCGCTTTCATTTAAATTGGTTGTGATTGATAAGAACAGTCTTCCAATTGTTGACACCTGATTTTTGACCATCTGTCATTGTGATTTTTATTCTTTAAAATTAATTAAAAATATAAAAAAAAAGATAAAAAAAAATTACAAAATCAACTTTGGTAGCCTTGACCAGCTAAAGGAACCATTTTGACCAAAAAAAAAATAATTTTCATATATATATATATATATATATATATATATATTATTTATTTTATTTTTATATTTTTGAAAAATACAAAAAAAATAAAATAAAAATAAAATAAAATAACAAAGAAGGGGATAGTGATCCGACAATTGATGCCTAGTTGCTTGCTTTTGTCTACATGAGCATTTCATTGTGCATAAAATAAGAGCATAAAGGGATGGTGGAAAATACTTAATAAGCAATCAAAGTCTAAGAAGGAGAATATGGCAAACAAGCCATCGTGGGGGGGATTAAAAAAAAGGGCCACATCTCGGATGCTCTCTTTGCTCATCTTCATCCAAGGAGGCCATAAAGAAAAGGGAGAGAGACGAGTGGAGTTCGACGTGTTCCTCTCCTTAGAAGGGTCAGAGCTCCCTCCGATCCTTCGGGGAATGGCTACGCCGATGCCTGGAAGCGAGAAACATAACGTGTTTCACAGACGCTGAGGAACTCACTCCGGGGGCCAACATCCAGGAGTCGTTAAAAGGAGCAATTGACCGATCTCGTATATTCGTCACCATTTTCTCGGAAAGCTACGTTAAAGTGGAGGAATGAAGAACAACGGCAGATGCTACCGGTATTCTATAAAGTGAAAGAAACGAAAGTGAGCGGACAGGAAGAGGGTTTTGGTAACCGCATTAAAGGGGATGGTGAGGTCTCGACTGTGATCCATGAAGAAGGGAGAGCTCGTCGAAGCTTCGTTTCGGTTCGAGGCGAATTTCCGAAGGTTTTGCAAACCAAACCTCACTGACGTCAAGAACGGGAAACTTCGTCGGGCGATCACCGAGATGAGGATCTCCAGATAAGTTTCCCAAACCTTTGTTGATGTTTGATGTGTGTTTAGATTTGAACTGTAACGATCAAAAATGAGAAAAAACTTGTGTTCACTGGAAATTCATGTCTGGTTATGTTGTGCGGGTTTCGTTTTAGGATAGTTCAAGTTTGTTTTCTTGTGCTAAATCAGAGTTATATTGATGCAGTTGAGATGAGTAGCTGTTGCACGTAAAATGGATACGTCTGTTAGATGTCTTAAGTCGAATCTTCAAAGTCCGCCGGAAGTTGCAGAGGTCGCCTGACGGAAGTGGTAGAGGCTCGATGAAGGAGCATGCGTAGGCCGATGGTGAGATGCTTTCTCATTCTTTCATAGGATTGGACTGCGAAGTTGCTTTCGCATCTTGAAAACTCACAAAGAATTGGCGTGGTGACAATAAAAAGGAATAAAATAAAGGGAAATAACAGGAGGAAGAAGACCCAAAGATGTTAATAAAAAAATCAAACCCATTAAGAAGTGGCGTGAGTATGCTTTTGTATGTAGTCTAGCGTATGGGCTCGGCTGGTGATTTGGGCTTTAGGGTGCAATTGGTTTATATATATATATATATATATAAAATCATCTTTAAAAAAATGATATTAAGGAAAAACTCAAAAATAAAAAATCATAAAAAATTCAAAAAAATTCAAAAAAATTCGGAAAATTCAGAAAAATTCTAAAAAAATTTCAGAAAATAGGAAATGGCCATATTCAACTGGCCACAACCTGTTTCGGGTCTTTCGGACCTCGGTCTTTTCAAAAATGACGGTTTTCCGGCAAACCGTCTTCCAAAAAAAATTCTAAAAATTCTAGAAAAATCCAAAAAATAGGAAATGGCCACGAACAACTGGCCAAGGCTCATTCCGGGTGTTTTGAACCCCGACCCTTCTTAAAATGACGATTTCGCCCTTTGGGCGAATTGTCTTCCAAAAAAAAATTGAAGAAAAATTAAGAAATTCCAAAAAATTCTCAAAATTGGGAAATGGCCACAAACAACTGGCCATGGAATATTTTGGGTAATTCGATATCCAAGTCTTCCAAAAATTGACGATTTTGCCCTTCGGGCTAAATCGCCTCCAAATCTTCTCATTTTACCCCGGTCTTAAATCATGCCTTCCCTAAGCCCTTATGGCTATACTAGGAGGCCATGTGATGTGAATTGACGTGCATTGATGTGATTTATTTATGCACTTGATTGCGCTTTCACTAAAATTGATTGTGATTGATAGGAATAGTCTTCCAATCTGCATGAAATCCTGAATTAAGCCTACCTCACCTAAAATTACGCCTGCATGAACTCTTATCTAGGAAAATCACTTGCGTTAGGTACCGAAAGGGCGTTGGTAATGACATCAACGTAACCAAGTCCCCGAACCCAAAATCTCTGGTTCCGCAGAATTGATCGATCTCTCCCAATCGGTCAATAAGGTTTCCGGTCTACCCTCCAAGAAAGACCGGTGGCGACTTCAAATGCATGCACAAGTTGAACATGCCACCACGACCATGCTAAGGTCGAAAACGATCGACTCTTATCGTCGAATCCCTCAAAAATACTCCCGCCGTGATTTGGTATGGGCTTGGGAGGGCCCGAGCCGATCCAAGACCCGCGATCGGTAATCCATTAGCCGCGTCCGCTTTCGGACGGGTCGCGACACCAATCTGCATGAAACCCTGAATCAAGCCTACCTCACCTAAAATTGCGCCTGCATGAATTCTTAGCTAGGAAAATCACTCGCGTTAGGTACCGAAAGGGCGTTGGTAAACACCGACGTAACCAAGTCCCCGAACCCAAAATCTCTGGTTCCGCAGAACTGATCGACCTCTCCCAATCGGTCAGTAAGGTTTCCGGTCTACCCTCCAATAAAGACCGGTGGCGACTCCAAATGCATGCATAAGTTGCACATGCCACCACGACCACACCGAAGGTGGAAAGCGATCGACTCTTATCGTCGAATCCTTCTGAAAAATACTCACGCCGCGATTTGGTATGGGCCTGGGAGGGCCCGCGCCGATCAAAGACCCGCGATCGGTAATCCATTAGCCGCGTCCGCTTTCGGACGGGTCGCGACACCATCACAAAAGACGAAGTGGGAATTACGAAGCCTTGAGAAGAGCGCTCGTCAGGTAGCCATCACAAAAGGACGAAGTGGGAATCTCGAAACATTGAGAAGAGCGCTCGTCGGGTAGCCATCACCTTTGATCAAAGAACGGTGATCCGACTCCTTTAACCTTTCAGAATTTGCAGAGAAAGTGAGGATCCAAGGAGGAACAAAAAAAGCAGAGTTAACGGAAAATCAAGCAGTGATATTCCGATCAAAATGTTCAAGGGGTTCTGTCATTTACTGGAAGCGCCAGATTTGGAGGTCTCCGAGCTTGAGCTGCTGGAAGAATTTGAAGATCTCAGGACCGAACCTGACACGAGGGCCATGGAGATCGATCCTTCTAATGATGAAACCCGCGGCTTGGTTAACGAGAACAGTACCAGCGACGGTGATCAGCGTCAGAAAGGGGAGTGTCTCCAACGCAACACTTCAGGTCAAGTCCATAAACTCGAATTGTTTTTCAGGGAATACCCCTATCCGGACATGGAACAGAGAATCAAAATGGGCCAGGAGATAGGGTGGGAGCCTCGGAAGGTCAAGTGTTGGTTTGAAAACAAACGAACCCGGCTGAAGCAGCAACACGATCGGCACGAGTTAGCGATTGTGAGGGAGGAAAATGAAAAGCTTCGAATAAAAAACATTCAGTACAAAAAAGCTCTAAGCATCGCTATTTGCCTTGAGTGCGGTAACCCTGTTCCCACGGACGGAGTATTCACTGAAGAGCCAGATCTGGGGGTTTATAATGCTCATTTGTTGCAATGCCCTTCGCAACATCTTTCGGAACAGGCGGGTACCACCGAGGATCTACAAGAGGAAACTAGTGCTATAAGGTCAAAGTCGACGCCCATTGTGGAAGGGAACATGCGTCATGACAAGTCGGGTCCGCTCAATGATGAACTCACCATCATGACCAGCCGATCTGAGACCACTAAATCCCCTCCAGAGCAACCTCCAACACGACCAGATTCCGAGAAGAGTAACCGCCAAGTTGCTGACACCACTTCGGCTAGCAAGAAAATAAGATTTCGTTGGACCCCGGAGTTTCATAACAAATTTGTTGATGCAGTTCAACAGTTAGGGATCAGTTTTGCTTGCCCATCGCGCATACTCGAAATCATGAACGTGCCGGGACTGACTAAAAATATGGTCAAGAATCACCTTTGGCGCTACAAGAAACTACTGAGAGATGGACGAGCGTCGCTAGACCAAGATAGAGGCGGTTCAACACGACCAGATTCCGCGAAGAGTAGCCGCCGAGTTGCCAACCCTACTTCGGCTAGCAAGAAAACAAGGTTTTATTGGACCTCGGAGCTTCATAGCAAATTTGTTGATGCAGTTCAACAGTTAGGGATCGGTTTGGCTCGCCCATCGCGCATACTCGAGATCATGAACATGCCGGAACTGGATAGAAATAAAGTCAGGAACCACCTTTGGTGCTACAAAAGACTACTGAGAGAGGGACGAGTGGCGCTAGACCAAGATAGAGGCAGTTCAAGTTTAAACGATGAGCATGGCTGTGATCGCAATCCTCATGAAGCAGGAAGCATCCAATCACCTCTTAACACCGATGGGACTGACAATTACACGGTCGATTGCTCAGGCATCAATCAGAGTACTCCCCTGGGTTATCCTAGTACTCCTCAGGAGTATGTACCGCAATTTCAGCAAATCGGGACTCCCCAGTCTGAGCACCGACTGGCCGTTAATGCTAGTCCTACAGCGGATCTAACATTGGCAGGAGATGCACGTACAATCTTGCGAGACGATTACGGAGATTCCGGCTCGAAGAATCAGGTGGTCCATGACGAAAATGGCAAAAAGATTCCTTCTCCAGTAGTCGACAATACTCAACCTGAGTGTCAGTCGCTCGATGGTTCAGACGATCTCCTTGAAAACATCTATTCTTGGTTCGATCGGCTGAATTCCCCCCTGAGTTACCCTGGTACTCCTCAAGAGTATGTACAACAATTTCAGCAGGTATGGACTCCCCAATTTGAGCACCAACCGATCGTTAGTGTTATTCCTACGGCGAATCCAGCATTGGGTACAAACCTACTGGACAACGATGAAAATACCAACTCGAGAAGTGAGGTTGTTCATGTCGAAAGTAGTGTGAGGAACCCATCGCCAACGGTTGAGGATGCTCGACTTGGGCGTCAATGGCTTGAAATTTCAAGTGAGTCCCTCAGTGAGCAACTCGGCGTGTGGATCACGCATAAACCGAGGAACCAGGTTGTTCATGCCGAAAATGGGAGAAGTCCGTCACCAGCAATTAAGGATGCTCAACTTGAATGACTCGAGCGGTCGGACGATCTCCTGAATGAGCAACTCAGCCTATGGGTCAAGCATTTTGGAACAAGTGCATCTTCGCAGTCGTGACCGGTACCGGCGACCGGACATCTGGTTCGAAGCTCGTGTGCTAAATCATTAGAAGGCTCAGGAGAGTGAGAGGTGAATACGTCGAATGAATGTGTTACAGATCTCGTTGTAAAGTTCCCGCGGGAACATTTTAATTAACGCTTAAAACTAACCGCTCTGAGTGTCAACATTACCCTTTGAACGTCTTCGAGCCAAGGGCCATGGATTAATCACTTAATCCGTGGAGCAAATTCCATTAACGATGACTATCACCCGCGGAGCATAATGGGATCTACCCCATTCAGCACGAAATACGTTTGGTCACGAAGCCTCCCATTTGGTAAAACGATGTATCGTTCCTAAACGATCTTCAACCGAATACCAAAGTAATGTCTCATTTCTTTCCCTTCTCAGGTGATAAACGTGGATAAATCACTCAAGGAGCCATCTGTTCAAATAACAAAACAGACGTTGCCCAACCAGGGGCAGCTGAACCATTGACATTGCAAATATTCCAAGCATGGATAAGCGGATTTGATAGACGTGGTTCATATCAATACGCGACGTCAGAACGGGATGAGAACCAAGAGTAAAGTTGTATCGTCCCAATTTGTCTTCAATTTGGGAATATGAGTTAACACTTGTTATTTATCCTTGATAGGGACTCACCATCAAGGAGGACAGATTTTCACAACCTGTGTGCACTCGCAGGGGCACACGACCAAGGGTAAGATGTATCGTTCTAATTTTTTGAAAAATGCGTGAACGTACAATAACATGTTTCTTCCATATTTTCAGGGATCTCCAGCCGCGGGGGACAGGTAAGTATCCCTTTCCCCAATCCATTGAAGATGTTGAATAAAAACTGAGAAGAAAAGAAAAGCTTTCAGAATCTAATGTCTAGAAAAGACATAGAATTCAAAATTCATTGGCTTTCATGTTTTTAAAACAGGAGGTTGTCTGAACATGAATAAGAACATGCATTGTGCATCATAAAATCCCATTGACGGGTAAAATTTTTGGAGAAAACGAAAGAGGTTTTTCCAATCAAAAGTTGTTCAAAACTTCCAAAAGGACGTTTTCTCAAAAGACGAGAGGCAAAGCCTAAATCCAAACACGTCCTATGCACACTTGAGAGAGAAGTAGAGCGGATAAGACAGCAAAATCTGGACCTACGGAAATAGGGACCAGTCGCAGCGATTACATGGGTTGGGACGACGGAGGCATTCGTTTCATATCCCCCAAACACTACAGGTGACTGTTGATATACCCCTTTGAACGGCGGTTTTCATTCTTAACCCTGTCAAGAACCACCCCACATCGGGGCAAAATGGAGGTGAGTCCAGCAGCATCAGGAGAAAATGGTTAGAAATTTTCTTGCTCGGACTAACATTAATCTTTGTGTGTTGTTTATATGGTAATCCAAGTGCCATAGGATGACGAGAATCATTCATTTCTCTATCCCACACACTGAATCCTTTGCACAGCCAACTTGAGCCTGTAAATTCATTTCATGAACCCATTGGTGATCATTCCAAGACGGATGCAGCACCACTTCAAAAATGGAAGAGTTCAAGACTCAGGGATTACGAAGAAGATTCCCGGGCTGATATTTAAAGATGTTTAGACTTTCAGACATATGTCTAACACGATCCCATGAAGAGGAGAAAAGTGGGATTTCAAAAATAAATGAGAAAAAAAATCCACGGCATCGAGAAAAAGCAAAGTGCCTGGTAAAAGCAAGGCCGATGCTCGTGTAAGTTGTTTGATTGATCCGCAATGAAGCCGGATGGGAAAAGAGGAAATCCCTAATGGAGTCAGATCAAAAAGACTACTCCTCCAAATGATGTAAGGCGTGGAAGACGCAGACAGAGTTGTCAAAAGCGGTTGCATGCCTCAAAAATTGAAGATGCAAAATGGAAAAGACATATGACAAGTTTGCAATGATCACCAATGTCAATCCCCTCATAAATTCTGGGCCAAAAACAAGCCTTTTTCGGTCCCCAATCCTACCAACATCATAACCCTAAAACAATCTTCTCTGACTAAGACACTTGGGTTAACATATTGCTTAACTCGAAGAAGTACGAGCAAGACTATTTCTTTCTCATTTTGCAGGGTTCTTGACTTGTAAACCCGGAGCAGATGGTGAAGGATTTCATTCAATGGCCTCGACTCCAAAGCGAGTCCCCCTTGAAAACCAATATCCAAGCCCAACATTACGATCCCGTGGAAGACCTCCCGACCGATCAAAATGTACGCGCTGCGAATGAGCCTAAAACCTAGGCACAGGTTAGTAGGGAATTGAGTGCATCCCCTATTAAAACCACTATCTCAAAACAGGTGAAAAGACCTCATCGTCGAGAAATATTCCAATAGATGTTTTGAACAAACTCTTTTTAGAAATTTTCAAATTGTTTGATCCAGATTTGCCGCACAAGGAATTTGTGATCACATCTGTGTGTTGCAAGAATGCTTTGGATAACCTCCAGCATCAAAATACACATTTCATGATTAAAACTTAAATCATACGGTTTTGTCAAAATGGACAGCCGTGGTCTTCCCATAGATTACTAACGTTTTCTTGGTGAAGAAAAATCTTTCAGGCTCAAATTTCTGCAGGATACCTGGAGAACCCAGCTCCTAGAATGTCGCCTCAACAGACTAAAGCGAGGCTTTGTCAAAATAAAATCTTTCACTACTTCAAAATTGAATTCCCGACAAGTTTCGGGATCTTTCAAAGGAATGGATGAGGATAGAACCCCTTTTCAAAAATATCAAACAGCCCCATCGGACGTGGAGAACCCTCGTCTCGGGACCCCTTTTAAACAAAATCAAGCAGTCTCATCGGACGTGGAGAACCCTCGTCTCGGGACCCCTTTTAAACAAAATTTAGGCAGTCTCACCGGACGTGGAGAACCCTCGTCATGAGACCCCTTTTCAAAATTCAGGAAATCTCATCGGACGTGGAGAACCCTCGTCATGAGACCCCTTTTCAAAATCAACCAAAGGTAGATACCGCCTGAAGGGTCAAATGAAGGTAGATACCGCCTGAAAGGTCAAATCATGGTAGATACCGCCTGAAGGGTCAACTCAAGGTAGATACCGCCTGAAGGGTCAACTCAAGGTAGATACCGCCTGAAGGGTCAACTCATGGTAGATACCGCCTGAAGGGTCAACTCAAGGTAGATACCGCCTGAAGGGTCAACTCAAGGTAGAAACCGCCTGAAGGGTCAAAACAAAGGTAGAAACCGCCTGAAGGGTCAAATCAAAGGTAGAAACCGCCTGAAGGGTCAAAACAAAGGTAGAAACCGCCTGAAGGGTCAAACAAAGGTAGAAACCGCCTAAAGGGTCAAACAAAGGTAGAAACCGCCTAAAGGGTCAAAACAAAGGTAGAAATCGCCTAAAGGGTCAAAAATATGGTAGAAACCGCCATAAGGGTCAACTCATTGATAAATACCGCCATAAGCATCGACACAAAAGGTCCGATCCACCATACGGATCAAAATCCTTGGCAAATCCCAGGGCGTGGGAAGCGCCCTCCTCAGGTTCCTACAGTTAGGAATCCCATGATGGTATGACCTACTATACAGGTCAGAGCTTAATCTCCCTAGGATATCCTGAATGATGAGTCCCAGGTATCTTCTTGAAAGTCGTCGCAACCGGCAGCATCCGACATGTGAGCTTCAGGTAAGTCTCTCTCATCCCGGCCCATGTTCAAGTTGTTGGAGTAAACTGGGGATTAATTTGAGCTTTTATCGAGAACCTTAAGGATTCGATGTCATAGCATTTCCTCTCTCATTTTCCCAGTTGAGTCGGTTAGGAATCAGGTGCCATCTTATCTTTGAGAGAAACCTCTAACAAGATTCCTCTCAAATAGGGGCAGCTGTTGAAACCTGATTTTTTACCATCTATCATTGTGATTTGTATTCTTTAAAATTAATTAAAAATATCAAAAAAGGTCATAAAATCACAAAATCAACTTTGGAAGCCTTGGCCTGGCCTTAGGAACCAATTTTGAACAAAAAATATTTTTTGGTATTTTTAAATATTTTTCGAATTTATTTAATTATTAAAAAAATACCCAAAAAATCAGAAAAATACCATTCGTGGTCAGAAAAATACACAAAAATATTCAATAATTTTATTTTAATTCCCTCTTCAAGTGTGTTACTTTAAATCTTGAAAATTCGGCTTGGGTCACTATGTTCCTTCACGAACATAAACCCGAATCGGGCATAAAAAATCCTTTTCGAGTCTTTTAATTTTCAATTTTCACTTTTTATAAGCTATGACATCGGATTATAAAGTATTGAAGTGCAATTGGGTCAATTGGCCCTCCAATTTGATCAATTTTAGCCAAAAGGGCTTAATTGCACAATTTTCTTTCAATTTAGTCCCCGGTTTCGCGAATTTTGAAATTAAATTTCATACGGGCATACCCATTGAAATTAAACACATCTACCCTATAGATTCCATCATGCTGAATCCATTGGTGGCCTCAATGTGAACTAATTCGGTCGTTTAGGCCCTCGATTAAGCGAAAATCATTTTCGGATCCTAGGGACAATTTGGGGTTTTCATTAAATTCCAATCAATTGATTCACGAAAATACCCATATTTGATAGAAAACATGTCAAGGAGTCCAATTTTACCATCAATTTCATAAAAAGAGGTCGATTTGGGGCTCAATTGGGCGAGGATAATCGAACCGGGCCGGTCGGGTCAAAACCGACCCGACCCGGTCCGAACCGGGTCTGCAACTCAGTTGCAGACCCGTGCAGGACAAGCAGAAAACAAAAAAAAAAGAGAGAAAAGGCAGGGGACATCACCGGCGAGAGAGCGGCTGCTGGGGCCGGTTTCATTTAAAAAAAGAGGGGACAAGGGGAAGTGGTCGACGGCTTTGGCTTTGCAAATAAATGGCCACGAAGGCCGGTCGGCCATAAAAAAAAGGGGCGGAGAGAGAGAGTTCGGTCGAGGGGGAGTTTGGAGAGTTTAGAGCGAAAACTGAGGGAGAAGGAGCGAGAGGAAGATGCAACTAGCACCCTGGAGCTGCGGACGTCATCACAAAAGCTTCACTCGCCGTCGTCGAGCTCAAAAATAGGTCGGTTTTGCTCCCCGACTGCCATTTCGTTTATGCACACAGTGTGTTCGATAAAATGCCTAAGTGAACATTCAAACGTTCGAGCCTCGGCCGAACCACCCCCGACCGCTATTTGTGTGAAACTCACCTCTTAACTTCATTAGAACTTATTCTATGCTCCATGTGCCCTTTGTTTTGCGTCGAGGACCGCCGAGGACGCGAGCCCGGGGTTTCGCCGGCCAAACTCGGACCGGGAGCTGGACGAAGATGTTCCCGTCGCTTCCGACCATCATGGGGGCTCAGGTAAGCTTCTAAGTCTCCTTAGGATGCTATACGAACGATTAACACCGAGTTTTAACGTGAAATAAATTTTCTGCAAATTCGTTGCCGGCGCCGGTTCTGTGGCTGGCCATTCGAGGCTTTTACGACGCTATTTCTTCTATGTTTTGATTGCATGTTGATCTGAGCTTGATGGGGATCGTTTTTGTGTAAAAATCGCTATTCGAAACGGTGGATTTTACGTCGGTTCGGGGCCCTCCGGCGAGGATTCCGGCAACCTCGCCGGGAAATCTACTGTTCATCGTCTTCTCCGGCGAGGTTGCCGGTGGTCAACGAGTCAAAGGCTGACGTGGCGTGCCACGTCGGCAGCCACGTCAGCGTAGGGGGGTCCACGACCGATTAAAATAAAAAACAAATCGGACGGTGGAGAGCGCGCCATGTGGCTGGATCTGGAGCGTCCTTTCTCATTTGGCGAAGCGACGTCGTTTTGATCGCTGAGGAAGCGGGCCGGGCCTGGGTTGCGGGTCCGGGTCGTGGACCGGGTCCAACCCGGCCCGGATAATAATTTTAATTATTAAAAAAATTCAAATAATAATAAAAAAATTCAAAAATCAATAAAAAATAGAAAATCATAAAAAAAATTCAAAAAAATTCAGAAAATTCAGAAAAATTCTAAAAAATTCCAGAAAATAGGAAATGGCCATATTCAACTGGCCATGACCTGTTTTGGGTCATTTGACCCCCAATCTTTCCAGAAATGACGGTTTTGCCCTTCCGGCAAACCGTCTTCCAAAAAAATTCTAAGAAAATCCAAGAAAATTCTCAAAAATGGGAAATGGCCACAATCAACTGGCCATGGAATATTTTGGGTAATTCGGTATCCAAGTCTTCCAAAAATTGACGATTTTGCCCCTTCGGGCTAAATCGCCTCCAAATCTTTCCATTTTACCCCGGTCCGAAATCACACCTTTCATAAGCCCTTATGGCTATGCTAGGAGGCCATTGACTGGAACTGATGTGCATCGATGAGATTTATTTATGCACTTGATTGCGCTTTCATTTAAATTGATTGTGATTGATAGGAATAGTCTTCCAATCTGCATGAAACCCTTAACCAAACCTACCCCACCTAAAATTGCGCCTGCATGAATTCTTAGCTAGGAAATCACTCGCGTTAGGTACCGAAAGGGCGTTGGTAATGATACCAGCGTAACCAAGTCCCCGAACCCAAAATCTCTGGTTCCGCAGAATTGATCGATCTCTCCCAATCGGTCAATAAGGTTTCCGGTCTACCCTCCAAGAAAGACCGGTGGCGACTCCAAATGCATGCACAAGTTGCACATGCCACCACGACCACACTGAAGGTCGAAAGCGATCGACTCTTATCGTCGAATCCTTTGAATAATACTCCCGCCGCGATTTGGTATGGGCCTGAGAGGGCCCGCGCCGATCCAAAGCCCGCGATCCGCACCCTTGTGCGAGGGAAGGCCCGCGATCGGTAATCCATTAGCCGCGTCCGCTTTCGGACGGGTCGCGACATATATCTCTTTGATATGCTCAAAACCTAGGCACTTTGCTCCTAAAGTAGTTAGAATTGCGTACTTTCGAGAAAGTGCATCGGCTACCACATTTTCCTTACCTTTCTTGTACTTGATTACATATGGAAAAGTCTCGATGAACTCCATCCATTTAGCATGTCTTTTGTTCAACTTTTGTTGTCCCTTCAAGTACTTTAATGTCTCGTGGTCGGTGTGGATCACAAATTCCTTTGGCCATAAGTAATGTTGCCAAGTCTCTAAAGCTCGCACCAAAGCGTACATCTCCTTATCGTAAGTTGGATAATTCAATGTTGCTTCGCTTAACTTCTCGCTGAAATAAGTTATGGGATGTCCTCCTTGCATCAACACAGCTCCAATTCCTGTACCAGGAGCATCGCATTCTATTTCAAAAGTAGCACTGAAATTTGGTAAATATAACAAATGAGCATTAGTTAACTTATCCTTCAATAGATTGAATGCTCTCTCTTGCTCTTCTCCCCATGTGAAACCCATGTGCTTCTTGATGACCTCGGTTAAAGGTGCGGCGATAGTGCTGAAATCCTTTACAAATCTGCGATAGAAACTGGCTAAACCATGAAAGCTGCGCACCTCTCCTACAGTCTTAGGTGTTGGCCATTCTTGGATCGCTTTCACATTTTCTTCATCAACCTGTATTCCATCAGCACCAACAACAAACCCTAGAAATACTAATTTGTTAGTCACAAAAGAGCATTTCTTCAGATTAGCATATAGTTGCTCGGCCCTTAAAACCTGTAAAACAGCTCGCACATGTTCAATATGGTCATTACGGCTTCGACTATATATCAAAATATCATCAAAATAGACAACCACAAATCGACCAATAAAAGCACGCGGAACATGATTCATAAGTCGCATGAAAGTATTAGGTGCATTAGTTAAACCAAATGGCATGACTAACCACTCATACAACCCATATTTGGTCTTAAATGCAATTTTCCATTCATCCCATTCTTTCATTCTAATCTGATGACAACCACTTTTCAGATCAATTTTAGTAAATATGCAAGCTTCATGTAACTCATCTAACATGTCATCTAATCTAGGAATAGGATGTCGATACTTTACCGTAATATTATTGATTGCTCGGCAATCGACACACATTCGCCAAGTCACATCCTTCTTTGGCACTAACAAAACAGGAACAGCACACGGGCTAAGATTTTCTCGCACATATCCTCGTTCCAGTAATTCACTAACTTACCGCTGAAGTTCCATTGTCTCCTCTGGATTACTTCGATATGCGGGTCGATTAGGTAATGGCGCACCAGGTATCAAGTCGATTTGATGCTCTATGCCTCGAATCGGTGGTAGACCTCCAGAAACCTCATCAGGAAAGACATCATCAAATTCCTGCAATAAAGACACGACAGAACTAGGCAAACTCGGGTCAAGATCGTTAGTAGTAAACAATGCCTCATTGTACAAAAATACAAGCATCGGTCGGTCCAGAACCAAAGCTCTCCTCACTTCGCTCGATCTTGCATAGAAATTCTTTTCTCTCTTTTCTTTTCTCTCTACTTTTCCCTCGGCTTTTACCACTCTGTTTTTCTCTATCTCTCCTTTTCCTTGCGTCTCAGACTCTCTACGCAAGCTCTCAGTTTTCTCACTTTTTCTCTCTTTCTCAGCCTCACGTTGTAGTTTCAATTGATCTTCATACACCTCAGTAGGTGTCATTGGCACCAAAGTGTAAGTCTTCTGATTCATCACCAATGAATATCGGTTAGTGTATCTATCATGATGTACCCTCCGATCATACTGCCATGGTCTACCAAGTAAAAGATGTCCCGCTTGCATAGGTACAACATCACACACCACCTTATCTTTATATCGCCCTATCTCAAATGGAACTAGGACTTGTTTCGAAACTTTCACTTCACCACTATCATTCAACCACTGAAGTCTATATGGTCTAGGGTGCTTTGTAGTTTTCAATCCTAATTTCTCCACCATAGTACAACTTGCCACATTTGTACAACTACCTCCATCAACAATTAAACTACAAATCTTACCATTCACCAAGCATCTTGTATGGAACAAGTTATCACATTGCTGGTGATGCTCCTCCTCCTTGACTTGCACACTAAGAGAACGTCTAACCACCATCAATTCACCCTTGACTGGCATCTCGACATCGTTACAGTCCTCCAATGGCAGCATGACATCATCATCTTCCTCCATGTCACTTTCAGATTGAACATTTCCAAGCTCAGTCATTATCATCACCCTCCTATTATGGCATTGATTTGCCATATGACCCCTGCCTAAACACTTGAAACATTTAATTTCATGAGTTCTAGTGTTAGGATTTTCAGTTTTACCTAAAGCCGGATTCGAACCAACTCTGCCATCTTTCTCCTTCTCCCTTGAAGTTTCAACCTTGGTGTTGTTTCCCTTCCAGTTCGACTTCTCGTCTCTCTTCCAATTGGGTTTCCAATTCGAGCTTGAACCTCCACCACTCCTATAATTTCGGTCCAACTTCAATTGCCTTTCTACTTTGATAGTTTTTTCCACCAATTCTTCCAACTCGACATAATATTGCAGCTCTACCACTCTTGCTATATCTCGGCTCAAACCACATAAGATCGTGACATAGTAGCTTCGCGGTCCTCTACCACATTAGCACGGATCATGGAATTCTCCATCTCTTTATGATACTCTTCCACGCTCTTGTTACCTTGTGTGAGATTTTGCAGTTTATGAAACAAGTCTCTGTGGTAATGACTTGGTATGAAGCGCTTCCTCATCACCGCTTTCATCTCATCCCACGTTTCTACCGATCTCTCACCATTGCGTCTCCTGCTATTCACAAGTTGATCCCACCAAATTATAGCATAATCAGTGAATTCAACAGCTGCAATTTTTACCTTCTTGAGCTCCGAATATCGCTGGCAGTCAAATACCATCTCCATTCGTTTCTCCCATTCTAGGTATGCATCAGGATCATTCTTTCCTTGGAAAGATGGAATCTTCATCTTGATATTGCTAAGCTCATCATCTTCTCGATGTCTGAACTCTCGGCGTCGGTTTCTCCTCCCAAATCTGCCATCTCGGTCATCTTCGGTATCAGACACATATTCATCGTCAAATTATCGCTGCCATCTGGGTTGCGCCCTAGGCTCATCTCGCTGATTTTGTGGCCTCCCTCGTGGTGGCTCTTGTTCACCATTAAGCCTCGTCTCACACCTTACAACTCGGTTGCTAAGGGCTTCAAGTTGTAAGCTCAACTGCTGAATGCCTGCTAAAATCGCATTATCCCTTGGATTGGTGCCATCCTCCCTTTGATTTACGCTTTCTTGGTCTGCCATGATTTTTTTTAGCCTGCAAGAAAATGTTAGAAATAAAAGAAATCTCACCACACTCCCTCACGTGTTTCGCTCAAGATGTTTGTCACTCCCTTCGTGTTTAACTCAATCTAGGCTTTTTCTTACCTCAATTAAACTTACACACTCTTGCCTTTTTCCTCTCGTTTCTCTTCTTTCAAGTTCTTTATCAGACTAGAATTCCATTCTCACAAGCTCCTCATAACAGTTGACTAAACCACCAAGCAAGATCAATTCAGCAATATACTGCTCAATTCAGCAATTCAGCAACTTTTGCTAGATTTGAATTCATGTTAATGTTTGCTGCTATTTTTTTTCCTATTCGGTCCAACTAACAATAATAATAATAAAAAGAAACGAGTCGTCCTCTTGAAATTTTTCAGCCTTTTTTTTTTTATTTTTTTATCGGTTTTTTTTTACCGATACTCTTTTTTTTTCGCTAATTTTTTTTGGCTGAATTTTTTTTTGACGAACTCAATACAATCAAAACAACTGGGACCGAAAACCTTAATTTTATAAACCCTAGATCCCCAATTCAGAATCCTAATTCGATTAGTAACAGATCCCCAATTTTATAAACCCCAATTTTATAAACCCTAATTTTATAAACCCTAGATTGCTGAATAAAAATCAGTAAAAGTAAGATAATAACTAGATCTTGTAGAACCAGCTTTGATACCAGATGATGTGAATCGCTGCGGAAACTGATCGTTCTACGAAAATTCAAGGGTTGCGAATTGCTAATCTTAACCCCCAATCGAACCTGTGATTGGTAACCTCGGTATGAGCGTGACCTGTTGACGAACATGTGTCAATCAATCCACGCTATTGACGCCATGAACAAGAAAATTCGCGATTTTACTCGATAAGTCGATCGATCGCCACAATGAAGCCTTGATAAGATCTAGTCTTCAAGAGAACTTGAAGAAGAGAAAACCTCTCTGTATAAAATTCTGAATTAATGTTCTCAGAAACTCATAAGTACCCTTATATATGGTGCTAACCCTAAAAGGCAAAAATTACAAAAATACCCTTGATTAATAAAAATTCGCCTAAAAATAGAAAAAGGCATAAAAGTCCATCTAAATAATGCCGAATGATTGAAATTCATTACAGTTCATGGCCAAAGGCCTTGAGTATTGATCAGGACGCCGTTTCTCTTTAGCTGATTAAATTTGAGCTCATTCGGAGCTCGTTAGCCCTAAATCCGTTCAGAATTCGCGAGGCTAAATGTAATCATGTTGCGCCAAGGAGCTTCAGAATTTTCAATTCTCGAATCAAGATCACCTCCACTCCAAAGATCTTGAACCATGATGCCGATAGCTTGCTTGAATTCCCTCGCTCTCGCTCGAGTAATTGGACCAAGCGGATAGAATAACGAGTCCCTAGTACCTCCTCCTCGATATGGTTCGAGGAGGAGGTGCTAGGGACTTTTAGGCCTTTGGCCATGAACTGCGATGAATTTCAACCATTCGGCATCATTTAGATGGACTTTAAGGCATTTTTCTATTTTTAGGCAAATTTTTATTAATTAAGGGTATTTTTGTAATTTTTGCCTTTTAGGGTTAGCACCATATATAATGGTGCTTATGAGTTTTTGAGAACATTAATTCAGAATTTTATACAGAGAGGTTTTCTCTTCTTCAAGTTCTCTTGAAGACTATATCTTATCAAGGCTTCCTTGTGGCGATCGATCGACTTATCGAGTAAGATCGCGAATTTTCTTGTTCGTGGCGTCAATAGCGTGGATTGGTTGACACAGGTTCGTCAACATGTCACGCTCATACCGAGGTTACCAATCACAGGTTCGATTGCGGGTTAAGATTAGCAATTCACAACCCTTGGTTCTTCGTAGAATGATCAGTTTTCACAGCGATTCACATCATCTGGTATCAGAGCTGGTCCTACAAGATCTAGTTATTATCTTACTTTTATTGATTTTAATTCAGCAATCTAGGGTTTATAAAATTGGGGTTTATAGAATTGGGGATCTGTTACTAATCGAATTATGATTCTGAATTGGGGATCTAGGGTTTATAAAATTAAGGTTTTCGGTCCTAGTTGTTTTGATTGTATTGAGTTCGTCAAAAAAAAATTCGCCAAAAAAAATCAGCGAAAAAAAAAACAAAAAAAAAGAGTGGGTGAAAAAAAAATCGATAAAAAATTGAAAAAAAAGGCTGAAAAATTTCAAGAGGACAACTCATTTATTTTTATTATTATTATTGTTAGTTGGACCGAATAGAAAAAAAATAGTAGCAAACATTA
This sequence comes from Rhodomyrtus psidioides, assembly GCA_021437785.1. Lineage (NCBI taxonomy): Eukaryota > Viridiplantae > Streptophyta > Magnoliopsida > Myrtales > Myrtaceae > Rhodomyrtus > Rhodomyrtus psidioides. Next base: position 224,847 of record JAILYB010000134.1, on the reverse strand, counting down.
ACCTGAATTCAAATATAGCAAAAGTTGCTGAATTGCTGAATTGAGCAGTATATTGCTGAATTGATTTTGCTTGGTGGTTTAGTCGACTGTTATGAGGAGCTTGTGAGAATGGAATTCTAGTCTGATAAAGAGTTTGAAAGAAGAGAAACGAGAGGAAAAAGGCAAGAGTGTGTAAGTTTAATTGAGGGAAGAAAAAGCCTAGATTGAGTTAAACACGATGGGAGTGACAAACATCTTGAGCGAAACACGTGAGGGAGTGTGGTGAGATTTCTTTTATTTCTAACATTTTCTTGCAGGTTAAAAAAAATTCATGGAAAACCAAGAAAGCGTAAATCAAAGGGAGGATGGCACCAATCCAAGGGATAATGCGATTTTAGCAGGCATTCAACAGTTGATCTTACAACTTGAAGCCCTTAGCACCCGAGTTGTGAGGTGTGAGACGAGGCTTGATGGTGAACAAGAGCCACCACGAGGGAGGCCACAAAATCAGCGAGATGAGCCTAGAGTGCAACCTAGATGTCAGCGACAATTTGACGATGAATATGTGTCTGATACAGAAGATGAGCGAGATAGCAGATTTGGAAGGAGAAACAGACGTCGAGAGTTCAGACATCGAGAAGATGATGAGCTTAGCAATATCAAGATGAAGATTCCATCTTTCCAAGGAAAGAATGATCCTGATGCATACCTAGAATGGGGGAAACGAATGGAGATGATATTTGACTGCCAGCGATATTCGGAGCTCAAGAAGGTAAAAATTGCAGCTGTTGAATTCACTGATTATGCTATAATTTGGTGTGATCAACTTGTGAATAGCAGGAGATGCAATGGTGAGAGATCGGTAAAAACGTGGGATGAGATGAAAGCGGTGATGAGGAAGCGATTCATACTAAGTCATTACCACAGAGACTTGTTTCATCAACTGCAAAATCTCACTCAAGGTAACAAGAGCGTGGAAGAGTACCATAAAGAGATGGAGATTTCCATGATCCGTGCTAATGTGGTAGAGGACCGCGAAGCTACTATGTCACGATTCTTATGTGGTTTGAGCCGAGATATAGCAAGAGTGGTAGAGCTGCAACATTATGTCGAGTTGGAAGAATTAGTGGACAAAGCTATCAAAGTAGAGAGGCAATTGAAGATGGACCGAAATTACATGAGTGGTGAAGGTTCAAGCTCAAATTAGAAACCCAATTGGAAGAGAGACGAGAAGCCGAACTGGAAGGGAAATAACACCAATGTTGAAACTTCAAGGGAGAAGGAGAAAAATGACAGAGTTGGTTCGAATCCGGTTTCAGGTAAAACTGAAAATCCTAACACTAGAACTCGTGAAATTAAATATTTCAAGTGTTTAGGCAGGGGTCATATGGCAAATCAATGCCATAATAGGAGGGTGATGATAATGACTGGGCCTGGAGATGTTCAATCTGAAAGTGACAGGGAGGAAGATGATGATGTCATGCCGCCATTGGAGGACTGTAGCGATGTCGAGATGCCAGTCAAGGGTGAATTGATGGTGGTTAGACGTTCTCTTATTGTGCAAGTCAAGGAGGAGGAGCATCACCAGCAACGTGATAACTTGTTCCATACAAGATGCTTGGTGAATGGTAAGATTTGTAGTTTAATTGTTGATGGAGGTAGTTGTACAAATGTGGCAAGTTGTACTATGGTGGAGAAATTAGGATTGAAAACTACAAAGCACCCTAGACCATATAGACTTCAGTGGTTGAATGACAGTGGTGAAGTGAAAGTTTCGAAGCAAGTCCTAGTTCCATTTGAGATAGGGCGATATAAAGATGAGGTGATGTGTGATGTTATACCTATGCAAGCGGTACATCTTTTGCTTGGTAGACCATGGCAGTATGATTGGAGGGTACATCATGATGGATACACTAACCGATATTCTTTGGTGATGAATCAGAAGACTTACACTTTGGTGCCAATGACACCTACTGAGGTGTATGAAGATCAATTGAAACTACAACGTGAGGCTGAGAAAGAGAGAAAAAGTGAGAAAACTGAGAACTTGCGTAGAGAGTCTGAGACGCAAGGAAAATGAGAGATAGAGAAAAACAGAGTGGTAAAAGCCGAGGGAAAAGCAGAGAGAAAAGAAAAGAGAGAAAAGAATTTCTATGCAAGATCGAGCGAAGTGAGGAGAGCTTTAGTTCTGGACCGACCGATGCTTGTATTTTTGTACAATGAGGCATTGTTTACTACTAACGATCTTGACCCGAGTTTGCCTAGTTCTGTCGTGTCTTTATTGCAGGAATTTGATGATGTCTTTCCTGATGAGGTTTCTGGAGGTCTACCACCGATTTGAGGCATAGAGCATCAAATCGACTTGATACCTGGTGCGCCATTACCTAATCGACCCGCATATCGAAGTAATCCAGAGGAGACAATGGAACTTCAGCGGCAAGTTAGTGAATTACTGGAACGAGGATATGTGCGAGAAAGTCTTAGCCCGTGTGATGTTCCTGTTTTGTTAGTGCCAAAGAAGGATGTGACTTGGCGAATGTGTGTCGATTGCCGAGCAATCAATAATATTACGGTAAAGTATCGACATCCTATTCCTAGATTAGATGACATGTTAGATGAGTTACATGAAGCTTGCATATTTACTAAAATTGATCTGAAAAGTGGTTATCATCAGATTAGAATGAAAGAAGGGGATGAATGGAAAACTGCATTTAAGACCAAATATGGGTTGTATGAGTGGTTAGTCATGCCATTTGGTTTAACTAATGCACCTAATACTTTCATGCGACTTATGAATTATGTTCTGCGTGCTTTTATTGGTCGATTTGTGGTTGTCTATTTTGATGATATTTTGATATATAGTCGAAGCCTTAATGACCATATTGAACATGTGCGAGCTGTTTTACAGGTTTTAACGGCCGAGCAACTATATGCTAATCTGAAGAAATGCTCTTTTGTGACTAATAAATTAGTATTTCTAGGGTTTGTTGTTGGTGCTGATGGAATACAAGTTGATGAAGAAAATGTGAAAGCGATCCAAGAATGGCCGATACCTAAGACTGTAGGAGAGGTGTGCAGCTTTCATGGTTTAGCCAGTTTCTATCGCAGATTTGTAAAGGATTTCAGCACTATCGCCGCACCTTTAACCGAGGTCATCAAGAAGCACATGGGTTTCACATGGGGAGAAGAGCAAGAGAGAGCATTCAATCTATTGAAGGATAAGTTAACTAATGCTCATTTGTTATCTTTACCAAATTTCAGTGCTACTTTTGAAATAGAATGCGATGCTGCTGGTACAGGAATTAGAGCTGTGTTGATGCAAGGAGGACACCCATAGCTTATTTCAGCGAGAAGTTAAGCGGAGCAACATTGAATTGTCCAACTTACGATAAGGAGATGTACGCTTTGGTGCGAGCTTTGGAGACTTGGCAACATTACTTATGGCCAAAGGAATTTGTGATCCACACCGACCACGAGACATTAAAGTACTTGAAGGGACAGCAAAAGTTGAACAAAAGACATGCTAAATGGATAGAGTTCATCGAGACTTTTCCATATGTAATCAAGTACAAGAAAGGTAAGGAAAATGTGGTAACCGATGCACTTTCTCGAAGGTACGCAATTCTAACTACTTTAGGAGCAAAGTACCTAGGTTTTGAGCATATCAAAGAGATATATACTGATGATGATGACTTTGGAAGAGTGTTTGAAGCTTGTGAGTATGCTGCGTTTGAAAAATTCTATAGGCATGATGGATATCTTTTTCGTGAAAACAAGTTATGTTTGCCTAGATACTCTTTGCGAGAGTTGTTGGTGCGAGAGGCGCATAGTGGTGGTTTAATGGGGCATTTTGGAATCAATAAAACTTATGAAGTGCTGCATGAATATTTTTATTGACCACATATGAAACGAGATGTCACACGTGTTTGTGAAAGGTGCATTGCATGTAAACAGGCTAAGTCTACAACTAAACCACATGGCTTGTATACGCCTTTGCCTATCCCGGCGCATCCTTGGGTTGATATTTCTGTGGATTTTGTGTTAGGATTGCCTAGGTCTAAGCATGGTAAGGATTCTATTTATGTGGTTGTAGATCGGTTTTCAAAAATGGCTCATTTTATACCATGTCATAAATCCGATGATGCATCACATGTTGCTGACTTGTTTTTTTGTGAGGTTGTGCGTTTGCATGGCATGCTTAGGTCCATTGTTTCTGATCGAGATACTAAATTTCTTAGCTACTTTTGGAAGACATTGTGGAAGAAATTAGGTACACAACTTTTATTCTCTACTACTCGTCATCCACAAACTGATGGTCAAACTGGAGTAGTTAATAGGACTTTAGGGACATTGTTGCGTGCTATCATTAAGAAGAACATTAAGTCTTGGGAAGATTGTTTACCGCATGTTGAGTTTGCATATAATCGGAGCGTGCATTCTGCTACTAAATTCACACCGTTTGAGGTTGTCTATGGTTTTAATCCATTAACTCCGTTAGATTTAACTCATTTGCCTGTTGAAGAGCGTGTGAATTTAGATGGTGCTAAGAAGGCTGAGTTTGTGAAGACATTGCATGAAAAGACACGGCTAAATATTGAACACAAGACAGAACAATATGCAAAGCAAGCCAACAAAGGGCGTAAGAAAGTAGTGTTTGAACCCGGCGATTGGGTTTGGGTTCATATGCGCACGGAACGTTTTCCCGAGCAACGACGTTCTAAGTTATTACCGAGCGGGGATGGACCATTCCTGGTGTTGGAGAGGGTCAATGACAATGCCTACAAGCTTGATCTTCCAGGTGAGTATGGCATTAGTGCTACTTTTAATGTTACTGACTTGACTCTTTTTGATGCAGGTGATGATTTGAGGGCAAATCCTTTGCACGGCGGAGGGAATGATGTGGACATCGAACCATATCGAGGAGGAGGTGCTAGGGACTCGTTGTTCTATTCGCTTGGTCCAATTACTCGAGCGAGAGCGAGGGAATTCAAGCAAGCTATCGGCATCATGGTTCAAGATCTTTGGAGTGGAGGTGATCTTGATTCGAGAATTGAAGATTCTGAAGCTCCTTGGCGCAACAAGATTACATTTAGCCTCGCGAATTCTGAACGGATTTAGGGCTAACGAGCTCCGAATGAGCTCAAATTTGGTCAGCTGAAGAGAAACGGCGTCCTGATCAATACTCATGGCCTATGGCCATGAACTGCGATGAATTTCAACCATTCGGCATCATTTAGATGGACTTTTAGGCCTTTTTCTATTTTTAGGCGAATTTTTATTAATTAAGGGTATTTTTTGTAATTTTTGCCTTTTAGGGTTAGCACCATATATAAGGGTGCTTATGAGTTTCTGAGAACACTAATTCAGAATTTTATACAGAGAGGTTTTCTCTTCTTCAAGTTCTCTTGAAGACTAGATCTTTTCAAGGCTTCCTTGTGGCGATCGATCGACTTATCGAGTAAGATCGCGAATTTTCTTGTTCGTGGCGTCTATAGAGTGGATTGGTTGACACAGATTCGTCAACAGGTCACGCTCATACCGAAGTTACCAATCACAGGTTCGATTGGGGGTTAAGGTTAGCAATTCGCAACCCTTGGATCTTCGTAGAACGATCAGTTTCCGCATCGATTCACATCACTTCTGTAGTTCCTCTCACTGCTCTCGTCCTAACCACCTACATCTATTGCCGATGGAAAATGAAACAGAAGGGCAAGTCCCCTGATACTTTTTCCCTTTTTATTGTTTTGAGGTCTCTCAAGGTATCAAAAGCATTATGTGGCTTTGGTGAACAGGTAAAATGGGATCGGCTCAGGACATTTTACTCTTTGATGTAGACATGAGTATTGCTGCTAGTACAGATCAAACTTCTCAAAAAGGAATTAGAAATGAAAAGAATACGAAGGATGCTTGGTTGCCTTTGTTTAGCTTTTCGAATGTAACTGCTGCGACAGAAAACTTCTCGAATTCGAACAAGCTAGGAGAAGGAGGTTTTGGACCAGTTTACAAGGTAGTAACTTTAACTGTCTTGTGAATTCGATTTCGGGAATGGCAAGTTCGCATTACTAAAGGCTGTGCAAATAAATTCTCTCCAGGGTAAATTACTGAACGGCAAACATGTAGCGGTGAAGAGGCTCTCCAAGAAGTCTGCTCAAGGGATGTTAGCGTTGAGAAATGAAACAATGCTTATAGCCAAGCTACAACACGAGAACCTTGTTAGACTCCTGGGTTGCTGCTTAGAGCGAGATGAAAAGATTCTAATCTACGAATATATGCCCAACAAAAGCTTAGTCTTTCCTCTTCGGTAGGCTGTTTTATTCCTGTCAGGAATTTGCGTCATGACTCAATTTAACTTTTATGTTGATTCATTCGAAATTATGTCTGAGTAATATCAAATTTGAACAGATCAAATAAAAGGACATCTCCTAAATTGGGAAACGCGTGCACACATTGTTGAAGGAATCGCTCAAGGGCTTATTTATCTTCACGAACACTCCAGATTGTGCATTATCCACAGAGACCTCAAGGCTAGCAACATTCTGTTGGATGGTGATATGAACCCCAAGATGTCTGATTTCGGCCTAGCAAAGATGTTTGGCAGAAATGAATCCCAGGCAAACACAAATCGAATTGTGGGAACATAGTAAGTGCTATACTCGCCTAACTAAGCATTTATCAGACCTGTCATTGACTATACATGTTTTGCAAAGAAAGATGCTTTTGGGGTGCTTTATAGAGTCTCTTGTGCTAATTAAAGAACCTGACCCCATTGATGAATGTCTAGTGGCTATATGTCTCCGGAGTATGCCTTGCAGGGAGTCGTCTCCATAAAGTCGGATGTGTTTAGCTTCGGAGTGCTGCTTCGGGAGATAATAAGCGGCAAAAAGAACACAGGCTTTTATCAGACTGATTCGATGAATCTTCTCGGATACATAAGTAGCTTTGTCCTCGTACAATAAGAGAAGAAGCAGCTTTGTTCAATCCTTATCCTTTTTCACTCTTCTAGTTTGTCTACTCAGTTTAGTCAGGTACCTTTTGTGTTACACCACAAGGTAGCTCTTACTAAGCATTGTCTTGACGACAATAACACATCACTGTGTCTTGCTTTTCAGGCTTGGCAACTGTGGCAAGAAGACAGAGCTCTCTGCTTGGTGGATTCGGTGTTAGAACATGACGAATTGGATAGCACGCTGATGAGACATATTAATGTGGCTCTTCTCTGTGTTCAAGAGATTGCAGCCGATAGGCCTACTACGTCAGAAGTATTGACAATGCTTGCGAATGAGCTTTTAATTCTACCTTCTCCAAAGCAGCCAGCTTTCTCATATATAAGGACTAAGAAAATCCCAGAAGTGCTTGTTTACAAACCTCATTTCAATTCAGTAAATGATGTTATGGTCTCGTTAATGGAAGCTCGATAGCTTTTCAGACATGAGATTCAACTTGTTTCATGTAATTCTTCTCTAAAGGGCTACACTTGTGATCTGTAAGTGCACACGAACACAGATTTGAGCTCTATTTCATAATTGAATTATGGTGGAATTTGTCTTAATCAAGAAACAGGAAGTTCGATATGAGCTCGGTTGAGTTACGGTTGATTATGATCATTATAAACATAATAGCGCTTGAGCTTTCTATTGTCATGTGGCACTTTCAAACTGTTTTGTGTTCTGGAATCTCAAAATTTTGGTCATTGTGTCGTCGTAATGTCGCAACGGAGAGCTCAATAGTATGGCCAGCAATGATCTAACCCAACACATATAGACACTTAAACTTGAGATGCCACAACTTGCAAGAACCTCTCAATGAATCAGCCCGGATAGACAGGACCGACTTATGGTAGCAGGAACACTATTTCCTGTTCCAAAGGAACGGGGGACACACGAGGATCACAATTGTTTGAAGGGGCTTGTTACGTGCTCGTTGTCTCTCTCTAATGAAATGCTTATATATACTGAAACTGCGAATTATTCTTTTCCAATCTGTGAATGTCAACTATTTAAGAGCACTGGAATCGTACCTATGATAAAAACAGTTAAGCATTTTGATGAATGGAGCCTTTGAATTTTTAATGGTAGTCTGGTAAAGTAACTATCATTGTATCTTTTGAAGAAGGGTCCTGCTTGTTTGATGAGCATTCCATGTCAGACAGATCTCTTTTATTGAAGAAGCCGGGCTCTTTAGGCGGAGGCAATGCTATGTTGCTACTCAACGGCAGAACTACTGTCGACATATTAGGCATGTCATCGGGACTTTGTTGCTCACATGATAGAGCCACATGGATTGATCTTAGCACTTCAAATTCATTGCGCAAGTCTGCAGTTGATGGATCTATCAATTCACAAGATTTCATCACCTTCAACAGTCTCCATGCCTGGTGGGGGAAAAACACAACAACATAATCGCACGCTACATCTGTTTTTCCAAATTTGAATGTATAAACAGTTCGCTATTCATGCAGATAGTGCAGAGATACTCTCATAATATTGCATAAGAAAAACTAATTCCGTCTATTTGGTTCCAAGTGGTGCTCATATGGCGACAGTTTAAGTGAAAAATCATTCAAAACACATTCACAGGAGCCAAAAACTTTCTGAAATTTTAAAAAATACTTACCTTCTCTGCTTTTCCTCTTCCTCCGCCTTTTCTTTAGGATGTTCAAAACCAGGCATGGGCAAATAAGAAGTAATCCTGAACAGAATACTGGGATAACTATGATATGAACTCATCTTCTCTCTTTTGAGCTTCTATATGCCATGGCATAGTTACCATAAGTCCAGATCAATCAGCATCAGACATCATACTCATTACTCAGAAATGGACTAGCAGCTGTATGATTTACGAAGTGAATACATGCAGAGGATAAGTATCATAAGCACTAGAGGTTCGGAGTCTATTTAGTATGATAATCGAATCCTTACCTAATTCAGAAGCAGCCGGCCTTATCTAAATATATTGCCGTTGTCAGCATAATCTCTGATATATGTCAGGTCACCGAACCAAAGTACGCATCCGATGCCGCCATATCCATATTCAAATACGCAGTGCAAGAGCAGTTTTTCAAGCAAAACTTCTCGCACTCTTTAAGATTCATCACCTTGTCATACCATGAATGTTGTGTGTCTGCAGTTTCAAGCCCTCCTTGCCGGCAATCCAGCGGCATCTTCCTCACGCGCCCATCTGACCAGTCTGACATTGCCCATTCAGGCATCCACAGGCTGGGGATTGGTTGAGACTTCCATAAGCAGCCCACCCTGAATACCTATCAAAATTATCCATCCAAGCTGTCAATCACAGGTTCCACCCTTGAGTGCGGTCGATCCACATGAACGTTGGAGGACAGCATTTGAGTTCAAAACCATCATTGCGTCGGTTGACCGAGCTATCCATAAGATTGCAGGTGTAATAGACCTCTTCTACAATGAATACGAGCTGCAAGGTGTCAACTGGGTTCAGTTGGAGATTCGGTATCCAAACAAAGGTACATTTTTTTCGCGAAAACGAAGGAGTTGGAAATATTTTCCTTAAGAAAATCGTTTGTGTCTCCTACAAAAATGGAACAAGGAAAAGAAATTTCATCCATGAAGATATTTAGGGGAAAAGTGTCAAAAAAGTTTTAAACCTATTGCTCTAGTGCCAATTCAGTTCTAAACCTTTTTTTGGTGCCAATTCAGTCCTAAACCTTTTGCATTAGTGCCAATTTCGTTCTAAATATTTTTTTTATGCCAATTCAGTCATAAACCTTTTGCATTAGTGCCAATTTAGTCCTAAATATTTTGTATTTATGCCAATTGAGTCAATTCGATCAATTTTGGCCGAAAATCATTAACACAAATATCAATTGTCATACGTAAAACGGTTTGCGCTAACGTGGATATTTTTTAAAATATTTTTTGATATTTTAAATAATTAAAAAAACAAAAAAAATGCTTAAAAATTATTTAAAATTATAGAATAATATTAAAAAAATCCAAATCAGCATTTGTCATGCCACGTAGGACAGTCGATGTCCACATCAATCATTTTTTATCAAAATTAGTTGGATTAACTCAATTAGTATAAATTATCAAAGATTTAGGACTAAAGTGGCACTAATGCAAAAGGTTTAGGACTGAATTGGCACCAAAAAAAGGTTTAGGACTAAATTGGCACCAATGTAAAAGGTTTAGGACTGAATTGACACCAAAAAAATGTTTAGGACTAAATTGACACAAATGCAATAGATTTAGGACTTTTTTGACACTTCTCCCAATATTTAGAGATAAATTGTGGCTGCGTGAAACATCTTCCATCAACTGATTATTTTAGGGTTAATAACACGAAAACCCCAAATTGATATATCTGTGACATATTTATCTCAAACTATTTTTTTGACCATAAAAAATCCCAAACTTGTACATTTGTGACAAATTTACCCCAAATTATTTTTTTGACCACCAAAAATCTTAAACTAGTATAGCTGTGATAAATTTACCCCAAACTAATTTTTTTTACTACAAAAAATCCCAAACTGATACACATATGACAAATTTACCCTATGTTAGTTTTTGTTAAATTGAGTTAATATCACAAAAAATTTAAATTGATAGACCTGTAGCAAATATAGGGTAACATGTACACCCGATAATTGCCACGTGCCATCTAACTTAGCAATTTGACAGTAGAATTTAAAGAAAACTAACATAGGGTAAATTTGTCACAGTTGTACCAGTTTGGGATAAATTTATCACATGTATATCAATTTGAAATTTTTCATGATTAAAAAATAATAATTTGAGGTAAATTTTGTTACATGTGTATCGATTTGAGATTTTTGGTGATATTAATCCATTATTTTAAGGTATGAAAGTAATCATTTTGAGGAAAATATTTTATAAATTAATTATTTTTTGCAAAATAAATGAAGCATAAAATGATGTTCTTAAGAAGTAATAAGTGTAGTGCGGAAGAAAAGTCATCGGATGCCGAGATTTGCCGATTTGGGACTTAGCAAGTCTTTGGACGTCTCTCGCCAAAGTCATCTGGTGCCAAAGACTTGGGACTCGTAAGTCTTTGCACGTCTCTCGCCAAAGTCATCTGGTGCCAAAGACTTGGGACTCGCAAGTCTTTGCACGTCTCACTCCCATCAGCTATCACTTTCCTTGAAATTGTACGTAGAAAAGAAAGTTATCTTTATTTCTTTGGCAATTCCCGAAGCATTATCAGCCTGAACTGTATGCAGTTTGATGGATTCACCACATTCGACCAAAAAAAAAAGGATTCACCATGCAACATGGCTATGACGACCATGCAACTGACCCTCCTGTCCTTGTTGATGTTCTCGTGCTATTGCATTCGACCCTCTGTTGTTCTTGCTGCTGCAACGAGCACAATTTCAACGGGACAGAGCCTCACGAGCTCAGACACTCTAGTATCTCCTGGTGGGGTATTCGAGTTGGGTTTCTTTTCCCCAGGGAGTTCTTCTTCCAGATACCTCGGAATATGGTACAAGAAGATTGAGGTAATGACCATTGTCTGGGTGGGTAATAGAGACCTGCCTCTCACCTCCTCCTCTCCTGCTCTTGCCGTTGACGAAGCCAATCTTGTGATCCTGGATGGCAGAATAACCTACAAGTTGAGCAATAATTCCGTCAGTGGCAACACCAGCGCTACGCTGTTGGATACAGGGAATTTTGTATTGAGGGAGGATAGCTCGGAAGCAATCCTGTGGCAGAGTTTTGATGAGCCTTCGGATACTTTTCTGCCTGGAATGAAGATTGGATACAGCCGAAAGACTGGAAAGGTATGGGCGCTGACTCCGTGGAAGAACGCCATGGACCCCAGCCCTGGGGATTCCTCCCTCAGAATAGATTCCGAAAGCCCAGATGAGTTTGTTATCCTGAAAGGTAGCGAGAAATATTGGACTAGTGGGCCTTGGGATAGAGATTCACAAACATTCTCTCTTGTTCCAGAGATGAGATTAAACTACATTTTCAATTACAGCTTCATTAGCAATCCGAATGAGCGTTATTTCACATATTGGCTTTATGGTCCGGATGCTAATATAAGCACAAGATTAGTTATGGACTTGTCTGGACAGATTGGTCAAGAAACCTGGCTAGAGACATCGGAGCAATGGGTGCTGTTTTGGAGTCAACCACGGGAGGAATGTACTGTCTTCAAGTGTGGTTCATTCAGCACATGCAACAACAGAACTAGTCCTCCTTGTCACTGCTTGGACGGATTTAGGCCCTCAGATGCGGAGAAGTGGCCACAGCATGATACATCCGCAGGGTGTGTGAGGAGAATACCATTGCAGTGTGAAGAAAAGGGATATGGAAATGGTGATAAGGACTGGTTCCTCAAGATGGACCATGTGACTTTTCCGCTGTATTACGAAACCATGGAAAAAATGTCCACTGAAGCATGTATGTCGACCTGCTCAGGTGATTGTACTTGCACTGCATATGCTTATAATGGCAGTGGCACTGGCAGGTGTTTACTGTGGCACGGAGACCTCTTAAATCTAAGGCAACTCTCTGAAGATGATCCTGCCAGTAAAACAATAAACATCAAACTTTCCGCTTATATGCTCCAAAACTCCCAAGGTAGAAGCATTATTCTAACCCTGTATGTTAGTTTTCTGCCGAAGACTTACTACTACTTTCAAATGCAAGTTTTCAGGGAATAGCAAAACATTAAAGATAGCCCTAGCTTCTGTTGTTCCTCTCGTTGCCCTAGTCCTAAGCACCTACATCTGTTGCCGATGGAAAAAGAAACAGAAGGGCAAGTCCTCTGATCGTTATTTCCCTTTTTATGGTGTTGTGGCCTCTCAAGGTATAAAAAGCACTATGTGGCTTTGATGAACAGGCAAAATGGGACAGACTCAAGACATTTTACTGTTCGATGTGGACATGAGCATTGCTGCTAGTAGAGGTGGAACTTCTCAAAAAGGAATTGGAAATGAAAAGAATACCAAGGATGCTTTGTTGCCTTTGTTTAGCTTTTCAAGTGTAACTGCTGCGACAGAAAACTTCTTGAATTCAAACAAGCTAGGAGAAGGAGGTTTTGGACCAGTTTACAAGGTAGCAAGTTTTGTCCTCTTGTACATTTCATTTCGAAACTACGAGTTCGCATTACTAAAGGGTATGCAATTGAATCCTCTCCAGGGTAAATTACTGAATGGCAAACATGTCGCGGTGAAGAGGCTCTCCAAGAAGTCTGCTCAAGGGATGTTAGAGTTGAGAAATGAAACAATGCTTATAGCCAAGCTACAACACAAGAACCTTGTTAGACTTCTGGGCTGCTGCTTAGAGCAAGATGAAAAGATTCTGATCTACGAATATCTTCCCAACAAAAGCTTAGATTCCTTCCTTTTCGGTAGGCTGTTTTGCTCCCGTCAGGAATATGCGTCATGACTCAAAATTTAACTTTCATGTTGATCCATTCGACGTTGTGACTTGGTAATATCAAATTGGAACAGATCAAACAAAAGGACGTCTACTAAATTGGGAAACGCGTGCACACATTGTCGAAGGAATCGCTCAAGGGCTTATTTATCTTCATGAACACTCCAGATTGCGCATTGTCCACAGAGACCTCAAGGCCAGCAACATTCTGTTGGATAGTGATATGAACCCCAAGATCTCTGATTTCGGCTTAGCAAAGATGTTCGGGGGAAATGAATCCGTGGCAAACACAAATCGAATTGTGGGAACATAGTAAGTGCAATATTTACCTAACAAAGCATTTTTATCACACCTTCTCTTGACTACACATGTTCTGCAAAGAAAGATGCTTTGGGGTGTTCCATAGAATCTCGTGGCAATTAAAGAACCTGACCCCATTGATTGATATGTAGTGGCTATATGTCCCCGGAGTATGCCTTGGATGGAGTCGTCTCCACAAAGTCGGATGTGTTTAGCTTTGGAGTGCTGCTTCTGGAGATAATAAGCGGCAAAAAGAATACTGGCTTCTATCAGACTGATTCAATGAATCTTCTCGGATATGTAAGAAGCTTTGTGCTCGTACAAAAAGAAAAGAAGCAGCTTTGTACTTTAAACTTCATCCTTTTGCACTCCTCTAGTTTGGCTATTCAAGTCGGATCAGGTGCCTTTTAGGCACTCTTACTAGGCATTGTCTTAAAAGATATTAACACATTCCCTTCTCTTGCTTTTCAGGCCTGGCAACTGTGGCAAGAAGACAGAGCTCTCTGTTTGATGGATTCTGTGTTAGATCACCACGAATCGGATGCTACGCTTATGAGACATATTAATGTGGCTCTTCTGTGCGTTCAAGAGATTGCAGGTGATAGGCCAACTATGTCAAAAGTATTGACGATGCTCACGAATGAGGTTTTAATTCTACCTTCTCCAAAGCAGCCAGCTTTCTCATATATAAGGACAAAGAAAATCCCAGAACCTCCTCTTTACAGACCTGATCTCAATTCAGTAAATGATGTTACGGTCTCTTTAATGGAAGCTCGATAGATTTTCAGACACGAGATTCATCTTGTTTCATGTGATTCTACGCTGAAGGGTTGCACTTGTGATTTGTTAGTGCAATAGGAAAATGCATAACATTTATAAGTGCAAATAATCATATTTATGTGTTGAATTAATAGTTAAGAAAGTTTGTAATATTTAGGAAAATAATGGTGGAAGCAATAGGAAAATAATGGAGCCATCTTAGACCATGATTTATGTGTTGAATTGATAGTTAAGAAAGTTTGTAATATTTAGGAGAACATATTTTTATCGATCATATTCATTATAATGATTTTTTATACCTTTTCAATTTCAGTTTACCAAACAGTATTTGCACTCCACCAAATCCCTTTAGCACAAGGCACTTACATTTTCCTAATGACTTTCCCCGAAAGCCTTTCCAAATGCAGCCATACTATTATAGGGATCAAATGATACTGAACTTGAAGGAGCACTAGGGGGAATCAACCCCGAAACAATAGACGGAGAACTCGATGAGCCAGTAGACATCTCCACAAACCACTAAACAATAGAAAAAGAACAGCAGATTCAACTCCACAGCCAGCACCAATTCAGCCACACAAAATTCTGAACTCTAAATTCAGACAAAAAACTAGCCCCACATTCAATGACCCTAGCCGCTACTTTGCAAAACAACGCCTTCAGCCAAACAATACCAAAAGTTACTTCTTTAAGATGACCATTCACTTTCAGTAAATTCGAGCATATCCCAACAGCCACACGTCTATCACCATCAACCCACAAACTCACATATCAAAATTCTTTAAACACTAAGTGCACGAACTCACAAAAAATACCCATTTACAGAAACACAAACTGCAAAATCAGCACATTCACAATTGAATTTGACCTCTGATGATGCTTGAACTAGGTTTGTCGGCCTAGGCAATGTCGGATCTGAGGTCGTCAAAGATTCGACGGCCCTTGTGACGCTGCCTTTGGGCTCGCCGAGCCTGGACGAGGTCAGGCGAGGCCTGCTCTAGGGTCGCCTGGCTTGGGCGACTTAGCCCTGGGTCGCATGGCCTGGGTGACTCAGCCCTGAGGTCGCCTGGTCTAGGGTCACCAGGTCTGGGGGACTCAACCATGAGGTCGCCTGGTCTGGGTAACTCTTCCCAACATCGGATCTGAGATGGCCGACTCTGGGGCTTGCTGGATTTGGTGGACGTAGGAGCTAGAGCTAATGATTCTGGCGAGAATTGTAGAAGCAGGTGGTCATCGATCAATTGTTTTGTAAATCTAGGGCTTAGGTTTTTAATTCGGGCTCTAATACCATGTTATTGATAAAAGAACAATTAAACTTTATTTCTGAGACAACAAAGAGTACTTATAGGTTTAGATTAAGCCTAATGCGATTACATGTATATCTCCAATTTACAAATATTCTAGAGTAATAAACTCAACAGTAATGTGGCAACAGAGAGCTAATTCTTCACAACTGTTCAAAGGGCCTTGTCATGTGCTCGTCCTCTCTCTCTCTCTAATGAAATGCTTATATACATTGGAACTGCGAATAAATCTCTTCCAATCTGTGAATGTCAACTATTTGATTGCCAGATTTTCTGGAAGCATAACTGTAATTAAAACAACTGAGCATTTGGATGAATGGAGCATTTGAATTTTATCGGCCCTCTAGTAAAGTAACTGTCATTGTATTGTTCGAAGAAAGTTCCTGCTTGTTCGATGAGTATTCCATGTCAGACAGATCTCTTTCATTAAAGAAGCCGGGCTCTTTAGGCGGAGGCAATGCCATGTCGCTTCTCAACAGCAGAACAACTGTTGACATATTAGGCCTGTCGTCGGGACTTTGTTGCACGCATAACAGAGCCACATGGATTGATCTTAGCACTTCGGATTCGTTGCACGAGTCCGCAATTGATGGATCAATCAGTTCAAAAGATTTCATCTCCTTGGACAATCTCCATGCCTAGTGTGGGAAAACAATAGAACAACATAAGGTACACGCAGCAAAAATGACAGAATTTGTATAATAGAGGGGTTGCTCGGATAATAATGCATACATGGCCAAGTAGGTTAAGCTTGTGATCAGGATGGCTGAATTTCCTGTTTCTTTTCCCACTTATAATTTCCAGCACCAACACACCAAAGCTGAATACGTCGGATTTCACTGAGAACAGACCATCAATTGCATACTCTGGAGACATGTAACCACTGCACCATGCATTTCGAGTTACTTCACAAATTTTTCGTTCGATTTAAGTCGAAAGAAAAGAAATTTATGAGCGCAAATGCTTACTATGTCCCGACAACTCGGTTAGTATTTCCTTCACTCTCATCTCCTCCAAAAATTCTAGCCATGCCGAAATCTGAGATCTTTGGGTTCATCTCGTGATCTAGGAGGATGTTGCTAGCTTTCAAATCTCTATGGATGATCCTTAATCTGGAATCTTGGTGAAGATATAATAACCCCCGGGCAATGCCATTTATGATCTGAAAGCGTGTCTGCCCATCCAGTAATGTTCTTCGGTTTTGATCTGCAATTTCTCAAGCAAGTCAGTCAGTTTGACACCAACCTTCCAGACTGAAATCTAGAAGCTAAATTTGGCGACGGACACGTCAGAGGTTCATTACTAATTAGGCTGTCTGAGCTTACATAGGCCTCATTAAGTTGAGTTTCTATAAGTTTTAAGGAGCCTACCAAATATGAAGGAGTCTAAGCTTTTGTTTGACATGTACTCATAAATCAGCATCCTTTCTTCTTCTTGAATGCAACACCCTAAAAGCTTTACCAGATTCCGGTGCTGAAGTTTGGAAATACATAGCACTTCATTCTTGAACTCTTTGAGTCCTTGTCGAGAACTTCTGGAAAGCCTCTTCACTGCTATTTCTTTTCCATCTTCCAATAAACCCTGCAATATTTTGGCAAAAGTTTGCAGGTTGATCTAACTTAGTAATTCAGTTTTCTTAACCAGATAAAAAGCATCAACATACAACGTAGGCTTTTGGTATTACCTTGTAAACTGGTCCAAAGCCTCCCTGTCCCAGCTTATTGTCATCGGAGAAATGGCTCGTGGCAGTGTTTATCGTATCAAAATCATACAAAGGTAGTTCCAAATCTGTGTTCTCATTTACGTTAGTTCCGTCTTGCTCCGGCTTCTTCCTGCCAATTCCTGCAGAGGAGAAACATGAATGCCTATAGCAATCTCCGACTTCCTAATAACCGGTATTGGGACATGAGAATAAGAATGCAGAATGGTTATTATTCTTGCATTCCTTAAATAACAAGAATTCAGTTGATACTAGGGAAAGATACTTCCGCTTCAAGTCTTTCTTGAGCCAAAACAGTCTCTTGAACTATTTTTTAACTTTCCAAAATCTAAGAATAAAATATGTATAAAGAGTTTGTTATCCATACAGGTAGAGCAGACATACTCTCATACTACTGCAGAAGAAAACTAATTCCGTCTATTTGGTTCCAAGTGGTGCTCATTTGGCGACAGTTTAAGTGAAAATTCATTCAAAACACATTCGCAGGAGCCAGAACTCACTGGAATCTTAAAAAATTCTTACCTTCTCTGCTTGTCCTCTTCTTCCTCCTTTTGTTAAAGATATTCAAGATCAGGCATAGGCCGATGATAAGCACTACTGAACATGATACTGGGATAACTATGATCTGAACTCGTTTTCTCCCTTTTGAGCTTCTATATGCCGCTGCATAGTGACCATAAGTCCAGACTAATCAGCATCAGACATCATGCTCATGGACTAGCAGCTAAGTGATTTTCAACGTTAATATATGCATTTACAAAGGATTAAGTATCATAAGCAATCGAGGATCGAGTCTTCTAGTAATCGAATTCTTACCTAATTCGGAGGCAGCCAGCTTTATGTAAATATCTTGCCCATTGTCAGCATAATATCTTATATCTATCAGGTCACCGAACCAAAGTATGCATCCGGTGCCGCTGCCACTAATGTCCATACTCGAATATGCAGTGCAAGAGCAGTTTTTGAAGCAAACCTTCTCGCACTCTTCAAGATTCATAGTACTGTTATACCACGAATGCCGCGTGTCTGGCAATTTCATGCCAGAGTACTTCAAAAACCCTTCTCCTTGCCGGCAATCCAGCTGTGTCTTCCTCACACACCCACCAGACCAGTCCGACGTTGCCCAATACTGAGGATATTTTGGCACAAAACCTTTCAAGCATCCACAGGCAGGGGAATTATTTATGTCGCAACTTCCATAAGCACCACACAATGCATACCTATCACAATTATCCATCTGAGCTGTCAAATACAGGTTCCACCCTTGAGTGCGTTCAATCCACGTGAAACGTTGGAGGACACCATTCGAGTTCAAAACCATCATTGAGACAACCGAGCTATCCGTGAGATTATAGGTGTAATAGACCTCCTCCTTGGTGAGTACAAACTCGAAGGTGTATATTGGGTTTGGTTTAAGATTCGGCATCCCACTGAAGCGGAGGCCGTTCCATGGTCCAGAACGGAACACAATAACAGAATCCTTCACTAGGAAGAATTGGGGCACTCCACTAGGGTCAAGCCCATTTGTGTAATCACCAATAGAGGGGTCATCCGGACTCTTCCAGGATGTCAGGATGCGGTTAAGGCCTGTCCCTAAGTCTATTCCGTACTTCATGCCTGGGAGAAAAGTATTACCCGGGTAATCAAAACTCTGCCACAGGTAATTACTTGGATCGGTGTCATTTTCAGGTCTCAAAACAAAGTTTCCTGAATCTAGGAGCTGAGCCACAACTGCACCTGTTGCAGCTAAAGATGAGTTTGAAGACCAAACAGTGCGGTTATCTCCACTGAAAATGGCAAGCACCGCAGGATCAACAATTTTAAGGACTCCAGAAGAATCATTCAGGGGCAAGTCTCTATTGGCAACCCATACTACCTTGCCATAAGATATATCCTTGTACCACATTCCGACATAGCGTAATTTTGAAATTCCAGGGCTAAAAAACCCTAGCTCAAAACTCCCACCGCTCGAGACTATCGTATCGCCATCTCTGATTGATTGGTTCTCTGCAATAGTGTCCAGAGCAGCAGATACAAAAAAAATGCAGCACAAAGTGGACAAAAGGATGAATTTGGTAGAGCCTACCATGAACGTCCTCAATCTTCTCATCAATCTCTTCAATGACATTGGAATTCATATCATCACTAGAAGAATCCGAAAAAAATAACTCTTAAGAAACCCCATGATCTTCCTTCTGAACTACGAATGCCCAAAGGTAGTTCCTTTTCCAATGCTTCTTCAAAGTTTTTCTTCCTTTTGGAAGTGGTGGGCACGTCTGGACTCCTAAAAATTTTATTGGTCAGAGCACTCAGCCATTTAGTTTGAAGAAATCATTGCCAACTTGGCAAGTTTTCATTCTTCCACCAATTATGAGTTTGGTATTGATGCAAATTTTCATTTCCAGTTGACTTTTTTTGCTTCTCGTGAGTTGACCCTGACTAAGGAACAATAGCAGAAAATGACGAAAGGAGATATCTGATCTTTCAAGGTATCTTATCTTGTTAATGTGAAGATTGCACTAGAAATTGTTCTTTTTTTTTATTAAAAAAAATGCCAAATCCTCATTCATTGTGAATATATTTACTCTTGACTCTGTCCAATTTCCACCAACCCAATGCCAACTCCCCCTATGTTCATAAATAAGTAGCGGACCGTCAATTCTGGGAGTTCGCTCATGAAAGAAAATTGACTGTTTAAATCAATGATAGACAGCTGATGGAGCATTTAACTTGAGTCATTGGTAGTTGGTACGTATGATTACTAGTTCTCATAGGCCCATAGCTCCACTAGCAAATCTTTAAGAAGAAATCTCTGCTGTTCTATTGCTTATAGGTTTCGAAAAATGGGTGGGTATAAGTCTAGTAGGATTGCTTTTCCTAGATGGCGGCAGGAAATTTACTCAACAACATTTTATGAAGAAGAATGAAATAAAAAAACCCATTTCACATCTGCAGATCAAACATGCTTTAGATTAATACGTTTGACGAATTTTCTTTTCTTTTCTTTTCTATTTTTCGCTTCTATTGGTGACCGTTCTTGGGTAGCTTTCAGAAGTTTTGGTGGAAGCAAGTCGTCGTCATTCAACCTGGAAATTATTGCCAATGGTTATGTGGATGATAAAGCACGAAGAAAAAGGTTCCAACTTCCAAGCAAGTAGAATGATTCTTGATTAAAACATCCAGCGTGAGTTTTTGATCGCTGAGCATTCTGCTACAGATTAGTCCTGGCGCATCAGTAACAATGTGAAAGTAACACGAAGTACAAATTCTGATCTTATATCAGTATGGTTTGCACATTAATAGGGACCATACTCTCAAAAGTGGGAGAAGGGCACCAGAAATGTCAAAAGATGTGTACAACACTTATTTTAGTGTCAAAGTTTTCGGCAACCAACTTAAGTGCCAAATCAGAGAAAAAAATGTCACTTAAGTGCCAATCGGATAAATTTCGGCCAAATTGATTACATGGCATTTATCGTTAGAATCTTAATATGACGGGGCATATTTCTTCACCCAAACTGACACACCTGCGCCAAATATACCCCACTAATTTTTTTACCATAAAAAATACCAAATTTATGCATCTATAATAAATTTACCCTCCATCGAAAAATAAAGGAGGGTAAATTGGTTACGGCAAATGTGTTTTTTTTTTGTGATAAAAAAATTAATTTAGGATAAATAAACCGTAAATGTACCAATTAGGGGTTTATGATCAGAATTTTCATTTGGAATTGGGAGACTATATTTTTCATAATCAAATAATATAAGCCCGAGCCAGTCAATATATTCGGTTTGACCCAACTTCACTTAAAAATTTAACTCAATAAATTATGGATCACGCAAGATATATTAATTACTTCATACCACATCAATTATTCGATGTGAGACTTTTCTAACACAACTCAAAGCTAAACTTGTAAAAGAAAAAAAAAATCATCACTACTTGCTCCACACCATACCAATTATTTGATTGTAGTTGAGGCCACGTAACAATGCGACCTCTGTGCAACTCGAGAGAGAGGGGGGCCCGATGAGGTGGAGTGTCATCAGCAACGTATCCCATTGCAGAGAGGGGGAAGATACATTAGAGAACAGAAGCAATGTGGAATAACGTGGTTTCCTTATTAGCATGTAAGCTATTTATGTTAGAGTGAGCGGTTCCAAATTCCTTAGAGATTTCAGGTGAAACTTGAAACCTATTCGTCAGAACAAGTTCTTTATTTTTTGGAAACTACAACTTACCCTGCATACCTTAGAACCGTAATCTATCTGCTCCAAGGTCACGTCCGAGGGTACCTAGGAACATTTTGTTCTTTATTTTTTTTTCATATATTTAGTTAAGCAAAAGAGAGTGAGCGTAACAACAAAAATGAAAGTATCTCATTCAATAGGAATAATCCATCACAAAAGATGAACACGTAAAATAAAATAAACAACAATCAAATGATTGTGGCGGCATGGCCTCCTCCAAAAACCACCAAATCACCTACTGGTAATAACAAAAGAGTGCTAGAGAAAGTATCATCCATATAACTTGAGAGACAAACAAGTTATAGTAGAAAATGAAAGCTTTAGACAGAGCAGCAGATAAAATAAATCAGTAAATAAAGCCGACCGGAATTTTAAGATAGTTGTGAGCAGGTTTTAAACTATTAAGCTCAAGTTGCTAGTCCTTGTACGGAACGAGCATGACAAAAGGTTAGATGATCATTGAGCAGCCTAATGGATGCAGATGCTAAGCTCTGTTAGGGTTTTCCGGTTCCGGCTCAGGTTCTGGTTCCTAGAAAAATATAACCGGGGAAGCCAACCCTAGCTCATTGGAAACTGGAACCAAACCGGGAATCGGAGGTCCGTTCTCCGGTTCCCAGTTCTACTCCGGAACCATGGTCACCCGATTCTATGTAAATTAGATTGGACATTTTAAACAAGCAGAGACATAAAACACACGACCATTATGTGATCAATAACAATTTGAGGGATTGAAGAGTTCCCGGATGCTGTGTAAATTACTGGTGATGCCTTTCTCTCACATTCAGCACTTGATTCTGCCAGTCTTCACAAGGTGTACATGTTGCCAGAACACATAATTTCTTCAGGTCAGAAGATCATGGCACAAGCATATTCTACCAAGCAGATAACGCTGTCAAGCTAACTTCATTAGGAGAGCATGGTTTGGGCTGGCTTGCGCCAGCACCGGCGTGAGGCCCTTTTGTTTCGCTGAAAATCCGGGCACTCCTAGGGCGGACAACGCCATCTCGCTTCCCAGCATCAGAATCACCATGTACATGGTTGGCATGTCCTCCGGGAATTCCTGGACACATAAAAGGCCAATGTGTATGGTCCTCATTATTTCTGCTACGTTGTACGAGTTAACTATCATGGATCAACAAAATTCAATTGATCTGCCATCTTGAAATAGTTTCCACGCCTGACCACCGCAAGACCAATCTATTAAAGGGTACTTCTTGATATTTGGTGGACCAAAATAAAAATAATAGCTTCAAAACTTACATGTCCCAGATGATTCTGATGGGGATTTGGGTGAGAGAACCCTCTGTCTCTTGTCCCACTCACTATCTCCAACATCAAAACACCGTAGCTGAACACATCCGACTTTGCCGATAAAACTCCATTAATTGCATACTCAGGGGACATGTAACCGCTGCACGAATAAATACGCCAATTACAATGACCTTGTTTGCAATTTGATCACAGACGTCGCTGTGATTTAAGTGCTTACTATGTTCCAGCGATCCAAGTTTGGGTCAAGTTGTCTATTGGAGAAGTGCAATAAACCGCCCGCCCCTTTGCTCAGTCAATCCAAGTTTCGCGTCATAGAATACCATTTGAATGGTGATACCAAAACGAAAACAATCGAACTGTTCAGGAGCTCAAAACGGTAGTATGTCTCCTCCTCGTCGTGCACAAAACCATGCCTGTACTATGGTTCTGAACATGATAAGAGAAGCCTGCCTCAATAGGAGCTGTGGGAATCCATTTGGGTTAAGTTGGAATGTGGAGTCACCAGGAGCAGGATGACAATTAGTGTTGACGCATTTATGTCGGATAATCAAAACTCTTCCCCAGAACACTTCCATCCACATCTCTCGCCACAAGATTTCCCTAAACCAAGAGCTGTGCAACTGGGTTACGGACATGTATGGACGAGTTGAGGACCAAATTTGGCTTCTGTTCCCATTCAAAGTGCAAGTCCCTGGCTAGTAAACTTTAAGGTGGCCTTGTTGGCGGACCCGGATCCCCTGCCTTACTTTTTCTAAGGCAGGGGATCCCCACCCTTGATATAAGGGGGAAAAGCTATATCAAGGGTGGGGATCTACTGCCTCAGAAAAAAGTAAGGCTGTTGGCAACACATACTGCTGTCCTTGTAGGTCCTTTTGCACAGTATAATGCGATATAGCTTCAGGGGATCACCAGGGCTGAAGAATCCTAATCCTAATGTCTCACCAGCGGAAACTAACCTATCGCCACCCTGTATAGACTGATTTTTGGTCATGGTATCTAGTATAGTTGAAAGGAGCAGCACACAACAAAGAGAAAAGAAGACAACACGTGAAAATATCACTGATGCTCTCATATTTGTTCACTGAAAAGCCGACGAATACCAAAAGTAGGAGAGAATGTGGAAGAGTGAAAGACTCAAGTGTTCTTAACTTCTTATAGCAGTGCTAGATATCCAAATATCATTTCGACTGCTTCAAATCATTGGAAAAATCCACTACTTCCTAGTCATCACCCCGATGAAGTTGCCCATTATAAAATTGATACATATCCTTCAAATCATCGACAATCGTTCACGTTTCTTGACTTAAAATACCTCCAACTCAAACTCGTTGAGCACCTTGTGATTAGAAATCATTTGACAAACTGAGAAACCTAACTGAAGTGACATGACTAATAGACAAGGTGACCTATAATCAATCAATTTCTAGTACTTTAATGAAGGGGAGTTTTCAAGATCCCCCCAATCTGGGGTCAAGGTTTTAACAGTGAACGCTGGTAATGCGCGTACTTGCAGTCAGATTAAACTATGGAGAAGGTGGCTCAACCCAGAGTAGCTCTTGCATCATTACCAATTATCCAGAGTTCTTATAATTTTTTCCAAAAACCTCGAAAGAACTTAATTTTCATACTGGTGAGTTTCCTAAGTCGTTTGGACCGTCTATCGCATGCACAACTACCGAAAAGTTTGGTTTCCATGTGCACAGTTTCTGTTTTTCATTCACAGTTGTTGAGTCCAAACTGATTGGTTTTCGAGTTGGCTAGTCTTAGAGCCAAGGTGTCTAAGCTCCCGATTCCAAGTTTAAAATCAGGCTTATTTCTACATTCTAGCCATGCAAATGACCAAAATGGCCGTGCACACCTCCAGCCAAAGCTACTTCCTATCTTTCCAAGAAACGGGTGACTCTTCCCCTATTTCTGTTTTGTGTGAAGTAGGACTCTACTAGACTAAAAAAAAGTAGGACCCTATTTAGCACAAAGATCGTCATTACGCAAATTTTTATATCAAATCGACATAGACCAGGTTCATGAGCCAAGTCCATCCGATCATTCTCGAAGGAAAGTGATTTCAATGGTGATAGGGAACTCGACGTGGAGATTAAGTACTGAGCTTATGGAAGATATAGAGTCGTCGAGATTTTTCCTTTCGGGCCACCGATGCAGAGTTTTTGGGGGAAGATTCCCTTGAACGGGAACTCATGGCCTTTTGATGATGATCTGTCTGTTTCCCCATATTTTGTTAGCAGAGTTTTCGGTGTATTGCCTCATGGTTCTTGATACGGCTTACAAATTCGTAAAAGAGGATGTCGGAATCTGTAGACTTAAGACATGCCATGTACATTCAACCTGCAGCCAAATGAGAGATGTGGTACAATCAGAAGTACAGCTATGGGAGGACATTAAAGAACTTTTACATTGATTTTCCACATGGGGTGTAAGAAGAAGATCCACAGAAAGAGCAAAAAATACAATTCATGGCCATAACTCTCTTATCGAGCAGATAACACTGTCATGGTCATTTCGTTTGGCTGACTATCTGGAGTGCTTTCTTGGACTAGATTCCTTTCATTGAAAAACCCTGGCTCTTTTGGAAGAGGCAATTCGATGTCGCTTCCCAGCATCATAACCACCATGGACATACTCGGCCTATCATCGGGGCATCGTTGCACGCACAGTAGGCCTATATGAATAGACCGTAATGCTTCCAAAGTATTGCACGAGTTCTCGACCAACTTATCAAGCAACTGCGTGGACCTGCCTTCTGTGAATAGTGTCCAAGCCTGACCACATTGAAACCAACCATTAGGGGCAATTCTTGTCGTTGGAAGGTGAACAACATTATGAACTTACATGACCAAGTAGATTATGATGGTGGTCTGGATGATGAAACCGTCTGTTTCCCTTCCCGCTTACGATCTCGAGCACCAATACACCATAGCTAAAGACATCAGATTTTGTTGAGAAAACTCCATCAAGAGCATACTCTGGAGACATGTAACCGCTACAGAAATTGATGTATTGCAACCATCAGTTTAAAAGCGAATTGAGCACAGAGGTCATCACTTTCTGCATTAAAAGTTCTTACTATGTTCCAACCACTCTGTTAGTATTCGCCTGTGTCTCGTTCCCTGCGAAGCTTTTAGCCAGGCCAAAATCAGAGATCTTAGGGTTCATCTCGAAATCTAACAATATATTGCTAGCTTTTACATCTCTATGAATAATCCTGAGTCTAGAATCTTGATGAAGGTAAAGAAGCCCCCTAGCAATCCCATTGATGATGTTGAAACGAGCTGACCAGTCCAGTTGCTCCCTCTGCGTTGGATCTGTCAAAAATTCATTCGACATTAGTAAACTCTGCACGGTTTGTAAGTTACAACAAGTAAGGTATCAATTGAGTCATTTTCTAATTTGCTACTTAAGCGACAGTATTTTGAGCGACAGTATTTTGGAGCTTTCACAAAATTCATGCTTCTAAGGATTTGAGAAAGTAAGCAAACCAAAGAGAAATGAGTCCAAGCTTCTGTTGGGCATGAGTTCATAGATTAGAAGATTTTCTTCCTGAATGCAACATCCTAGAAGCTTCACTAGGTTCCGGTGCTGCAGCTTGGAAACATATAGAACTTCGTTTTTGAATTCATGCAGCCCTTGTCTTGAGTCCCTTGACAGCTTCTTCACCGCGATTTCTTGACCACCCTTCAACACACCCTGCATATGGTCAACTTGTTTAGTGAAAATAATTCTTTGCCTACTCTCTCTTGCTAAACTTCCAATCACAGTAACTTAACATTTTGGAATCAAGTTATTCAGCCTCCCACCAACATATTCAGGAATATTTGTTAACAAATTATGCAATTGCAACAGCAAGCAGTACTTTACAGTCTTCAAATAGCAACAATGTCCTTCTCGAGAATAGCGTGCACAATTTTAGTACCTTGTAGACAGGTCCAAAACCACCTTCTCCAAGCTTATTGTCGGTTGAAAAGTTATGGGTAGCCATAGCTATTGTAGACAAGTCAAACAGTGGCAACTCAAGATCTTCCTTCTGGCTTTCATAGTTATCTCCTGATTCAATGCTATCCTTTTTACCTGCAGCACAAATTATATGGAGTTGATTTGCAGGATAGCGAATATCTGCGTGGCTTCTGCATTACTTCAGATTTCCTTCAATCATGATGCCACACAAGCATGCAAAGTTGCTAATAATGAAAGCATCGAATAGCGAACATATTAGGGAAACATGATCGTAATTACATCTAGTAGTTTGTCGCTGTTTTGTACATCTGACACCGACACAAAAATGCCTTGAATGATATTGGTTTAGACTAACTGACTTTGTCAGTTCATCATGGAATCTCGTGTGACCTCTCCTTGGTCATGGGGAATAGTACAACAAATTGGAAACCTCGTAACTGTTGGGCTGGGTGAGGATGAATGCTGAATGTGACGTGAATGCCAAATCCCCTCTGATAATAGTCTAATTGAAAAGAACTTCACTTCTACCAGAGGGTGAATACTGAATGAACACGAGACGAAAAATTCTTGAGAGGTCATTTAAAACACCTACTTGTGTGTCTTTTTTTTTTTTTGCTAGAACACCTACTTGTGTGTCTTGAAATGAATAATGTAAACACTGTGTATGATGAGAACCAGAATACAAAATCTGACGGTACTGTATCATAAAGTACAGTTTACCTTCAGGAAGCCCCATTTTCTTCTTCTTGCATTGTAGAACGCAGATGGTGAGAACCAGGCCGAGGAAAACAGACCCGAATGAAATGGCCAAGCCGATGACCAGGTTATGCTTCTTTTGGCGTGATGGTAGCAAAGCTAAGAGAAGAAGCGGGAGCATATACAGGATCAGGAGTAAGAACAAGGTGTCACTGATATTACCCTTCCCTAAGCTCTCCTTCAAAGATGTATGTCCATTTTCCTCTTCAGTAACTAGCAAATTCCAGTCTATAATAAATTAATACCTGATTCTGATGCTGCCATCCGGATGTAGAGGTCCTGCCCGTAATTGTTGTACTCTCTAATGTCAATCAGCTCGCCGAACCACAGCAAGCAACCACTTCCTCCATCTCTGATGTCCATGTTTGAATAACCTGTACAGGAACAATTTTTCTTGCAAACGACCTCACATTCTCGAAGATTCATGCTCGCACTAAACCAGGAGGACCGAGTATCCGGCAATTTTAACGAAGAATACTTCACAAATATGTCATCCTGACAATCCAAAGGATTTCTCCTCACACACCCATTTGACCAATCCAAAATATCCCATTCTTGAGAAAATTTGGGCACAAACCCTTTCAAGCACCTACACACTGGGGAAGTATCGACCCTACAGGTACCATACGCACCACATGACGCATAGTCGTCACATTGGTCTATCGGTGCGGTGAGGTAAAGTGTCCAACCCTGCGTTCGGTCAATCCAAGTGAATCGTTGTACGATGCCATTGGGCATCAATATCTTCCTGGAAATGACCGAACTGTTGAGGAGCGAGTAGCGGTAGTATATCTCGTCCTCATTTAACATGAATTCATACCTGTAATATGGGTTCGGATTCAAGTTAGGTGTGCCGCTCCATCGAAGACCATTCCATGGTCCTGACCTGAACTTGATGTCAGAACCCTTCTTCAAGAAGAGTTGCGGGTAGCCGTTTGGATCAAGTTGATACGTGAAGTTGCCCGGAGAAGGATCATCAGCGCTCTTCCATGATGTTAAATAACGATTGAAGCCCGACGTTCTATTCCATCCTATCTTCATACCGGCTAGAAATGTATCTGTAGGATAGTCAAAACTCTGCCACAGGAAATTATTGGAATCACTGCCATCTGCATCTCTCACAACAAGATTTCCTATATCCAAGAGCTGCGCAACTGGATCCCGCGCTGCAATCGGCGGGCTGGACGACCAGATTTCGCTTCCATTCCCGTCGAGAAGGACGAGACTTCCGCGGGTAGTGACCCTCAAAGTACCCGACGCATTCGCCAGGGGTGCGGCTCTATTGGCAACCCACACTATGGTCATTGTGGTTATTTTCTTGTACCATATTCCCAGATATCGCTTTGGGGGATCGCCCGCGCTGAAGAAACCCAGCTCAAATGTCCCGCCAGCAGAAACTAGGCTCTCGCCATCTCGAATCGACTGGTTCGTGGTTATGGTATCTAGTGCATTGGAAACGAAAGCATCACGCGAGAACAGAACAAGACACCAGGAAAGTGCCACAAAGGCTTTCATACTGGTTCGAAGCAGTCAAGAATTTCACAATGGTCAGCGAATCTGGTGAGTGCGCTAAGAAGACAACAAAGGAGAAGAGAGATGGGTGAAGACTGAAGAGTGAAGAACCCCTCCCCTGCGATCTCAAGGCGGATGTTGCGCCATCGGCTTTTTTGGATGAACTGTTAAAAAGCAATCATGAAAGGGGTGGGGATCACCTGCGTCAAAGCCAGGTGACTTACCCCATTCCCACCTTTGATATGCTCTCCCTCCTATATCAAGGGTGGGGATTCCCTACCTTGGTCCCAAGGGCGAAAAGGAAAGAGCCACTTGTTCCAAGTCAAAGCACCAACAGGACAGCCAATTCTGGCATCCGCACAAAAAATCCTTGACTTGAATTCTTGTGAATCTCCAAAGTTGAACGCCATGTTATTGACTTTGACTAATTCCAACATCCCATTGATTGCCAACCAAAACCTAGGTAGAACCGACACGGTGTCGGACACGACACGCGTCCGACGTGTGTCGATTTTCGACACCTGATCAACAAGTCGGACACTTGCGTGACACATATGTTGAGCATTTTAAAAAAGTTTTTTTGCTAAAAAAATATATATTTTCACTTAATCATTAGCCAAATAGATATTAAAAGCAATTATTCATATCTCATTCTTGACAATTTAAAGAGTCAATATACTTATTATTCTCACTAGGCATCTAATGTAGAACTCATTTCTTCATATTGTAAGTCTCTAGGTCTCATTCATGGCTTCTTAAAGTGACTTCATATTTGTCCCTCTCTCACCACCAATGTGGGACTCTCGAATCTTCTCAAGTTATTTTATTTTTATCTCTCTCAATCATCACCAATGTGAGATCAATTCTAATGTTTTTTTTTACTTTCTATTTATTTATGAATTTGAGGCAAATTAATTTGATTGAAATAATCCTAAAAATAATAATTTATTATGTGTATATATGATATTATATATTTAATATATAACGTGTCCCCGACGTGTCGGGTGTTTCTATTTTTGAGAAATGGCGTGTCGGTGTATCGTGACGTGTCATGTCCCCGTGTCGGTGTCGGTGCTACTTGGTCCAAAACCCGTTGAGAATCTCATCATCTCTATTTATACTATGCAACATAAATCTTTAGACATGACAAGAAAGATGGGGAATGAATTCACGACGAAAGGCTTTGGAATTATGAAGAGAAGAACAAAGATAAATACGACACGTCCAACTAGAACACGATCTGTTAATGAAAATCTACCGAGAAGACTCAGGGAAAGAAAAGATTAAAATTTATCGCCTGGGTTTTTCATTTTCGCTTTCGTAAGAACAAGATTTAGCTCTCACTTGCCCGGACTTTTGTTTACAACTTGGAGGACTATTTAAAAAGTCCTAAAACTATTGCATTTTTTTTCCAATTCAGTTTTAAACCTTTTAATTTTACCAATTAAGTCTTAAACATTTTCATGTTTTGTCAATTGAATCCATCCTAATTTTGGCGAGAAAAATCATTGGTGTGGACGCGTGTTATCCTATGTGGCACGGCCGGCGCTGATGTGAACAATTCTTAATAATATTTTAATATTTTTTGAATTTTTTATTTACTTTTCATTTGTCTTTTTGTCTTTCTCTTCTATTTTCCTTCTTTATTTTTTTTTCCTTTTTATCCTTCTTTTTTTTTTCCTTCTTTTTCCCTCCGTCAACCATCGTTGGGCATCATCGATGGCTGGTAGAGGTTGCCACCTCTGGCGAGGGCAACCCTTCGCCAGATCTGGTGAGAGCGACCCTCGCCCAAGCAAGGGCGGCCCTCGCCTAAGGCAGGTGGGAAAAAGAAAAAAGAAACATAAAAGAAAAAAAAAGGAAACAAAAATGTTATTGTAGATAATTAAAAATAGATGCACATGTTAAAAATATTATCATGTCATTATGAAGTTGCCTGAATTTCTGTTGACTAGTTAAGCTGCATTATTTAGCGAGAGTTGGACAAAATTCTTTTAATTCCGACAGATACAGATGGGTGACCACATTATTTGCAATTCACAATACGGAAGTGGCTGGGGATTGAGCAGTTACAATCACAGGGGTCAACCAATGCAAGGCCCATCGCATTAAGGGCCTGTTTGGTTCAGCATTTGGCCAAGGGACTTTGAGGAAATGCAAATACCTTTAGGCTAAAGATCTTTTCCAAAATGCAAGTAGTGTTTGGCAAAATATTTTTTAGAAATGCATTTGAAAGCAACTTTGGCGTAAATGCCGTTTGGTGAAAAATATACTTTGTAAAATATTTTTACTTTTTTATAATAAAAAAAAAGTGGCGGCGGCGGTGGCGACCAGTGACCTTCGACGACAGTGGCGAAGGCGGCGGCGGCCGACGTCCGGTGACCGTCGTCCGGCGATCGACGGCGGCTGGCGAATGGCGGCCGGCGACCGGCGTTCGGCGACCGGCGTCTCGCGACCGGCGTCTCACGACCGGTGTCCGACGATTGGCGTGCGGCGATCGGCGGCGGCGATCGGCGGCTGCGACGGCCGGCGTCCAACGATCGACGTCCGGCACCGACGTTCGGCGACGGCGTCCGGCTGCGGCGGCATCCGGCGACTTGCGGTGGCGGCGGCGTCTGGCGATCGGCCGTGGCGGTTGCGTCCGTCGTTCGGTGGCGGCGGCGTCCGGCGACCGGCGACCGGCGGCTGTGTCCGGCGACCGGCGGCGCGTCCGGCGACCGGCGGCGGCATCCAGCGTCCGGCGACCGGCGGCGGCGTTCGGCGTCCGGCGACCGGCGGCGTCCGGCGACCGGCGGCGTCCGGCGGCTTCCGGCGACCGGCGGCGTCCGGCGGCTTCCGGCGACCGGCGGCGTCCGGCGGCGGCGTCCGGCGACCGGCGTCCGGCGACCGGCGGCGGCGTCCGGCGACCGGCGGCGGCGTCCGGCGTCCGGTGTCCGGCGGCGTCCGGCGACCGGCGGCGACGTCCGGCGTCCGGCGACCGGCGGCGTCCGGCGACCGGCGACGTCCGGCGTCCCGCGACCCGCGTCCGGCGTCCGGCGTCCGCCAACCGGCGGCGGCGTCTGGCGACCGGCGGCGGCGTCCGGCGGCGGCGTCCGGCGACTGGCGGCGGCGTCCGGCAATCGGCGACCGGCGGCGGCGGTTGCGTCCGGCGGCCGACGTCCGACGATCGGTGTTCACCGTCCGGCGGCGGGCGGCGTCCGACGATTGGCGTCCGGCGACCGGTGGAGGCGACGGCCGGCGTCCGGCGATCGTCGTCCGGCATCGGAGTCCGGCGGCGGCGTCCGGCGACCGGTGGCGAGGTCGGCCACCGACGATGGGAGGCGGTGACGGTGATCGGCGATGAACGGTGGCGGTTGGAGGCAGCAAGTGAATGTGATAAAATTTTAAAAAAAATTAGTTGCATTTGAGATGCAACTTCCCAAAGTACCTCCAGAGGTACTTTGGCCTAAAGGCCTTTAGAGGGCATTTGAGATGCAATTGCATCTGTCCAAAGTGAGCCAAAAAATGAACCAAACAGCATTTGCATTTGGCCAAGGGACTTTAGAGCCCCAATGCTCATCTCAAATGCTGAACCAAACAGGCCCTAACAGCGGAGATCCATACAGTACAAATGGAGAATCACACAGTTTCACCACTAGACTTGGGAAGTTAACTAAACCCCCACGTTTAATCTGGTAATTAAGGACATGTATGGTAACACTTCCTAAAAAGTGTTTTTATTCCGATAGTGTTTCCGAAACACTTTCGAAATAGAAACGATTATGGTAAAAAAGCGAAACCTCAGGGAAAAACATTGGCATGCATGTGCAAATTCAATAATGGCGGTGGCGGTGGCGGCTAGCGACCGGTGATCGACGACCGGTGGCGGCGGCGGCGGCGGCGGCCGGCGACCCGTGGTAACGGTGGCCAGCGGGTGGTGGCGATGTCGGGGGTGTTGAGTGGTGTTTTCAAAAGTATTCCAAAAATTGTTCCAAAATCCAGAAGCAAGTTTTTTTTTTTGTTTCTTCAAGTGTTCGCAAGCACAAAAGTGTTATGCGGAACATTTTTGAAACATTTTTGAACCATACGTGTTTCTGTCTCAAAAGTGTTCCGGAAAGACCTTTGGAACAGAAACACTTTCCCTGGAGCGTTACTATACGCACCCTGAAAGTTACAGTCATAACAACAAACTACTTTTTTTAGTATCTCATATCAAAATGTGTATGCATGGATCGTTGGATCCAACAAGATATACCGCCAGGACGACTTGCACTGGATCTGCCATACCCTATTGTTCAATATGCATTGAACATGTAATAAAGTCCATGTAAAAATCATATGCCGTGCCTATTCAGAGAGAGAATATGCTATCACAAACGACATCTCAATTCAATGAAATGTTCGAAAATCGAATCGGTTGAATCTGTGACTTGTTAGGGTTTTTGTTCGGATCCCTTTCGAAGAATTAAGATAATGCCAATGCAATTAAGGACATTTATTTCCAGGTTTAGCGTATACATAACAAGCACATGCAATAATTTATGGTAAGTCTATTATTTGCTATAAAAAAATGTTTCATTGGAATTTCTCCCGCAACGAAATACCTTTCAACGAAATTAGTTCTTCTGCTTTTAAATACATGAGAAGGATTCTCTGGCGATTCCGGACATAAGTGATCCAGAAAATAAAAAAACTCAACAGACGAAATCCAATAAAATGATACAAACATAAATCGAACCGGGGTTTGACGCAACGGAAAGGCTTAGAAAGTACAATTCTTACACATGAGCCACACAGACTTCGACGGGGTTTGACTTGATGACGAGGTTTGAAAACGCTTCGACACTATTCCGAAGTTTGACTCAATGGCAATGTTCCTAGGATAAAGATAAATGCCGGAGTTTGACTCGGCGATGAAAATCTAGAAGTTACAGCTAAGGAAATTAAAGTACAGTGCAAAATTAAATAAAAAAATAAATTTGTCTGACTTGTCGGGGGCCTTCCTGATAAATGCTTGATGGTATTTATAATGGTTAAATGGATAACTTCTCTTTATCGATTGCAAATCTCAAATGATCCTTATTGATTGCTTCCACGCCCGCTATTTTCCACGCCTGACCACCGCAAGACCAATCTATTAAAGGGTACTTTTTGATATTTGGTGGACCAAAATAAAAATAATAACTTCAAAACTTACATGTCCCAGATGATTCTGATGGGGATTTGGGTGAGAGAACCCTCTGTCTCTTGTCCCACTCACTATCTCCAGCATCAAAACACCGTAGCTGAACACATCCGACTTTGCCGATAAAACTCCATTAATTTCCTACTCAGGGGACATGTAACCACTTCACGAATAAATACGCCAATTTCAATGACCTTGTTTGCAATTTGATCACAGACGTCGATGTGATTTAAGTGCTTACTATGTTCCAGCGATCCAAGTTTGGGTCAAGTTGTCTATTGGAGAAGTGCAATAAACCGTCCGCCCCTTTGCTCAGTCAATCCAAGTTTCGCGTCATAGAATACCATTTGAATGGTGATACCAAAACGAAAACAATCGAACTGTTCAGGAGCTCAAAACGGTAGTATGTCTCCTCCTCGTCGTGCACAAAACCATGCCTCTACTATGGTTCTGAACATGATAAGAGAAGCCTGCCTCAACAGGAGCTGTGGGAATCCATTTGGGTCAAGTTGGAATGTGGAGTCACCAGGAGCAGGATGACAATTAGTGTTGACGCATTTATGTAGGATAATCAAAACTCTGCCCCAGAACACTTCCATCCACATCTCTCGCCACAAGATTTCCCTAAACCAAGAGCTGTACAACTGGGTTACGGGCATGTATAGACGAATTGAGGACCAAATTTGGCTTCTTTTCCCCTTCAAAGTGCACTGATGCTCTCATATTTGTTCACTGAAAAGCCGACGAAGACCAAAAGGAGGAGAGATTGTGGAAGAGTGAGACTCGAGTGTTCTTAACTTCTTCTAGCTGATCCGTAAGTGCTAGATATCCAAATATCATTTCGACTGTTTCAAATCATTGGAAAAATCCACTACTTCCTAGTCATCACCCCGATGAAGTTGCCCATTATAAAATTGATACATATCCTTCAAATCATCGACAATCGTTCACGTTTCTTGACTTAAAATACCTCCAGCTCAAACTCGTTGAGCACCTTGTGATTAGAAATCATTTGACAAACTGAGACTGAAGTGACTATGACTAATAGACAAGGTGACCTATAATCAATCAATTTCTAGTACTTTAATGAAGGGGAATTTTCAAGACCCCCAATCTGGGGTCAAGGTTTTAACAGTGAACGCTGGTAAGGCGCGTACTTGCAGTCACATTAAACTATGGAGAAGGTATCATTACCAATTATCCAGAGTTCTTATAAATTTTTCCAAAAACCTCGAAAGAACTTAATTTTCATACTGGTGAGTTTCCTAAGTCGTTTGGACTGTCTATCGCATGCACAACTACCGAAAAGTTTGGTTTCCATGTGCACAGTTTCTGTTTTTCATTCACGGTTGTTGAGTCCAAACTGATTGGTTTTCGAGTTGGCTAGTTTTAGACCCAAGGTGTCTAAGCTCCCGATTCCATGTTTAAAATCAGGCTTATTTCTACATTCTAGCCATGCAAATGACCAAAATGGCCGTGCACACCTCCAGCCAAAGCTACTTCCTATCTTTCCAAGAAACGGGTGACTCTTCCCCTATTTA
This sequence comes from Rhodomyrtus psidioides, assembly GCA_021437785.1. NCBI lineage: Eukaryota > Viridiplantae > Streptophyta > Magnoliopsida > Myrtales > Myrtaceae > Rhodomyrtus > Rhodomyrtus psidioides. The sequence goes on along the minus strand of JAILYB010000134.1, from coordinate 188,914 downwards.
GCACAAAGATCGTCATTACACAAATTTTTATATCTAATCGACATAGACGAGGTTCATGAGCCAAGTCCATCCGATCATTCTTGAAGGAAAGTGATTTCAATGATGATAGGGAACTCGAAGTGGAGATTAAGTACTGAGCTTATGGAAGATATAGAGTCGTCGAGATTTTTCTTTTCGGGCCACTGATGCAGAGTTTTTGGGGGAGGATACCCTTGAACAGGAACTCATGGCCTTTCGATGATGATCTGTCCGTTTCCCCGTATTTTGTTAGCAGAGTTTTCGGTGTATTGCCTCATGGTTCTTGATACGGCTTACAAATTCGTAAAAGAGGATGTCGGAATCTGTAGACTTAAGACATGCCATGTACATTCAACCTGCAGCCAAAAGAGAGATGTGGTACATTCAGAAGTATAGCTATGGGAGGACATTAAAGAACTTTTACAATGATTTTCCACATGTGGTGTAAGATGAAGATCCACAGAAAGAGCAAAAAATACAATTCATGGCCATAACTCTCTTATCGAGCAGATAACACTGTCATGGTCATTTCGTTCGGCTGACTATCTGAAGTGCTTTCTTGGACCAGATTCCTTTCATTGAAAAACCCTGGCTCTTTTGGAAGAGGCAATTCGATGTCGCTTCCCAGCATCATAACCACCATGGACATACTCGGCCTATCATCGGGGCATCGTTGCACGCACAGTAGGCCTATATGAATAGACCGTAATGCTTCCGAAGTATTGCACGAGTTCTCGACCAACTTATCAAGCAACTGCGTGGACCTGCCTTCTGTGAATAGTGTCCAAGCCTGACCACATTGAAACCAACCATTAGGGGCAATTCTTGTCGTTGGAAGGTGAACAACATTATGAACTTACATGACCAAGAAGATTATGATGGTGGTCTGGATGACGAAACCGTCTGTTTCCCTTCCCGCTTACGATCTCGAGCACCAATACACCATAGCTAAAGACATCAGATTTTGTTGAGAAAACTCCATCAAGAGCATACTCTGGAGACATGTAACCGCTACAGAAATTGATGTATTGCAACCATCAGTATAAAAGCGAATTGAGCACAAAGGTCATCACTTTCTGCATTAAAAGTTCTTACTATGTTCCAACCACTCTGTTAGTATTCGCCTGTGTCTCGTTCCCTGCGAAGCTTTTAGCCAGGCCAAAATCAGAGATCTTAGGGTTCATCTCGAAATCTAACAATATATTGCTAGCTTTTACATCTCTATGAATAATCCTGAGTCTAGAATCTTGATGAAGGTAAAGAAGCCCCCTAGCAATCCCATTGATGATGTTGAAACGAGCTGACCAGTCCAGTTGCTCCCTCTGCATCGGATCTGTCAAAAATTCATTCGACATTAGTAAACTCTGCACGGTTTGTAAGTTACAACAAGTAAGGTATCAATTGAGTCATTTTCTAATTTGCTACTTAAGCGACAGTATTTTGGAGCTTTCACAAAATTCATGCTTCTAAGGATTTGAGAAAGTAAGCAAACCAAAGAGAAATGAGTCCAAGCTTCTGTTGGGCATGAGTTCATAGATTAGAAGATTTTCTTCCTGAATGCAACATCCTAGAAGCTTCACTAGGTTCCGGTGCTGCAGCTTGGAAACATATAGAACTTCGTTTTTGAATTCATGCAGCCCTTGTCTTGAGTCCCTTGACAGCTTCTTCACCGCGATTTCTTGACCACCCTTCAACACACCCTGCATATGGTCAACTTGCTTAGTGAAAATAATTCTTTGCCTACTCTTACTCTTGCTAGACTTCCAATCACAGTAACTTAACATTTTGGAATCAAGTTATTCAGCCTCCCACCAACATATTCAGGAATATTTTGTTAACAAATTATGCAATTGCAACAGCAAGCAGTACTTTACAGTCTTCAAATAGCAACAATGTCCTTCTCGAGAATAGCGTGCACAATTTTAGTACCTTGTAGACAGGTCCAAAACCACCTTCTCCAAGCTTATTGTCGGTTGAAAAGTTATTGGTAGCCATAGCTATTGTAGACAAGTCAAACAGTGGCAACTCAAGATCTTCCTTCTGGCTTTCATAGTTATCTCCTGATTCAATGCTGTCCTTTTTTCCTGCAGCACAAATTACATGGAGTTGATTTGCAAGATGGCGAATATCTGCGTGGCTTCTGCATTACTTCAGATTTCCTTCAATCATGATGCTACACAAGCATGCTAATTTGCTAATAATGAAAGCATCGAATAGCTAACATATTAGGGAAACATGATTGTGATTACATCTAGTAGTTTGTCACTGTTTTGTACATCTGACACCGACACAAAAATGCCTTGAACGATATTGGTTTAGTCTAACCGACTTTGTCAGTTCATCATGGAATCTCGTGTGACCTCTCCTTGGTCATGGGGAATAGTACAATAAATCAGAAACCTCGTAACTATTGGGCTGGGTGAGGATGAATGCTGAATGTGACGTGAATGCCAAATCCCCTGACAATAGTCTAATTGAAAAGAACTTCACTTCTGCCAGAGGGTGAATACTGAATGAACACGAGACGAAAAATTCTTGGGAGGTCATTTAAAACACCTACTTGTATGTCTTGAAATGAATAATGTAAACACTGGGTATGATGAGAACCAGAATACAAAATCTGACATTTTGTATCATAAAGTACAGTTTACCTTCAGGAAGCCCCATTTTCTCCTTCTTGCATTGTAGAAAGCAGATGGTGAGAACCAGGCCGAGGAAAACAGACCCGAATGAAATGGCCAAGCCGATGACCCGGTTATGCTTCTTTTGGCGTGATGGTAGCAAAGCTAAGAGCAGAAGCATGAGCATATACAGGATCAGGAGTAAGAACTAGGTGTCACTGATGTTACCCTACTCTAAGCTCTCCTTCAAAGATGTATGTCCATTTTCCTCTTCAGTAACTAGCAAATTCCAGTCTATAATAAATTAATACCTGATTCTGATGCTGCCATCCGGATGTAGAGGTCCTGCGCGTAATTGTTGTACTCTCTAATGTCAATCAACTCGCCGAACCACAGCAAGCAACCACTTCCTCCATCTCTGATGTCCATGTTTGAATAACCTGTACAGGAACAATTTTTCTTGCAAACGACTTCACATTCTCGAAGATTCATGCTCGCATTAAACCAGGAAGACCTAGTATCCGGCAATTTTAACGAAGAATACTTCACAAATATGTCATCCTGACAATCCAAAGGATTTCTCCTCACACACCCATTTGACCAATCCAAAATATCCCATTCTTGAGAAAATTTGGGCACAAACCCTTTCAAGCACCTACACACTGGGGAACTATCGACCCTACAGGTACCATACGCACCACATGATGCATAGTCGTCACATTGGTCTATCGGTGCGGTGAGGTAAAGTGTCCAACCCTGCGTTCGGTCAATCCAAGTGAATCGTTGTAAGATGCCATTGGGTATCAATATCATCCTGGAAATGACCGAACTGTCGAGGAGCACGTAGTGGTAGTACATCTCGTCCTCAGTTAACACGAATCCATACCTGTAATATGGGTTCGGATTCAAGTTAGGTGTGCCGCTCCATCGAAGACCATTCCATGGTCCTGACCTGAACTTGATGTCAGAACCCTGCTTCAAGAATAGTTGCGGGTACCCGTTAGGATCAAGTTGATACGTGAAGTTGCCTGGAGAAGGATCATCAACGCTCTTCCATGATGTTAAATAACGATTGAAGCCCGACGTTCTATTCCATCCTATCTTCATACCGGCTAGAAATGCATCTGTAGGATAGTCAAAACTCTGCCACAGGAAATTATTGGAGTCACTGCCATCTGCATCTCTCACAACAAGATTTCCTATATCCAAGAGCTTCGCAACTGGATCCCGCACTGCCATCGGGGGGCTGGACGACCAGATTTCGCTTCCATTCCCATCGAGAAGGACGAGACTTCCGCGGGTAGTGACCCTCAAAGTACCTGCCGCATTCGCCAGGGGTGCGGCTCTATTGGCAACCCACACACTATGGTCACTGTGGTTATTTTCTTGTACCATATTCCCAGATATCGTTGAAGAAACCCAGCTCAAATGTCCCGCCAGCAGAAACTAGGCTCTCGATATCTCGAATCGACTGGTTCGTGGTTATGGTATCTAGTGCATTGGAAACGAGAGCATCACACGAGAACAGAACAAGGCACCAGGAAAGTACCACAAAGGCTTTCATACTGGCTCGAAGCAGTCAAGATTTTCACAATGGTCAGCGAATCTGGCGAGTGCGCTAAGAAGACAACAAAGGAGAAGAGAGATGGCTGAAGAGTGAAGAACCCCTCCCCTGCGATCTCAAGGCGGATGTTGAGCCAATGGCTTTTTTGGATGAACTGTTAAAAAGCTATCAGGAAAGAGCCACTTGTTCCAAGTCAATGCACCAACAGGTCTGCTAATTGTGGCATCCGCACAAAAATCCTTGACTTGGATTCTTGTGTATCTCCCAAGTTGAACGCCATGTTATTGACTTTGACTAATTCTAACATGCCATTGGTTGCCAACCAAACCTAGTAGCACCGACACGTGCATATGGTGCACGAGTCGGTGTCCGACGCGATGTTGGACACGTGGTCAACGCGTGTCGATTTTCAACACCTACTCAACACGTTGAACACTTGCGCGACACGCGTGTCGAGCATTTTAAAAATCTTTTTACTAAAAAAATATATTTTTTCACTTCATCGTTAGCCAACTAAACATTAGAAGCAATTGTTAATATCTCATTCTTGACAATTTAAAGAATCAATGTACTTGTTATTCTTACTAGGCATCCAATGTGTGACTCATTTCTTCACATTGTAAGTCTCTAGGTCTCATTCATGGCTTCTTAAAGTGACTTCGTATTTGTCCCTCTCACTCACCACGACTCTCGAATCTTCTCAAGTTATTTTATTTTTTGTCTCTCTCAATCATCACCTATGTAAGACCAATTCTAAGGCTTTTTTTTTTTACTTTCTATTTTGTTGCGCGGAACAAGCGATCGAACAATAAAATAGACAGAACGAGCAAAGTGAAACGGACACCAGATGTACGTGGTTCGGTCGTAAAGACCTACATCCACGGGGAGAACAGCAACGAATTCCACTATAGATCAAGCGATACACGGAGACTACAATCCACTCGAGTTACACAAACACGCTCTTGGTGTTTCCCAGCCTCAATTACATCCAAGAACGCACACAGTGTTTAGCCCCAAATTCCTAGCGAAATAATCTTTCAATCTCGCAAAGAAATTAAAACACAAATCTAACCTCAAGATTTAACTAGCTTCAACACTTGAATTCTTGATGTAATTCCACGAACAAAAATCCACGAAGAAGAACCTTCGCCGAGCACTCGACAGCGCTTCAAGAAACTTATTCAAGCACTCGTACGGCGCTTGAACCTAACCTTCTTCACGGCTGCAACAAGTCCAAGCTCTGCGAAAAACTCTATCTCGTCCAACCCACGAAAACGTATATATATACACATCTCTTGGACGTGAGAAAGAAACCTGCACATATATTACTTCTTTGATGACCAATTAGAAGAGGAAAGATGCGGTCAACAAAGTCCACCATTGGACTTTCCTATTTCGTCCTTTTCTCAGTTGGAAAAACTCTGTTAACGTGAGTGCAAGGCAAGAAAAAAAATCTTTTGTTTCATGCTTTCTTTTCCTGACACAATCCCACAAGTCCACCTTTTCTTTTTTTGCTTGTAACTTTGTCTCCACGGTCAAAGTTCAACTCTGGGTCCCATCGTGAATATCAAAGTTGATTCAATCCCGAAGTAATTCCAAAACTGACTCCCCTTCTTTGCTTTCCTCAATAATTCGGAGATCCGCAAGTATCCGACATATTTGATTTTCTTTTAATAAAGCTCCGATTAGTTTCGTTCGCGAATTCAAACTCGAGACATATTTAACACTATTTATTTATAAATTTGAATCAAATTAATTTGATTGAAATAATCCTAAAAATAATAATTTATTATGTATATATATGATATTATATATTGAATATATAACGTGTCTCTAACGTGTTGGATTTTATTATTTTTGAGAAATGGCATGTCGGCATATCATGACATGTCGTGTCCCCGTGTCGGTGTCGGTGTCGGTGTCGATACTACTTGGTCCAAAACTCGTTGAGAATCTCATCATCTTTGTTTATACTATGCAACATAAATCTTTAGACATTACAAGAAAGACGGGGAATGAATTCACGACGAAAGGCTTTGGAATTATGAAGGGAAGAACAAAGATAAATACGACCCGTCCAACTAGAACATGATCTGTTAATGAAAATCTACTGAGAAGACTCAGGGAAAGAAAAGATTAAAATTTATCGCATGGGTTTTTCATTTTCGCTTTTGTTTACAAGTTGGAGGACTATTTAAAAAGTCCTGAAACTATTGCATTTTTTTTCAATTCAGTCTTAAACTTTTTAATTTTGTTAATTGAGTATTAAATATTTTCATGTTTTGCCGATTGAATCCATCCTAATTTTGGCGAGAAAAATCATTGGTATGGACGCCGGGTTATCCTATGTGGCACGGCATGAACAATTCTTAATAATGTTTTAATATTTTTTCAACTTTTTTATTTACTTTTCATTTGTTTCTTTGGAAACCCCAAATCCCAGAAAAACATATGCTCCGTGAAAGGGAGTACATTCATTTGATAACTCTGCAAGATTTCTGGCAACCCCAGATCCCAGAAAGATATTTTGCTTCGTGAAATGAAGCACATGTATTTGATGTTTCTGCAGGATTGTTGGAAACCCCCAAATCCTAGAAGAACATTTGCTCCGTGAAATGGAACACCCATGCTTGACCTTTCTGCAGGATACCTGGAGAACCCAGCTCCCAGAATGGCACCTTCCTCGGTAAGAAAATCTCAGGTTTGAGCTTCTGCAGGATTCCTGGTATCTCCAAATCCCAGAATGGCACCTTTCTTGATAAAATGAGTCGGGTTCGAGCTTCTTTTGATCAATGTTTTTCCAGATCTTAGAATGGCACCCAAAAATAATTTTTAAAATCGTACTACTCTTGCTCGCCCACAAAGCATCGTTAGGGTAATTCCGTGTCTTTCCTATAGACATTCCTTATGGATTCCTCATGTTAGGATAATCTAAAATTGATTCGTTACCGCTCGTGCTCGCCTACAAAGCAGCATTAGGGTAATTCCGTGTCTTTCCTATAGACATTCATTAGGGATTCCTCATGTTAGGATGATCTAAAATTGATTCGTTACCGCTCTTGCTTGCCCACAAAGTAGTATTTGGGTAATTCTATGTCTTTCCTATAAACATTTATTAGTGATTCATGTTAGGATGATCTAAGATTGATGCATTACTGTTCTTTGCCCATAAAACAGCATTGGGGTGATTTTATGGCCTTTCTTACAGGTGTTGACACCTGATTTTTTGACCAGGTCTTTTTCAGTTTTATTTTTTGAAAAATCACAAAAAATTTATAAAAAGTCAAAAAATTACAAAATCAACTTTGGTGGCCTTGGCCAAGCCCAAGGAACCATTCTTGACCAAAAAATAATTTTTCATATTTTTCATATTTTTTAGTATTTTTGGAAAATAGAAAAACACTTACAAAAATCAAGAAAAATAGCATTTGAGGTCACAAAAATATGGAAAAATATCCAATATTTTTCCTTTTAATCCCTTGTATTTTTGACCTCACAAAAAAGTCAAAATCAGATTCAATTTTAGGTGTTCCTTTGTAACCCGTACTATTGAATTTGAAGAAAAAATAACAATTGAGTCTTTTAATTTGCAATTTTGGCATTTTTTAAGATCTTGACATTCAATCTAACTAACCCCTATTTCAATTTAGCCCAATTGTGTGTGCAATTTGCTCAATTGCACGGATTTGACAAAATTACATACTACAATTGCATTTTAGTCCTTGAAATTGAGCATAATTGAAATTACTTTCAATTCAAGGGCTATCATTGCAAATTAAACATGCTACCCAATGGATTTCACCATTTTAAATCGATTGGAACAGGTGGTTTGACTCAATTTGATCATTTGCACCCTCAATTACACGATCCCCAATTTCCAATTAAATGAAAATTTGGGGGTTTTGTAGAAATTGATGAAAACTTTTGGGCAAAACCACATTTCTAGATAGAATTCATGCCCTAGATTCGATTTTGAGGTTTAATTGCAAAATTTTCCCATTAATTTGGGATTAATTTGAAAAATCCCGTTCGGAACCGGTTCAGACCGGTCAGACCGCCGGTCCGACCGGTCAAACCGGTCCAGAACAGTGTCATCTTCTTCCTCGAGAGTCTGCGCAAATGAACAGTGAAAAGCCGAGCTTTGACAGCTAAATTGACAGACCAATCGACCACAATCGGAGACACACTGGTGGGGGTTTAAAGCTTTAGATCGTCCCCCGTTGATTGACACCAAGATCACGACCAATGGTTGCCTGAGGAGGGAGTAATCGGACGGTCAAGGTCGCCGGACCTGCAAAAGTCAACAAAAGCAAAAAATAGCTCAAATCCTTGCCAAATTCGTGCGAAATAAAGCCGGCCGCAGAGCCAAATGGGATTAAACGGAATGCCCATCCTCTCCAACGTCATTCTGACCTATTTGCACGTGACTACACGTGCCAAATGGAGTTGGTTGAAGCTCCACCGTTCGGCGCCAAAAATCCAACAGGCTATATAAGCCTACGTCGGCTTTCAGTTAGAGGGGAGGTTGATTCAGTTGCAGAGGGGCGAAACTGAATCGAGAGAGAGAGAGAGAACGCGAGAGAGAGCTCGTTCTCCGACCCTCCGTCGTCGAGAACTTGAGTTCGACTGCAAAGCGCTGGTTAGGCCGTCTCCGGCCAAACCGAAGCTGAAGAAGACCGTCAGAAGTTCGCTTTGAGTGCTAGGAAGCGACCGCCATCAACCGCGCAGCCCAAAATCGCCAGAACAGGTAATCCCGAACTTCGAGCTCAAGCTCAGGTCTTCAATGGCGGACTTTGATTTCGGCTTCAATCTTTGCAATTCCTGTGTGCTTTTCATCCCTTAGACATTACTGACCATGCTCGCATCTCCATTTTGCATCGATTTTGCTCGCATACCCCGAATTGAGTCCTCCGATTTAGCCTCCATAGCCGATTCTTGCCCAGCCAAATCTGGGCCGAGCGAGCTCGATCGGAGCTCGAGGTAAGTCTCCTAAACATTGAATGATGCTTCCCTGTTAATGAGTTGGTTCATTACGCCATGAATCGAGCGATTTGAGTGTATGTGTACGTACTGGTTCATGTTCGATCGTGCTTGGCCCCGTGAATGGATTCGCGTAATCTTGAGATATGTTAGAATAGATGCGATTGCGAGTCGATTGCCGTTAGTTTCATGAGGTTTCATCGAGAGTTCATCGTCAGATCATCGTCGGAGAGCCACAGCCGTCCATTCTGCCGGAGTCGCGAGGTTGAAGACGAAGCTGACATGGCGCGGTCAACCGGTCAAAGTCCTAGTTGGCATTCGGCCATTGGTTCACATGGTGTCGAGTCAGCACGGCCGTTAGGTCTGTTATTCAAATAAAAAAGATCGGACGGTTCAAATAAATCGAACGTAAATTCTAGTGACCGTCCGATTAGTAATTAGGTTTATCCGAAAATGTTTTAAAATCAGAAAATCAAAAATAAACTGAAACGGTGTCGTGTAGGTTAGTGGCCGTGCGGTGTCGTTTAGGTTAGTGTGAATCGACGGTCTAGATCAAGTCTCCGGATCTAATCATGGCCGTAGGTTCAAGTAATCTGATCAGACGGCTCTGATCGAGTCTTCATCCAATCTGGACCGTAGGTTTTAGTAAACAGATCTAAGCGACACGGACAAGCCACGTGGTCCATCAGGGACCGTCGGATTAAAACCGGAAAATCCAAAAATAAAAAGTGTGATACGGCGTCGTTTTCGATCAAGGTTTTCACGGGTTCGGGTCTGGACCGGGTTCCGACCCGAATAATATTTTTTAAAATAAAAAAAAATTCAAAAATGATTTTAAAAATAAAATAAAAATCAGAAAAATCCTAGAAAATCCAAAAAAATGCTAGAAAATTCCAGAAAATTCCAAAAAAATGTGGAAAAATATTGGAAAAATCCTAGACATTCCAGAAAGCACCAAAAATCGAGGGTTGACCACAGACAACTGGTCAACCCTATTTTTGGGGTTCCTTATCCAATTTTCCGAAACTTGACGACATTACCCTTTAGGGGTAAGTCGCCTCTTGTGTGCATGCTAGATAAGGCCGATAATGCCAAGGTGAGAATTAGGGTCGATTAGACGACCAATTCTCAGGTTTGGGTTTTCGAGTCCCGCCTCTTTTCTCAAAATGACGATTTTGCCCTTTAGTGGGGAAATCGTCTTTCTTGTCTCAATCGAGTTCTGAAAATTGCTTGAAGTTAGGGTTTGGGTCAGGTGGACGACCAACCCTAATATTTGAGATTTTCAGTTCCTCGTCTTTGTCCAAATGACGACTTTACCCCTCAAAGGGTAAAATCACTTGAAAATTCTAGAAAAATCCTGGAAATTCCTGAAAAATAGGAAATAGATTGGATTGATGGCCAATCCTATTTCCATTGTCTTTTGACTTCCCAATTCGTCTAAAATGACAGATTTACCCTTTTAAGGGTAAATTTTCCCCGAATTGTTCAAAATTACGATTCTGCCCCTCATGGGCGAATCATGTCCAAATCACTCCTAAGCCTTGATTGATATTTCTCTAGGCTAATAGGGCCTCATTAGGGATATCATGCTAATTTCATGTGTTTTATCCGCATGTACTGGATCCTTGATTTGCGCACTTATTTCTATTGGTTGTGAGTGATAGGGTAGTATTTCCCATCTGCATGAACTCCTAGATTTAGGATCTGTACCCTACTCATCTGTATGAAATCCTAGGATTAGATAAACCATTCAGCTTAGGTACCGAAAGGGCGTCAACTTTGACAGTTGGCGTAACTAAGTCCCCGAACCCACTTCTCTGGTTTCCGCAGAATCGAATAGATCACTCCCAACTATTCGATAGGGTTTTCCGATCGTACCCTTGTTGACACCTGATTTTTGACCATTTATTATTGTGATTTTTATTCTTTAAAATTAATTAAAATTATCAAAAAAGGTCATAAAATCACAAAATCAACTTTGGAAGCCTTGGCCTAGCCTCGGGGACCAATTTTGAACAAAAAATATTTTTTGGTATTTTATAATATTTTTCGAATTTATTTAATTATAAAAATACCCAAAAAATCAGAAAAATACCATTCGTGGTCAGAAAAATACACAAAAATATTCAATAATTTTGTTTTAATTTCATCTTCAAGTGTGTCACCTTAAATCTTGAAAATTCGGCTCGGGTCACTATGTTTCTTCACAAACATAAACTCGAACCGAGCAAAAAAATTCCTTTGCGAGTCTTTTAATTTTCAATTCTCACTTTTTATAAGCCATGACATTGAATCCTAAAGGCTAGAAGTGCAATTGGGTCAATTTGCCCTCCAATTTGATCAATTTTAACCAAAAGGGCTTAATTGCATATTTTTCTTTCGATTAGTCCCCGGTTTCACGGATCTTGAATTTCACACGGGCATACCCATTAAAATTCAACACCTCTACCCATAATTTTCATCATGCCCAATCCATTGGCGGCCTCAATTCAGGCTAATTTGGTCGTTTGGATGTATACGTATGCTCTACGTATTTATACGTCATACGTATTTATACGTTATGCGTATTTATACTGTTTGGTAACCTCTTTAACTCTTGTAATAATAATAATGGTTATTATTTTTAACACCTTTATTAGTGCTTTTTTAAATAGCATTTTTGTATTGTGAGTGCTATTGTTAGTGCTATTTTTAAATAGCATTTTTGTATTATAAATTGTGAGTGCAATTGTTAGTGCTATTTTTAAATGACATTTATTTATCATAAATTGTGAGTGCTATTGTTAGTGCTATTTTTAAATGGCATTTATTTATCATAAATTGTGAGTGCTATTATTAGATAGAATTTATAATTGTTAGTGCTATTTTTAAATAGCATTTTTGTATTATAAATTGTGAGTGCTATTGTTAGTGCTATTTTTAAATAGCATTTTTGTATTATAAATTGTGAGTGCTATTGTTAGTGCTATTTTTAAATGTCATTTATTTGTGAGTGCTATTTTTAGAAAGTATTTATTATTTGTGAGTGCTATTTTATAATACAATTTATTGGAATGAATTTTTGGCTATAAAAGGATGGCAAGAGTTTTGAGGTTGGGGGGGAGACATTTTGTAGAGTGTGCAAATTTTTGAGAGCTTAGAGAGAAGAACACAAACACTCTCTATATTCTCATAATCTTGAGTGAGCAAAATATACTAAGTTCGGAATATTGATTCCGCATATTGCTAGCACAATTGTTGTGGAGTTATTAGTCGTCTCCCCGTTCGTCAATTGGTGGTGCGTCCGAACTAGATGCCTAACACTTGTGGAGGCTGAGATCGAAGAACATCGAACCGACACCTCCGTTCAACCACGCTACGAGAGGTAATCTATTTACTCCCTTTGAGGCTTTGTGATTTTTTTTTTTCGATTGAAATGCACGAAGTATGCCTCTGGAGATACATGTATGGGTTGTTATTTATTTCCGCTACGTGTTACGTGGATCCCAACAGTGGTATCAGAGCCGATCCTTAGGTGTTTTCGTGCATTTAATTGATTTTTTGCAATTTTTGCAATACTATGGCCAATATGTATTAACGAATTGTTCGTCTTACATGGCTAATGGAGGTTGATTATTTTATATGATAAATTAATCAACGTAGCAAAAATTGAGACTAAATCAATTTTGAATCGAAAATTTATGGCTATCTTATTTTACGTAAAAATTCTGAATATGATTCAACGTAGAATTTTTATTGTGCCTTCCTAAGTTTTAAATTGTGAATTTATTACTTACGTGGAAGGATGGTGATCATGGAAAAATCCCTAATCAATGTGATTGATGTATGTATGAATGTATGGTGATTATTTATATATTTGGGGTTGTAATTATTAAATGGAGGCTGCGTACTCCTTTTATTTTCCATGTAATCTTTATTTTTAGCATAGTCAATTGTTGATGTAAATGCTACGAGGATTACGTGGAGGAGCCTTTTAAGTCGGCGAGCTCTTTGGGGCCCGATTCTTGAAGAGTTCAAGAAACCAAGAAGAAGCGAAGAGCGGCTCTCCGTTATTAAAATATTAAAATGATTAAATGTGGTCTCATTGGCTCGAGACCCATTAAATCATAATTCCATGATCACCACGTAGGATAGACGTTTATGTGATTGGCATCTATTTATTTATTATGATTACGTGAGCATGTTAAACTGGTTAATGTGCAAAGTCAGACTTACCCCACCCAAAATTGCGCCTGCATGAAATCCTAGTTAGGGAAAATCACTCGCGTTAGGTACCGAAAGGGCGTTGGTAATGACATCAACGTAACCAAGTCCCCGAACTCAAAATCTCTGGTTCCGCAGAATTGATCGATCTCTCCCAATCGGTCAATAAGGTTTCCGGTCTACCCTCCAAGAAAGACCGGTGGCGACTCCAAATGCATGCACAAGTTGCACATGCCACCACGACCACACTAAGGTCGAAAGCGATCGACTGTTATCGTCGAATCTCTTTGAAAAATACTCCCGCCGCGATTTGGTATGGGCCTGGGAGGGCCCGCGCCGATATTTAATGCCCGCGATCTGCACCCTTGTGCGGGGGAAGGCCCGCGATCGGTAATCCATTAGCCGCGTCCGCTTTCGGACGGGTCGCGACAGCTGGCGACTCCGCTGGGGACTTTGTTCTAGAACCTATGGTTCTAGACCCCAAGTGGACTTAGGCCGTAATTAAAACGCTGAGTGATGTTTCTAACCCTGCAGGCGCTCTTGAAGGTGAGGTAAGTCCGCTCATGATAGGTGTTATATGTTTTTGCAGATTGGAGAAATAAGGGGTGTAGTCCGTGATTAACATTGTCTTATGCAGGTTGGCGTAGGAATGTATGTTTTGTGGATGATTTGAAGCGCTGATTGATAAACTGTTGTGCATGACTTGCATTGTGGTGATCACGACACATAGACACACACAACCGCGCCTAAAACCCCGGGCGCCCCTATAGGAAAACAATAGAAGGAACTGAAAATGGAATCTCCATGAGGAAAAACATGGGGTAATCCACTTTTCGATTCCGCTCATTTCGAACTATGGATCGGGTCCCAATGCAACGATAGTTGTGCAATGGAATCTACCCTTTCTAGAACTCGAGGTGGGAGCCGTTAAGCCTTAGGAACTCCGCCCTTTAGATGTCGAAACTTCACAAGTTTACATGCGCTTGATCGATGTGTTTGACATATCTTACCCCGTCGAAAGGTCCGTAAGTATCGTCCCTTTCACCTTTTGAACTCAGTATAACTTTTATATATACGTGTTCATTTTCACCATATGCTAAAGCATCTTTCTACCTACTTACAGGTAGGTAGCTTTGAATCACGGAACCAAGAATAACTCGTATTATAACTCGTCTCCGAGCCAGAATGGAGCAAGAGGAGTTGGGATCCCGTGTGGACAGTTTGGAAGGTCAAATGGCATCAATGGCCACCATGCTAGCAGAAATGAAAGCCATGATGGTGGCTGCACAAGAAAGAAATCATGACCTCAGCCAGGATGCTCCGCCCGCACCCCCCAATGCTTCGAATGTGGCGCGAGCTCAAGAAGAGAATGTGGCCGAGAATGTTAATCGAGTGTTAGCAGCTGATGCACTACCGAAGGCCGCGTCTGTAGTCATCGACCTAGAAAAAGACAAAAAGGAGAAACCCCCGGGCAAAATCGAAGAAGGCGCAAAGAGGCTAGCGAAGATAGAGGAATGCCTAAGCAGCCAAGGGTATGAGTTGGCTCGATTTGACAAGATATCACCATTTGCAAAAATTGAAGCGCTGTCAGACTATAAAGAACCCGATTTCGTCAGAAAATACAACGGGACGAGCTGCCCCCGAGCCCACTTAAAATATTACCTACGCAAAATAGCACTTTTTTCTGACTACGTTCCCTTACTGATGAATGTATTTCAAGAGAGTCTGGCAGGTGCTGCTCTGGCTTGGTTCATCGAATTAGATTTGGAGGACTATGATGGATGGGAAGACCTGGCAGAGGACTTTTTACATCAATATAAATTCAATACTGCTACAACACCTTCTAGAGAAGAATTGCTGAGGACCACAAAAGGGAGGAACGAGCCAATTCGCGCCTACGCTCAAAGATGGCGGGCCTTAGCAACACAAGTCAAACCATCTATTCCAGAGGATGAGCTGGTCGACCTTTTCTTAAAAGCATTGCCTTACGAATATTTCGATAAGCTGAACACATCTGGTTGCCAAACATTTGTACACCTCATAAAAATCGCAGAAAGGCTGGAATGGGCGATGAGGGAAAGGAAAACACCAGAAATCGCAGCAAGACGTCAATATCCGGCCCGAAGAGAGAAGGAGGCGGGAGTTGATGTGGCCTTCGTGCCAAACCCACCCAGACCTAAGCAGTTCTCCAATTCAAGTACGGTGCAAGGAAACTCGTCAATGTCGGCACAGAAACCATATGAGCTAAGGAAGAAGTTGCCTCCCAAGCAGTTCACCCCCCTGCCAAGGCCGTTATCGAAATTGCTTCCTATGTTACTAGATGAGCATTTAGTGGCTAAAGAGCCTCCAAGGCCGAATCCGGTGAAATATAATGGGTACGATGAAAGCCAGTCATGTGCCTATCACATGGGAGAGAAGGGCCATAACGTAGACAATTGCATTGTTTTGAAGCACAAGGTGCAAGCCCTTATCGACAGTCGCATCCTTGAATTCGCCAAAACAGAGCCAAACGTGCAACAAAACCCACTTCCTGATCACCAAACCGTAGGAGTGATCTTCGACGACAAAAAGAAAAATTGTTTAAAGATCGGAACAGATTCAGACAAGTTCCGCGTAGAACTTACACACGGGCCTAAAAAACCCAATGATCTGGTAGGAATGGTGGACAGTACAAAGCCTTTGGTCATCAGTTTAACCAAGATCGACAACTGGAAGGGGGATGATGATGGCCTGATTAAGCCAGTTGTAATTCGCCTTACTGACGACAAAGCAGATAATGAGTTGGACACAGAAGTCGAGAAAACCTCACCTGTGGTGATAAAGATTCCTCCTGTAGAGTATTATGATCCCAAGAAAGTTCACTGGGATTATGGAACGAGCGAGATCAGTGCCTTAATGCGATCAGGGAAATTTTATGCACCACGAGAAGGCGAACCTGAGAAAAAAGATGTATCTAAAGAGGATGCCGAAAAGCTTTTGTCTATCATTAAAACAAGCGAATTCGAAGTGATAGAACAACTACGAAAAATGCCGGCCCAGATCTCTCTGCTAAATTTGTTCTTAAATTCAGAGAAGCACAAGAAGGCTTTAATGAAGATTCTGAATGAAGTACACGTACCCGAGTCTATTAACGAGGATCAGCTCGAAGACTTTGTTGGCGCTGTTCTGCTGAAAGACCAAATGAGTTTCTCGGATGAAGACTTCCCAATGGAAGGGCGGGCACATAATAAGGCATTATACATAACGGTCAGATACCACGGAAAGCAAGTGTCTCGCGTACTGATCGACAATGGCTCCGCTTTTAATATTTGTCCTCTGGCCACTTTGAGGAATCTGGGTATAAAAGAGGAACTGATCAGGACCTCCAAAGCCAGCATCAGAGCCTTTGATGGAACGAAGAAGGCGGTGGTAGGAGAAATCGAGCTGGACGTTTTCATAGGCCCGACCAAATTTTCTATCGAGTTTCAAGTGATGGACTTACCGAGTGCCTTCGGATTCCTTCTTGGGAGACCATGGATACATGTAGCCGGAGCCGTACCATCCAGTCTGCACCAGAAAGTCCGCTTTGTAGTGGACAACAAAATGATCACTGTGCATGGTGAAGTGGATCTCATGTCATACCAGAATAGTGTCGTTCCTTATGTGGAACCTGAAAATAAAGAGGAGGCGAGTTATCACTCTTTTGACCTGGTGGCGGTTTTTCACACGCCTGTGGGAACCAAGCCGAGGCTCCCTGTCCTCTCCCAGTATGACCTTTTGCCCGGGAAGATATTGCTATCCTATGGGTTCATCCCCGGAGGCGGTCTGGGTAAGCATAACCAGGGGATTCGAGCACCTCTGCAACTAAGGTCAAACGAACACAGAGCCGGCCTGGGATATCCTGGGGAGCGAAATTGGCATCATGTTGGGGAAAGCCGCCAAGGAGGCCGAGGTGTAAGCCGAGGCAGGGGAAAGAATTTTGGAGGCATTACACGCAAAGGGGGTCAGGATGGTTCTTTCATCGGTTCAAGTACCTGGAAAGGTAAAAGTAAGGTGTTCAACAATAAGCTGGACCAGTTCTTCTCCAAGAGTTCCAAATGGTTGAAGGACGAGAGGATAGAAACCACAGTAGAGGAACCTGATTTGACCCGCTTGTCTTTGGGAGATTCTGTCAACGTCATCATCAAATCACTCGACGGCGACGCTCCTACCATGGAGTAAAGAGATATCTGTCTCTCTTCGACGCATCTAAATTCACATTAGGTGCCTCGGGCTTTTTCTTACGTCTCGCATTGTAATATTGTCAAAAAAAAAAATCAAAAAAAAAAAATCAAAAAAAATCAAAAATCAAAAATCAAAAATCAAAAATGGGGACGTGTGGGAGCCACAAATCGGTCGATGACGATATAAAAAAAATCCTGAGACCTGATTTCCCACACGTCTCCTAGTTTGCAAAGTTTTGGGATGCGAGGATGCCCAAGGATATGAGGGCTAACTCCCATCCTACCCTTTCAATTTTTTCCCAAGAAGTCTCCCAAAGAAGTTTATCATTACATGAACTTTCCCTATTTTATAACCATCTTTGTGACACTTCAAGCATGCCATTCCAAGCATACATAGCAGGTCGTTAAATAACTCGGGTTCCCGAGGAGGAGCTTCCCTCCTAAATGGGGAATAAAACGATACGGAGCCGTCCATTCCGGCGACGATCAAAAGCAGAGGAATCAGAAGGCAGTGCTTTCAAATGACAAAACAGGGAGTACCCCTTTTCATGACATGCATTCTGGCCGAATATTTCAAGAGCGTTCTAATGGCTCAATTTATGAACAAAACCTTTGAGGAAACCTGAAGAAGTTTTTCATCATTTAGAAATCTTTGTGAAAAGAACACTTGAAAAGAAAAATTCAAGTTTTGCAGATTGACACATCTGATAAAAACGCTTTCTCTGAATAGAGTGAAAAGCTCGAACTCATTTTTCGTTGCAAGCATACCTAACATGCATCATGTATATCATGCACATATCCTGCATACAGAGAACCCAAAGGGAGAAATGCCGGTTCCGCAGGATAATTTTCAAGGGTAAATTGTATCGACTCCAATAGTCAATTATACATGCCCTTTACTCATGAGGTCTCTTCTCTTCAATAGGAAAACATCAAATACTTCAAATGGCGATGATGATCGAGAGAATCACAAAACCGCCACACGACAAATCCCAAGGCCGTCAAGCCACCTAGAGACGGATAAAAATAATTGAAGATTCTGACAATTGAGATAGAAGATCAGAATCGACGAAACCCATGGGAGTGCATGGACGTTGTCAAAATTGAATTGAAAATTGCCAACAAACACGGAAAGTGCTAAGGCATGTTGCCAAGACGAACACCGCCCAACTGGGGCAAAGCAGTTTTGGAAGTAATCAGGAATCATCTCACGAACAACACCCACAAATGCCGACGAGATGAAGCAATACTCATCATCCACATCAATATACGATATTGAAACGACCTCCATCAAATGAGAAGCGTCAATAATCGGCGAAAGAAGGGAATACATCAGTAAGACGTCATCATGAATCCCAAGAGAAAAGACACCCCCAAAGAGGATGGGGATTGCAACAAAATGCAGGAATGAAGTTAGCTGGGGCAAGCGTCACCTAGCTACGACAAATCACACCCAACTGGGGCAAGTGAATCATTTGTGCGCCGGACAAAGAATGACGTTTCTCCTCTGGCAAAGTCAATGGACGCAATAACAGAGTCGTCCGCATCATAGTCAAACCCCAAGATACGAATATGGGTGAACGGTAACATTGTATCGTTCCAATTTGGTCTTCGAAGACCACATGCCTAACATGAGTTTTTACTCACTTAACAGGAAGTCGTTGGCACCGAAAGCCTCAAAAGAAAAGAACTCGCCAACGAGGAGGCGAATAAAATTATTGACCTTGGGAGTCAACACTCCAAGAAATGGTCTTTGATTATAAGATCGAGTGGAGGGTAAAAAGTATCGCTTCCACACTTCATGCTTTGACATGCATTCCGATAACAATTTCCTTTTTCCTTGAATAAAAGGAACTCTGGAGAGTGGCGCTGGAATGCGTCCAAAAACACAAATGGATCTCCTCTGGGGCAAATCCTTGAGAATGATTCATCGCCAACCAAACGGAGGGATCAAAGGCCACAAGATAGAGGGCCAGATTCTGCAAACCGCGCGTTTGTGTTCGAATGGAAACACAAAGCAAGAATAAGGCTGTATCGTTCCAATTTGCCTTGAATTTTGGAACGCAAACTGACACCTAATTCCCGTCTTTGACAGGGGCTCGCCATCAAGGCGAAACAGGTTTTCACATCCCATGTATTACCCGTTGGAATACATGACCAAGGGTAAGATGTATCGTTCTAATTTTTTGAAAAATTCGTGAACGTACAATAACATGTTTCTTCCGCATTTTCAGGGATCTCCAGCCGCGGGGGACAGGTAAGTATCCCTTTCCCCAATCCATTGAGGATGTTAAATAAAAAACAGAGAGAAAAAGAAAAGCTTTCAGAATCTAATGTCTAGAAAAGACATAGAATTCAAACTTCATTGGCATTCATGTTTTAAAATAGGAGGTTGTCTGAACATGAATAAGAACATGCATTGTGCATCATAAAATCCCATCGACGGGTAAATTTTTTGGAGAAAATGAAAGAGATTTTTCCAATTAAAAGTTGTTCAAAACTCTCAAAAGGACGTTTTTTCAAAAGACGAGAGGCAAAGCCTAGTCCAAACACGTCCTGTACACATTTAAGAGAGAAGTGGAGCGGATAAGACAGCAAAATCTGGACCTACGGAAGTAGGGACCATTCGCAGCGATTACATGGGTTGGGACGACGGAGGCATTCGTTTCATATCCCCCAAACACTACAGGTGACCGTTGACAACTCCTTTGAACGGCGGTTTTCATTCTTAACCCTATCAAGAACCACCCCACATCGGGGCAAAATGGAGATGAGTCCAGCAGCATCAGGAGAAAATGGTTAGAAATTTTCTTGCTCGGACTAACATTAATCTTTGTGTGTTGTTTATATGGTAATCCAAGTGCCATAGGATGACGAGAAGCATTCATTTCTCTATCCCACACACCGAATCCTTTGCACAGCCAACTTAAGCCTGCGAATTCATTTCATAAACCCCTGTTGGTGATCATGGCATGTTTCAAGATAGAAACTGCATCACTCCAAGAACGGAAGAATCCAAGAGATGGGATTTATAGAAAAATTTCATATCGGCGTTTAAATGTGCTATGATTCAAGTTGTATATCTAGCACAATTTTCTGAACATCATGGTTCCAAAGGAAAAGAAAAGGCGGGATTTCAACAAAGAAAAATCCCCAGCAGCAAGAAAAAGCAAAGTGCTTGGTAAAAGCAAGGCCGATGCTCGTGAAAACTGTTTGATTGATCCCCAATAAAGCCTAGTTGGGAAGAGAGAAAAACCCATAAAGGAGTCAGATCAAGAAGACTGCTCCCCAAATGATGTCAGCCGTGGTGCAAAAACACGGACAGAATTGTCAATCTCTTAATACCACAAGAGACGTTCTCTAAAGGACTTGTGCACACCTCAAAAGCGGTTGCACACCTCAAAAATTGAAGATGCAGAATGGAAAAGACATGTGACAAGTTTGCAATGATCACCAATGCCAATCCCCTCACAAATTCTGGGCCAAAAACAAGCCTTTTTCGGTCCCCAATCCTACAAATGTTACAACCCTGAAACAGTCTTCTCTGACTAAGACACTTGGGTTAACATATTGCTTAGCTCGAAGAAGTACGAGCAAGACTATTTCTTCCTCATTTTGCAGGGTTCTTGACTTGTAAACCCGGAGCAGATGGTGAAGACTTTCATTCAATGGCCTCGACTCCAAAGCGGGTCCCCTTTGAAAACCAATATCCAAGCCTAACATTACGGTCCCGTGGAAGACCTCCCGACCGATCAAAATGTATGCGCTGCGAATGAGCCTAAAACCTAGGCACAGGTTAGTAGGAAATTGAGTGCATCCCCTATAAAAAAAACCACTATCGCAAAACAGGTGAGAAGACCTCCTTGTCGAGAAATATTCCAATTGATGTTTTGAACAAACTCTTTTTGGAAGTTTCAAATTGTTGGATCCAGATTTTCCGCGCAAGGGATTTGTGATCACATTTGCATGTTGCAAGAATGCTTTGGATAACCTCCAGCAGCAAAATGCACATTTCATGATTAAAACTTAAATCATACGGTTTTGTCAAAATGGACAGCCGTGGTCTTCCCAAAGATTACTAACGTTTTCTTGGTGAAGAAAAATCTTTCAGGCTCAAACTTCTGCAGGATACCTGGAGAACCCAGCTCCCAGAATGTCGCCTCAACGGACCCAAGTGAAGCTTTGTCAAGATAAAATCTTTCACTGCTTCAAAATTGAATTCCCGGCAAATTTCGGGATCTTGCAAAAGAAAGGGTAAGGATAGAACCCTTTTTCAAAAGAAGTCAGCAAACTGTCCCAGCAGGACGTGGAGAATCCTCGTCCTAGGACACCCTTTTCAAAACTTAGGCAGTCTCATCGGATGTGGAAAACCCTCGTCATGAGACACCTTTTCAAATATCAAACTGTCTCATCGGACGTGGAAAACCCTCGTCATGAGACACCTCTTCAAAATTCAGGAAATCTCATCGGACGTGGAGAACCCTCGTCATGAGACCCCTTTTCAAAATATCAAACAGTCTCATCGGACGTGGAGAACCCTCGTCATGAGACCCTTTTTCAAATATCAAACTGTCTCATCGGACGTGGAAAACCCTCGTCATGAGACACCTCTTCAAAATTCAGGAAGTCTCATCGGACGTGGAGAACCCTCGTCATGAGACCCCTTTTCAAAATATCAAACAGTCTCATCGGACGTGGAGAACCCTCGTCATGAGACCTCTTTTCAAATATCAAACAGTCTCATCGGACGTGGAGAACCCTCGTCATGAGACCCCTTTTCAAATTCAGGCAGTCTCATCGGACGTGGAGAACCCTCGTCATGAGACCCATTTTCAAATTTAGGCAGTCTCATCGGACGTGGAGAACCCTCGTCATGAGACCCCTTTTTCAAAACTTAGGCAATCTCATCGGACGTGGAGAACCCTCGTCATGAGATCCCTTTTCAAAGTCAAAACCAAGGTAGATACCGCCTGAAGGGTCAAATCAATGGTAGATACCGCCTGAAGGGTCAAATCAAGGTAGAAACCGCCTGAAGGGTCAATCAAAGGTAGATACCGCCTGAAGGGTCAAACCAAGGTAGATACCGCCTGAAGGGTCAAACCAAGGTAGAAACCGCCTGAAGGGTCAACTCAAGGTAGATACCGCCTGAAGGGTCAAACAAAGGTAGAAACCGCCTGAAGGGTCAAACCAAGGTAGAAACCGCCTGAAGGGTCAAACCAAGGTAGAAACCGCCTGAAGGGTCAACTCAAGGTAGAAACCGCCTGAAGGGTCAAACCACGGAAGATACCGCCTGAAGGGTCAAATATGGTAGAAACCGCCTGAAGGATCAGCCTAATGGTCCGATCCACCATACGGATCAAAACCTTGACAAATTCCAGACACGGAAAGAGTCGTTTCCCTAGGTAAACCTTACAGTAGGTGAACCATTTCTGGTTCGATCCACCATACGGATCAAAATCCTTGGCAAATCCCAAAGTGTGGGACGCGCCTTCCTTAGGTTCCTACCAGTTAGGAATCCCATAATGGTATGACCTACCATACAGGTCAGAGCTTAATCTCCCTAGGATATTCTGAATGACGAGTCCTAGGTATCTGCTTGAAAGTTGTCGCAACCGGCAGCATCTGACAGGTGAGCTTCCGGTAAGCCTCTCTTACTCCGGCCCATGTTCAAATTGTTAAAGCAAACCGGAGATTAATTTGAGCTTTCATCAAAGGGCCTTAAGCGATCCAATGTCGTAGCATTTCTTCTCTCATTTTCCCAGTTGAGTCGGTTAGAAATCAGGTGCCACCTTATCTTTGAGAGAAACCTCTAACGAGATTCCTCTCAAAGAGGGGCAGCTGTTGACAACTGATTTTTGACCATTTATTATTGTGATTTTTATTCTTTAAAATTAATTAAAATTATCAAAAAAGGTCATAAAATCACAAAATCAACTTTGGAAGCCTTGGCCTAGCCTCGGGGACCAATTTTGAACAAAAAATATTTTTTGGTATTTTATAATATTTTTCGAATTTATTTAATTATAAAAATACCCAAAAAATCAGAAAAATACCATTCGTGGTCAGAAAAATACACAAAAATATTCAATAATTTTGTTTTAATTTCATCTTCAAGTGTGTCACCTTAAATCTTGAAAATTCGGCTCGGGTCACTATGTTTCTTCACAAACATAAACTCGAACCGAGCAAAAAAATTCCTTTGCGAGTCTTTTAATTTTCAATTCTCACTTTTTATAAGCCATGACATTGAATCCTAAAGGCTAGAAGTGCAATTGGGTCAATTTGCCCTCCAATTTGATCAATTTTAACCAAAAGGGCTTAATTGCATATTTTTCTTTCGATTAGTCCCCGGTTTCACGGATCTTGAATTTCACACGGGCATACCCATTAAAATTCAACACCTCTACCCATAATTTTCATCATGCCCAATCCATTGGCGGCCTCAATTCAGGCTAATTTGGTCGTTTGGATGTATACGTATGCTCTACGTATTTATACGTCATACGTATTTATACGTTATGCGTATTTATACTGTTTGGTAACCTCTTTAACTCTTGTAATAATAATAATGGTTATTATTTTTAACACCTTTATTAGTGCTTTTTTAAATAGCATTTTTGTATTGTGAGTGCTATTGTTAGTGCTATTTTTAAATAGCATTTTTGTATTATAAATTGTGAGTGCAATTGTTAGTGCTATTTTTAAATGACATTTATTTATCATAAATTGTGAGTGCTATTGTTAGTGCTATTTTTAAATGGCATTTATTTATCATAAATTGTGAGTGCTATTATTAGATAGAATTTATAATTGTTAGTGCTATTTTTAAATAGCATTTTTGTATTATAAATTGTGAGTGCTATTGTTAGTGCTATTTTTAAATAGCATTTTTGTATTATAAATTGTGAGTGCTATTGTTAGTGCTATTTTTAAATGTCATTTATTTGTGAGTGCTATTTTTAGAAAGTATTTATTATTTGTGAGTGCTATTTTATAATACAATTTATTGGAATGAATTTTTGGCTATAAAAGGATGGCAAGAGTTTTGAGGTTGGGGGGGAGACATTTTGTAGAGTGTGCAAATTTTTGAGAGCTTAGAGAGAAGAACACAAACACTCTCTATATTCTCATAATCTTGAGTGAGCAAAATATACTAAGTTCGGAATATTGATTCCGCATATTGCTAGCACAATTGTTGTGGAGTTATTAGTCGTCTCCCCGTTCGTCAATTGGTGGTGCGTCCGAACTAGATGCCTAACACTTGTGGAGGCTGAGATCGAAGAACATCGAACCGACACCTCCGTTCAACCACGCTACGAGAGGTAATCTATTTACTCCCTTTGAGGCTTTGTGATTTTTTTTTTTTCGATTGAAATGCACGAAGTATGCCTCTGGAGATACATGTATGGGTTGTTATTTATTTCCGCTACGTGTTACGTGGATCCCAACAGTGGTATCAGAGCCGATCCTTAGGTGTTTTCGTGCATTTAATTGATTTTTTGCAATTTTTGCAATACTATGGCCAATATGTATTAACGAATTGTTCGTCTTACATGGCTAATGGAGGTTGATTATTTTATATGATAAATTAATCAACGTAGCAAAAATTGAGACTAAATCAATTTTGAATCGAAAATTTATGGCTATCTTATTTTACGTAAAAATTCTGAATATGATTCAACGTAGAATTTTTATTGTGCCTTCCTAAGTTTTAAATTGTGAATTTATTACTTACGTGGAAGGATGGTGATCATGGAAAAATCCCTAATCAATGTGATTGATGTATGTATGAATGTATGGTGATTATTTATATATTTGGGGTTGTAATTATTAAATGGAGGCTGCGTACTCCTTTTATTTTTCATGTAATCTTTATTTTTAGCATAGTCAATTGTTGATGTAAATGCTACGAGGATTACGTGGAGGAGCCTTTTAAGTCGGCGAGCTCTTTGGGGCCCGATTCTTGAAGAGTTCAAGAAACCAAGAAGAAGCGAAGAGCGGCTCTCCGTTATTAAAATATTAAAATGATTAAATGTGGTCTCATTGGCTCGAGACCCATTAAATCATAATTCCATGATCACCACGTAGGATAGACGTTTATGTGATTGGCATCTATTTATTTATTATGATTACGTGAGCATGTTAAACTGGTTAATGTGCAAAGTCAGACTTACCCCACCCAAAATTGCGCCTGCATGAAATCCTAGTTAGGGAAAATCACTCGCGTTAGGTACCGAAAGGGCGTTGGTAATGACATCAACGTAACCAAGTCCCCGAACTCAAAATCTCTGGTTCCGCAGAATTGATCGATCTCTCCCAATCGGTCAATAAGGTTTCCGGTCTACCCTCCAAGAAAGACCGGTGGCGACTCCAAATGCATGCACAAGTTGCACATGCCACCACGACCACACTAAGGTCGAAAGCGATCGACTGTTATCGTCGAATCTCTTTGAAAAATACTCCCGCCGCGATTTGGTATGGGCCTGGGAGGGCCCGCGCCGATATTTAATGCCCGCGATCTGCACCCTTGTGCGGGGGAAGGCCCGCGATCGGTAATCCATTAGCCGCGTCCGCTTTCGGACGGGTCGCGACAACCCTCCATGAAACGATTGGTGGCGACTCCTTGGCATGTACACTCATCACATGTCACTAGACAACACTGAAGGTCGATCACGTATATCCAGCAGTTGCGATTTGGGTAATGGACCTTGGGAGAGGCCCGCGTCCGATCAAGCCAGCGATCGGGCGGCTCATTAGCCCGCTCCCGCCTCCGAGCCTCCGGGAGAGGGTCGCGACAACAGGCGTTCCTTTCGGTAAACCTCTCATTAGGAGTGCCCCTTCCTAAATCCTTTCCTAGAAGGTACACAGGACGAATCCCCACAAGACGGGATTGGTCGTCTTTAGAATCCCTTTAGTTTGGAATTCTATCATGGGTTAACCTACCATACGGGTTAGAACAAAACGAATCCCCACAAGACGGGATTTGTCGTCTTTAGAATCCCTTTAGTTAAGAATTCTATCATGGGTTGGCCTACCATACGGGTCAGAAGCTTAATCTCCCTAGGACATCCTGAATGACGAGTCCTAGGTATCTTCTTGAAATTCGTTGCAGCAAGCAGCATCCATATGCCCAACATGTGAGCTTCAGGTAAGCCTCTCTCACTCTGGCTCATGCTTAAATTCTCAAAGCAAACCGAGGATTAACTTGGAATTTGAGCTTGCATCAAAAGGTTTCTCAGAGTCCGTTGTCAAAGCATTTCGTTTTCCCCAGTCAAGTCGGTTAAGACTCAGGTGTCATTTTGTCTTTGAGAGCAACCTCTGACGAGCTTACTCTCAAAGAGGGGCAGCTGTTGACACCTGATTTTTAATCATCTTTTATTTCGATTTTATTTCTAAAATTAATTAAAAATAGCAAAAAAAGTCATAAAGTTGCAAAATCAACTTTGGAAGTCTTGGCCTAGCCTTGGAAACCAATTTTGAACAAAAATATTTTTCATAATTTTTAATATTTTTTTCGAATTTATTTAATTATAAAAAAACCCAAAAAATCAGAAAAATACTATTCGTGGTCAGAAAAATGTACAAAAATAGTCAATAATTTTATTTTAATTCCCTCTTCAAGTTGGTATTTATCAATCTCGAAAATTCGACTTGGGTCACTATGTTCCTTCACAAACATAAACCCGAATCGAGCATAAAAATTGCTTTTTGAATTCTTTAATTTTCAATTTTTGCTTTCAACAAGCCATGACATTGGTATCAAGAAACCTGACGTGAAATTGTGTTGATTTACCTTCAATTTGATCAATTCTAACGAAAATGGCTTAATTGCACAATTTTCTTTCAATTTAGACCCCCGGTTTCGCGAATCTCAAAATTAAATTCTCTCTAGGGACACCCATGAAAATAAAACACCTCTACCTTATATTTTTCGTCGTCCCGAACTCATTGGTGACCTCAATTTGGACTAATTTGGTCGTTTGAGCCTTCGATTAAGAAAAAAATCATTTTCAGATCCTAGGCATAATTTGGGATTTTCGCTAAATTCCAATTCAATTATTCACAAAAATATCCATTCTGGATGAAAAACATGTTGGAGAGTCTGATTTTGGCATCAATTTTATGAAAAACGATCAATTCGAGGCTCAACTTGGCGAAAAGGAGGATTCGGATCGACCGGGTCGGACCGGACCTGAACCGGACGAACCGGGTCTGCACAAAGGGGCAAACCTGCTCTGTTTTCACGTACAGGAACAGAGGAAGGACAGTAAAAAAAAAACACCAGGGGCGCTCGTGACCAAAATTGTGGAGAGCCAGTCTCCTTTTGAGAGCGGCAAAAATAGCGTGAGGGGGATCCTTCGACAGACATAAGAGGGAGGAGCTCGTTTACAGAGAGGGGGTTGGCCAGATCGTCACTGATGAAAAAAGAGAGCAAACCGAGAGAGAGCACGAGAGAGAGGAGCTCGTGGGGGATTTGGGAGCTCATTCACACAGAAGAGAGAGAGAGAGAGAGAGAGAGAGAGAGAGAGAGAGAGAGAGAGAGAGAGAGAGAGAGAGAGGGAGGAACGTAGAGAGCAGAGGGCTGGTGAGTAATGGGGGTCGTCCATGGCTTTTAGAAAGGAAAGCTCATCTTGCACAAGACAGAGCAGCAAAAAAAGAAAACAAACGCCATTGTTGGAGAGAAAAGTCGAGAGTTTCCAGTCAGTATCCTGGACAATCCCGGTGCTGTTAGATGCTCTAATCAATCCCAAGAGCTTCATGAGGTCCAAATGAAGAGGTTGAACCCCATCGGATGCCACTCTCGCCAAAAAAAAGGTGAGCGCAACCCCCTGTTTCAAGCGTCGATAATGGTAGCACGAGGTACCGAGCGCCATTTTTTGCATTTTTTGTTCCAAAACACTCCTTGTGCATCACTGATCTCTTTCCCATGTTTCTTTTCCCTTATTTTCGTGCGAAATCCTCCGAGTCTCCCCCAAACCTGAAAAGCTCTTTAGAGCTCGAGAGCTTCGCACGTTCGAAACCGACGCCATTCGGTGGACAGGTGGTTCTGGGTTCCATAAAAAAAAGCGTAAAGAGAAAAGAGACTGAGACCAAACAGAAAAGAAATGAAGTGAAAAAAGGAGCTCCCTTTCTTAAGGCTCAGTCCTCTTCGGTCCCGTCCACCGCTCAATGTCCTCGACCACCGGAAGCCTCGTTCCTCTGCTCCGTATCCGGAGGTCGCGGACTAAAAGGGTACTCGCCGGGACCTTCCTCACCAACGCTCGTTCTCACCCGATTCTGTCAGACCACCCGAGCTTCAACCGCAACCCGGAGTACATTCTTGACGAGGTAATTCTACCACTCTTTTCAGCCTTGTCCTGGGTAAGGCAAAGACCAAGTCTCCGTCCATACACGAGTTTGTTTCTTCTACTTTGGGCTGCCATTTGTCGATGTCCAGTATGTATATGTGGTGTTTAAAGTCTCAACGTTTAGTGCAAGTCTAAACGCTCGTGTCTCTAGCGAACCTTTTGCATCTAGTTGTCGCGCCAATAGATAAATAGATAAAGGAGTGGTCTGGTGAGGCTAGACGAGGGTCGGATCCGGAGGTTAGCGAATGGCAAGCCACTGGTGTTGGTTTTACGGAGTCTGTTGCAGTGTCGGATTCGACAGGCGCTTTGATGAAAGCGAGTTCGGTGGCAATCCGGAGCGGTCCGTCATCGACGTTTTTATGCGAGCGAGTTTGGTGGCGATCGTCGGCGTTGGTGGTGGTTGGCGAAAGAAGAAGTGGCGGACGACCAAAGTCTTGAGCTGTGATGTTTATGGAGGGAGGCGTCTGAACAGAAGGACCGATGAAGAAGAAGAAGTCCAGGGAAGAAGACGACGTAAAAAAATAGATTAAAATAAATTAAAATAAAAAAGAACCAAAACAAATAGACAAAGTGGATGTGCAGATTAGGTGTGCGTGGATTTGAGTCTAAATTGCTATTGGGCTGGTGCATAGGTTCATTTTAAAATCTGCAGATATTGGGCTTTTGGAAGAGAATTCAGAAAGAAGATTGGTCCAGCTTTAGGTTAATTGGGCTTTAGAAAAAGTGGGCCTCTCTTGTTTTAATTTTCATTTGGGCTGTCGGCTCACTCCTAGGCTCGGGGCTCTCGAAGGGTTGGGCTTAGAAACCCAATCCGGATCACCATTTTCGGAGTTAAAGGAATAAAAAATAAAAAATAAAGTTTTCTTGGATATTTAGCCTAATTAATATCTTGAGACCCTCTTCCCGCGATGGTGGTTGGCCGATGTCCATTCCGGCTTGTTTCTTTTGTACATCCGACTTTATTATTGAGCTTTATTTCATTTTATTTGCGGCTTTGTATCCAAATACTCGAGGGCCGCGGGTTTTTATTTATCGCTTTAGAATAGCTCTTTGTGCTTCTTCTTTATGCCCTTTGAATGCTCTGGTTGATTTTTCTTTTTAAGATAAAATTCGAAAATTAGAAGAATATCATAAAATAAACCTCTATAATACCATTTTGCGTGAACACCTAGCATGGTTGCAAAAACATTATTAGGAACTAAAAAGTAATTAAACTTCGCATGATCACCTTAGGCCACAATCAACTGGCCATGGCCTATTTTGGGTCTTTCGAACCCCAATCCTTCCAAAATGACGATTTTGCCCTTTTGGCGAATCGCCTTCCAAAAAATTGAAGAAAGTCAGAAAATTTATAAAAAAATGTCAGAAAATAGGAAATGAGCACATTCAACTGGTCAATCCTTTTTATGACTCTTTGGGTTCCTAATCCCTTAAAAATGACGATTTTACCCTCATGGGTGAATTGCCTTTGTTTTCCCAAAATGATGATTTCGCCCCTCACGGGAAGATCATTCCAAAAAATGTCAGGAAATAGGAAATGGGCCATTTCGACTGGTCAATCCTTTTTTCTAACGCTCTTGGGTTCCTATCCCTTTCCAAAATGACAATTTTGCCCCTTATCGCGAAATTCTCAATTATTTTTCTAAAATGACGATTTTGCCCTTCATGGGCAAATTGTCTTCAAATCATCCCCGAACTCCTTCCGTACTTCAAATGTCCCTTCTCTAAGCCAATAGGGCTATACTAGGGATGCCATGTTGATTTGATGTGTTTTATATGCACTTTATGATTTACTTGATTGCGCTTTCATTAAATTGATTGTGATTGATAGGACTAGTCTTCCAATCTGCATGAAACCCTGAATCAGACTTACCTCACCCCAAAATTGTGCATGCATGAAATATTAGTTAGGAAAATCACTCGCGTTAGGTGCCGAAAGGGCGTTGGTAATTACACCAACGTAACCAAGTCCCCGAACCCAAAATCTCTGCTTCCGTAGAATTGATCGATCTCGCCCAATCAGTCAGTGAGGTTTCCGGTCCACCTTCCAAGAAGGACTGGTGGAGACTCCAAATGCATGCACACGTTGCACATGCCACCACGACCATACCAAGTCGGAAGCGATCGACTCTTACCGTCGAGAAATTCCAAAAAATACTCTCGTCGCGATTTGGTATGGGCCTAGGAGGGCCCGCGTCGAGAAAGCCCGCGATCCACATCACAGAGTGGGAGGGCCCGATCGGTAATCCATTCGCCCGTCGACCGAAAGAAAAATGACGGGTCGCGACACGAAGTTTTCATGGTCTAGCGACATTCTATCGTCGGTTCATCTGCAATTTCAATACCATCCTGGATCCTATTACTAAGTGTTTGAAGAAGGGGCAATTCAGGAATGGGAAATTATCTACTGCTCCAGTTCTTGTCTTGCCAAATTTTGTCAAAGTATTTGAATTTGATTGCAATGCTTCTGGAGTAGGAATTGACGTTGTTTTATCTCAAGAAGGTAAGCATGTTGCTTATTTCATTAAAAAATTGAATGAAGCTCGGCGCCGATGTTCTACTTATGAACAGGAATTCTATGCTGTAGTGTGAGCTATTAAACATTTGCAACCTCATCTCTATCAGCGTGAGTTTAATACTCAATAGAGATCACTAAGCACTCTAATACATTAAGGGTCAAAAGCATTTGAACAGAATGCACGAGTGCTAGATTTCTTTTTTGGAATAATTTAATTTCGTGCTTCGTCATAAAGCAGACCATCTTAACAAAGTGGCTGATACTCTAAGCCGTCAAGCTACTTTGCTTGTTACTATGCAGAATGAAGTGGTGGGCTTTGAGTCTTTGTGTGACATTTATCTTGAAGATGAGGATTTTCGAGATACTTGGGCAAAGTGCCAGGCTGCTGGTTCTGATGGCGATATGATTATCCATGATAATTTCTTGTTTTATGGCAACATGTTGTGTATTCCACATAGTTTCCTTCTAGAGAAACCGATTCGGGAACTGTATGGTGGAAGCCTTGGGAGACATTTAGGGCGCGATAAATTCATCTCCTTGGTGGAGGAGCGTTATTATTGGTCTCAATTGAAGCAGGACGTTGGATATTTTGTTCATAAATGTCTAGTCTACCAGACTGCAAAAGGGCATTCCCAAAATATTGGTCTTTATACATCACTCCCAATCCCATCCGGACCTTGGGTGGATATTTCCATGGATTTTGCATTAGAACTCCCACGAACCCAACGAGGTATGGATTCTGTCTTTGTTGTGGTGGATAGATTTACAAAGATGTCCTATTTTATTCCATGCAAGAAGACGTCAGATGCTTCTCATATTGCTAGCCTTTTTTTTCGCGAAGTGGTTCGTGTATATGGTATTCCCAAGACAATCACTTCTGATCGGGATACCAAATTCCTTAGTCACTTCTGGATGACTCTGTGGAAGTTGTTTGGCACAAAGTTGCAGTATAGTAGCTCAGTCCATCCTTAGACTGATGGATAGACCGAAGTGGTTAATCGGACTATGGCTGACATCATCCATTATCTTTGCAGCGATACGCCAAAATAGTGGGATCAATACATTGCTCCGGCAGAATTTGCTTTCAATAACACTGTTAATCATTCTACTAGCAAGTCTCCAATCGAAGTTATTTATGGTCATGTACCTTAACATACTCTTGACCTGATTCTTCTGCCTAAGAATCTTGGTTATAGCGTAGCGGTAGAAAATCTGGTGCCTAAAATTATAGAGGTCCAAGCTGATGTTGCACGCCAACTTGCTGTTTCCAATTTGAAGTATAAGGATGATGCTGACAAACGGCATTGTTCCAAAATTTTTGAAGTAGGCGATAAGGAAATGGTCTTTTTTCACAAAGAACGATTTCTTGTCGGTGCATATAACAAGATGAAGAATAAGAAGTTTGTTCCATGCCGAATCATCAAGAAGATCAATGACAATGCCTATGTTGTTGATCTTCCTAGTGATCTCAATATCTCTCTGACATTCAATGTGGCAGACTCATTCGAGTATCATTCTCCAGATACTCCGCTTCGTCCAGATCATAACTCGAGGACTAGTTTTTCTGAAGAGGATGAGAATGATGTATAACAACTAGCATGTGATTTATTGGAAAAATGTGATCGCCAAAAATCAGGGCGATTCCATCACTAATTCTGATTTTGGGGCTGACGAGCTCGAATTGTGCTTAAATTTGATCGGTTGAAGCGAAATGGCCTTCTGATCAATACTCACAGTTTTTCAATTTTAGGAAACTTAGCGATATATATAATCACAAAATTCGATTTGTATTCTGTTTGATTAGATTAGATTTGATTCATTTAATGTTATCTTTGAATAATTTTAATTCCTAAAGGAGTCTTATCTATATAAAGGACGTCAGCCCTTTGTAATCTTCAT
This sequence comes from Rhodomyrtus psidioides, assembly GCA_021437785.1. Taxonomy (NCBI): domain Eukaryota; kingdom Viridiplantae; phylum Streptophyta; class Magnoliopsida; order Myrtales; family Myrtaceae; genus Rhodomyrtus; species Rhodomyrtus psidioides. The sequence continues at coordinate 155,561 of JAILYB010000134.1, read as the reverse complement.
AAATTATTCTATCAAATTTCAGTATATACTTTGGAAACGTTTTCCGGTTATCGCTTTCGTGCGTCATGTAGCCACAAAGGTGTCACTGTTAGGAGTGTGTAAAAAGAAGAGAATGACTTGCAAGAAAGAAAATAGATAGACATTTGCAAGAGCTTAGAACTGAGACGTCAAAGGCATACAAAGAAAGAAAAAGAAGGAAGAGGGAGCCGTGAGGACAAAAAAAAAAATAAGAAGAGATTTTTTTTATTAAAAAAAATAAGAAGAGATTTTTTTTATTAAAAAAAATAAGAAGAGTTAACTAAATAAAAAGGATCACTTTTACAGAGTGATGGGCCACAAAGGAATATTATGGTTAAAACATAAGAAAAATGGAGTGTCTTAGCCAAAAGAGGAATGGAAAAAGCGTAATCGTTCTACAAAAAGTGATCTACCTATTTTATTTGGTCAATTCTTTGTTATTTTGTTTCTTTTTTTTTTTCACTTGCAGATCCCACTTTCCTCCTTCTTAAAGCTCTTATTTTCAGTTGCACGCAATTCTCTTGCTCGTCTCACGTTTAACAGAATTCTTTTGCAATTCAAGCCTATTTTTTCTTTTTCTTTTTTACTTATGATGTTGTATTGCTTCTCTCAATTTCAACTTTACAATCCTATAAAATCCCACTGTTGGCTTGCATTCACATTAATAAAGATTGAATGCACAAAGACAATGTAAACATACATTGGCAAACCTTGGAAGCATGTCACTCGAAAGATCAGAGTTCTATCATGTGTTCTTAGCCCTATTCATATGCTTAAGTAAAACGCTTTGACATGAATTGAAATTCGTAAAATAATAGTTAGCTAAAAAAAAAGGTCCCTTTATTTGAGCACTCTACACGACGGTAGTCTAGGATTAAAATCAATCGAAAGAACAAATACATCATTGTAGCAGTGTGCTCCGACAAATTAGGGGGTGCATGATTGTCTTTCTATTTCTCTATTTTTTAGTTTTTTTTGTTCCAGGGAATAGCTTTGGAACAGAAATGCGTTTGACAACGCAATGTAGTTTTTTTATTTTCAGGCTAGTTTTTTGGCCGAGAAATAGATTTGGCTGAGATTTGAGAAATAGAAAAAAAAAAGTAGCTTTTTTGTTTCTGAAACAGATTTGAGAAATAGAAAAAATTTGCCGCCCGCCACCGCAACCGCCGGTCGTCGCCGCCGCCACCAGTCACCGGAAATAGAAATTTTATGATATTATCAAACTAATTTCTTTTTCGGAAATAGAAAAATTATATCGTTGTCAAATGCGATTTTTGGTTGAGAAAATCGTCTAGGAAATAGAAATCGAAAAATCTATTTCTTGCCAGAAATAAAGTCCTGAGAGAGAATGACAATCATGCACCCCCTTAACCTGTGAAAGCACAATTTTTATTTGAACACTCGACACTATAGTGAAAACCACAATCAAATTGAAACCCAAATTTGAATCCCGCTTCGTATTTTCTAAAAGCAAATAATTCGCAATTGCCTTCGACTTGGAGGCACCTTTTTTTTTCCCCCTTCTACACTCACGTGCAAAAAGACAAGAGAAAAAACTTTAAAAAAAGAAGAGAGAATGGGCATCTCAATATTACCTTTCATAGTGCAAGAAGAAGTTGTGTGTGGATGAGAAAATGGGCTCATTGGGGAGGTCAATGAAGAGCCCAATGCCGGTGCCACTGAAAGTGTGGAGGACATCACTGATGTTCACCTTCTCAATGTCCTGCAACTTGAGGAGTAGGAAGGTGTGGAAAGAAGATAATAGCCAACAAAAGAGAAAATAAAGAGACGACAATGGTGTTGTAAGAGCTGAGAACGTCAAAGACGTGGGAAAGAAGAATAAAAGTGGGATCCGTAAGGCAAAAAAGAAGAAACAAAATAAAATATGATTACAAATAAAATAAGGGATCGCCACAAGGGATAATATGATCAAAAACATTAAAATAAGAAGTGTCGAAACCAAAGAATGAGTGAAAAAACCGCCGCTCATAAAATTTACATCAAATAATGAACATGATAGGACGCCAAAATATCTGATTTTTATTATAGCGATTCATCAAACATTTAGCAAAATCAATGAATTTCGTATCAAATACTATCCAAACTGAAAATCCAAGACCAAAATGGTTTTCGCCTCACGCACATGACATGAGTATCCTTCATGCTAAGTAGTATTCTGAACCAAAAATTCCCCTAATAACTTGGCGACTCTCCATATAAGGACGGTTGAGCGACCAACACTCATCGCTCAAAGGACTAATTAATTTCTTTTCAACGTCGAAAGGAAGGTTTAACCGAAAAAAAAAATGTTTAAAAAATTAGGGAGAAGGAAAAAACAAAAATAATCAAATGATTTTTGTTTTTTTGGTCAGAAAATCATCGTGTGATTCAAGAGTCGAGATATTTCAAAAATGCTTCACAAGGAAAGGACCTTCCGATGATATCAATGTACAATTATACTACCCCCTTCCGATGATCACGGGTCGTCTTCCCCCTTCCCAGAAACCTCTTCCAAGTCGCTTTATTTGCAGAGAGTCTCACCACAATTGACTTGGATTTGCTGCTCTCTTCTGCCTGGACCTTCCTCATTGCCTCTCTTTCTTCGAAATCCCCACTCACCCAATTTATATATATATATATATATCACCTCTCCTCCCCACCGCCTCCTCCGATCTCTCAGAACCTCTCTGCTTTCTTCGCAGTTCTTGAATCTCTGCCAATGGCGTCGTCACCAGCGTCGCGCAACCCGACTTTGGCTCCGAGGTTCCACGACTTCTTGCCGGCCATGGCCGAGAAGCTCGGCGGGGACGGCCTGATCAGCGAGCTGTGCAAAGGGTTCAGCCTCTTGATGGACGGGGACAAGGGGGTCATCACCTTCGACTCTCTCAAGAGGAACTCTGCTCTCCTGGGGCTGCACGGCCTGGGCGACGACGATCTGCGGTCCATGCTGAGGGAAGGCGACTTCGACGGCGACGGGGCGCTGAATCAGATGGAGTTTTGCGTTCTGATGTTCAGGCTGAGCCCTGAGCTGATGGAGGACGCAGAGTCGTTCTTGGAAGATGCTCTTGAGCAAGAACTCAAGACCTTTAGATGATGATCTCTACCTCTCTTCTTGTAATTCTTTTTTTTTCCCAATTTAACCCTTTTTTGAGGTGAAGATTCAAGGGCTGAAAATGGCTGCACCGGGCAGGCTTTTGCAATTAAACCTGCAGAGCTTGCACCCTTTCATCAATGGTGGATTCTTATACTCTCTCTCTCTCTGTCTCTCAAATAATCTTCTTAGCTTTTCTATTGGCATAAGGCTTTGAGCATATCATAATATGAAACGTGTGCTCCGACGTTCATATCAGAAATCCACCGTCCATGTTAGCAAAATCCGCCGGTAAAAAGAGGCAGCGGAATGAGTGACGTAGAGGCTTGCCCTTCGGGAGAGCTTTCCAAAAAGTAAAAATACAGGGAATGTTTCCAAGATAAAAATTCAGAAGACGACAATTCAAGTCCTATGCAAATTGCAAAGATTACATTATTTTTTCCGAACAAAGGGTAGTTAGGATGTCCCGTCTGGATCTTCTGCCTTGCTTTTGGTAAGGCAGGCTGATCCAGACCACCCATTAATTGCCAAAAATATTTGCCCCCTATAAAAAGTGGTCTGGATCCTAAGGCACCCCTGTCTTAAATTGGTTTGACTTTTTCAAGGGGCTTTGGTGGGCCTCTAAAGCCTCTTGAGGAAATAACGAGGTATTTGGAAAACCTTTTCAAAAGACATTAGGTCAAATGACAGCTTTGGAAAGGCTAAAAGCCAATGTTGATAGGATCAATATTTTTGGAATTCTAAAGGCCTCATAATAAAAATAAGTCAGTTACTTATTTTGCCCTCAAAACTTTATTGAAATTTCATTTTTACCTCCTTTAAAAGTGAAACGGTAATTGATGTTCATCTTCTTCATTAGGGCTGGCAAAGGAGGGCGGAGGGCCGACGAAAGCCAGCAAAGGCCACCTGGGTCGTTAGGGACTCATTGATTATGTTCGATGCATTGAATCACACATACAGATCTAATTCCTCACGCTCAAATCCTAACACGTAAATTAATGTTCATCCAAAACATATAATGCCCACAGATAGCTCAAGGCATATGTGTCTGCTGTTAATTACGCTGTGAAGAACTTGAGGTCGAAGGATTATTGTCGGTTTCGGGCCACGAGACAACTCTCATTGTATCCCCTGAATAGCCTCATGCCCTTTGCCGACGAAGGCCGCCTGGGTTGTTAGGGACTCATCGGTTCTGTTCGATGCATTGAATCACACATATAGGTCCAATTCCTCACGGTATGATCGTAACACGTAAATTAATGTTTATCCAGATCATACAATGCCTAGAAATAGCTTGAGGCACATTCTTCTGCTGTTGATTGCGTTGCAAAGAACTTGAAGTCGAAGGATTATTGCCGTCTTTGGGCCACGAGACACCCCTCATTATATCCCCTGAACAGCCTCATGCATCCAAATTTCTCCTACTTGGAACCCAAATCAAGCTCTCGTTGGTGTGTCCGATCCCTTTCGGGCGATCAACATGCTTCCCATTTTTTGGCCATCTTGCTCGGGCTCGCCATTTTTCCTCCGACACGATGCTACGCCGGCAAGGAATTACAGGATCTACATAGGATTTGCAAAATTGCAACTTTGACTTGTCTCTTTAGCGGGGGAGCGGGGGAGCGACGAAGCTGCCTCTATGCCTGTGGGGGTCGAAGGTCATTGACGAAGTGAAGATGGAGAAGACGACGGGGAAGGAAACCCTAAAATTAGGACAGAGAGATCATCCTCAGGTTGTTCCTTTTTTTCTCGAGTAACAGAACAATTATTTTTTTGACAAAAAAAGAAGAAGAAAGAAAAATAGACAAAGTTGCATTTCAAAGTATTTTTGTCGAATAATATTTGCATTTCCCCAAAACCACTTAAGTTAAAGACATTTGCATTTGCTCAAAACTCATTTCTCAACATGAGGCGGCAAGTGGCTCAAAGGTTTGCTCACAACATGATTTAAACTTTTGAGTTATGACTGAAGATAATGAGACCCATTTTCCGGGGAATTATTGCGTTCGGCATTTGCTTTGCTAATCAATTGAATATTCAAACTTAAGAGGAAAAGTACCAAATAAGTCACAAACCTAGTGTATTGATATCAATTTAGTCATGAATATTTCAATTTGATCGATTTAGTCCTAAATATTTTTACATTAGTACCAATTTTGGCCAGAAATCACTGACATGGACATCAAGCATCCTATGTGTCAGACCGACGCTGACATGGATATTGCTTATAATTTTTTATTTTTTATTTTGGTTTTGCATCTTTTTTTCCTTTTCCCTTTTTCTTTTTTCTGGTGGTCGGTACAAAAAAAATAAATATTATATATATTTCTTTAAAAAAAATTGCTCCAGCGCCGGTTGTGCCGCATAGGACGGTCAATTTCTACGCCAGCAATTTCCTACCTAAATTGGCCGGATGGACTAAATTAGTATTATTGTGAAAAAGTTCAACACAAAATTGATACAATTGAAAGATTTATCATTAAATTAATATCAATGCAGTAGATTTGGAATTTTTTGGTTCTTTTTCCCATAAGTTTGAATATTCAATTCATTATCAAAGCAAACGCCGAAAGTAGTAATTTCCAAAAAAAAACGGGTCTCGTTATCTTCAATCATAACTCAAAAGTTTGAACCATGTTGTGAGCGAACCTCTCTCGGTAACTAATGACGTAGGCACTTGCAGCTTCATGTTGAGAGACTTCCTATAGCAGCGAATTTAAGAAAGTTTTAGCAAAGCATCGGATTGTTAAAATCCTTTTACAGTGAGTTTTGGAATTCGACAATCATTCTGAAACATTTTGATCCCAAGTCCACCCCAAAGCAATCGCTTGCCTATCCTCGTCCAAAGGAAACTTCGGAGGATTCAAGTCCTTTTGGCGAAAGCAAACTCGGTTTTGGTCTCTTCTAAAAGTGATGTTGCTGCTTAGGGAAAGAAAGAAGAAAAGCAACAATAATAAAACCGAAAAGAGGGAGAGAGAGAGAGAGAGAGAGAGAGAGTCTTCGTTTTCGTCAAAAAGTACAAATGGAAACTTCTAAGGTCCATCGATGTCTTTGTCAGGAACCAGGCACGAACATGTTAAGAAGTAAGGGGTTACTTCTCTTACGAGCACCCATGGGAAGGAACCATTGCTTGGATCAACACATGTTGGTTAGTCGAGTGCCAAGGTAAGAAGTACAGTAGGCCGCTCATCGTCGAGCTTCCGATTGTACTCGATTCTGATATGCAGCTATAGCGGGGAAAAAAAAAAAGAAAAGGAAATTTGTGTTGGAAATTTACGCCCATTAAAGGCTAAATTGATTAATTACCATAATTACGATAATTAATTGCTTTTATTTTTGTGGGCTAAATTACTGATTGTATGGCAGCATAATTCTAGGATCGGATCCTAGAATTATGCATGTATACGTGCGTCCAATGCATAATCAAAGGATCAGATCCTTAGATTAAGGGTGTGCATTTGTGAGCAGAAAACTTTGATCTCTCTCTCAATTTTTTTTTGCTCTTGTAGTGACAATATATATATATAGCGCGGAGAGAAAACATCACCACGAATTGCTAGCACAATTGAGTGGCGACGTCCGCGTGTTCGTTCTTACGTTCGTCGTTATGATTGGTGGTGTGACTGAACTAAAGACTCGACACTTGTGAGGCTTGGATCGAAGAACATCTGAACCGTTTTTCATTATTCAAGCACGCTTCAAGAGATAACCCGTTAACTCTATTTATTTATTATAATTTTCTATTGAAACGCACGAACTATGCCTCTGGAGATACATGTATAGGCATTTATTTATTTTCGCTGCGTTTATATGTTTTTATTTTTGCCCGTACGTGTTACGTGAATCCCAATAATTTGCATAGGTCATATCTAAACATAATGAACATAATCGACCGCGATGTATCCTAAGTGACACTGAGTAATTATTGCCTAGCTGTTCACTTTACAACCAACCTCATCTACCATCTTGGGGTTGGTACTCTGCCCATAAGTGCGGGTTCTTCAGTAGAGTAGAGTTCGGACCTCTCTGGTCCGCACGGACAAATCCACGATGAAACTTTGGCCTCGTGTTTTTCTTTTTGGCCTCGTGTGTTGAAGGGGTGTGGAGTGTGGACTTTGCCGCGATCTTGACCGGTTCCCGAGACTGGATGTCAATTCAATTCGACAGAAAGATCGAAATGTGCCAACCACTATAAGTTGTCTTTTGACGGGCGTCCGGATCCCCTGCCCTGGGTGGCTGGGATCTCAAGATATCCCCTGCCCTAGGGCAAGTGCAGTCGCCCTCTCATGCCTGTTTGGATCTCCTTAGGATCACCCTCTCGATACCGGTTTGGATCTCCTAGGGAAAATCTAAGGGTCCACAATGCTATGATCCCCTACCTTTGGTAGGGCCTCTCGATGCTCAAATCTTATCAAAGCTTCTTGATTGATACTAGAGACCAAACGAGGAATCAAGAGTCGTATGCAAAGAAGAGTAGAAAATTCTTGTCAAATGAGAACACGTGTGCTGAATACTGCTGAGCAAAATAGTCACTTATTGATCTCTTTGTTCTCGATCTTCTCGACTTGTTTCATTTGGACACAAGGCGAGGCATGGAGGGTTGACACCGAGTCAACTTCGGGGGTAGCATTTGCGGAGTCGGCTCATAAACGGACCGATCTCCTGAATGACTGTAAGTTCGAGAAAAAAAAAATTAGGGAACGGACAGTCAACTCCATGACTGAATAACACACCAATGAGCTGGTCTGGTGGACTCTGCTGTTACAAAATACAAAACCCAAGTCTGATGCAACTTTTGGGTTGGGTCCACTTGCACTTGCCTCCCTCTTTCAATTTGAAATTTGCTTCCCCAACAGACACCAGGAAGAATCATACGGTCACAACAAAGAGGTGGTTGGGATTAGTTAATACCCTCAGCAAAAGTTTTCCAAGTCTCAATGTGAAATGCTTTTATGCCAATCTTCTTCGGTGGATTCAATTTCATTTTTTTTTTTAAGCATGAAGGTGGGTTTTCGTTCCCAGAGATGCAGTCACTGTCGATCCTTGTTTTCCCATTGTCATCCACCTTTCACTACAAGTCAATGTTGGTTCTGTCCTCTCTGAAAAAAGTTTGCTTTGCCTTCATATAATGTGGCTCGTGGCAAGACCTTCTTCTGGATTAGGTATTGGGTCATTTTCGAACTGCGATCAGCTGGTCTTATTAGGTCTTCATCTGGGGAGTTACAATCTCATAAACAAATACCTCCATTCAGGCAAGAGGATTAATCAATGGGTGCTCTTTATCTGATCCTGTTTTTCAGCATCAACACCCTTCGACACCTCCCAGGTCTCTGCGCTGCGAGTGCGGCGGACACGATCACTCCATCTCGGTCGCTCAGTGATGTTAATGGAAGCACCTTATCTTCCCAAGATGGGACCTTTGAACTGGGCTTCTTCAGCCCAGGAAATTCCCAGAAACGTTTCGTGGGACTCTGGTACAAGAACATCCCAGCAAGAACCGTTGTCTGGGTTGCGAATAGGCTCAATCCGATCAATGACTCGTCCGGGGTTCTGATGATTGATGACTCAGGAAAGCTTGTCATCATCAGCAGCAACAGCACCGCTGTTTGGTCTGCAAATTCAACTGGGACTGCACAAGATCCAGTAGTGCAGCTTCTTGATACTGGAAACCTCGTCCTCAGAGATGGGAATGATGGGGATTCAGGCGCAACTTACTTGTGGCAGAGCTTTGACTACCCCACGGACACGGTCATAGCGGAAATGAAGATCGGATGGGACTTGAGAAGGGGTCTCGATCGCCGGTTAACGGCATGGAAGAGTACGGATGACCCTTCTCCAGGTGATTTCTCGTGGGGATTGGAGCTCCACAATTACCCCGAAGCAGTTGCCTGGAAGGGAAATCAGGAATATTTCCGGAGCGGCCCGTGGAATGGCCTGAGGTACAGCGGCGCGCCGCAGCAGAGGACCAATTCCCTTTTCTCATTCAATTTTGTGAACAATGACGATGAAGTTTACTTCATTTTCCACCTCAAGAACAAATCTGTCATCACCAGGAGTATCCTTAACCAATCAAACTATGCGTGGGAGCGGTATAGTTGGAGCGAAGCCACTCAGGCGTGGAAGCTCTACACAACGGTTCCTAAAGACTACTGCGACTATTATGGCCTTTGCGGTGCATATAGCAATTGTGACATTACTGAACTGCCGGTTTGTCAGTGTTTACCGGGGTTCAGCCCTAAGTCACCCGAGAAATGGAACTCGATGGATTGGTCCGAGGGATGTGCGAGGAATAAGCCCCTAGAGTGTGGAGACAGAGATGGGTTTGTCAAGTTTGGTGGATTGAAATTGCCGGACACCAAATTCTCTTGGGTGAATAGGACTTTGGATCTGAAAGAATGCAGGGCTAAGTGCTTGCGCAACTGTTCTTGTATGGCCTACACGCATTCGGATATCAGCGGGGATGGCAGTGGCTGCGTCATGTGGTTTGGTGATCTTGTGGATATTAGGCACTTTTCGGACGGCGGGCAAGATCTCTACATCCGAATGCCCCAATCAGCACTAGGTAAGCTTGCTTGTTTTCCAGCTTTTTAACTAGTTCCTGTTGTGACAAAAAAAACTAATTTCTGTGCACCCGTTGACGTAGAACAATACTTCTGATATCTAATTGTTGGTTTCATTTGATTGACAATTTGAAGACTTGAAAAGAAGACATTGGTTGAGAATAGTGGTCATAGTCGTAGCCGTGACGCTTGCAGCATCAGTATTGCTCTTAACCTGCTATAATATCCGCAGATGGAGGAAGAAACTCAAAGGTAAATTTGATGCCCCTGCACTTTCTAATGGCTCTCTGTCGTTTATCCTAATCGAAAGAGACTCGGTTGATTGCATAATTGGTTTAAACCAGACATCCTTGCAAGTTTGTCGTTCGACCAAATTTCATAAGGAAATTAACTGTCATTCCGCTATGATATCTGCAGTAGTTGCAAGAACGAATCTATCTTGCCATGAATAATGTACTTAGTTTCAGTTCTTTTCAAATTGCCTCAGCTATTATGTTGCTGTGATGCTAGGTAGTACAAAGCTTATGAAAGGGGAAAAAAAAAGCATCTCAAATTCTAATCTATAGTCCAGCATGGATTTGAAGTAGAAAGCTTATGGATTTAGAAAAAATATGCCTGCTGATGAATTCACCTACTAGTTTTGTCCTGCAAAATACAATTTAAAGACTTGCTCAGAGTGTATTTCAATGATGTGATTACCCGCCAAGCCTCACTTTCAGTTACCGCAGAGGCAAAGATAGATGAAGAAGGAAAGGAATCCAAAAATGAAAGCTCCAAGGAGGACTTAGAGTTACCAACATTTGACCTAGCCACAATTTCGGATGCGACCGACAATTATTCATTAAACCAGAAGATCGGAGAAGGAGGGTTTGGACCAGTATATAAGGTACATTTTTAATGTACTAATTCCAGGACTGTAGAAGCGGAGTAGAGATTCCCCTAGAGTTCAGATTACCGTAAAAATATGTATACTCGATATTCAGGGTATTCTACCAGATGGACAGCAAATTGCAGTGAAGAGGCTTTCAACCATCTCTCGACAAGGAACGAAGGAATTCAAGAACGAAGTGATACTGATCGCAAAACTTCAGCACCGAAATCTTGTAAAACTTCTGGGCTGTTGCATTGAAGGAGAGGAGAAAATGCTGATCTACGAATACATGCCTAACCGAAGCTTGGACGCCTTCATTTTTGGTCTGACCAGTTTTTGTTTTTCCTGAACCATCCTGTAGCTTTCAAGTTTTGATATATGTATTCAATTGACCTGTAAGCAAACTTGCAGATGGCACAAGAGGTAAACTACTAGACTGGCAAACTAGATTCAACATTATTTGTGGGATCGCGCGGGGGCTTCTCTATCTTCATCAAGATTCAAGATTGAGGATAATACACAGAGATCTAAAAGCGAGCAATGTTCTGCTTGATAAGGAAATGAACCCGAAAATATCAGACTTTGGCATGGCCAGGACTTTCGGAGGAGATCAGAGTGAAGGGAATACAAACAGAGTTGTTGGAACTTAGTAAGTAACCGACTCGATGAATTTTGACAAGCTTGAATTGAGACATGAGTGCCTGACTGAAATGATGCCTTGCAGTGGCTACATGGCACCAGAATACGCCATTGACGGGCTATTTTCGGTGAAGTCTGATGTCTTTAGTTTTGGAATACTAATCCTGGAAATCATCAGTGGAAAGAGAAACCGGGGCCTATTTCATTCACACCAGAATCTCATTGGACACGTAAGTTTCAAATTCAAGTACAAATTTCACATGGTGTTTGTTCAGTACTTCTGTGTGTGCATTCCACGGTGGTCTCGTACATTTTCGACTTGGAATCCATGGAGTTTCTCTAAAATCACCAATCAGCGGAAATAATAATCTCTTGAATTTGATGATCTAATTGCAATGTTTCAGGCCTGGAGATTATATGCAGAAGGGAGGCCTCTAGATATCATTGATCCGTGCTTAGACCGATCGTGCATCCTATCAGAGGTACTGCGATGCATCCACCTGAGTTTCCTGTGTCTACAGCATCATCCCGAGGACAGACCGAGCATGGCATCCGTGGTCGTGATGCTAGGAAGCGAAAGCGCTCTGCCTCCGCCCAAACAGCCGGGCTTCCTAATAGACAGGAACACTTTGGAAGGGGACTCTTCGTCGAGCAAGCACGAGCTAAACTCAGTCAATGAAATCACCGTCACGCTGGTGGAAGCGAGATAGACTACTCACCAGTGAATTCTGCAACTGTCCATCGTTACGACGCCTGATGAAATTGACCTTTTCGAGCAACTCAACTAACTTGCTGAGAGATCAATCAGCATTTGAACTTGATCGGAAAAATATACAATCTGTAACAGTTTGTCCTAGAGAATGTGCATTGATCAAATGTCCTCTTCTCTGCAAAATCAATAGGATTTGATTATGTCGCCAAGGAGGATGACAAGAAGGTACTGTGGAGCTATGATTGCGAGCTCTCTCTCCAGGAAAATTTGGCTCCACTACACAATCTATGCCTCTACCCTTTTTCCATGATGCTTGTGTAATCACTTAGAAGTGAAGTTGGGGCGAGTGAAGATCTGGTCGGGAAAATACTAGTCTTTTCGAGCAAGCAAAACAAAAGAGATTGGAATGATAGGATGTTGGACCCGGCGAAGCAAAAGCTTCTTTCAGCTTTTCATGCATTTGTTTGGGTCTTGTTCGAGAATTTCTTGATGGGGGATGATTACGTTTCTCTCTCCAGATTATTTATTTATTTTCTTTTTCTTTCTCTTTCTCTTTCTCTTTCTTCTCCTCCTTCCTCTAGCCGGTCGTTGGAGGTGAGGGCTGGCAAGTTCGGCCTCGCCCTCGCCGTCACTTGGCAAGGCCAACCTCACCTAACCTCACCTCCAGCCGATCCTCGAGAAGGAGAAGAAGAAAGAAAAAAAAAGGGACTAAATTAATAAATGTTAAAAAAATATAATAATATTATTACAAATTATCACGTCAGTGCCGACTGACTAGATTTTACGGGATCGACTGAATTAGGACTAAACTGACACAATTATAAAAGGTTTAGAATTTAAATTTAAAAAAAATGAACAAAAAAATAAAAATAAATTGATACAATTTTAATAGGTCTGGGAATTTTTTATTTTTTGCAATTTTTTTTAAAAAAAAAATTCTAAGAGTCAAGAGGAACGGGATTATTGAGGACTTTGAGAAAACGTCAGGTATGAGATCCATCTTTAGATCGTGAATGGACTATTATTGAATATTGATGATGGCTTGGTGCTAGGTGGAAAGCGAAAACTGGGAGAAATTGGGGACAATCGCAAGAGGTTGTGTCAAATCAATGAGGAAAGCTTAAAACATGGGACTTTCCTTGTCCTAATGCACCAATTTTCAAGTTTGTACCATCGAAAGGAGACGTGGACGGTTGGATGGATCTTTTGGACCCAGAGTAAATTAGCCAAATGGTTTAAAAGTTTAGGTTTTTTTTTTTTAATCGAATAGGTCAAATTTAAGACACCCTTTCTTACTTAGGATCACTTTGAATTTGGACAGGAGCTACAATACGGGATTAACAATACCAACATTACAAGTGAACCAGAAAACTTGGTCTATATAGAATATAATCTGAAGTTACCTTCGATTGGTTCTAATGAACCAGAAACTTGAAATGTCATCATGCTCGGGCATGCATGGATGGCTAAGAATACTCGTTTTTTTTTTTTTAGGGTGGGTAACTTTTTTTTTCCTTTTCCCCTTTCGTTTAGTTTTACTATATATGCAATGTGCATATGCCAAACATAGATCTAATTCTTTCCGCTTGAGGTTAGTATATTAAACATATTCAATTTCTTCGGTCGATTCGGTTACAAGTTCTACTTTGAAACCGGCCTTGCGGGTTTCGCAGTTTCAAGTTCTTGGGTAGAACCAACTGATTTAGGATAAAGGTTCCAGAGCCGAATCGGTCAAGGTTATTTCTTAGGTTTTAGAACGGACGAGTCCCCTTGTGAACTGGTCAAAAAGGTCGGCTCTGGGGATTAAGTGATAAGTATAGTGTAAGTTACTCGTATTCAATACCTAAGACAGTTTAATATATTAGTTGGTATCAGAGTTCCTGCGATCTGATACCATGGCAAGTGACAAAATCATTGATTGATCTTGTAGGACAAGTTAACAACTAACAAAAAAGTCAGTGCGGGCGGATAATCCACAAGCAACCATTCTGGGATTTCATGTACAAATGATGTTAGGGGGTACTAAGACATTTTGTTAAATCATACTTTACAGCTACGTGAAATATTTAAATTCTAAACCAAGCTCGACTCTTGCATTCTGGCTGGCTTATGTAAGTTCCTCGTATGATCTTGTTAAAATTAAGTCGCTCGGGGCTTGCTTTACAGAACTGAAAGTTCGAACACTGAGTTTAAAGTCTTGAAACCGCAGACGATAATTTGTTTTGTAGTTGAAAATTGAATAACAAATGTAATAACTTTCCTACAGATACGTAAAAATAATTATCATCATTGACAGGTCTTAGATTAATGTTTGGTGTAATTCCCGGAGCTAGGCCATGACAAAGTGTTTCTTGAATATTCTCTAATCTCTTGAGGGGACGATTCGTGTGTGTGTGTGTTTTTTTTTTTATGAGTAAAAAAAGTTAGCTCAAATTTGACATGTGGGAAATGGGGAAAAGTGTCAAAAAAAAGTCCTAAATTTATTGCATTAGTTTCAATTCAGTCCTAAATCTTTTTTTGTGCCAATTTAGTCATAAATCTTTTATTGGTATCAATTCAGTCCTAAACCTTTTTGCATTAGTGTCAATTTAGTATGTTTTGTTTCCATCAGGTACAGCCTTTTCTGGAAGACCAAACTCCTGAGATTGAAAAGCTTAAATGCCAGGTCCAGATACTGCAAGAACAACAAGCTCTCCTTGAGCAAAGGAATCTACAAGCCCTTGATCCATTTTTCTTTCCGACAGGAACTCCTAACTCCACATCCTTCATAACAAGCTCTCCAGACCCCAACTCTTTTGCAGTTGTACTCAGCACAGCACCACCTCCTCCAAAGACGAACATCCTTGCTCTTCGGGATCGTCTTAAAAAATTAGACCAAGAGAAAAAAGAAAAAAAAACAAACAAACCTTTTTCCCACCTCCTTCAGCGCCACCAGAAAAATCTCCTCCTTCATCCCCTCCTCATAAACCTTCCCACTCATACATGGTTTTAAATCCCTTGGAAAATTTCCTTCGAAACCAGGTTCCCACCATCTCCACAGTGAAACCCATAAATCTTTCACCCCCGGCTACTCCTGAAATCTCTATCAGTGATTCATCTTCCATTCCAGATACTGAATCCTATGATTCTAGCACCCAGTCTGTTGTGGCAGACGTTATAATGGCTGACCCTGCAGAGCCAATCATTGAAGAAGAAATGGAAGACCAACCTGAAGTTGAACATCCACCTCCACCTTCCCAGCCTTACCATGACCCATCGTCATCAACCTATAAATCCTATTCGTCCAATTTCTTCGCTTTGGATGATATCCCTTACCATAAATGGGCAGCAAGGCTTCAAGAGTTTCATTCTTGGTTGATTACCAGAAACCTGAAGGAACACAGTTCTTATGATGTTCTCCTTGAGTTTGTCACTTGATTCACTGGTTCCTTGAAAGATTGGTGGAAGTTAGCCCCAGAAAGAGACCAACTTCAGTTTTTAACCATGTCCTTTGATGAAGCAATCCAGCTCATTCATCTTTTCTTTATTGGCCAACCTCAAGATTCGAAAGAACTCAAAAGAAAAGAATTCTTTGAAAGAAAATGCTGTTCTCTGGCCAAAAAAGACCTGGATCGACACTTTCGAGAAATGATCAAGCTTTTCTACCAGCTTGGTTCTGATCATAATCTCAAGTCGGTATTCCTGGCTTCCATCCCTAAAGAGATTAGTCAAGTTGTTGAGAAAGCTTTGAAGCTAAAAAACAAGACCATCACAGATGCGACTTTTGGAGAAATCCAACAGTCTGTCCACCTTGCCATTGAAGAAATGTGCCACAGAAAAGAAGGCTTCAGAAGTTACCTTCGGGAGAATCGTTCTCTCGAAAAGAATTGTGACAATCCTCATTGGTAGATCAAGTGCTCAAGAAATTGCAGTGATCCCTCTTGTGCTGGCAATAAGAAACGCAAGCACTTCAAGAAGTTCTCCTTTGATAAATTCTCTTTTGGCAGACGAAGACCTAAGAGAGGCAAGTGGAAATTCCTTCGAAAAAAGAAGCGGCATCACTCCCCTGCTTCTGGTTTCAAGAAAAAGAAGAAATTTGACCGATGCTACATCTGTAGCAAGAAAGGACACTTTGCAAAAAACTGTCATCAGGCAAAGCGCCAAGGAAGCTACATAATCCAAAAGATTTCCTCCACCACAGGAATCCCTTTGGATGATGAAGATATTGAGTCTGTCTTCTCTGTTGAAGATGAGCTTTCACCGGACACAATGTTTGCCCTCCAAACATATTCCTCAGACTCTGATGAATCCCCAGGTGATATCTTTGCATTCTTCCCTGATACAATCCCCGACTCCTTCTATGTCCAACCTGTTTTCCACTCTCCATATATCCCCATCCAAATCCATACCCCAAAAAATGAGAAACCTGTCCAAGTCATTGCTCTCATTGATACAGGCGCGGCAACATCACTCATGGATATAAAAGTACTCCTAGAAGAATTCTGGACGCCTTACACAAGGTATTTTCATTCTGCTTTCGGTGATACTTTTACCACAAAATTCCGCAGCAAAACTATCACACTCCAAATATTTCCAGGCTGTTCCATATCCACAAAAATCCTTGGTTGTAATTCCCCAGATAAAGACCTCATCATTGGTTGGGATGTTCTAGCCCAGCTTTCCCAGCTCAGAATTAAACCTACTGGTTTACAATTTCGTGACCAGTTTCGTGAATATGTGGATATCCAGAGACTTTTTATCATTCAGCCAGAAATCCTTGATCCAATTACCCAAATTCTCTTATCTTGCTGTTCTGAATCTCATTCTCAGTTTGTCCAAACTTGTTCAAATCCTCTTTGGAAAAATCCTGACTTCTTTGTCAAACTCCCATTCAAGAAAAGTGAAGAGGTTAATCCCACAAAAGCCAGTCATTCTGGTATCAGAGCCAAACATCGTTGAAACTGAGTTAAGATTAGTATTCTTATATTCTTAGACCTGCTGAAGAGAAATGAGAAATTCAAACTCTCATCGAAAACTCTACAGATATTTCAGCTCCAGTTCAGTTAGAAACCACCATCTCACTACCACCACCACCCGAACTCCGCAAATCCACTTCCTCCAAAATGGATTACCTCTATGAGGTATCCTATGTGAATGATGATCGCAAAATCTCAGAAACACAACTCCCATTCATGAACCCCTATTCCGCCTTTTGTAAACCATCATCATTTTCTCCCATTCGTTCCATCAAACATCTCATCAAACAAACCCCTCGTTCTGTCAAAGAATATGTCCAGTCCACTAAATTTGACCAGCACCCCATCCTGTCTACGCAACAAGAGCAGTTTATAACCCTCCAAATTCCACCTGAGTCCCCTGCCTAGTGGGTTCAACAGGGTTGCACTCATCTCCACTTTGGCGCCATCCGTTTGGCTCTATCCCTGTATGGACGAAAGGGTTTACCCGTAGTTGCTCGGGTTTCTCTCCTTGATACTCGCTTTTTGGAATACTAGCATGCTTGCATTGGCACTGTTCAGACCACTCTGAACGCAGGCAACGTATTTGTGACTCTCTTCCCAAATTTTAACATGGCCTTGGCAGATCCCAACCTTCTCTCTGCTTTGAAGGTTCAGTTGCAGATCACTGGTGCTCCTCAAACCACATCAGCCATAATTGCTACTCTACACTACCAGATGGTGTACAGAGTACAAAACCATGCCATTGATCTCAACCTACCAAGTGTAGATGATGCTTTGCTTATCTCTGTTGACAACGACCAGACTTCATGTATTCATATCCCTCGTCAACTTCCAAGAGATCAGCTTGTTAAACTCCTTCCTGACAGTTGGGTGACCAACTATGAAAAACTCCATCAAAATTCCTGACCTGTCCAATCCTCTGAGCCACAGTACACCAAGAAAAAAGATGGTACTGTCACCATTAAATCGAGTATCCAGGCTTTGACAGAAATGCTCACTTGGTTCCAACCTTTAGCAGCATGGAAACAGCATTTCATCTTTCAGCGAAATTATGGAATAGCTGACCCAGAAAGACACACCACAGTCCTTTTTCACAGGCCTTGGGTTTTCTTCACCCCAACCGGAGATGTTCGAGAAAAAGCATTGTATTATGGCACCACTACATTCAAGCCCAATCTCCATCGATAAGTTTTTCGGATCTACACAACACTTCCCAAATCCATCACACTGATGCAGTATGAGTATAGAGAACTCCAACGAGTCCTATGTCAAGAAAATCATGAAATTCCTCCTGAAATTTGGCCATACCATCACATGAACCACTCGTGGGATAGGCCCAAAATGCACCCTCATATACTTCAAGCTCTTGAAGACTATAGAAGCAACCAGCCGAGTTCTTCTATGGACACTGAACACTCCTGATACTCAAGACCCTTGGGGAGGACAATTATCACAAAATCCATACTCTACAGCAGACATTGCATCCGGCACCCAGGACCAGCCATCCAGCTCGTACACGTGGCCTCAGCTCCAACTATGGCCTCAACCCCAAATGCCATCCAGCTCTAATCAAGGTGCTCGACAATATCCACCAGACCCAGTCACTATGGAAGATATTTTGTCAGGCGAAAGACACGCGGCAGAACAAGAAGATAGTCCCTCACTCACCGAAGACGAAGACCTAGACGTTGGACTGTCCCAGCTCGAAAAACAGTGGTACTGGAATAAATTCAAAAAGCACAAAGACGGCCCAGACAGCTCTAACTCTGACGATGCCAATTATTACCCAGATCCAGATCGTCGTCGGCTTTGAACTACCCAGTTTCACGTGCATGCAATAAAAGTCTGAGATGACTTTGTTTCGTCTAAGTCATCGTTTGTCATAATGTTGTAAAAACCCTCGTGCATTTGTTGTTATTATGTGTGTTAAAAGTCCTAAGAAGTAAGTATGCATGTCAGAATAATGATCTACAGAATCAGAAGACTTTTTGCGAAAATTACTGTTCACGGTACTGTTCATGGTACTGTTCATGGCACTATAGCAAATCACTGTAGCAGACACTGTTTGGCACTGTAGCAGTATGCTAATGAGTCAATTCGGCCAATTTTGTTCGAAAATCATTGGCACAAACATCAATTGTCCTACATGGCACGGTTTGCGTTAACGTGGATATTTTTTTTTTAATTTTTTTATATTTTAAATAATTTTTAAAAAAACAAAAAAAATGCTTAAAATTTATTAAAAATTATAGAATAATATATATCCAAGTCAGTGTTTGTCGTGCCACGTAGGGCAATTGATGTCCACGTTAGCCATTTTCGGTCAAAATTATTCGGATTAACTCAATTAGCATAAATATAAAAGTTTTAGAACTGAATTGGCACCAATGCAAAAGCTTTAGAACTGAATTAGCACCAATAAAAGATTTAGGACTTAATTGGCACAAATGCAAAAGGTTTAGGACTAAATTGGCATAAAAAAATATTTAGGACTAAATTGGTACAAATGCAATAAGTTTAGGACTTCTCCCGGAAAACATGTCATGCTCGCCAAGAGCCGCAAAATGCCTAGCAATAACCGCGATTGCTGATCGAAAAATAGCGTCGTAGATTCATGAAGACAGTAGTTGAAAAACAATATCGCGTGATCTTTAGACCATGTAAAATAAATCCATATGGGCCATTGATCGTTAGTGTTCAGAGCTCGCTTTAAAACATGCATAATTAACAATTCAAATGATAGTTAATTCGGATGATTCGTAAGTGGTGCGACAGCTTCTCGTCATACCTTATCCACAGCGACGAATCGTATTAACCATTCAGAGTCCTTCGACTACAAATGTTTTTGTCCTACTTGGATCCCTAAACGAGGTATATTCAATCACAATGCCCAAACTTTCTCAATAAACCAAAACCAATCCAAAATTGCGGACCACATCTGTTGACCTTGGACATCAAAAAGACTTTTTTTTTTTTGGTAAAAGGACATAAAAAGAACTTCAACGTCGGAAAAAACAAAAAAAATTGTAAGAACTTCAAGAGATTCGGGCGGTTCGATCAGCATGCCGTGTGCAACGCGTCATCATAAATTTGGCATTTGATGATTAATCACGCCCCCATCTTGCGTAACTCTCCCCGCAAGAATCGGACGGTGGTGATAAGGACGTTAGAAATCCACGTGGATCCACGACCCTCGCTCTCCGTTGATTAGCCCTCTTGCCCTCCCAAGATTCTGCCCAACAAACGTCAACGCCATGCCCACGTGTTCATACCGTCGTTGTCGATCGAAAAGAAGACGGATTGGATATTTTGATTAGGATAGAAACTTCGGTGCTTAAGCTAAACCTTGTTTAGGCAACATGCTTTTCAGACTCGAGTTTGTGCATTTTCCTTATTGGCTCGAAGTGATTACCGATTAGTTGTGCAATAGATTGTAAATTTAGGGCACGTGTTTTAACCAAATCGCTCGGCAAATAATTTACACGAAAATCATACACGAAACAAACGCATCCTTAAAATCTTTCTCTATGTTGTAAATTAAGCGATGATGGAATCAATGCGACTTTCGATCATGTTCTATAACTTTCTTGTCGCGATTATTTCGCAGTCCATATAATGCTACTTCATGAAAGAATAGGAATGGAGGTAGGGATGATCTCTTGTGTTTAGGAGTGATTAAATGGGCAAATCGTTTAGGAACATTAGCGCATCAAAAGAACATCATGCCTAGCTCATCAAATTGGTACAATTTTGAAAATTCTTTCCTGGGCCTTTTTGTACTTTTTTGAACTTATGAAAATCCAATTTCTAGTGTAGGAAACAAGAGGAAAGAAAAAGGGAAATTTAAAATAAAGCAAAAGCAAAATAAATAAATAAATAAAAAGGTAGACATCTTCTAGAGGATTTAAGGAGTTCGCAACGACCACGATGATGATGATGATGAGCGTGACAACAGACCATCATCATTAACGAGGGACTACCCCCTCAATCAATCCCCAGACAAAAACGACGCCGCTCCGACCTCATCCCCATTGGCTGACAATTAATCCTCAGCTAATTGAACTAATTCACCTCGCATTAAGGAGCGCCCCACCTTTTCTTAAGTGGTTTCAACTGTATAAAATGGAGGCTCTCCCCCACTTCCGTTTGTCAACGTTTTCCGCACCAGCCCACACAGTTGCAGGCCACCGAGGAGAGAAGCGGAGCGACTCTGTGAGGACTCGTCTCAATGGCGACCAAAGTTTACATCGTGTATGTTTTTCCATCTCCTTCGCGATCGATCCGATCGAATTTCTCGCCTGCTCGCTCGTTCGTTCGTTTTCCAGTTTGATGTCGTTCCGCCTGCTTTTCGTGGCCTCTGAATTGCGTGCGCCTCGTGTCTGGCATTGGATAGGTTTGGATGGATCTGTTTAGCGGTCACTTCGTTTTCTGTGTTGGCTTCGCGGTTGATTGTTTTTGACCGATTCCGTCCGGTTCAATTCGCCATGAAGATTGTTTGCGGCTCGTGGTATCTGGTTTATAGTGTTTTGTCTCGGCTGTTGCGTTCTGGTGTCTGATTAACTTTCTCTCTGTTCGCGTGGCATTGGATATCGGTCTTGTTCCTTCGAAATGTACTGTTGGCCGTTTGATTGCTCGAACCGTGTGTGGCGCTTGGTTCAGTTGAGCACGATTGTGTAAGATCTGTTGGTTAGACTGCTAATTTGCTAGATATCATCTGTTTCGATCTGATACATAGCGGTTGTGTTTTCATTTGTGTTTACCTCAGTGTAATGAACATTGGCCGTGTTTGATTGCTTTTGGTTTGATTAATTATGAATTCGCAACATTTGACGAGTGAATACAAATGGAAGTGAGAATTTCACCAATTTACGAACTGAATTTGTACCTAGGGTTCTGATGTTGGTCAACTTTAAGTGCTATGATGTGCTTCTACTAGATGATCTTTGCTGAAATTAATAGGGTCAGATTATTCTGGTTTCAGATCGCAAATTGCATTCCTAGCTCGTGTTTTGTTAGTGTGTCTTCCATTTGTTGTTAATACGGAAATTCTGTCTAATACTGACATGTGAATCAAGGTCGAAGGTGGGCGTATATGTTGTCCGTTCTACTAAAATTAGAGGCTTGATCTACAAGAAAGCTCGAAAATGATGTAAATAGGCATACAGTTGAGTTGTTCATACTCCTACATTTAGAAATTACTTTTGACAGATCAAAATAAAATATTCAAAAGTAAAGCCTGTTTGCCTTGTGCTTCTTATAAACTTAAGAGTGAGTCAACAATTTATTTTTCACTATGCTAAGTAGGTTTGACAGTCCAGGGGTAGATTATTGTCTTCAGATTAGATGGTAAGCCACATTGGTGATCATTGGTCATTTTGGCATTCGCTGGGATGCGCAATTAACTGGTAGAGATACTTTCTAAATACCATCAGTCAAATTGTTCAGATTGGTCTACGGAAAGCACATATAACAAACGTAGATTAATGTTTTCATGTTCTTGACTGCATCCTTCATTTATCTTTGATGGAAGAAGTGATTTTCTTGTGGTTGCAAATGCAACCAATTGTGATGCCCATGAAACTGGCAGAGTGCATGGAGTTTTGGTGCACTCAATCATGAGTTGAACTGTCTTTTGTATTGAGGCTATGGTACTTGTATAACTGCCTGAAATATCCGGATAGTTTCAGGTATAAGATGTTAATCTTTCTATGAGCTATGTTTACGTTGTTTCATTCCGTAACTTCTGTATGAGTTGGAACCTGCCTTGCCTAACTTGGGGAGGGCTATCTGAGCAAACACCATCCATATGATTGAAGGGCCTAGGTGTCGGTAGTGATGCTTTTTCATCCAGTTTGTGTACATGTTATAATTTCTCTGGGTGAACTTTGTCTTAATCTAGTTTGTATTTTTATTACCCCCTATTTCTGGGATGAATTTTTATATCCAAGTTCTGTCAAAGTTCTATTAAATGAACTTTGTATTTATTGTTCTTATTCCATTGATTCGGGGTGAAAAACATTCACATGTTGAGCATTTAGCCAGAAGCCAACAGACAAATTAAGTACACCGAGTATTTTCTACTACTCTTCTTCCTGTAAGCTCTTCTAACTTTTGGATACTAACTTGGTGATCACACAGTGGACTCTTAACTGTATTGAAACAGAGAGAGCATGATTCTTTCATGCGACACTAATCTGATTTTTTTTAAGCCAGTGTCACATACCCGAATTTTCTGTCCAGAAAATGGGGAGACAGGACATTTGGATCTTTTTCTTTGGCTTGTAAAATGATTTTTTCTATGTGGTCCTCGTGTTTGAAATGGTCCGATCACGTAATAGGTACTATTCCATGTATGGACATGTGGAGAGGCTGGCTGAAGAGATAAAGAAGGGGGCTGCCTCTGTTGAAGGAGTTGAAGCAAAATTATGGCAGGTATTTTCGTTTTACTTTCTTTTTCTTCATGTCTCTTAATTTATACCGCTCGATTCTTAATTTTTTGCGAATTTACCCAATATCTTTAGGCATGCTCCTGCCTGAGGATTTATATTTAGCACAAAAACTCATATGATCTGCTGAATCATGGGTTACTCTAGGTTCCACATTTTAGATCTTTTCGTCGACGGTTTTGTATGCATGTGCTTCAACAATGTTACCCTGCTTTGTCATGATGAGTATAGAGACTGGATGAAGTGCCATTGTTTTTTCTATTCTGCAAATGCATCAATTTGCTGTTTGACAGAATAGGTAAGTTTTTGAGTTACAAAACATGATATGGATGTCGCTTAAGTGTTTATGTTACATCAACAATTAACAATTGCGCTTTAACTTCTTGTATCCTTAACTGTCATTGGTTGGAAAGATTCTTGTTGGTAATTTGCTCGCTTATTGATAGACCACTTCATTTCCATGTGAAATGAGGCAAATTGCTGATAAATTGAATTGGGGTGTGGAATAGGTGGCTGAGACGCTGCCAGAGGAGGTGCTTGCAAAGATGAGTGCTCCTCCCAAGAGTGATGTACCAATCATCACACCGAACGAACTTGCTGAGGCCGATGGATTCATTTTTGGTTTCCCAACAAGATTTGGCATGATGGCTGCTCAATTCAAAGCCTTCCTTGACGCAACTGGAGGTTTGTGGAGGGCGCAGACGCTTGCAGGCAAGCCTGCTGGAATATTCTATAGCACTGGATCTCAAGGCGGTGGCCAGGAGACTACAGCGTAAGCAGCAGTCCATCATTTTTTTCTAGTGAAAGAAATGACGTCAAGGTGGGAAAATGTTGTCGTCTGAAAACTTGAAATCTTGTCGCAGGTTGACCGCTATCACGCAGTTGGTCCACCATGGGATGATTTTTGTCCCCATAGGATACACATTTGGGGCTGGCATGTTTGAGATGGAGAAAGTAAAAGGTGGTAGTCCATATGGCGCAGGGACTTATGCCGGTGATGGCTCGAGACAACCCTCTGAGCTCGAGCTGGAGCAAGCTTTTCATCAAGGGAAGTACATCGCTGCCATCACAAAGAAGCTCAAGGGAGCTGCCTGAGGTTACCCGCGTGATTTGCCAAATCATTGTACTTGTCCTATATCTCGATTCTTTTTACAAACGATTTCAGATCCTACCTTAAAAACTCATTCCAGTCAATAATCCTGTCTTGTGAAGTATATTCTCTTCGTATGTGTATCGTGGAGTGCAGTGTTTTTCTTTTCTTGATATCAAAGTTTTTAGTAGCTTGATCTGTCGGGTCACTCTTCAAGTTGATCAAACATTGAACTTTGATGCCTATTGTGCCAGTCAAATGATATATATGCTCATTACACTTTGAACAGCCTCGATCTCCCATCTTTTGCATGCCTATGTGTAATTCAGTACGGCACGGGCCCTTGATCTTTGTCCTTCCGTCCTTGTTGTCGAGGAAGTCTCTCTCAGGTAGGTGGATGGACGCTAAGTTAGGGAACCTCACATGAGATGCGAGCCCAAGCCCAAGCCCAAGCCCAAGCCCACGAGCGCTTCAAAATAGGCCCTTCATCGCTAATCTCTCACTAGACAGAAGTCACAAGGCGTCGGCGGCGGCTGCGGCTTTTAAGTAGACCCGTCTGTTGTAAAAGGACGTTACGTTAGTACCCTGTGGGGAAAAGAAATCATAACACTCGATTCTCGCTGATAAAGTAGATGCCCGTTACTTTCAGTTAAATGTTCTTGTTGGGTCGAGCTTTGGTCAAAGGTCCATTGTTGCTCGATAACGCGGGAAAATTCCGGGGTGAGGTCAGCGAGAGGACTGGTGACTGGTGATTGGCGAGCGAGGGTTCTGATTCTCTCATCTTTCCAGGGGCCCCGTCTGGGCTTATTACATATTTAACACACCATGTACCCTTTTCCACGGATTGGAATCGTACAAAAGGAACGACACCAGGAGGGGAGCTCAATCAGTGTACCCCCTCCCTAAATATAAAAAAATCGACTGAGGCCCTAAGGGTTTCTCATTGGAAAAATTAAAGACCTTGAGCTTTTGCGGTTGTTCTTTTTTCTTGATTCCTTTAAAGCCTTTTGGTTCTATATTCGTCAGCTCTCTTTATCTTGCCATACTTAATATTTTTAGACGTGTAGAATCGGCATAAAGTCGGCCATTTTCCGTCAGTTTTCTCGGTTATTTTACGATCATTCTATATTGCTTTATACTTACCTGGCGTGCAAATTTAGCTAAAATGGTTCAAAAGAGGAATCAAAACGGATCCATTTGATATGCATCTCTCTTGTTTTTTTTTTTTTTCTTTCCCATGATCCTTTAAAAGAAAAAGTGAGGAAGGGCGAAAAGCACAGTTACTCTTCTGGGCATTATCCTAAGTTCCTAACCACAACGGTCTTACATTTGTTACGAAAGGTTCAATTTGAGCCATTATCACTCGTCCATCAGTAGGTGTGCGACCCCGTCACCACAGTCCTCCCTACATGCCAGAAGTCACAAAGTCTTTACACATAAGGTATGCCAATACCCATGGCACAAGGTATTGAATGTCAATGGTACGGGCTAGCCTGAGTTACGCTCACGACATTACTTGAACTTGTGATCTCATGGATATCAATGTGACCTTATACATACGTAATTGAACAACTAAAAATCATAAACTGACTAATCACAATACTGACAATCTCTTCACATAAGATAGCAATTACCCATGGCACGAGGTTTCAAATGCCAAAGGTAAAACTTGGCTAGAGTTTTGCTCACGGCAATGCCTGAACTTGTGACCTCATGGATATCAGTATAACTTCATACGTACGTACGTACGTATGTACGTACGTACGTTACACGTGGTGATTGGACGGCGAATAGTGATTGGTCTGCCATGATTGGACATATATTGAGTGAACAGTAGTTTGTTCGCAATTGCGAGTACTATGTTTGGCAGGTAATCTTCATTTGGTGATTTCATTCTTCTTCATCTGACAGGTTGAGTATATGTAATTAAACACCTGCGAGTCATAAACTGACTGACCATAATGCTACAATCCGAAATCACGAGAGTTGTTCTGAGTTCACGAAGGCATGAGCGGAATAGCATTGTGAAAGTTACGTTCAACAAAATAAAACAAGTATTCAAGGCCAGGGATTTCGAGTTCCGGAGTTTGGGAAGAGTGGGGTCGGCCAAGACCACCGCTTTTAATTTTGGTTGCCGTTGCCGCCACCTCCCTCCCCCCCTCCATTGCCGCCACCATTCTTTCCTTTGAAGTTTATTTTCCCCTCCTCTTTCATTAAGTTTAAGGTTGAAATGATGATGATGATGATGATGATGATGATGACCATGATATGATGGTGGTATTTTTGTCAGGTAATGGTTCCTAATGATTGTGAAGAATATAATGACCAAAGTCGGAAGAAAAAGAAAGAGAGAAGGAGGGACAGCTAATCTATGGCGGCAACGAAATAGATAATCAATGTAATGGGAAATTTTCTCGATCCATACCCTCTCTCTTTTTCTCGAGGGAAACCCGATTTACATGAGTAAAAATCCGATCACATGATCAGTTATGGAGCCAATCTTAAGACCGGGGAAAAGGAGCGAGCAGCCTAGATGGAATGGGAGTGGACAACCTGTAGCACATGCTACACGTGACGGAACGAGAATACGTCCGAAACCCCACGTATCCTCTGGATCTTGGATCGCCAAACCAACTCCGAAAAGATGTTATCGTATTCCCAATAGTTGTTCTCTCTCTCTCTCTATATATATATTATAAATACTGTTGCCCCTGTTGAGTTCCGTGTGTATATTTCGATTGATCTCCACCTCCCAAACGTTACCCACCAAAATGTGAACAATTGGATCAAAGGCATAAAGAGGAGAGGAGAGGATAATCGATCGAGTGCTGAAATCCAAAAGGAAGGAAGGAAGGAAGGAAGGGGAGGTGGGGCAGGGGAGGGGAGGGGAGGGGAGGGGTCTGACCTCCTCCACTATCATATTCCCCAAAACGTAAACAAATGGAAAGTGAGATTTTTCCCGATCAAACGACATCTCCCACCCACGATCGCTCATCTTCTTTTCTATTCCCAGACTTGAATTATTCCTTCCATGTCTTTTCTCTTTGATTAAAAAAAAAGGAAATAAAATAAAGGTATTGCCATTTTCCATTTGCCATTTGCCAGTTCTATTCACAATGTTCAGGGAAACAACAGGAATAATTAAAGGAAGCTCCTTTCCTGTGCTCTCTCTCTCTCTCTCCTTTCCTTTTTAATTGGTACTAAAACTCAGCTAATGACAACAAAATGTTCCCTATAAAGGTAAACCCCCTGCCCTACAAATTAGCAACCTGTTCTCATCAGCCCCTCCTAAACCCAACCCACCCCCAAAGTGTCATAATAATTCCTCAATTATTAGTACAAATGTTGCTTTTTCCTTCTTTTGTTTCTTATGCCCTTCTTGCTTGGCCCAACCATGGCCTCTCCTTTGGATTGCCATTCCTTTTCCATCCCCTCCCCCCCTTCCATTTATATATGTTCTTGGGTTATTTCTTTTACGTTTACAAACTATATTATTTAAAAAAAAAAAAAAAAAAAACTACACAATCTGGGGACACATC
This sequence comes from Rhodomyrtus psidioides, assembly GCA_021437785.1. Classification (NCBI taxonomy): domain Eukaryota; kingdom Viridiplantae; phylum Streptophyta; class Magnoliopsida; order Myrtales; family Myrtaceae; genus Rhodomyrtus; species Rhodomyrtus psidioides. Next base: position 127,637 of record JAILYB010000134.1, on the reverse strand, counting down.
TGGGTCTTCTGATTCTCCTCTTTGGCATCACCATCATCATCCTTAGCTCGTGGTGTGGAAAACAATTAGCCCCTCTCGTCCCACCGAGTCTCGGGATGGGCCTCTTCTTCGTTTCGGGGGGAGGATCTGTCTGTTTGAATCATCTGAATGTTCCTCCGAATGTAGGAGTCCAGAAATCAACCGTCGTCTCGTGCGTGACTGGGTACGTGCTCGAGACCGGTACGAGGCAAAGACCTCGGCTTCTAAGATCCGGTCTAGGCCCATCCGGGTCTTCTGATTTATCGGGAGTCTGCAACATTTTCGGTTTTGCTTGACGTTCAATACATTCTCAAATCAGATAATTCGACATTGTATTTATCAGACGTAGTGAAATATGGTGAATTTTCAGTTAATGTTTCTGTAAGCACCCTTTTTTCGTGGCAACTACACGAGTTTCAATATGTGTAACTACAAATGAGCAGCAGACGGTGAATCGTGATCTTTCGTTTTATTTTCCTTCTTAGGTTGCGTGCCATGTATCATCCTGAGTGAACTTTGGCATACCAAGCCATGATCACGACTAAGCCCATGTGGTTTTTAAATCCTATTATCCCCAGTAGAGAATTCCACATAGATCAAGACTTAGGCATTCGTATTCCAAGAAAAATCTAAGACCTTAAAATTCTAATCCATAGAAACGGTCTAATTAACAACATCTAAGACATATAGTTGAAACAGTAAATAGATATTCAGCAAAGGGTTAAAAAAGAGGAACATACCTGCTGATGTTGTTGCATGGCCCCTCCATTTTTCATGTACGGGGTACTTAGAACCTGAGATTTGAAATAACAAGGCAAAACATCTTTGGTTTTTTTTTTCTCTCTCTCAGAAAAGGCTTCAATTGGATTCGCACAACATTCTCAAATAGCCTTAATTTCTAAATAATGTAATGTGGGTACTTACACTGATTTGGTCGTGGAGGAACTTGATGTAGTCGATGGCTTCAGTGAGCACAGAGGCTGTATCAGTCTGAGGAACAAAAGGAAAGGAAAGATTAACAGCAAAATCTCCATTGTAATCTGCAGTGGTCTCCTCAATAATGTTTCAAAATAGGGAATGATATCATATCTTTGGGTACTCATATGTGAAGGCAAAAGAGAGATCTCACGGAAATGAACTCGTTTACCTTTCCGAAAGGCGAAACCAATTGTTGGAGCGCAGTGATTCTGTCCCCCATCTTCTCTTTCCTCACCTGTATTTTGTTCACAGCCCTCATCTTTTTCATTGTCTATGCAAGTTTTTAAAAGCTTAGAGGCAAAGAGAAAAGAATAAAGGAAAAGCTGAAGATGTCTCTTTCTTATCTCCCAAAAGATTTGTTAAATCTATTCACTCGAAACTTTGTACCTTAAAAGCTGGCAACGGCGAGGGGGTCGTCTCGTTTCGCGGCCTTTTCCCCGCGGGCTCGCCGCTGCTTTTCTTCATCGCAGCGCCCGGATTGGCAACATCCGTTAAATTCTGCGCCACACAAACGATGATACGAAAATCGGATGATCCCGGGATGGACACTCGAAACCCTAATCATGACCATGCATAGCAATGCGACACGCCTAAGCAATGATCTCTCTCTCTCTCTCTCTCTCTTTCTTTTTTGTATTGCTCTCGATTAAAGATGTCTTGATTACCTTTGGTTTCTCGTCGAAGCCCGGCGGGGCGAATTGGGCTTGGGACGGTGGGAAGTAGGTGGTGGTCGTCGTGGACCGGACGTCGTTCATCGCTGTGGCGGAGGCGGTCCAGAACGGCGCGTTGTTGGAGAAGTGCAACTGGCTATGGTGGTGCGACGATGGCGGCGGCGGAGGGTGGTGCTTGGGCGGTGAGATTCTCAAGAACTGAGGCACTTTGTTGGACCAATTAGGAGGCAAGAGCTCACTCGAGCTCTGAGCGTTGTAGCTTGTTGGGTTATAACTAGGATAGTTCACATTTTGCTGTTGCTGTTGACTGTTTTCTGATGTTCCAGTCAATATTCCTTGCAAGAAAGTCGAAGGACTCCCGTACAAGGAGGAGGAGGGTGATGAATCAGCAATCTGGGGATGAAAACCTTGGCATGTCACTGTACTACTGTGATCACCTGTGTTCGTGCTCTGGAAGCTTGCGTTCATGTTCAAGTTCTCCTGAAGCATCGACCTAAAGCTGCTCTCAGTCCCCTTATGATCTCCTCTTCTAGACATATTCGAAAAAAGAGCACACTTGTAAGTGGGTGGAACTTTCATAAGCTTGAGCTATGATAAAATTTGACTGCTAATACACGGAAGAAATGTTCACCCAGAATTACCCATACTTTATAGATTGAGAGCACGATAAGATCATATTCAGATATGAGGGAAAAATTTAAACTTTCTGGGAAAGAGGGGAAAAGTTGTGGACTTTAGAGACTTACAATAAGTTTTGGTTGTTCCAATCCATGGCTTGTGAAGAGAGGCCTAAATTCATCATATGCAAATTGGGATCAACCAAAGATCCACCAGCGTCGCCCAAAACAGCAGAGTTGTGGGGTTGCAGCTTCTGGGTATCATGATAAACCACCGAAGAACCGCCTGCAGACTCCATTGAAGACCTTGCAGCTTTCATGTCACCGCCCAAGTCTGTGAGCCACCCACCAAAGCTCCCCAGAGAACTCAGCCCGGACGAGGACGACGACGTCGTCCCGCTCTCGTACCGATTCCTCGACGCGTCCCACCAGTTGCCACTTGCATGGAATTGATCATCTGCCATTAGCTCGGATGATGGCAAAGAGATTTTAAAGAAAAAAAAGCCTCTTGCAGCTTTTCTTTTGTTGCTATCTTTGTGGCTACTTCCTCACCCAAAATGAATCTTGACCTTCTCTCGATGGCTCGGCTTTGTCTTCAAAGTGGATTGTTTTGGTCGCATAAAATGATAAAAAGCGATTTGCAGCATTTCAGTATTTATATATAATTCAGCAAGAGACTGTGCGCGTGTGCGTGTGCGTGGGCGCGCGTGTGTGGAGCATCAGCATCAATGGTGATGGAGAGCTCAGAAGGAGAGAAAAAATGTGGTTGACATTTCAGGGGCTGATTAGACATTGAGGCAAAGGTCAAATTGAAATTGAATTTCTCTCTTGTTTGATGCTGTGTGTTATTATTCTCTTTGCTCTATATCTTTTCTTTTTCAACTCTGAAATTTCGTTCTTGTAATTTATTTTTCTTCTGCTAATGATGGGTTTTTGGATTCTTCTGTGCCCTTCTTAAAAAAATTCGTTCTTTGCGCCGTTCTGCAAAGGGGAATCATTAACAGTAGCATAAGGAAGGACACTTGCGCCACTTACACGAACAAAAGTAGAAGAGGGAAGCAGGGCTTCTCTGAACATTTTGCTTCTCGATTTCTTGGGATTTCACAGATTAACATGCGACTTGTCTGTCTAGGAAGTCAAATCTTAAGCCAGATTAGAGTTGGGCACTGGCTACATGCAAGTGTCGCCCCTATATGATCATCAAAGTACTTGCTTGATAGAAAGAAGTAGAATCATATTAGACAGGTTGAAGTTTTAGTAATCAGGGTGAGAAGATTAGATGAAAAATCGTTTTAGCGATGGGGGTGTCTACAGTGTTCACGTTGTAAGTTATCTAAAGGGTATAGGTAAGACCATCATGGAATACGAAGATAAGGATAATCGGTAGGCGAGCGTCTCTAAGGGTAATTTCAAAAAGAGGGCAACAAATGCGGCTCGAAACTCTTAGCCAACTCGTAATCGAGAAGTCGCTAATCTTCGGTGCTTGTATAAATGTATGATTCATCAAACCTCCCTCTCTAGACCTATGAAAATTGGTACTTCCAGATTCTCTAGCGACGAGTTTTGCAGCTTAGAGAAATTTCTCAATTTTATTTTTCTTGAAAGACCTAAGTACGTCAGGAAAGAATAAATTGACACCCTCATCCTTTCTTCATGCATAGGCAGCTTATGCACCCTGACCTTTCTTCATCCATACCCAAGGGATCCAGACCCTTTTAACTTAGATGGACAATAATTAGGTTGCTACATACTACGTACAATGTGATCCCATAAGTCATATTAGACCCCCCAAAATAAAAATAAAATCGAAGGTAAAAAATAATCTTAATTTTCCAGCCTGCCTTAGACTGCCTAGTTGACGCAATTAAAATTCAAAAAAACTCTCTTTCATGTTTCATGAAAGATTGACTAAGGTAATGGACTAACTGACCTCATCATCGAGTGAGAAATGGAATTTGACAGGCGAGGTTGACTGGGGGAATGAATCAGCTCATCCAGAGTCAAAAGGCCTATCAATGGCGTGAGGGGATTAAACAAACATTAAATTATGTTAAACTTGACCGGTTGCGTTTGATTTAAGTTAATCAAATCCCTCCCTCTTAGGATAAGTCCCCGTTGACTTTTGGCATAAGTCAAGAAAAATCAGATATTGTTGGAACACGCATTTCCCACTATGGTTGATTTCCAAACCCCCTTTTTTTTTTTGCACTAATCCATAGTATATGTAGGAAATTTTATCCACGGACACATTTGTTGAGAGATCCACACATTTTTCGTAAAAACAAATCCAATCTAAAGTATTGCCAATCATATAAGATAATTCAGGGTGCGCATGAAATCACTTCTAGCTGGGAAATCACTTCTGGCGGGGAAATTGATTTTTCAGCTTTTGCTTTTGAGCAGAAGTTGAATTTTGAGCTTCTGTTTCAGAAGTTGATTTCTGATAAAGAAATATGTTTGATAACGATTAAAAAAGACAATGCTCGAAATATTATTAAAAAAAATGTTCGATGGCGGCAGCTAGCGACGGCGACCGGTGATGGCCGGCAGGCAGCGATCGGCGACCGGCGGTTGCAACCGACAGCCGGCCGGCGATGAGCAGCAGTCGGCGGCCGCGAGAATGACTTCTGGAGCCGGAGAAGTAAAAAAAAATTACTTCTGAAAGTTGGCCAAAAATATTGTCAAAAGTAGAAAATCCTGCCATAAGTCAATTTTTTTATCAAACGCATTTATGCTTCGAATATGATTTTACCAAACGAATTTCCCAGCCAGATCGACTTATGGCAGGGAAATTAAAATTCTGAAGTGATTTCCTGCACGCCCTTAACTTTCGAGAAAATCGCGCATTGTCTTATCATGTAAAGTCCAGAAACACATCAGAATAAATTATCCTAGCAATCTTTCTTATGAGTAGGAGAAACGAGAATACGACCATCGAAAATGTGTAGATTGATAATAGTATATCGAAAAGCTATAGAGAAATTTTCTCTAAAGCATAACGGGAAGATGTATATTTTATGTGACTTAATAAACGAGATGAATAATTGAATTCATCGAATATTATTTCGCGACATGATATTTTTGGGTTTCTTGCCTTGATTTTTGTTAATTTCTGTACATAATAGTTAGTGTGAAAAATAAGAAAGTGAAGGAAAAAAAAGGATGGAGGGCGATTAGGTTTTGACTTGTATAGAGAGAAGGCGGCAGAAGGGAAAAGTAGAGGGAGAGGGAGTGGCGTCATGCTTAGAGAGAGAGAGAGAGAGAGAGCGCGCTTTGACAGGAGTCAACGACTGGGGTCCACGCGGCGTGCACGCGTGGGAAGACATGTGGAGCCCACCTTTCTCTCTCTCCCACCCTCAGAGTCAGAACCCAGAAAACGACATTGGCTTTGGAGATTTTGATGGATTTTTTTTATTATTATTACAAGGTTTTCTTTCTTTCCCTGTAAATAAAATAATAATAATATCCGACCAATTCCAATGTTTTCAGCTTCTTCCTTCAAATGCTCATCATTTTGGCCTACCCTCCCTCGCGCCACCCATCCTTGCTTCGTTCCAGGTTCAGCGAGCCCGACTGCACATTCGCCCTCACATCTCAGTTCAGATGAGATCTGCGCCTTCCCACCCCGTCGGCGCGACTCTCGCTCTTTTTTCCCCCTCTCGCGCTTTTCAGTATGGACTCTTTAACCTTATGAAATGGACAGATCGTTACACGACGGATAACTCGGACCCAAACTCGTTTGAAAAATATGTCGTGAAGCTCTTCGAATGCAGGTTCAAACACAAAATCAGATCAATCCCGACAAATGTGCTAGATTTACAATCATATGTGTATGTGTGCAATGATATGATCGGTTTAATCACGTTTCACGACACATCACTATTTATGGGGGAAAATTATCCAAAAAAATCTAAATATATTGCACTTTTGTCAATTCAATCATTAACATTTTCACGTTTTGTCAATTGAGTTAATCGAGTCAATTTTGACCAGAAATCACTAACGTAACAGTCCAATCAGAGTCGATAATCTTGTGTGGTACGATCGATGAGAGCCATCACGAAGCCCTCGCCAGCCACAGCGAGGGCATCCCTAGGGAAGGCCTCACGACGCCCTCTCCTAGGCCCCTACCAAGAATAGCGAGGGGCGCAAGGGCTAGAGACATCCTCATCGATCACAGCAAGGGCTCGTGAACCCTACGAGATCTAGGAGGCGAGGGCGTGGCGTCCCTCCCCTAGGCCCTCGCCCACCAAAGTAAAGGTGAGCAAGGATCGCGACGCCCTCACTATGACCCGCAAGAGCTTGCCACACCCTCATCTATTTCAGCGAGGGGCCGCAAACCCTGGCTCGCGATCAGCAAAGGCTTCGAGGCCCTCAACCAAGGGAAAGCGAGGGTTGCCAACCCTTTGAATAAAAAAAAATTTTTTAAAAAAAAGAAAGGAAAAGTAAAAAATATATAAAAAATAAAAAAAATATGACAATATTATTAAGAATTGCCCACATCACGATCAGCTTCTGACCAAAATTGATCGGATTATCTCAATTGGAAAAACGTGAAAAGGTTTAAGACTCAATTGGTAAAATTAAAAAGTTTATGACTGAATTGACAAAAAAAGCAATAGGTTTAAGACTTTTTGGATAATTTTCTGCATCACTATCCACATGTCAATTATTCATTTTAAGCTCAAGGTTAATTGTCATGAATCGCGGCCTCGAGAGCTAGATTTTGTTAACTAAGTTCTCAGAAGATGATCTACATCCAAATTATCCACTCTTTGAATGGACATGGTTCCTTTATAGTTAGGGTTAAATTAGTTTCCAATACATTTACCGAAAATCAAAACTTTAACCTTTCTCCTCCTTCTCTATCTCTATTGCCCCCTTCTGCACTAGTCATTGCCTAGGTTGACTCGCCCCAGTGTCGCACTTTCGTCACCAGTTGCTCCTCGCGGCCATCGCACATTACTCTCTCTCTCTCTCTCTCTGAAACAAGGCCCGCTTGTGGCGGTCGAGATTGTAGAGATTGCTACCGTTGCACCTAGTGTCACACTAAAATGGCAAGAATGAACCAAACGGTAAATCGAATACGGGAGACGACGATCAATTTATTTTTAAAGTTATTCGAATGATCTCAATCCAGAAAGTACGAAACCAGAACTCCAAATCAGCAAGTTATTAGGGTTTCTGCTCATGGTATCGAAAACACAATCGCAGACCACTTAGCTTACGTCCAGAATTAAATCTAGCTTTAAAGTATTCAACAAGGCTCTCGCCCCATCAGATTTTCTGCATCTTCTCTCCCTGACTCAGTTCTTGTGTTCTCATCATGAGATCATGGACGAAGGCTACAACATTTGGTGGGACTCATCCATCAATGATTAGGGTTTCGCATGTGGTATAAGATTAGATTGACGAGAGCACCGAGACATCCGGTTCACTCCCCCCATTTATTGCCCGTGAGAAATAATTCGTGCATGATTATCGCCTGAGATTGTTTGTGTAGGCATTCCCACCTCAAACAGCACTGAAGCTACCTGTTGCTCTTGTTTCTTTTCAACTTCTATTATTTTAGTGTGAAAACCATTAATAAACATCCAAGAACGTCACAAATGGACCTGGAATAGGACAAAATCCAAGTACAAAATGCACTAATTCAAATGTGGATCATCTAGCTAGCATGCATATGTAAATTGCATGTGCAGACATCGGCTGATAGAACGGTGATTTGCTAAGGCTGCGTCCTCCTGCCCGGAGTAATCATCGATGTATTGTTGAATTGCTTTTGTTTCTTTATTGTACAGAGTATCCGAGTTTTCTGCTCAACTCAACGTATCGCTAATTTCCCCTTGATGACTTCTCCCCATCTTGGACCCTCTCCTTCATTTGACATTTTTACATCATGTTAACAACAAGCCAACACCCTGAGCATCGACGATCTCTGACATCCTGACGTAAGTTAAATTGTGTTGAAACTTGGTCGGACTTAGCTCATTATCTGATAATCTTCAGCGACGTTAAACTTTCGAGTTTGAGCTTGAAGATCATATATGAATCATATGCTTCTCATTTACAGACTTTTGTTCTTCTATCTGCAACTGACTTTTTCAGTGTGCAACTACGGGTCTTATTTTAACATGAGATGGTCATGAGAGCGCCAAGAAAAGAATGAAGAAGTTGACGTCATGATAATGTTAGCATGTTGTAAGCAAGCTGAAATAGAATAAACCCGGTCTTTTTCCTCTGCACAACACGTGTGTGTGTGTGTGTGTGTGTGAGAGAGAGAGAGAGAGAGAGAGAGAGAGAGAGAGAGAGATTTAGATTTTTTATTCTTTGGGTAGAATGACGGACAAGCTGACCATGTTAAGAGCCACGTGTTCTTGGTCATTTCGAAATCGAAAATAACTTGTATACTATATGCTTTTTATTGAAAAAAAGAATAGATTGGGGGGTCAACCCAAATTGATGCACATGCATACGATACAAACACCGTGTAGAGTGTACCCGCTTGTGATCTTGGTAGGTCAAAAGCGCGATGAATTCAATACATACACATCTCGAGCAACAAGCTCCATCATTGTAGAGTGGTTTCGCCTCTGCTTTCCCATGCTCAAATCAATCCTTACACGCGACATAAACGAGTGTTGCACGAGAAATAAGAATTGACGAGATCGTAGGTGACGAACTAGACTTGTTAGGATATCGAAGTTCTTGATCCGTCGAAATGGATTTTGTATATATATATATCATAAATAAGTTTAAACTTAATATGAGTATTAAACAGGTCATACAAGGATTTACAACTTACTTAAACTCAACTCACTTCTATGACTCTCCTTTTGTTTTCTCTCACATTCATTCACTCCGTACTCTCACCACCGTTTAGATTTGATTTTTTTAGATTGAGTTAAATATGGAAATGTTTTGTGCAGATCCGAGTACGAGTCGCTAAATTTGCATTGCATGAAAATGAATCAAAACAAGTTAAATGGATCTATTTGGGTCGGATCATTTTCGACCAGACACTCGAACCGCATGTTTGATGGGTCTAACGAGACCCTAACAGTGCTAAGCTTTAGCAATGCATGCAGCTGTAGCAAAACGAAGTCAGTGGCTAGACAACATTCACAACACGACGGGGTTCAGCGGAGAGTGTTTCGATTGCATTAGCCGCGAATGGAACCCCGTTGACCCACCTGAAGATTGATTTGAAAGATCGATCTGCCAAGGGGGATGATGCTTTCTCCCCCTGCCCCCCGCCAAAAAAAAAAAAAAGGTCAAAACGTCCTCGCCATTAATTTGAGAGAAGTCTGACTCACATGATTTTGGAGATTGACTTTGAGCAGAGAGATGAGATAGCAGCGTCACGAGCACTGCCAGTGGCCTCAAAGCGAGCCTTCACTCGAGTCCAAATTGAGATTGTAACCAATTGGATCTTGGGAGTACTCATTCGACTCCCCCCATTTTGTCGCTTGGATTTTCGACCAAACTAAGTGCTTTGGTCATTCTAATCACCCTTCTTTGGTCGTCCTTGAAGCCTTGTGAATTCGATGTGGGCAAGACTTTCAGTTTCGGTAAGTGAGATTCGTAAGATTAATTGACCATCATTTTGACTAAGAATGGTTTGTTAAGAACTTGAGAAAAGCGCCAGAGAAGTCCTAAATCTATTGCATTGACGTCAATTTAGCCCTAAACTTTTTAATTGTGCCAATTTAGTACCAAATATTTTTTTTCTAGAGCCAATTCAGTCCTTCCGACTAATTTTGACTGGATATTGCTGGCGTGGATGCCGACCGGCCTAAATGGCACAGTCGACGCTGACGTGGACCCTTTTTTTTTTAAACATCATTTTAAGACATTAGGATTTTTATTTATTTATTTTGTATTTATTTCATTCTTTTTTTTCCGATCTCTCTCTCGCTCTCTTCTTTCCTCCGACAGCCAACGCGACCATGGTAGGCAAGGGTTGACCTTGTCAAGCCTCGCCCTGGCCCAGACAACGCTCGACGAGGCTTCCCTTGCTCGGCGGCGAGGGCCACCGTCGCTCAGGCGAGGCCAGCCTTCGCCGGCCGGCAGAGGAAAGGGGAGAAAAAAAGATAGAGAAAAAAAATGAAAAAAAAATAAATTAATAAATTCAAAACTACAACGACTGCCATGCGACAGGCGTCCATGTTAGTAATATCCGGCCAAAATTAGCCAGAATGACTTAACTTGCTCTATGTCAAAAGGTTTATGACTGAATTGGTGCAACTAAAAGGTTTATGATTAAATTGGCACCAATGTAATATATGTAAAACTTTTCGACACTTTTCTCCCTTATGAACTACGAGATCAAGAGAAATGCCCAAGGTCACCTCCTGTTTGATAATTTCTACTGGTGCCTAGGATATTGTAACATACACACGCTCGTCGTGTATTTGAGCTAGTAAAATAAAGTATAATATCTAGATCAAGCTACTTGATGATGAGTAGAATATCGCCGCTCATTCATCAGAAAACGAAAAAATTGCTTTTATAATTTGCCCTACCGCCCCACTTTCTGGTAGATTATGTATAGTCCATATAGGTTAGCAATGAAACCCAGCTAAGACTTCCACTTTGTTCAGCTGGACTAAGCTCTTATTCTTCATTTTAGATGAGTCAAGAAATAATATTTTTCCAAATAAAATTACAAACGAAACCAATCGTTGCTTTGCTTTCCAAAAAGTGGGCTGCAAGAGGGACAGACAATGGAGTAACAATTGAAAGTGGCATAAAAGACTAAGAGGAGGACACATTATGGTGACAAGACATTCTCGTCAAGAACCTAAATCCCTAGTATGTACAGTGTTGTATTTGTAGCAATTTAATTCGGTACGGAAACCCTAATACAAGAAAATATAGCAATTACTCTTATGCGACCCATTATTCATGTCATAAAGCAAGGGATCGATCTGTTTCCCGATTCATCTTTGGTCACATTCACATCCATATGGATTTGGTTAAGAATTAGTACATTAGAAACCAATAACGGGTAGAGAGGTAGGTCAATAGCACTGAGATTCGAACACGTGCATGATCAAACTTCCTCAGCTTCAATACCGTGTGAAATCGATCTGAATTCATCTAAGAAATTTCAAACATTTCGTGAACTCTAATGATTACTAGCCCTTGACTTCCACGAAAGAGGAAAACGCACGCATCACGACTCTTGCCAACTTTTATAAGATCAGATATTTAACCGAGGACACGATCTATAGCGAGCAGGGAACCAGGATCCGTCACTCCTTTCATTGACTTCTGTCCGAATCCTCCTCTCTTTTCTGAAAATAATTTATGTTAACCTCTGACAAAGAAAGGAAACCCTTCTTCCAATGGATGACTAGGATGAATAAACAAGTTGACTTAGTGCGTTTGTATGCTGGGTCACCAAATTAGTCATCCCACCTTAGTGGGTTGACATGAATTTTGACTCTCGTTGATGCAACATTCCTTGGGTCATCGTTTGGCCCCCACGCTCATCACCCCCTTCCTTACTAAATTTTAGGGGTGTGCAAAAAGAACCGATCGGATTGAGAAACGCCCCTTAAACTCTTAATTATGAAGGATATATCTACATAAATATGTGCTTCAATCACATCAAACGGTTTCACTGGATCGCTTGGGAACCGACCCCTATGGTCTTCTAGGTGAGACCAAGCTGGAACCGTTTACCTACTAAATTCCTACGCGCATGTTAAAGACCCAAGGTCGTCGTTGAATAATTCGAAAGCTGTTCCGTCACTTGTCCCCATCTGCCGGCTTGCTCTTCTGAACAAAACGAGAAGAAATAGATTAAAAATCCCTAGCTCGTAAAAGATTCAGACGCATGTTCGGGTTACTGATCCGGCGCTCTAGGGTTACGGGCTTCTTCTCCCTCTTCTTCTTTGGTTTTTTCATTCTCTTTTTTAACGTTGACCTCCTCTATTTTGTCCGCTCTGGCAAACGTCAAGCTGTCGGTCCGATACTTGGACCTTATACAAATCAGTAGGGTTGAATCTGCTTCGTGCGCGTGTTGGGGTTTCGTCTCTTCCTCTCTTTCTGCACCAGGAATTGGAAGGTGACGCAAACTTCCACTATCCGCCATCGCAACACTCCAGATTGTTGTGATAATATTCTCAGGAAAAAGGCGTACCGTTCGGCTACATAGAAAAGGGGCTTCCTTCCTCTCATCTCTCCTTCCTCAAACGTCCGGACTTATGGCTTCTGAGTTTGCATGTGCGAGAAATGTGCCGAGTCGGTCGACCATGGAATTAGATCTTGTACGTCCATAAATCTATACGTATAGGGCAATTGAGCGAGCGTGATGATTCGTACGCAAGAAAGACGGTGACCCAAGACGCGCATCATCATTGAGTATGTGCGTACACACACACGCATAGTCTAGGGTTTATATTATTTGAAGGTTGAAGAAGAATTTCGGGACGGTGACCCTACGGCATCGTGCGTCGGAGAGTTAGTTTAGGGTTTCATCATTGTAGCAGGAACAATGAAAAGAGAAAGGAAGGGGCCCTACTAGGATATATATGGTTTCCTTTCCACATTTATCATGATTCACTCTTCATATTTCTAAACCAGAGAGAAACGCCTTTAGCTCAGTTTAGTAAAGCATTTACCTTACAAAATGAAGAAGGCGATTTTTATATATATTTGGCGATTGCCAGCCACTTTTTCCTATTGTATCCAACAAAGAGAAAATTAATCTGCTTAGCCTTTACTAGGATTTATCCGTCTTAAACTTTCGTTAACCCGACCGCAGTTTAACTGCAAAGTAAATCGGCTTGCTTTATCGCGCCATCATAAGAGATGAACCCTAGACCGAAGATATAATCTTGCTTCAGTTTCGTGATTGAGTCTTGATGCTCGACTTGGGGGGAGTAGAGGAAAATTTTGCAGAACTTGATGATTTCGGACCCAAAAAAGGAAAAGAGCTGAAATTGTGCACTCCTTCCGCAGTATTTATAGAACATAGTAAAGTAGAGGAGAAATGCTTCACTGAGAGTATTATCAGGGAAGGTGCAATCTCAAGTGTAGATCCACACATCATCATTGCGTGTTTGGCATAAAGCACTCATTGATTGAGAGATCGTGTGGTCAGAAATAATATCAGACTATCGGGCTAATAGCTTCCAGAGTAAAAATATTGACGGTAATAGGGTTAACGCCAAGTGAAGGCTACTTTGATCGATTTCTTTTTTTCTAAACAAGTAAGATTTTATTGATGGCACAAAAAACAGGTGAGCAACCTGATACAAGATCAAGTTTCCAATCTATTGACACAAACAAGAAGAAGAGAGCATCTTTTGAACGCTACCCCGGAGGCTCTTTTGCTTTGGGGAATTAGAAATCCATTCTTGACACATGGGTTCATTTCTTATTTCCGTTTATTTTTGGTGTCGACATGCAGATGGAAAATGAAGATGTAAGCTTTTTTTTTTTTTTTTTAAGATACGGCGGTGAAAAAATTATCCGACTTCAACAGGCGACACGGTTGAATCATACGATTCGGGTGGGGACCAAATAATTAGAGATGGGAGATAAAGAGAACGATCTGCCAAGAGAAGCCTAGGAACAAAGTCACAAGTGGGTGTTTAGAAATTGCAGCGCAACGCGATTTCTATCTAACAAAACGCTTGAGAAAGATCGAAGGATGCTATGCTGGATGGGAACTTTGGGAAGACGGTGGAAATAAGAGGAATTCCGAACATGTCATTTTTTGGGCTTGGGCTTGAAATGATGTCAAAATGGGCCTTTACTCAGATCTTGGTGTTGGGCCCGAAAGAAGCTCTCGTTTTACAAGTTCATTTCGTCTTGACTATTTTTAGTGGGAATGCCCAAATCAATGACGAGACTATTCAGGTGAGAGAAAGAGAGAGATGAATGATCAATTTATATCGAATAGAACATGCCAAGCCAAATCTTCCTTAAGATGCGACTTTTCATGAAACTATCAAGTATCGAAACACGGGTTTTATTGTATGAATACTTTCGAATTTAATGTACATTGGATTACCCACAAATGTATTACTGAAGATTACAAGTTATAAATGCGTGCATGCTTGGACCATTTTTATAATTTATGGAAACGTTATACCTCGATAATATCCTTAATTCGCGAGTTTAATAAAATCTATAAATCGAATTACATCCGAATTGATAATGATAAGTAAGGCAAATTGACGTCGATTTATTGTTGTTGAAGCATCACATTAGATCCAATTTAGATGATTAACGCTTTTTTCTGAGTGATGCAAAGAGACCTGTTTAATTGAAGTTAAGAGAATTGAGAGAGAATGGAGCTCTCCCGTGATGTGGCTCAACCACCAGGTGTCGTTCTATCTGACTTTCTTCTTGCTTCTTAGGTATAGATGTCGGTTTCGAGTGCTGCTTGGTAATCTAACCTCTTATTTTGATGTTTGATACACACGTGCTGCTATGATATAATTGTGAAAAAAAGGGATAAAATTAATCAAGGAATTCATTAATCACGGTCAATAATCAGTAATTATTAACGAAAATACTTCACGCCAATGGAAAAATTATAGCTTGACATAAGACTTGAAATTTATTCTGAAATACATCGAAAAACAAATGACTTTTTTTTTGGAAAATTTTAATCAAGGGCTTGAAGTGCGCTCATCGTCTCAAATAAGAATCTGAAGTGGATCTTATTTCAAATAAGAACTTAAAGTGTCCTCATTGTCTGAAATAAAAATATGAAGTGGTTCTTATTTCAAGTAAAGGCATAAAGTGTCCTCATTATTTCAAAAAAGAGCACGACAAAGGGTATTTTCGTCATTCACATTTTCTATTCTTTTCTTTTCTTTTTCGCCGATGGCCGGTCGAATATAATGGCCAGCAAGGCTGCCCAGCCCTTGCCAGTGGCAGTTCCCTTTTTTTAAAGGAAAAAAATGAAATTTTTTCATAAATAAAAATGACGAAAATGCCATTGGTCAAACCTTTATTTAAAATAAGGGAAAATTACAAATAAGCAGCCCACGTAGGGTAAACAAAGGGGAAAAAAAAGAAATGAGAAAAAAGAGAAGAAGAAATTAAAAACAAAAAAAAAGGAAAAAGAAATAAAAAAATGACGAGAATGCTCTTGTTCGGGCTTTTCTTTGAAACAAAGAGGGCACTCCCGCCCTTATTTGAAACAATGTCAACTTTGAATCTTTATTTAAGAAAACAAGAGCATTTCATGCCATTATTTGAAATTTTTTCCTTAATAGGAACTTTAATAAATTATTTGAAACAATGTTTATTTCAGTGTCCTCCTTTGAAATTTTTTCAATTTTTTCTTCTTATTTTTTTTAGGAAAAATTTCAAAAAAGGGCCCAAAGTCCCTTTGTTTTATCAAAAAAGGGCCCCAAGTCTACGTTGTTTCAAAAAAGGGCCCGAAGTGCCCAATCATATTTCAATTAAGGGCTTGAACTCATCAGCCAGTCAAATGCTCACCGGCCGACGAGAATTTGACTTTTCCGGCAACTGAAATAAGGGCATTTTCGTCCCATATAATTTTGAATAAAAAGAAAATCTATAAAATTATAAATCTCAATTGTTCATTCTCTTCCCCCACTTCGTGAACGAACCCGAACAGAGCGAGGATCAGTGGGCATCGGCGGCGTATGAAATTTTCCCTTTTTTTTTTACAACGCAGTAGTAGGATCTCAAGCTATGTAGTGCCGATACGACACGGACACGGGGACACGATACATCGATACGGTAGTTCTCAAAAAATAGAGAATTCCGACACGGCGGGACACGATATATATTAAATGTGTGTGTGTATATATATATATCTCCAAATATCAATATGTCTAAATATCATAACTATTTCATATTTGACATTGAGATTGATTGTTTCGCGGTAATGGTGACCCCAAATAGTGTTTTCCTTTTAGGGTCTCATAATAGTGAAAAAAAGGCCGAAATAGCAATTTGCCCTTATTCTTGTTTTGCCAGCTCGTGGGCCTCTCTTCTGTTTTTCTCTCAAGCCCATTTAGGCTTCTTTCTCTGGCCCAACTCCCGCCATATTCACGCCTGCTCATGTTCTTTGCCCCTTCTTCGAGCACGACAAAAAGGGACAGAAGGAGAGAGAACTGGAGGCGACGTGGGAAGATTTAGGGCAGAGATTTTCTCTACCAAGACAAGACCAAACGTACTGGGAAGGTTTCCGAGCTTCAGGAGCTTGGGCCGGCTAAGGTTTCGGTCAGCGTCCGCCTCCGGGGCCGCGAAGACCTCCTGCTCGTCGTGTCCATCGGCGGAATCACTTTCTGTCGGAAGCTTCGCGAATCTGAAGCTCAATCCAGGTTCTGTGGACGAAATTCCAGTCGTTTTTTTGTTCTTCGTGTGCTCTGTCATGTTTTTTCGTATCGCTCGGTTGGTCTTCTGTTGTTGATTTTTCTGTTGCTAGAGAAATTGGCGATAGAGCAAGCCTCCGTGAAGACGGAATCCATTCCCTGCAAAGGAAGCCAGGAGCATATATTTGGGCATAAAACAGGGGAGAGGAAAGGTGGTTGTTTTCAGAGAGAAAAAGGGAAGCAGGGAGCTCGGTAGCGTCGTCGTCTTCAGCCCGACACGGCTGTCCTCTTATGCTGACAATCCGGACACGCGACCGGCCGTGTCCGTCCGTGTCGGGCCGTGTCGGACACGCAAAAATCTTCGAAACAGCCGTGTCCGTGCTACATAGATCTCAAGTGACCCGAACCAAACGAAACCAAGCGAGGACGCAAACTCAGACGATGGATCTGCTGCGCAACGCCTACTCAAATTCCTCCGACGAAGAACCAGAACCAGAACCCGAACCCGCACCCGCACCCTCACATCCCTTTCACCCTCCTCCGAAGCGACCCAGACCCGAAAACCACGCAGTCTCCATCCCCAAATCCAATTGCTCGTATCCTCCTCCGACAGAAGCTCCTGTCCATGGCAGATATGTATCCAAGAGGGAGCGAGCCCTCCTGGGTTTGGGTTCACCGTCCACTAAGGTTCTTGACCCAGAAAACACCGACCCTTCAGCTTCAACTTCTGCCGCTGGTAAGTGTCGTAACTTTGTCTCGAGCCTTTCGTATTCCCCGGTTCTTGGTTATGTTTTCACAACAGCCTTTGTCTGGTTGAGCATGCTTGGGGACGATGAGTAATTGAGCATGATGGTGGATTGTTGAGTAATTGGATAATTCCCATGTCAGGTGATTTGAATGAGCAAGACCC
This sequence comes from Rhodomyrtus psidioides, assembly GCA_021437785.1. Taxonomy (NCBI): domain Eukaryota; kingdom Viridiplantae; phylum Streptophyta; class Magnoliopsida; order Myrtales; family Myrtaceae; genus Rhodomyrtus; species Rhodomyrtus psidioides. The sequence goes on along the minus strand of JAILYB010000134.1, from coordinate 110,128 downwards.
GGGTTCGGTAGCGAATACCGCCCTGCTTTCTCAAGCTATCAGAACTTCCCATTTGAAGATGACAGTTTTGTAGAAGGCTTAAGCTCACGTGTCATGCCATGAAGTTACGGCAAAGAATAAATTGAGCATAGGGTAAAAGGAAGAGACCCATTTTGCTGAGAGTCAATTTGGTTCCATAGTTGTCAGAGTCCTATTTATGGAATCGGGATTTAGCATAGAGATACAGTTAATTCTATATTGGAGAGACTGTGCGCCAGACTTCTTGGAGATGTTTGTAGAGGACATTCAAAAAGAAAGGCATACGAGCTATACATATCTGAGAAATAAAGTTTAAATGCTTTGGCACTGAACATTCGTGGCAATACATACTGTTCCATTTGATAGATCGCTAATTTTACAAAGTTAAGCGATGGACTAAATTGTCTATGCCATGTCTGGATTTTTTGAATTACTGCCCTTGAATGGCAACATGGGGGATTGATATGAATGTAAAGCAATTCCTGATGTATTGTTCTTTCTTTGCCAGTAATTCCGCATCGTTGTTGCATACATGAATATCACTTTCTGATGTGGCATCTCTAGCTTGTGTGAATCATATACATCTCACTGATGGAAACATGAGATCCTGACATTATGCTTTTCTTGCTGTTAGTTTCATGTATGGGAAGTTTATTGGATTCAGACCTACCATCTGATGTTCTATCACTGTTGAGACATCAAACAAAAGTTCATGGGCGTCTTGGTCAAACACAAGAAAGGCTATCTATAGCTCTAAAGGGCCATACAAAGGCTGTCAACACGATCCAATGGTCAGAAAGTCATGGTAAGATCTGGCTATGTCAATGTTTCTGCCTCATGTGCTTCTACATGGTAGGATTCGATCTTTGTTATTTCTCAAGAAGATGGTTGGTCTGGCACTATGATATTTTGAGCTTACTTCGGGATGCACTTATCATTGAATCATGCTTCACGAGCTGACGTATGGGCACACGTTACCTGAACTCGATCCTATAAGCATCTGCAATTGTGACTTCTTCGGCCACAGCTTGAACGTGAATCAAACAATAGGAAACATTTGATTTGGTTATCCCATTTTATACGCTATTTCCTTGAGATGTTGTGTTAGCGACTCCAAGGATCAGGCGTTGGACCTGAAATAGAAACTTAGAATGAGGTTGTGAATAGAGTGACGAACAGAATGCAATTGAGGAAATTTGGTTCTCTGATGATAACCTTGTCCTTGTTTCTTCTTGACATTCCCTATGGTCAACTGTGGTTTCATATCTGGGGCAATTGATTATGTATGAATTTCTGTGAGCATAGGTCAAACTAGAGGGAATTTGCAAATGCAAGATCAATGTGGTGCATGTTGGCACACAGTAAAAGAACTTTCTTCAAGAGACCTGCTTTGTCCTGCTATAAGACTGTCATGACCATAACATGGTCAAATTTGCGCTATTTCATTTTAAGGTCAATGCATGAGTTTAAGCTTGCAATAATGTGCATTCTATGATGGTCTCAATATGTAAAAACCAAACGTGAAGCACCTGCATATTGATGGGGACTCTAACATCATCTATATCCACAAAACAATTCATTCATTCGTGTTCTGTTTTGCCTTCATTTTTTTTTATGGTAATTGCTTTGTACTCATTATCTCCCAATTAATCTGTTTACTAGAGTTAGTTTACAGCTCATCTTCTTGCATCGGCTGGCATGGATCATAAGGTCTTCATATGGAATGTGTGGAGTAAAAATCACAAGAAAGCACGCATTCTGAGCCACCACAATGCTGCAGTGAAAGATGTGAAGTGGTCAAAGCATGGCTGGCATGTACTTTCCAGTGGATATGACTGCACATCAAGGTTGGTTGATATTGAAAAGGGAATAGAGACTCGGGTATTTAAGGAGGACCAAGTTATCAATGTTGTGAAATTCCACCCAGACAACTTCAACCTTTTCCTTTCGGGAGGAGCAAAAGGCCAGCTCAGGTTATGGGATGTCAGAACTGGCAGAGCAACACATCAGTATATACGTCAACTTGGTCCAATCCTTGATTTGGAGTTTTCCCTAGATGGCAAGCGATTCATCTCTTCCAGTGATGTCTCCTTTAGCAATATCAGCGAAAATGCAATAGTAGTTTGGGATGTTTCCCGGCAGGTTCCTCTTTCCAATCAGGTCAGCATTCACTAATTATGACTGATTTGCTATAGTTGTTTCACTTTCTTTTAGAGAGCAACTCTTATTTTGAAATGCAAGTTGCTGGTAAAGCTCTCTTAAGTTCAGGCTTTTGAAGTGCTATGCGTATTTTCTGTGTACTGATAGTGTTTAATTTAAGCAACTGCAAGCCCGAGCAGAGCATGCGGAAGATTGTTGTCAAGAATCAAACCTGATACTCTTCTTTTGGCATGGGGATGCATCATTTACGTATATGGCAAGCCAGATCTGTTGTCACTTTTACTTTCCATACCAAATGATACACTTCTATCATTTTGGGCAAATGATAAATTTTCAATGAATTGATACTAAACATGTTAAGTTCTTCTACTATGTTTGCTAACTAAGTGATGTGTCAGATTCCTGTTGGATGCTTAAGTGGGACCATTAACTTAAATAGCCACTACAGAGATTATATAACCAATTCAGTGGACGAGTTAGTATCCCGAGCATTGCCCTACTCAATATTATTTCCTGGACCATAGTGATAGATGTGGCCTCATTATATCCGTTAGATTAAACTTTTTGAGGGGGATCTGCATCATAATCGTCATGCGGTCCTTAGCCACGTGTCAAAAGTTCATTCTAGAATTCAGTTTCTCATGATCTCTCTGCTAGTCATAGGGAAATCTATCTAAAGCATCTGTACCTTATGTCCCCAGAAGTCTCTTTCCTCAACTCAAGTTCTTGGAGTCATGACACAGACAATATTTTAGGTCCGCTGGAGTAGATGTTTTACTTAATCCAGGACCAACATAATTACCAACACGTTCTTATGCTGGTCCCACTTGGGTGCTGGTCAAACATTTGCTCCTAGAGGACCTAATACTTGCTTATTCGTGTGTTGAAGCCCTAAGCCCCCCCTCGCTTTTCCCCCCGGGGGGGCCTTCTTTTAATAAGCACAGATGTCTGGGTGAAAGAAGCTGGTAGATTATAGGTCTAAGGAAATTAATTAAACCAAGCAAAGAAGAAGGAAATAATAGGAAGGAAAGAAGTCAAAACTCTTGCAAAGTTCACCGTCAGGTTGATCCGGAGTCTCTCTACCAGTCTTTGATGAAAAAAGACCAGACAGGTTTGTCTGTGGCATTGATTCAAGGGATTTTCACAATCAACTAGAGAAGTGTTGATTCAGAACCTATGTTCTAATTATCAAGAAAGATTTGTCACGCCAAAATTAGAAGATGGCCTAAAAAATTGCAATTGCTTTTTACCTAAGAAAATATTCTGGTCATCTCATGCTTCAAGTATTAGCTACATGTTACCTTAACCGATAATATTACTGGTTGAAATGGTGGTTCTCATTGGCAATAGTTCTACAAATATGTTTTTACATATCTACTTATCTAGTGGTAAATCCCTATGTCTCTCTCGCAGGTTTATGGAGAGGCCTATACTTGCACCTGTATTAGGCATCATCCAACTGAGCCTTGTTTTGTTGCCCAGTCAAATGGAAATTATATCGCCCTTTTCTCTTCAAACCCCCCTTTCCGGCTTGACAAATATAAAAGGTACGAGGGTCATGGAGTCTCTGGGTTCCCCATCAAGTGCAACTTCAGCTTAGATGGTGAAATGCTTGCGACAGGCTCCTCAGAAGGTTCCATATACTTTTACAAGTATGGGTCATCCGAGCTTCTCCATAAAACTAAGGCGTACACATCACCATGCGTGGATGTGGCTTTCCACCCTATCATGTCAAATTTGATTGCAGTCTGCAGTTGGGCTGGAGACATATCGGTGTTCGAGTAGCTTGCTCTAATCAAGACTCGCACAAGCTAATACTAACCGCATGTGATTGCTAACAGATGTGCAAGACTGTCGATTTTGATTTTTTTCTTATCATGTAATTCTCAACTTCTAATCTGGTTGCTCAATGGAATTTTTGTGGGAAGTTGTTTGTTTTTATATCGTAAGTAACTATTAGGATGAGTTCCTTGTTTGCCACAAGATTGGAGATATTTCATCAAGTTGTTGCCTTTCCAAATTTAAGAAGCATAATGTGGAGTACAGTTGTGAGGTTTGCCACATTTGGATCTGACATGATATGATCTGAGACAGGAGGCAAAATGGCTAGTGGGTTGCCATCTGAAATGTAGTCGAGTTGCACCCCATGCTATATGTTGGTGATTAATAGTGGAGAGGAATTATCTGTGTGAAGGGTCACCTTTTTTCATATGACGGATGTTACATCCATTTTATCATTCTCCGAGAATAAGGACATCCACTGAAAGTGGAGATCAAATGGCAGAATCAAGTTGAGATTTTTCCTACTGTTGGTCAAGATAGAATCATCAATTTTGAACATATGGGAGGCAAAGATAGGAAAATCTCATCTGGTGTAGGGCCTGGCCCAAGATGAAGGTCTCTTATTCTGGTCAGTGGGCTTTAATATACCTCACGTTTTGCTTGTTAAATGTGGTGTTTCTGACCCCAATTTTCGCGTAAGACCCCCATGAAGAAGAAATCATGTTTGGCAATTTCCTTTAAACCTACATCGCAAGAACTGGAGATAAAGGTGACGGGAAGTATATAGAGACTGTTGATTTCCATAATAGATGCCACGAGAATGGTCTTCTCGAGCCGAAAGCAAAGATGACTTTCAAGTAATATGGACTGTAGGAAGGATCATTTCCACAATCCTCCCTGATCAGATGAAACCACCCAGACAACATCATGCACATGCCATTGCCATCTATGAGACATAAATAGGCCTAACCCTACCTTTCTGCGAAAGTTTATCGTCTTCCCCCCTCGCAATCCCTTTAAAATCCGACGTAGCGCCACTTTCCTTTTCCTCGTAAACATATGGGAGACATGGGAAAGAAGAAAGAGTAGCATCCCTAAAGGTTCAAATAATGGAAATAACATGTGTTGTTCTAAAGGTGGGTACTCCTCCTAACTGGTACCTACCATAACAAGACCCATGTAGGATTCATTGAAGAGGGCTTGAGGTGGGGGCAGAAGGGAGGGATAAAAACAAAAAGAAAAATGACCAAAAGGGAGCATGAACTGAGTTCATCCCACTTCCCTCTCATGAGAATGAAGGCAAAGGCAAAGAGAGAGGGGGGGCCAAAAGAGAGAAAGAAATTCAAAGGCAAGACATAATCATGAATTTCCCTTTCCATTCTTCATGGGGGGTCGATTTCAATAATTCAACTTGTATTAGGAGACATGACACACCACCTTAAGAGGTTAAAAAAAAAAAAAAAAAAGAGGAACACCATGTTGCATTTAGTTGCATTTTGTCATTGGGACCAAATTCTTTACCAGCAAGAACAAGGCCGGTCAAAGAAATGGAATTATTGGTAAGGAAAGAATTAGACATGGGTTTAATAAAGAAGTGATTATATTTCCATCTTGCAATAGCACTATCTAGACAAGGCAGCAATTATCAGCAACAATCACGGGTCCACGATGCCCCTCTTAAAGCTATTTCCATTGGATAACAGTATTATCCCTGGTCTATTTAAAGCAAGAAACACTGTTATAATACCTATGTGCCTATTGTAAAATTTTCCTCGCTCTCTCTCTCTCTCTCTTTTCAACTTTGACATAAATCTGTTCCCCACATTAGCTGGTCTCAAACCTCCCTTTACCCCCCCCCCCCCCCCCCCCCCCCCAAAAAAAAAAAAAAAAAAAAAAAAGCTCACTGACTGAATCTAAATCTCTTATCTCTTTGTCACCCCCCATTTCTTAAATGTTTTCCCATCCAATTCCTTTTCAAGAACACATGGAAAGCTACCAAAAGCAAAGGAAAAGAAACATAAAAAGTTGAGCAAGCGCCCGCTCTCTCTCTCTCTCTCTCTCTCTCTCTCTCTCTCTCTCTAAGTATGCCTCTTGCTCCTACCTCCATATGACTTCAATCATCAGCTAAAAGAGAGATACATAGACACTTGTTATGTTGGCTACTTCTTGTGGTCAAGCGGGTGTTGTTGGTGAGTTAGTGCCCCACTTACATAGGCCGAAGGGGACATGAAAAGATGGGTCTTAAAGTGCTAACCTATGCAAAATCAAGTCAATGAGGATTGGTCATGAACTCCACGCCCTAGTTCAACCCCACTTGACGCACAATATTTTGGTTTCTTCTCTACTAGCACGAGCTTTTTTTTCATAACTGACGTGAGATAACCCCGGTAGTCTCCCCTTCATACATCTGCTCGGGATTGGAGCAACAACGACACATATCTCGCCTACGAAATCTGACCCTGATATTAGTATCAGGTGGATTTGAGCATCTATCAATCCAAAAGTTAGCTCAAATGATGAGGCTTCTCTCACGCTTATAAATCAATCTACAATCCCTTCCAAAATCGATGTGATATAATCTCAACTCATTCATCATTATTAAAATGAATTTCGAAGAGGACAAAACACAAACCAACTAAAGGGAATCTGAATTTATGCCCCGTGCAAAGCCACCCGTTTGTGGACATTGTGCTCATATTCTGAATGTTTATATGTCTCTTCCTCTCCCCCTTTTCTATCCATCTTGTCATGCTTTTTTTTTTTTCCTTTTCCTCGCATCAAATCTTGTCATCTCCAATTCAACGTACTTGCCACACATAATTGCGTCTACATGTTTATCTCCATCTACATGCTCGACCATATTCAATGTCCGTGCCTCAACACAGAGCACATCTCTCAATCCTGGCCTCGAAAAGTGAGCCGACAAACTCATTCCATTGGTACTGCCACAGTGCCACGTGATTTATGGCCAGCACCAAAGAGAGAGCCATCCATCTGGGTTGGTCATAAGATTCTATGATTTCCCCTCTTCTGTCTCTAACAGTCATAAAAAGGGGGAAAAAAAAATAGGGTTTAGGCGTGGAATGATACTGTTTAGAACCGTTGTCGTCTCCCATTTTAGGAAGCATTTCCTTATAGGGAATCCAAAATGGGCCATGTAGAGCATTTGGCACCTCCCTGTATTGTTTAATGGCGAGTCGTACATAAATCATGTTGTAGCTCGCTATAAACCTAGCAGAGATGGATTATTAAGCTAGGGTTAGTTTTGTTTCGTAATGATGTTGCTCGGTACAGACACATTTGGCAAACATGTCTTGATTGCTGTCACTGGTTGAAGACGACATCTAGAAGAAGGAAGCCGAGTCCAGCTTCTCTTTTTTTCTTTTCTTTGCAAATCTCAATTTGGATTCGGACTATGATAAGTAACGGTGCTCTGAATAGTAAGACAAATTTGATTTTAGCTTGTCGGGACAGGAGCTGTCGTTTCCAAGTACAGTATTCTTGTGTTAGGGTATTTCATATATACTTCTGAATATTTAGAGGAAATTAATGGTATTATGTATCTTCTAGAAGAACAACAATTTTTTATTTTTCTCATGGGGCGTATATTTTGATTTGTTACGTCATACTATAAGGACTCATCTTATGATGAGAAAACATATACATTTCGCATTTGTTTATTCTTGTTTTCTTTTTGAGTACCCATTTTACTCCACATAAAATTCCATCGGCTAGAACGAAAATATATCTATAGTATATAACGACGCATACATACATCACATATTATCTGCACATAAATGATCTCCAACTTAGTTTTGGAAAGACACCGTGGTTTCTAATATATTTTTCGATAAGCAAGCCATCCGAAGCAATCGCATGGAGGTAGACAAATGAAATGTCCACTTATGAGTCTTCGCCTATAGCATGTTGGATGATGATGGCCGATATGTTGTTTCTTTGGTTTTATAGCAAACATAGTTCCGGGAAAGGGTAGATAAGTATGGAAGAAATATACTTGAAACCTTTAGAAAACATATGGAATTTCGTCAACAGCATTTACACACCCTTGTCACGTCCACCATGGATGCCTCTTCATTCATTAAGCACGATCTAATGCAAAACCTAGGGGTTCAAAACCTTGTTGTTTCTACAATAGTGACCAGACTGTTGAAGGAAACATCATCTACTTTTCCAACACGTGGTAAACGATAAACCTGGAACTTTTCTGTTCTTTGGCTCAGGTTGGGATCTCGTAATGTAACACGGTGATGAGGAAACTCGAGTTGTTCGTCGTCGGCACATCAATAGGTACATGTATCTTCTCTAGGTTCTTCCACAAGATGTACAGAATTGACGTTCACGACTATAGCCGAGAGCATGAATAGTGTCCCTAGGTCACGCACTAGAGAGAGAGAGAGAGAGAGAGATAGTTAAACCGGTAGGGTAGAGACCCTGGAACAGCAAGCTCCATCACAAGACATGAGAAGAAGAAAAGGGGAATCATAATGGTCGTGAAAGGATCGAATGCGGGTGAGATCGCTAGCCATGAAAGTTGAGAGGATAGAGGGAAAAAAAGGAGAGAAAGCACCTCCAAAAGGCCAAAGTTAACGGAAACGTCCACATCCGTCACATATCTTGATGGATGTTCCGGGGAACAAGTTCTTGTAGATTGATGAATTGATGGAACTACTCGGAAAATCGTGGGGGAGACATTGAAAACGTCCTGCCACTGCCCCGGGCATCCCATTATTTCTGATATCGATCAGTTTAGGATATTTGTACGTGTTTAGCTTGACAAATCAGTCGTATCCAGCTCCAACGATCCTACTGTGTTCGAGTCTGCTTTTCAAAGCCGTGTGTGTGTGTGTATATATATATATATATATATATATATATATATATATATATCAATCGACTCTATCTAATTGAACGAGTCTCAACCAACATTAATAGTTCCGAGCATTTGGCGTCCACCCTCAAACATTTGGCCGAGCAGTGATTTATTTTTCGAGTATTTTCGTCGATACATCTTCCCATAAGGTTTTCTTTACAATTAGTGTCGTGGAAAATCAAATGCATGTCATAACCTTATTTGACCGCCCATTTTCTGCGACTAGATCCGACTCTCATGGGATTAAATGAATTTGATGATTTGGATTTTCTCAAAGTACTTGAGATCAAAGAAGCAGTCATAACTCATCTGACTTTTGGCTTTTAGCGATGTTAGGATACTCGCAGTTGAGCTAATTAAACTACACAAAAAGGAATATGCTAGCCTGACCGTTTGAGTCAGTTATTTTTTATCACGCGATCTCCTAATCAATGAGTGCTTCATGCAAAACATGCGGTGGATTTATGGTTGAGATTGTACCGTCCTTGATAGTACTGTCAGGGGAGCATTTTCCTAACTTTTCGAGAATTCTACTATGAATATTGCTTCGTCAAGCAAATGTTGTGCAATATTCAAATAACATGGCTAATTTCTAAGCACACATTACTAGTGAGCTTTTATGAGATTTTATCATCTAAGGAAAAATATTGCACCTTCCACATTCTTGCCACTATAGTACTAATGGTGAAATTTCTTCTTGTGTACTCGCCCCCTCTTCTTTAGGGTTCTGTCTTCAATAATATTGCCCACTTTAACAGTGATAAGTCTTATTCCGGTCGACAAGGACTTTGCCATACATTTTCATTTCTTTGCCGACAGGATGACCACCATAACTTCTCCGAGAGCTATGAACCGAAATGACACGTACTGTTCAAAGGTCTCAATCTCAATCCAAAGAACCCCCGCCCAGAAAAACAAAAACAAGTAAAACAAAGTAAAGAACAAAGTACTGGGTCTGTACCATCCTCTGGTACCTGTCCTTACACAAGCTCCTGATAAAAGAACCCTGAAAATTAATATCTTTAACGAAGAGACGACCATAGTATACTTTTGCTTTTTTACTGCAAACGCATAATGCATCGGTCTCCCTCCATTTCATGCACAGACAGTGTGCGTTGTCAAGTTTTGGATAACACGCAGTGCTGCACCGCCATTGAAAGAGAGAATACTTCTGCAGAGAAAAAAGCAAAATGCTGCAGAGTATTTCTTGCCTTTTTTTTTTTCCTTTTTGGACACCCTTTGGAGGAACAAAAGCTGAATCGGATTATCGTCTGATAGGTTCTTTACTGTCGTGCTAGAGCATCCGTGGAAGGATACGTCGTCGCGGGATGAGGCCGTGATAATGCGACGAAGTGCTCCGGATCTCCGGCCTGAACTTCCATTAACAAAATCATGAAAGAACGTGGATTTTCCATGCCCTAGCTAATGGCATATCATCCTCTTAATGAAAGCAAAGATTTTTAAAGTTATGCTAAGGCATAAATACGTCATCAGGACACTGTTTTCAGCGCGTCAAAAACCCGCAAATAAGAAATATATAAAAGCCAAACCATACGCTTGGAGTTTCTTTGGTATGTGTAGAATTTTATCTTAACAAACGGCGTGGACTCTCATGGAGTTTTGATTAAAGGTTTAAAGTTTAGTTAATGTCTTAGTAAGATTGTCCTATGTATAGTAGAGACATGGCCACGTGCAAAAATAATTGCCTATATGAGATTGTCTCTCGGAAAAATAGTGTGTGCCAAAGTGCCACAGAAGGAAACATATTGCGCACACAAACTTTTTCGCGACCAATGCGCTGTCGAATCAGTCACAGTGTGGCCCTATTTTAATCTATGAGAACTGATATTGGCAATATGTTCTTCCGATGCATGCATATTTCAAATGGGTAAATACTAAAAACACGCCTCACTTTTAACCTAATCCCTATTTTTCGAAACGTATCTCTAAACAATGTGAGAATTAAAACCAGAGAAAACTGATCCCGATTCTTTAATCACGAAATGAAACTCGTGCAATATCGGGAACGTAAAGCGAAAACGTGAATAGTGGATTACATACCTCCAGCCATTGATGAATCCAGACGAAGACAGATGTTTAACGTTGAACGATCGGCAAAACAGGATGCTACTAAGCCAACTACCCCTCCGAAACTATGGTGTGTGTTTTCTGTAAACGTATGCTCTCAGTAGTACGTTCTGAAGGGAGAAACTGTTGACGTTAAAAGACGTCGTAACTGCCTTCTTAAAAACTGACGTAGGGGCTTGGCTTAGATGACCCGTTTAAAACTGACGTTTGCCCCTTATAGATAACTGTCTTCCATCAAGACGGTTATTGAGCGAGACGGTTATCACTTAAAATTAATGTGCGCAATATAGCATTGATGTAATTTAAATATCGGTATGTCATTAATGTGGGATCATAAATAATTAAATATTACAAAACACCATTTCCAAAAGACCAAATCGCCGCTCCTTAGAAACACATTTTAATATCTTGCTGGGTATATAATGGGTGGTTTGCATTTTAATTAGTTAATTTTTTTTGGGGGTGTGTGCGATAAGCGTTCTTCTTCTTCTTTTTCGAAAGAAAATGGCTTTTTGTAGTCTCTACATATAAAACAGTAAAACTCACGTAGGTATTTGATATTTTCAAAAGGTGAAAGTACATAAATGGTTATTGGGAGGAAAATGATGTACGTTTCAGGTACTTTTCACTGTTTCTTAAATGTAGGACATGCTCGAACAGTTGTTTAAATAATGAAAATGCTTCTCTAACAGTACTATCAGGAACATTACAATCTTAACCGTAAATTCACATTTGACCAAAAAAAATCGTAGATTCACGCACCATCACCGCGTGTTTTGCATAAAGCACTCATTGATTGGAAGATCGTATAATTAGAAGTAACTGATAATACTATCAGCTTCCTTTAACTAAATATATGGACGAAACATCATGTGCCCTTAAGATACCCCGTTAATTAGACATGTCTCATACGGATGATACTTTTCGACTCCTTACTTTTCTTTTCTTTTTCACTAGAGGTGGATAAAGAATCCAGCAACAATAATGAAGCTAGTGTATAAGGCTACTTTTACTGACCATAAAGGTAAATAAAAATTGTTGCAGCACTGTTGCATGCACCCATTATTATTGTTATTTGCATGGAAAGACATAACAAAAGCTAGCTAGCTTTTCTCTTCCTGTGGGCGGTAAAGTATTCTACTGCTTAAGAAAAAGGCATGTAAAACCATGATAATGTACCCCAAGAGGGCAACGACTACTCGACATAACACAGGATTTAAAGACACTTTTGAAGTGTCAAAAAAATTTCTGCTCATTAGTACATTTTTTATTATAGAAATAAGGACCTTTAATTATCATGTCCAGCGTCGACGGAGAAAGCTGCTTCTACTCGTCAATGATGATCCGGTCCTATATACATGTGATGGATCCTGTTAAAGATATGTCTCGAGTTTGAGAAAAAGAAAGTTTTCTAAGTCAAGTTGGTTTCCTATTGAATGGTTTCCTCATTGGAGTAGGTTTCCTACTTGAATCATGCTCTTGTCTGTGTATACAAAGTGTCTTCATTGTAAAGAGTATCTAAGGGGCGATTCTCTTGTGAATGTCATACTGAAGCAATAGAGTTCCGAAACCAATTAAATCTAGCGATAAAATTTGTGTAATTCCTTTGTGAGATGAGAGATCATTTCATGAGAAATTGTGGTGCTAAATACTGTGTGAGTTATTGTGTAATTGGGAGTTGTGAAATACTGAGAGTGTTTGGTTGACTCGAGTGTGGTTGTAGTCACCGATGTATTGCTTGATCTATAGTGAAATCGTTTGCTAATCTCCATATATGTGGACGTAGGTCACATCGACCAATCTATGTTAATCTAACATCAGATTTAATCCTGATAACTTCGCTTGGAACCAGAATTTCCTGCTGGCGATGGCGGACAGAATAATTACTCATAAACCTTCACAAAATGATAAAGAGTCGGCATGTGTTTTGCGCCACTTGCACTTTACTTTTAGCAAATGTGTTCACATCAGATCTCCTAATTTGGCCAATAGGGTTTCGGTCGTCTCGTTTAGTCAATGGTAATAATAACCCTAATGTCGCATTAAGCAAGATCCTGGCTTAACGATCTCGGGAAGACTCTTCCTTTTATGAATTCGATAAAAGGGCATCGTTTTACACGCACACACATTCACACGAATCATCTCTCTCTTCCCTCCAAGAACCCGAAGTCTCACATGTTATTCGGGGACCACATCATGGGTGTTCCCTGGTCTTAAAGGAACTCGTGGGTAAAAAAGAAAACGAAAAATCTCGTTCCTAATTAACTACGGTCAAATTATTTTTATGTATTTTCAAGTGTCAAGTTGGCAAAGCCAGGATCTACTTCCTAAAGATTGTATCTCACACGTCGTGGCATCATGATTTTATAGAATCCTGAGCAACGTGAAGGAGGAGAACCAGTGCCTCTTTTTAACTCAGAAATCAGTCTGTATTGTTGACCTTTCCTCGTGCATGAGTTTTTCTTTACGTAAGATTCATATCTGCATGGAACAATTTTAATAATAACCCAAAATCATAAAGCTCACATATAAGATGGAAGAAAAGCTCGTGACTCACAGGAGCCACTGTGCCATCATTTCTGCACCAATCTCCGGTGGAAAAGGAGAAAAAAAGAATTGGCTCTTGGCCCAGATTTTGCAGATCTTCAAGGACTGAGTCTGAATACTGGTGTTTCTGTCGAATGGTCTAAGGCCACCACCACATAATGCTTCGAATGTGCACAGTTCTTCTGGAGTAATTGTCCCCCAATTAATTATTGCCATTTCAGTTCTCTTTTTTGCAGAAATCTGATGCGGAAGACCTTTATTCTGACCGGGGACGACTGTAAATATATCTCGGGGATAAAGGGTATCTCCATTTGCCACTTTCCAGTTCTATTATCTTGTCTAGCTGAACTGATTTTCAGAGACAAATTTATATATATAAAAAAAAAGATCCTTTTTTTAACGGCTATGAGTTTGATTCAAACAGTGTTTGTAAAGTCTTGACAACTGAACGTAGATGAAAAGGAATGTGCATGGTAAAGGGAATACCAAGCGGCTAAAAAGGGTAGCCATAGCTGTTACATTGGTCTTCTAGCCCTTCTTCAAGTTGAAAAAGAAAACCAAGAATTTAGGTTAAACATATGTGTCTTCGTGAGGATGCTTCAATGATTTTGCAAGCATTCTTAGCGGTGCACTTTCAACATAAACGATCGTATATTCGAACTAACAAACAATGTTGGAGTAAAGAAATTTGTCATTTCCTCGTGTTTTAGGGTCTTTCACCATTGCCAATATCGATAATTACAAAAATTGCCCGCTCCCTCCCCTCTAAAGATGAATTTTCCCTCGGGAAGTATTTCTCACCACCTCTGATTTCAAAGGTTATGACTAGCTTCTTCGCGCGTGCAAAGTTTACTTCTATCAACGATCCTCGTCTTATCCACAACTTTTTCAAACCCGCGCTTGGGCGCGTGTGTATTATTGGCCAAGACTCGTCTCACGTGGCTCTTCATCTCATTCGCCTATCATTTCGAGCTTCTCCATGAATGGAAATTGAGAAGGCCTTCATTCTAGGCAGTGTAATAAGTTTTTACATCAAGGTCGTGCACACATATTGATGTCACAACACAAGGTCCCCCAAAAAAAAGAAAAAAAAAAGGAGCTCTTCAGTCGCATCAGTTCAAAATTAACTGCACCAATCATCTATAACTTGGTATGCATGACACCCCATGATGCACACCAATCGCTTCCTCTCCTAGGGAACACAAAAGAAATTAACGTTGTCCAGGCGCTCAAAAAGAGAGAAATAACCCACCAGTACCACGACCCCCGCGATCCTGCATCGGAAGCGGGGCAGGACCAGCACTCAAAAGAACCTCGGAACACTCCACGGGACTCGATCGAAACCTTATCGCAGACGTTAATCGTGGAGTCTCCCCGTTCTCTGTTCTCCTTCTTAGGGCTCGAAAAAGCCATGCACGCCTTGCTGTGCTCATTGGTTCACCCACCCGTAATCCTCCCATTCGCGAGACGTACGTTGACATGTTTCGATGAGGAGGGAGTAGAAAAGAGAAAGGCGACGAAGAAAGGGACAAGCGAAGCTGGAGTAATGGGGGACAAAGGAAAGTATAGCAGCGATTCTTAGGGGTTTATTATTATTATTATTATTATTTAACGTATCTCTCTCTCTCTCTCTTTTAACCTAATGGAAGATCGTTTGGATATGTTTACTTGCCCCCCAACCCCGGAGCACGTACCCTCGCGCACCATTTTCCTCGAGATGTTAAATGGAATTGGAGATGATAAAATAGCATATCTGCCACCAAGTCAGCGGTCAAAGATTTGCATCACTGTCTCTGTCTCCCACACACCACCACCACCACCACCACCCTCCTAGGCTCTTCCCATTCTCAAGGTCTTCTTCACCAAGTAGATTTCATGCTAGAAGGCCCAAAAAAAGAAAAAAAAGAATGTCTTCGGACACTCCATATGGCTCGTTGATCATATTTTCCATCATGCAATCACATCATATGACTCTCGAATGTTTCTGTGCATGCGTTTTCGCTTGAAATATTCGTTGAGTTTCGCAAATGACTCTGAAATAACCTAAATTTCCATAATTAGCTTTTCAGATCCCGTCGATCGAGAAGCAGACGCATGTGTTCTCATCAAGTAAATTGGAAATGCGATGTTAACGCCGTTCCTTAACATAGAACCCGCCTGTATAAGAAAGTGTTTTTTTTAGTACCTTGCGGGAATGAATAGGACGATGGCCTTTAAAGCTCAATCGCGCCGACCAGATAACTTCCTATCGGTGTTCCATCGCCCGCAAAAAATCTAGATAAGTGAGTTTGGGGGTTTACTCGACGTCGAGCGAGGCTAACAATTCTTATCGGCATACCGCGTCAAATATGAACTTTCTTTTTTATTTACTTTTGTTGCTCGCATTATGCATCGTGCCGAATTGGCAAAATGACATAAATAGTCCCTAAACTTTGGCAGAATGTACAATCTAGTCCATGAACTTTTAATTTGTTCAATTTAGTCCTTGAACTTTGGCAGAATGTGCAATTTGATCCATAAACTTTTGACTTGTTCAATTCGGTCCCTGAATTTTTAGTAAATGTTCAATTTAATCCTTGAACTATATGAAAATATTCAACGTTATCCCTGATCTTAAATTAACAAAATGACTATATTGAACATTTTCCTATAATTCATGGACTAGATTGAACATGCACTAAAAGTTTAGGGATTAAATTGAACAATTCAAAAGTCTATGGACCAAATTGCACATTCGGGCCAAAGTTCAAGGACTAAATTGAACAAATTAAAAGTTCATGGACCAGATTGCATATTCTGTTAAAGTTCATGGACTATTTATGTAATTATCCATGTCGAATTTGACAATTTTTCATAAGTCTGTGCTCATGCTCTAGCTGGAAATATCGCGAAATTTATGGCACGGGATATTAAAAATAGTTGAGACACAAAATATTCATGAGATCAAAACTTGCTTTGACCCTCTCTTATCCTTTTATGTTTTTACTTTTTCTTCCTATTTTGCGGCCTCTCATTAAATAATAATTACATTCCTGTGGGACCCTCCCTCTCACCCTCTCGCACCGCCCCAAGCACGACCCGCTCAACTTGGGTGCGGGCCTACCTGAAGCCTCGGTCCACCCGCCCTCACCAAAGCGAAGACGAGGGGAGCGGGGGTGAAAAAAGAGGAAAAAAGTGGGCCCCACCCCTCCTCTTGTATCGAAAATATAATTAATTTTTTACTGGAGTCAGTCAACTGTTGCTGGGGCTCTTGACCGTCCAATCATACTACCGGCCGGCTCGTTGACGGGTCAACCGGGCCTCGTGCGCGACACGTGACCCCCCTCCTACCTGTGGCCGTGGCCCTGTGGGTGTGGGGGTTCTCTCTCTCTCTGTCTCTCTCTTTTTGTTTTTGGGGCAAAGCTGTGGGGGTTCTCTTCGATCGGGGCAAAAGGGGTAAAACAAGCTGGCGACATGTGCGGGGGGTGCGGACACGTGTCGAACACGGAGGCGTCCTCAGAGGAGGGTCCTGTGTTGACGTGGCGATGATGCAGCACCAGCTGGCCTAGTGTTTTTTTTTTTTTTTTTTTGCTTTTGGGTGATTATTGGTTGATGACGAGAGAAGATGATTAGTCTTATTGATAGGCTCTCTTTTTTTTTTCTCTGATTATCACTTTTATGGGGAATTGTTAATCATTTCATAAAATCATATCCAGAGATTAATAATTTGAGGTAAGTTTTTGTCTAGTATTAATTATCACGGTTCAATGAATTCACACAACATTTAATGAGGATGAAAAGAATCTGACAATATTTGAGTAATTTGTCGTCATTCCTAAAGTTTTTTTTAGTAAATAGGGGAGAAACAGTAATTAAGGTAGTTGGAATTCGCTTTCGTCTCCAAATCGGGCCACTTGAGGGCGTTCCGACAAAAGCCACGAGGGGGGAAAAAGGTAAAGAAAAAAAATTATAAAAAAGTTTATAATATTAATAAAATTTGTCTACATCAGCAACGGTCATGTCATATAAAATGGCTAGCGTCCGTCAGCGATTTCAAATCAAAATTGGCCGAACAAACTCAATTGGCAAAACTTGATAATGTTTAGGGTTGAATTTGCCAAAAATAAAAATAAAAATAAAAAGCTTACAGTTCAATTGGCACGAGCGAATCATCCGGATAAAGTGAGATTTATCAAATCATGATGTCGATTATGCAAATTGACTAGCTTGAGCAAACATTATCAACTCATGAATGACGAATCATGCTTTTAACTATCATGAGATATAGCCATAGACGCACACGAGAGCGGCTTCCGTTGCCATTTGCGCTACAATGTGGTAAACTAAACGCCCTCCATGTTCCCATTTTGCTTATTCTAATTAAAATGCTATCGAGAAAGTTGATTACCAACTAAAGCAGTAGACTCAAAAGCTAATCTGAAAGTCAAATTGAGAAATAAGCTCATCTCCTCCTCCTCTTCTTCTTCTTCTTCTCGTTTTGCGCATTGAAAGTGAAGTGGTAGGAAAAAGAAAGATTGAAAACCCAAGAAAGTCAATTTCCACGCCATGCACATGTCGCCAAGCTTTTGTCACGGGCATTAGAAAGTCTTCTAGCTTGCCTCCACACGCCAGAGGGCAGACTTCATCCCCCAGATTAGATATGTATGTATATGTGTCATGGACATAATGGAAATCAAATTAAGTCAGAGCTGTAATTATCGGCCCGATGTTTATTCGAGGGTCATCAATCAATAATTGCACATTATTGGCCATCTAGTTAGGTTAAGTATTCCTCCATTTTTGACTCTTTAATGGCCGTCCCATGTTCGCATTCCTCCGAGGAGAAATCGGATCCGCTCCTTTTTGAACCACCGCGGGCTACGTACCGAGTGGATCATTGGACAGATTTCATATGCTATTTATGTTCACGTGGTCTCCATCGTCGCTTGACGACCGGTCCTATATGCACTTGGTTTTCCCCACATCGCTTGATGACGGGTCGTATATGATCTTTATATTCATGCGATTTCCGTCCACTTATAAATTTAAGATTTTGGGTTGGCCTTTTTTCCAATGCATTAATGCAGTCGCATTTCAATGCACTGACGTGTGTGGATAATGGGTAACTCTAGAACAACTTCACGGTAAGGGACTAACCCAATTTAAGGTGACATCATTCAAGTTATAGAGGTCAACCACTTATGGCAGGAAATGATTTATGTTTCCAGACTAAATGAGTCATGCCTCGCGAAATAAGAATAGCTCCATTAATTCGTAGCGTTCCATTCAAGGGAGCTGAGTCATTTGGACGATGACTTGTTTCTACACGATCATAATCACAACAAGTCTATGTGAATCACTAGGCACATCCATAAGTTACCCTCCAAAAACAAAAGGAGAGATTGTTTCCTAACGTGACGCGGCGTCCCTCTTGATCAGCCGCGTCGCATTAATTCAACGCCACTAATGACGTGTCCGAATCCGATCAAACAACTGACTAAGGCGTAAATTGATGCATTGCCCAAGTCAGTTTTCGGAATTACTCCAATAAGAAAAATCCGGCCCGAAAGACGTTTCTCCGCATCATAGCTCCTTATGTGAAACCTCTTGTTTGTTAAAATGTGAACGCTCAGAACCTTACGGATTTCATGAGCATTGAGGGATTCCAATTTTCCCAAGGTACGTGAAGGCAGCGAACACTCCCATTCGGACACGTGTCATCCTAGTGATTAGGTAGCCAGCTGTCGGGGCCCCACTTGGATGCTCCAACAAGGAACCCCCTACCCCCGCCTCCCCTCTCCTCCTCCCAAAGTTATTTACCGTACCGGAACACAACTGCGCCATGTCGCCGCTCGCGAGATGTTGACTCGAATTCTCGGGGGCTAGACGAGAAGTCCTTTTTTTTTTTTTCTTTTTTTGAAAGATCTTTTCGGACAGGCGCCGTGTTTCTGTTACCGGGAAATGCAAGTGACCCGCGAAGCCAAATTCGGAGGTGGCTGCCGGTATTTCGTGGGACACCCGCGGTACAAGCGTGCATGTAACCGGTGCTACTTGCTGCGCATTTACTGCAGGTTGCCGGTCGATCCTGCTTACCTGAACCGGGTGTAGCCGGTTGCGGACTCTTCCCTGCGCCTTTCGGGCACCTTCGCTTGAGGGTGGATTCCGAGTGGGTTCCCGGTTTTCCTTGTACGGCAAGCACCTTTGATCACTTCTCAAGAGAGCTATAAAAACTTGGTTTTCTTTCTTCTTGGCCTTCCAATTTTAACATGTGCAGAGTGCAAAGATCGATATTGAGGCTGAGATTCATCCTCATAAGTAGCGACACAAGTAATCAGCTAGGAAGGACAGAGAAAAAGAATCAAGTAATCATAGGATTGAGACTATTGTTTAAGTACATTCGTAATTTCAGATGAATTCAAAGCACTTGTTAAATATATTTTGTAGGGGAGAAGACATAATTTTTCTTTTCAGGTGGAAAAGTTTGAAATAAGAGTTGGAATTATCATTTTAAACGGTGCTTAGTATACTCAAATCGATGCATGATATCGTTCATTGTGTAAATTGGAATTTTGTTTAAGACTAATGTCTTTCAAAAGTAAAGTTACCCATTATTACATCCCAATAAATTTTTTTTTTGGTCAAACAATAAAAATAGGGCTTTTTTTTCTTCTAAAAACAATAAAAATTGTTGAATACAACTTTTTTTTTTAACCTCCTCATAGCCCAACTCATCATGAGGTAAAACGGCTGATGTGCCCCCAAATTGGGTGAGATGACAAATGATAGTAAGTCAAATCATTGTGGGCTTTGCAAATTGCACGTCATTGTTTTCTATGCCTCCATGACCGTGAACACCATTTCTAACTTGACCTTAGAATGCACGGTAGAAGGAGAGACGAAAACATAAAATACAAAAAGTAAAAAAATAGATTTATCAAATGGATAAATTGTTAAGTAACCAGATCCCGATCCAATCTGGTCCGATTTGGGCGGTCCGATTTGCTCACCCCTACTATTAAGTTGTTAAGTAACCTATATATCACCCACTTAAGCTTGTTTTTAATACTTGAGACAACTTATTCATGACATACGCCATTAAAATTTTATGGGTTAATAAATGAGTTATAGACCCCGGTTCGCCATCTCCAGACAAGAGAAAGCAAAAGAAAAAGAAAAAAACAAAACAAAGAATGGGGAAATGGGATTTGACAAGAACGCCCTTGGTCTGACCGGGCTTCACTCCCCCAATCCCCCCGGCGTGGAGCATTGCCACCTTGTGTATATATTCCTCCTCTCTCTTCTTCGTTCCCTCACACACGAAAACCATTTCTCCTCTCTCCTTCCTCATCAACTCTCTATCTGTCTTTCCACTCCCCCTCCCCTCCCTCCCTCTCTCTCTAACACGCACATATTCTCAACCAAATTTCTCTCTCTCTCTTTGTCTCGTAGCCATGCCTGAAGCACCAAAACAAGCGCCGACACCAGCCGACTACAACCTCCATGACAAGAACAAGAAGGCCCTCCAGTTCATCGAGGACGTCACGGCCAACGCCGATGAGGTCCAGAGGCGGGTCCTCGCCGAGATCCTCCACCGCAATGCTCGCGTCGAGTACCTGCGCCGCCACGGCCTCGTTGGCCAGACCAACCGCGAGTCCTTCAAGAAGACCATGCCCGTGATCACCTACGAGGACCTCCAGCCGGACGTCGCTCGTATCGCCAATGGCGACAAGTCCCCCATCCTCTGCTCTCACCCCATTTCGGAGTTCCTCACCAGGTAATCAACATGGCGGTTTTCTTCCCGGTCCTTGATTTTTTTCTTCTTCCTCTTCTTCTTTTATTTTCTTTTTTACAGCCGCTTTTTCGGGTCAAATGGGCAAAATGGGTGGTTCTCGATTTTTGTCGAACGTTTGCCGGGTCTTTGCTAAGTCGGGTCGGTTGTTGATTTGGTGAGCAGCTCAGGGACGTCCGGAGGAGAGAGGAAGCTGATGCCCACCATTGAAGAGGAGCTGAACCGGAGGTCACTGCTCTATAGCTTGTTGATGCCTGTGATGAGCCAGTATGTGCCTAATCTGGACAAGGGCAAAGGCATGTACTTTTTGTTCATAAAGTCAGAGGCCAAGACGCCGGGTGGGCTCGTCGCCCGACCCGTACTCACCAGCTACTACAAAAGCTCTCACTTCAAAGAGAGGCCCTATGACCCGTACACCAACTACACTAGCCCCAATGAGACCATTCTCTGCCCCGACTCCTACCAAAGCATGTACTCCCAATTGCTCTGTGGCCTTTGCCAGCACAAGGAGGTCCTCCGGGTCGGGGCCGTGTTTGCTTCCGGGTTCATCCGGGCGATCCGTTTCCTGGAAAACCACTGGGCCCTCCTGTGCCGCGACGTCCGGACAGGGTCCATCAACCCGGAGATCACCGACCCGGCCGTCCGCGAGGCCGTGATGAGGATCCTGAAGCCGGACCCGAAACTCGCGGACTTCATCGAGGCCGAGTGCGGCAAGGACTCGTGGCGCGGGATCATAACCCGGCTGTGGCCGAACACCAAGTATGTGGATGTAATCGTGACCGGCACCATGTCACAGTACATTCCCACTCTGGATTACTACAGCAATGGACTCCCTCTCGTGTGTACCATGTACGCCTCGTCGGAGTGTTACTTCGGGGTCAACCTTAACCCTCTTTGCAAGCCGAGCGAAGTGTCCTACACATTGATCCCCACCATGGCCTACTTCGAGTTCTTGCCCGTGCACCGAAACAACGGAGCCGCCGCCAACTCGATCACGATGCCCAAATCGCTTAACGAGAAGGAGCAGCGGGATTTGGTCGATCTCGTCGATGTCAAGCTTGGCCAAGAGTACGAGCTTGTCGTCACCACCTACGCTGGTAAATGACCGTCTTTTCATTCTTCAATTGGCAAAACATTTGATAGAGCTTTTCGTTCATTCACAGTGAATGCCTTAAAACTTATTCATAGTGACATTTCCGACTTTAATCAAGAGAGACATCAGTGTGTTGACCAGAGCTTAATTAGTCATACGTACTCATGATGTGCTCCATCTGTGATTTCGCAGGACTTTATCGCTACAGGGTCGGGGACGTGCTCCGGGTCGCGGGTTTCAAGAACAAGGCCCCTCAGTTCAACTTCATATGCCGCAAGAACGTGGTCCTGAGCATAGACTCCGACAAGACCGACGAGGTCGAGCTGCAGAACGCGGTGAAGAACGCGCTGAACCATCTGGCCCCGTTCGACGCGATCGTGGCCGAGTACACCAGCTACGCGGACACCTCGACCATCCCGGGACACTACGTCCTATTCTGGGAGCTCAGCCTAAACGGCTCCAACCCGATCCCTCCTTCCGTCTTCGAGGACTGCTGCCTCACGGTCGAGGAGTCGCTCAACAGCGTCTACCGCCAGGGGCGGGTCTCGGACAAGTCGATCGGGCCGCTCGAGATCAGGATCGTGGAGCCGGGGACGTTCGACAAGTTGATGGACTGTGCCATTAGCTACGGAGCGTCGATCAACCAGTACAAGACCCCTAGGTGCGTCAAGTTCGAACCGCTCTTGGAGATATTGAACTCGAGGGTGGTGTCCGAGTACTTTAGCCCGAAATGCCCCAAATGGGTTCCGGGGCACAAGCAATGGAGTAACTAGAGAGAGATTCTCTGATGATGGCAGAGTCTAAAGTAAAGAGATTTGTGATTTAATTCTGATGGTAGTTTGAACTTGAAATGGTTGGTTCATCAAGAACTGTTCCTTCTGATTATCTTTAGGGAAAAAGTCAAGCACCTTTCTTTCTTTTCTCCTTAGGTTAACCCATGTCTCACCTTTTTTTTTTAATGCTTTATCTTTCCCACTTCCTCTTTATTGGGTTCTTTCTCCTCATTTGCCTTCGTTTAATAATTATCTAAGTAGAGACCCTCCTTAATTAGCCATGTACAAAAACAGTTCCTCCCTCTAAGTTAGCTTTCATTCTCTCTCTCTCTCTCTCTCGTCTGTAGCTGAGTGTTGTTTTTTTTTTTTTCTTTTTTGGTCGAAAGTAGCTGAGTGTTGCTGACTGCACGTTCTTGCTTGCAAATTATAATCATCACATTTCGTTGGGAATTTGATTCTTGATTCCAGCCAGGATTCCTGCCCATTGAAGTATCATGGGCTCTTTTTGCTAAAACGGCAAATGGAAGCCAAAGCCAACCCCTCTTTCAAGAACTCCCCTTACTTCTTTATTGTGTTCTTTTGGCCAAGGAAAAAAGAAAAGGTAATGGCCTTTTTTTTTCCTTGCTCATGGGTATTGAACAGATTCACATAATGACCATTTTCTGCAAAAAGTTTCCTATGCTCAGCAAATGATTCTTGTCAAGAAAAGAAATGAGGGCATCGTCTGCTGTACTGTTCAACAATAGTATGTCTGTTTATCCATGGGATTAATGCATAAAAATCAAATCTCGTGCAATTGGCTTGTTCAACCAGTTCATTCCGACAATGTTGCTGAATGTGTCATGAATGTTAAAGAGTAAACTTGAGTCTGGCATTTACCCAATGTAGTAACAGAGCCTAACTTTCGCTGGCCCCTGCCTTGACCATTAACAGACTTTGGGATGTACAAAAAGCTTCTAGGCCAATAGGAATTTCTTTTCAGCATGATCTTCAAATTGTCTGGATCAGCACTCCCCTGGATGTGAATCTTATCACAAAAAAAAAAAAAAAAAAAAAAAACTACTTACTGGCATAAAAGGGAGGGGGAGATAGTTATGACATCACGATGGATTTATTGTCACTTGAATAGCGTCCAATTCCTGGCCAAGAAAGTCTTCCGGAAAATCATGGAGGAGGTCCAAGATCAGACAAAAACTGCTGAAAGGCCAGAAATTCTTTGTTTGGGAGTGGCAGGACAGATAAGATTATAATCCCTCGTGTTGCCTCCCTTCTGGACAACTTGTCTGGAGAAGCAAACAAAAGAGTCCATGGCTGATTCTCAGACAAAAAGCCCAGAAAAGGAAGAGGGGAGGAGACAGCGTCAGCAGGTTCCTCAGGTTTTCCTGATGAAGAGTTTCGCTTTCATGAAGTGGGTAATGCGCCTGCGGGGTGCACTGAAGAGATAAGGTCTTTATGCT
This sequence comes from Rhodomyrtus psidioides, assembly GCA_021437785.1. Lineage (NCBI taxonomy): Eukaryota > Viridiplantae > Streptophyta > Magnoliopsida > Myrtales > Myrtaceae > Rhodomyrtus > Rhodomyrtus psidioides. The sequence continues at coordinate 85,551 of JAILYB010000134.1, read as the reverse complement.
CTCTGCTTGTTTGGTCCAGTTGAACTCCACATTTGTCCTTCTCCACCATGATTTCTACGTTGATCTCCTATTATAATTCAAGGGCGTGCCATCTTCTCAACAGTCAACAACCCCCCCACTCAAAATTAAAAAAAAAAAAAAAATTGTCCATTTGCTAAGTAATCGCGTACGGGGAAGTACACTTAAATACAAGATTGTCTGACATCTTCATCTTTTGCCTCGCCAATGCTGGTTCGGCGTCCATGAAAAATGGATGTGATGCTCGCTCCATATTTTCAGCCTCAGCCCTTCATTGAGTTCGACTAGCGAGCGGCGGTGGCGACAATGTTTATCGCATTCCGGCCGACGTTACTTGGACCATCACGTGATCCTTTTTGGCAACCCGTTGAAGGAAAATGAACAGAAAAAATAAATAAATAAATAAAGACAATGGATCTGTAGCTTTTGAAGTCAAATTGCCTTATCCATTTGTTCATTTACCTAGATATTGCAGATGAACTCAGCCATAAAGGGGCTAAATCATGCTATCATTTGGTCTCGTCTCACAGTGGAAGCACGCCAGTCTCTTTTTGTCTTCGCAACCCAAACGAAGGGGGAAAAAAGAGAGAGAAAGAAACGAGAACCGTGGGTGAATTCTAGTAACTGCGAGAAGAATTATAGACTAAAGTGTCCCGTGTGAATTTTGAGTTATGCATTTTCTCAAATCCCAAACACTTTTTGGGAAATTTTTTTTGTAAGAAATCAAAAGAAGCGAAACATCATCTAATCATGCTAAGACATGACATGTGACAATCATCAAATAACCTCTTTAGATTCGTTGCCTTAAATCAAGTCCCGAACCTATCCCAACGCCGTAGAGTTATATAAGCAGATATCATATTTAGAAAACTCTCTGCCACTTGAGACGTCTTCCGTTCAAATTAAGGGTATCCCCCCCCAAAAAAAAAAAAAATCTAACCAAATTCGACGAGTCAAGTGCATTTCTTCCTTAGATTACACAAGGTTATCTGGATAATTCCAAAGCACAATACAAACGAATTACATGATGGGCATTTACATGGTACAACCGAACGAGCTTCTCATCCTCCTCCAATCAATTGGGACGGGGGGTCGAGATTCTATTTAAGAACCCGTCTCGAGTCGGTAAGAATTGAGGGAGTACTCGAGACGTTACTAGTTTCAGAATTGAGGGAGTACTCGAGACATTTCCAAGTCATCCGGCCCCCACCTCTGTGTTATTGTCAATCTCTTCTCAAAATTCATTTTACCCAGAAAGGGGGAGCGGAGAAGATACAAAAGAGAAGAGAAAGACAAAAACTAATTTCCCCCTAATGACTCGCCTTTTAATCTTGTCAAGTCAACTGATGTTACCTTGATTATTATTTTTTTTCTTTTTTTTCCCCCTTGTTTTGAGGCATTCATTTTCAACCCCCTCCTTTGGTCTCACGCCTTATCCATTACAATCACAAGGAAAGATCTGTCACCTTTTTTTTTTTTTTTCTTGGGGACTTTTGAGGTGGGGTGTTTGTGTTTCCCCATGCACGATGACTTTTGCTATGGAATGGATTTTCAAAGCTACAAGACAGTTTGAAAAGCCAGTTCTGCAAATGGATTTGGATATTTGTGAAAGTCCAAATGGTGAATTTTTTTTAAAAAAAAATAAAAAAATTGGAGGGTTATCCCCTAATCCCGATTGGATGATGCTGGTTTTTTTCCCCCCCCTTCCCTTTCCTTCCTGCTAGGGCGGGCGGTCACAAAGCATAGTGCGGGAACCACTTAAGGCCATTAGGGACAAGATGGAGCACACTTCCTCTGATCTTTTCACCAGATACTTGAAAAGAAAAGAAAAGGAGATCTCAATATATGAGATAAAGCTAGGCGTGCCTTCTTGATCTCGATTCATTGGTTGCGATCCCAAGCGGATCCTCGCGCCCCCCCACGAATGCCTGTGTGTCGGATTATTCAAAAACCATCGACGTGTGTGCTCGATCTAAAATGAAGAAACTGTAAATTTAGCAGTTCATTCGTAATACAAGCATCTCTCGAAAGGTAATTAATATCTCAATTTGTATTACGTTGGAATAGGAGATGCGTAATTAGTTGATGGGTAGAAAAGAAAGAATGAAAATACAATTATATGTTTATATTAGCCGACTCAGTTTACGGGGGCTATGTGTGTGTGTGTGTGGTTATTTTATCTAAATTGGACTCACATTATTCGAGTAGAGAAGCTATAATTTTTTCTTTTTCCCTCGCACGAAGAGTGGACCACATCCAAGAATTCCGCCACGTGGCAATTGAAAGTCTTGTTTGACTTGACGTGTTGCATGAATTCTCTCTCTAATCGTGTGGGACCCAACAACAAAGAAGGCCAATCGAAAGATACATACAAGGGAAAAGTAGCCCACTTAACCTTTTTTTTTTTTTTTTTTCATGACTCTTCACTAACTTGGGCAACATTACACATAAGCCAGAGCCACACGCGAAAACAAACGGAACATGTCAAAATAGGATGTGGGCGTTTGCCACATTGGTTGCAGATTGTCGTGTGGTCCAATTGCTAAGAGCACCATCGGACGAGACAAAGAATGTTAGATGACCAAATTGAGAAAAGGGATACCGCTAGTAATTTTTTTTTTTTTAAAAGGAAAAAAAGAAAAATAAAGGCACGAGTTGTTAGTTGTTTACTTTTGGAGATGCTATGGAATGTCGAACGTGTTTTATTTAATAGTTGGTTGTCTTGTGTAGTTTGTAGAAACGTGTGATGGAATCGAGAATCTGGCCAATCGGGAGATCATCCTCGCACGCAATGGAGGGACAAAATGGATAAGATAAGGCACATATGCTATCTTAATACATATCAAAGGCATCAATCTACAAAGTCTTGCCCGCATAGGCGATACTACTGTTATCAGATTCCGTAATCTGATGCTGCTTCTCACTTCGCGTATACTAAAGTCCGAGAGAAGGCAAAACGAAGAACGATGAGGACTTCATCGTCCCGCAAGAAGCCTCGACATATCGCACTTTTGTCAATTTATTCTCATTTCTTTTTCTCTTCTTTTAATTTTGCCAACTGAGTCTTAAACATTTTCGCGTTTTGCCGACTGTGTCAATCCGGTTAACTTTGGTCGGAAAATCAATTACGTGAACATCGGCCATCCTAATTGGCATGGCCGGTGCTAGCTGTGGATAAATTCAATAATATTATAATTTTTTTGAATTCTTTTTTTTTTGTTTTTTGTAAACTATGTCCAGCGTGGGCGGGGCATAGTAAAAAATTGTAAATAAATGCCAACAAAGAAATCAATATTATTAAAATTTTATTAAAAATTATCCACATCGGCACGGACCTTGCCAGTTGCCAAGTGGGACGTTCGATGTCTACTTAAGTAATTTTTTTCGGCTAAAATTGCTCGGATGGATTCAATTGGCAAAACATGAAAATGTTTAGAAATCAATTGACATAGTTAAAAAAATAATAATTAGAACTCAATTGATAAAAGTGTAAATGGGTTTAGTATCTTTTGGACAATTTTACCCAGCAAGAAGCGAAAGCGATTGAGAGCTCTAGCCGATAGTGAAAGCGAAGCATGCTTACTTTTTGAGACAGTTAACCCTACAAATGAACGTGATGGTTGACAATAACTGATGATGAACCGAAGAGAAGAGGTAAAAAAAAAAAAAAAGATTGATCGGCAAGTGAAGGATGATTAACTTGATGGCCTAGATTAATCACAAGACACATCGGCAATTATGTAGCTCAGAAAATCAAAGCTTTCGTTGTCGAAAATATGCACAGATCTAACAGATGCTACACTAGTTACTTTCAAAAAGCATTTCCACCATCAGAAAATCAAATTTTCATCATCAGGATCAACGTTGCCCATTAAGAGTAATCGCGGAAGCCACGCTTCGGATCATGGATGGCACCTTAGTTATGCAAGCGGATATTGAGATTCACATGTATCCATAAGTTTCGACGGAGTCGACAGATTTGAATATTTTGTGTTACGGAAAAAGGAGAGAAGGTCCCCTAAATTTTATTTTATTGGACCTAAATAAGGACGAGACTTGGCACTCGTGTTCGATTTTTTTTTTTTTTTTTGGGGGAGTGGGGGGGGTCGAATTTATTTTATTAGTCACTATTCACTGGCATTGTTATAATTATTGTTGTGTTGTGATTGATCCTGGAAAGGGGGAGAAAAAAAAACCAAAAGAAAGCGAGTGTGCGCCACCCAAACAACGGACCGGCTGTTGGCCCATGATTCACGTGTGAGTGTCTCGGTTTGAGCCGAAGCCGACGGCACATCACGGGCTGGTCGCCGTGGCACGTGCGGGGTGTCACCTCGCACGTGGGCATCCCTCAAAACGACACCGGACAGCAACACTCGTGCCCCCCCCCCCCCTCTCGCGGAATGTTGACTTTGACCGGCGCCCAACACGTGAGCATATCTCCTCTGTCTCCTTGCCGGGCCCTCGCCCACAAGCCCATTGAGCCCGCTTGGGGCCCAGAAACTCGTCATCCACATTTCTCCCCCACCCACCCTGCCTTTCCCTTTTTTCTTATTTGCTTAAATATTTTATTATGTACTTCGATATCGAGATTTCTTAAAGCACTCGGCTAAATCTCCCCTCCCTGTGCCAGCTCGGGTTCCTTATCACAATCGATCGATGTTGAGCCCGAACGGCACACCGCCCCGTGCTTTAGGTCCTATTGACTCAAATGTGCAAATATTGTCCGCTGCCGCCGCCGCGGGAGAAGGGGGGTGGACAAAGAGCCGTGGTCCATTGGAATTTCATTATAATGAGAGGTCCAAAAAGCATCGGTGGTATAGAGAGATAAGGGCATGAATGAGCCGTTTCGAATCCGGGATGATGCCAACACTCCGGCGCATAAACTAATGAACATGTTCATTGTTCCCTTGGCCGACGAGGCAAATTCTCGATATCGGATTGATGGTCTGTGTCCCTGGGAATGGGATTTTTGCTGCTCCTCAATTGTTTTATGCTCATTTGATAGAGCACTGGATGCCCTACTTAAAGACTTTGAAGAGAGTTGAATATCGGGGGAGCCGCATCAATTATTTGGAGCACCATAGCTTTACTGACGGGTCTCTCCTGTCTGAGGAGTTCGTGTCCACTGCGTAGCCCTAACACCAGGCACTGTTGTCATTTTTCAGGACCAGTTCTCTTCCGGTCCATGATCACCATAATTGAGACAAGAATCATTGTTTAAACAGCAAAAAAAAAAAAAAGAATTAGTGGGTGTTTTTTTTTTTTTTTTGGTCGGGTTGAGACCAGATGAATACATCAGCTAGGAATTTTTGGCTGGTACGAGAGGTGAACTAGACTGATTAAAGAATGGGAGGAAAGAGCCACCTGAACCGCTCGCTGTTGAGCTGCTGCTGATGCAACCCAACCTTCGGAAGTGTCTCGTCTCCAATGTCCACTGACCACTTGCCCCCACCCCCGGACATTCTTTTATATTCCCTCCAGATGCATCGAAATCGGATGATAATGTTCTTTTATCCTGCTGCTGCTGCTGCTGCTCCTCCTCCTCCTCTAAATGGTTGCTTTCCAAAAGGCAAACTTGATTATTATGACGATGACGACGACGATAATGACGCTGCGAGTGATGCAAACGTGGAACGGAGAGAATCAAATGACTTGTCGCCCGTTGCTGTTTTTCTTTATGATTTTTTGTCATGGCTGTTGAGAAGCGTATGTCAATGTATTTCCCAACATATGACATTGCTAAAATACAAGTCTTTTCGATTAATTAAGCGGAGGTCGCCCCAGTCACGCAAGAGGTTACGTCCCCGAACCCGCAAAGCAGAAACCAAAAAATATGCCGATTCCGGAAGATGGAGAAGAACCCCAGAAGGACTTTCCGAGGGAGGAAGGAAGAAGAAAGAGGGCGGGCGTGCACTAGAATAAGTTTTTGCGAACAACGACCAGATAACCACTCCTGATTTTCAGCAAATTTAGATTCCGCACTCTGTCCGTCTCAGCACTTTTGTGTTGACGTTTCGGGTTGGGTGCAAAGAACACAGAGCGGCCCACGGATTCCCCTTTCCTTTTTGATCGTGACGTGGGGAAAACATTACGCTCGGGAAGTGAACTGCTGGTGCAAGTGCAAGTGCCTCCCCTGCTTCTTTTCTCATGATGTTGCCGCTTAAGTATGGCTTCGAAAGCGACGGTTAATCAACTTACTTTATTTATTTATTTTTTCTCTTCTATAGATGGTTGTTGTTGTGCCGTTCCCGAAAGGGAACGAATATTATTATTCGTAATTTGGCAGGGTGCGAATCACCTGGCTCCAGATTGATCGATCGATCGTGACGAGCCAATGGTCGTGCCGATACATGAGTTTAGGCAAGCGATCTCCTTCCGGGGCGCCAACCAACCGAGCCCGTTCCAATATTTTAAGGAAAATCTGATGCATTTTGATCGTGAGCATAGCGTTTTTTAGGCCCATCATGCAACTTTGCCAAACACGCAATCAATTTGGGGGGCCGTGTCCAGTGCAAGGCAGATCATTTTGGAACATCTGTGCTGTCCAACCTCGGTCATTTGCCAACGTTTGTGTTAGGGGCAAAAGGCGATTCCAAATACTGCAATTTGGCATATCAGATCATATGGTAGAACATGAATTGGAGAAAACTACTACTGGGAAATAAAATCATTCCCAGAGAGTATTCCAGTGATATTACACATAGCAGCTCCTAGGCTTGCCGTAGTTTATAGCAGTCACTGACTTTCTGCGGCCAAGAGCAGAGATCAGTAGCCATAGATTAAGAGCTCAGATCGAAACCATCTCCAGTCATTTCAATCTGCTGAACTAAAGAACAGGAAAATCTCTCAAGGTCGTCTAGTAGATACTTTCTTAATTGAAGCTATGTTGAGATCGACAGGGATAATTCTTAGAAACAATGCCAGTCCACGACAGTTGATACGTTGGCGTAACTACTAGCTACCTACTACGTGACAAACACATCAACAGTGATTGAAGACGCTTGTGGAGAAAAATTTTCTCCAAGGTGGTGTTGGCAATGTAAATCCTAGTCAAAGAGCTATATGCAAGCACTTATCCTTTTGTGTTTTTGAACATGTCCATCACTGCATCTTCCCTAAAACCATCTGCGCATTCAAATTATTGTATTGTATACCTGGATAACAAAAGCCGAATGCCATCCGGAAGGTTTCTCATTCCAACCCAGCCTCTGGCTTTTTTGCCCAATTAAGCAAGATTTTCCTTTGCCAGCTTATTCCAAGAATATTTATGTCAGGACTAACATGACGCATCGTGAATCAGCATCCATCAAGTGTATAAAGGAGAGTGAGTATACTGACAAATGTAAATTTTATGGCCTGGAAGTTTCTCAGATGAAAAGAGTCAGCTCACAGAAGGTCTTGCTTCAGAAAAAGGACCAAAAGTGCAAAGTAGAGTAACAAACTAATGGATTAGGCATTCCTGCAACCAGTCAGGAGGAGGGCAATAGAGGAGATTTGAAACATGGAACTGGTTGAAAAATCTCTAATGAAGCATGGAGAAAATAGAAAGGACAAACAGGTGCGGTCATTAAAAGACGGACCTTCAGTTTAAATAAGCAGTAAGTCTCATGCAAAGAGGAAAGAGATCTTCAATCCAGCATTAACTATGTTGTTTCCTTAAGCGTCCATCACAACCCTCAATGTATCCTCAAACCACAAAAGATGGAAATCTACCAGCATGCGTTAGCATCTCAGATCATTTGTGTTAGAGAATATGCTATACATTCCCGACATGGCAAATTCATCCATGGAAAACTAATCTTCACACATTCGTCAAAATTATCTTCAACTTGTTTACAATATCCTTTCCCCTGTATGTTTTGAGGATCTGAGCTTGATCACTTGGGACACGAAGCAAAGGCTAACCAGAAAACTGTAAGATAGATGGTACCCTGCTTCCTCGCAGAAAGCATGTGATGCACATGATAATGCACTGCTTCACATCCCATAAAAGTAACGATATATATATTTTAATCAAACGATCATCTATATTCATTAGTAGTTTCTTAGCGATGCTAATGTAAATAAAAAAAAAATGGTCATCCCTTCATTAGAGCTACAAACAGTTCTCAACACATCTAAGGATAGTCTAAAGATTTAACCAAACAAACTCATACACATTCGAAAGTTCGAACATTCCTGCAAAATTGCCAGCTGGAGCCAGAAAGTTGGGTGATTGCAAAATGTAGATTACAGATTAAGCCTTCAAATGGTGTCAAGTGGTCCATTTTAATAGTAAGAAATATGGATCCATCTCGCAGAGTTATGATGCTTGTTAAAGATAAGGGCAGAATAGTCACTTTTATATATCCTACGTTTATATATCCTTGTAAGGGTGGTTAATGAATAATAATACACATTATTTCTCCATCATGGTATCAGAGCCACCCTAAACCTAAAACAACCACCATCCATCGTTGACCACCGTCGATCCTCCACCGTACCGCCGTCGGCCTCTCACCGGCGTCGGAAAACCTTAGATCTGAGGTTGCCCAGTAACCGCGAAGCCAGATCCGAGGTTGTCCCGAGCCGGCGAAGCCGGATCTGAGGTCGCCCAGGCTCGGCAACCCCATTTCCGGCACCGACCGAGGTTGCCCAGGCCTGGCAACACTATTTCCGGCGCCGACCGAGGTCGTCCTGAGCCGGCGAAGCCAGATCTGAGGTCGCCCAAGCTCGGCGACCCCATTTCCGGCGTCGACCAAAGTCGTCCAAGCCGGGCGACACAATTTCCGGCGCCGACCGAGGTCTGCCAGGACCGGCGACCCGCCGACCGAAGTCGCCCAGACCCGGCGACCCCTTTCCTGACGTCGCCGAGGCCTGGTGACCTCCTGTTCTGAGCTGGAGACCTATTTCAGGCGTCCTCTAAAGCTGCTGGACCTATTTCAGGCATTCCCTGAAGCTGCTGATTGAGGAGCGACCCTTCCTTGATAGTTGCACAACTCTATAGGTGTATGATGTTTAGTGTTTTTAAGTTCTTTGAAGTGAATCGGTATTCTAGGAGTGCGAATGAGTTTTGAGGAATATAGAATGTGCTGATACATTTGAGAAGATCTGATGAATAACACCATTTCTATTGGTGTTCTATTTTTGGCGCCTTGTTTCCTACGGTGACTGCATCCTGTGTTCTATTTTTTGGTGCTGGGAGTTTAAATTCAATCAAGTCCAAACTCTGTTCTTGATAGCTCTTGGAGACTTGAAGTCAGTAAAGTGGAGTTACTCCTTTAGGTTGGAGCATTTTGTGTTGCAATACATACGTTAGTTGCAGTTCTTAATTACTGTGAAGTTCATTTTGTATTTGGACTTGACTGAATTCATGGCTACTGGATCGAATTCCGGATCCCCTTTTGGTCACTTTCAATTGACCTCTGTCAAGTTGGATTGGCACAAATTATCCATCATGGTCAACAGCTGTTGAAGTCTATCTTACTACCACCGAACAACTTGATTTTCTTACGTCTACGGCACCGTCTGAGAAAGAGAAACTTGCCAAATGGACTGCAGGAGATGCTATGATTCGAACTCTTCTATGGAATAGCATGGATCCAAAGGTTAGTCCCCACTTTATTCAGTGTAAGACTGCTAAGGCGGTTTGGGAGAAATGTGCATTGCTCTATTCTGGATAAAATAATGACACGAGTATGTGACACTTGGGAAGCATTATTTGATCTTCAGCGTGGAGATCAATCTTCATATGATCATTATGCTCAGTTTACTACTCTTTGTCAACGTTTGGGTACTTACCTTCCTGCCTCGGATGATCCACGTGTTTTAGCCAAGCGACAAGAGGATCTGCAGACAATATTATATCTTAAGTCATTGGGGCCCCAATTATCATCTCTTCGGCAACACATTACGTCACAGAGCTCCCTTCCCACAGTGGATGAAGTCTTCTCTCAAGCTCTTCGTTCTACGGTTACTGAGAAAGTTTCCTCCATGCCAACTATGGAGACGAGCGCTATGCTTTCCCATGGTCCTGGTAGACGTGAGAGTCGTGGTCGAGGTTACCGAGCTCGTGGACGTAGTTTTGTTTATAATGGTAGCCGTGGAGGTCGCGATGGAGGGGCTAGCACTCGTGGTGCCGTTAGTTCTGGGAATAATCGGAGTTCACCCTATTGCCATCATTGTCAAAGAACTGGTCATACGGAAGCTTATTGTTATTCTCTTCATCCAGAGCTTAAACCAACTCTTGCCGCCTATGCTGAAGTGGAGATTCATGTTGTTTCTCCTTCATTGACTCCATCTAGTTCGAGCACCACACAACGTGTAGGAGACTCAGTTACATTGACACGTGCTGAGTATGATGCATTGATTCGTCCTCAACAAATGACAGGAACTTCAGCTCCTACTGCTACTTTGGCACAAATTTCCAAAGGTAGTTCGTCTTGTTTGTTTTCTGCGACGTCTAATTCTTGGGTCATAGACTCTGGAGCAATCACATGACTGGTAACTATAATTTGCAATCTTCATTTCATTCTATGTCTCCTTCATTGTCTAATTCGGTTACATTAGCAAATGGTTCCCAATCGCAGGTTTACTGGTACGGGAGTTGCTCATTTGAGTCCCTCTCTTTCTTTGTCATCTGTCCTTCACCTATCCCAGTCTCCCTATAATCTGATTTTTGTTAGCTCATTGACTAAACAATTGAATTGCTCTATAACTTTTTCTGCTTCTCGTTGTATCTTCCAGGATTTGAGGACTGGACTGACGATTGGTGGGGGACATGAATCAAATGGGTTATACTATCTTGACAAGAAGGTGTTAGCTGCCGCAACTATGAAGCGTCCATCCACTGATGTATATCGGACACATTGTCGAACTGGTCATCCGCCACCAAACATATTTCGTCATATATTTCCTGAGTCCGAGTTTGTGAGTTCTTTTCAATGTGAAGCATGTCAGTTTGGTAAACATCATAGAGCATCTTTTCCTTCCCGTATTCAGAGTCGTGTGTCGAGTCCATTTGAGCTGGTTCATTCAGATGTATGGGGTCCATGTCGTGTGTCTGATATTTCTGAATTCAGATACTTTGTTACATTCGTGGATGATTTTTCCCGAATGACTTGGTTATTTTTAATAAAGGACCGTACGGAAATTTTTCATTGTTTTTGATTATTCTACTTCTAAGTGTTGAATCAGTATAATATCTCCGTCAAATATTTACGGTCAGACAATGCTAGAGAATATCTTGCTACCACTTCTGGTTTCCAGCCATTCCTTAATTCTCATGGTATTATCCATCAGACTTCCTGTTCATACACCCCTCAACAGAATGGGGTTGTTGAACGTAAATATTGCCATCTTCTTGATGTTGCTTGTTGTCTTATATTTCACATGAATCTACCTAAAACATTTTGGGGCCATGCTATTCTTACAGCGTGTTATTTAATTAATAGGCTTCCAACTTCTGTTCTTCAGGGGGAGACACCGTTCACTACTTTACATCCAGATCGTCCCCCCTTTTCTTTACCTCTTCGAGTATTTGGCTGTGTTTGTTTTGTACATTCTCTTACTCCAGGTCTTGATAAGCTGGATCCTCGTGCTGAAAAATGTATCTTTGTGGGATACTCTCGTACTCAAAAGGGGTACAAATGTTATAGCCCTGCTCGTCGTCGTGTATTCGTGTCTGCAGATGTAACATTCTTTGAAAATCAGTCATATTTTCCCTCTCAATCTGTTCCCACAACATCTGATGATAGTAATTGTTGTGTCATACCAATTATTCCACCTACTTCACTTCCAGAAGCTACCTCCAACGACGCACAAGGATTTCAGTTTGCTGAGCACACCTATCAACGACGCAGTACAGCACCTACACATGATTCATCTGTTCCCTCATCAGTTGCTGCACCATCCTTTGATCCTGATGTGCCCATAGCTACTCGAAAAGGTACACGTTTTTGTGTCGGTCGTCCTGTGGATCATTATGCTCCTTATTCTGGTCTTTCTGAGTGTCTTCGCACTCGTCATCCTATTTCCGATTTCTTGTCATATGATCGTTTATTAGTTTCTTCATATTTGTCTCGTCCTTGTCCTCTGTTTCTGTGCCCAGCAGTGTTGCTGAAGCTCTTGCTTATCCTGAATGGCGGCAAGCAATGGAAGATGAGATGAAGGCCCTCATTGAGAACCGTACTTGGGAACTCACTTCATTACCTGCACGAAACACACTGTTGGTTGTCGTTGGGTATTCACTGTTGAGGTTCATCCTGACGGCACTCTTGATCGATTGAAGGCTCGATTGGTTGCAAAGGGATATACTCAAACATACGGTGTTGATTATGATGACACATTTTCACCTGTTACCAAAATCTCATCTGTTCGTGTCTTTATTTCCCTTGCAGCACATTTTGGTTGGGTACTTCATCAACTAGATGTGAAAAATGCCTTCCTTCATGGTGATTTACCCGATGAAGTTTATAGGAGCAACCACCCGGGTTTGTTGCTCAGGGGGAGAATTTGGTATGTCGCTTACATAAAGCCTTATATGGACTCAAGCAATCTCATCGCGGTTGGTTTGGTAGATTTAGTTATGCTATTATCAGGTTTGGATTAAAGCGTTGTCAAGTAGATCATTCAGTTTTTAGTTCTATCTTCTCAGCTGGATGTATTCTCCTGGTTGTATATGTGGACGATATTAGCATTACTGGCAGTGATTCAAAGGGTATCCAACAGCTTAAGCAGTTTCTACACACAGAATTTAATACCAAGGATCTGGGACGTCTACGATATTTTACTGGTATTGAAGTTGCATACTCACATGCAGGTATCAATTTGTCTCAGCGAAAGTATGTGCTTGACATCCTTGACGAGGTTGGATATCTTGGAGTAAAGCCAGTAGATACTCCTATGGAACCCAATGTGAAGCTTGATGCAGAAAGTGGAGATTTGTTACATGATCCAGGGAAGTATAGAAGATTAGTGGGAAAGTTGAACTATCTTACCGTCACAAAGCTTGATATATCTTTTGCTATCAGCGTAGTCAGTCAGTTCATGAGTTTTCAACGTACTACTCACTAGGATACTCTACTTAGAATTATCAAGTACTTGAAGGGAATGCCAGGTAAAGGGCTACTCTTCAAGAATTATGGACATTTGAACACTATAGGTTTTTCTGATGCAGACTGGGCTGGATGTCCTATCGATAGAAGATCTACATCGGGTTACTGTGTGTTCCTTGGAGGTAATTTAGTCGCCTGGAAAAGTAAAAAGCAACATGTGGTTTCTCGATCAAGTGCTGAAGGAGAGTATAGAGCTATGGCACATGTTACGTGTGAATTACTCTGGTTGAGGATGTTATTATCAAAAATTGGTTTGCCAATATCAGATCCATCGGTCTTATATTGTGATAATCAATCGGCTATTCACATTGCGAATAACCCTGTCTTTCATGAGCGAACTAAACACATTGAAGTCGATTGTCATTTCGTACGGGAGAAAGTTGATGAAGGGGAAATTATTCTTCAACATGCAAGGACAGAGGATCAACTTGCTAATATTTTTACTAAATCTCTAAGGGGGAGTAGAGTGAGTTTTTTATGTAACAAGTTGGGATTATTTGATATTTACATCCCAACTTGAGGGGGAGTGTTAAGAATAAGGGCAGAATAGTCACTTTTATATATCCTACGTTTATATATCCTTGTAATGGTGGTTAATGAATAATAATACACATAACACATTATTTCTCCATCAATGCTAATGATGAATAGATTACATTCAGGTTGACGCGTGCATATAATTCCTCATAAAAATACTTGTAGACATCTGTCAATTAGATTAGTTTGTTTGGTTAAATCTTAATTCTTCAGATACTATGCGGGGAAAAATCCCGATTTAATCAAGTCAGTTGAAGCCAAAAGATCAACAGGCATCTTAACTATATCCTTTGGTTCATGCTTTTAAGAATGAGATCATATTGACTACATATCACAGCTCACTAATTGAATATAGGACTTCTCTTGCGTGTTCACATTCCATTCATCAATTATGAGCTAGAATTTCCATCCCATCTCTCAAGATATTGTAGTACTGTCCAACTATCACAAATCTCAATATGGTAATCACCTAGACGCAAGAAATAGGATAATATGCATAACTTCAATCACTAATCAAATTTATAAAACTTACCCGTTAGGTTTGTTTTCCTAAAAAAAGTGAGGTCTTCGTTCAATTCCAACAAACCAAAAAGGATGTGCTTCACGAATCTCATCCTCTACTCATGGACAGCCTGCCTTCAATTGGACTATCCGTTGTGCAAAACCGACCTCATAGATGCCTACTAACCACAACAAAAAGGAGTATATATTACATTTTTTGGTAAAGTTAAAAAAATGGGGAGGGACGACCAACATAGAGTACCCCTTAGGCATTACCTAGGAGTTCCACACCCACTCCAGAATATTTGATTTGGATCATAACTACTTAGCACCACCCGAGACCTTAAAGTCGGAGGTTAGCAACTTAGCATAGCCCATTCAGAGCAGCCCAACCAGCATGTTTGGTACTCACAACTCTCTCCACATAAGGTAGCAGCACCCAAAATCCAACAAATCCTCTTAGAACGTTGCACTCTTTAGTATTAACCACAACTAATGCTAAAATTCATAAGCATTTAATTGCTCCGATTTAAAGAGGGAAGGCTATTAATGACAGTGGACCAAGCGGTTTCACATGAAGCGTGCATGTCGTGCAAATGTGTCACAACAATGCGACATGCATGGCCATCTGTGGCCACGCAAAAGCCAAACAGACTATTATCCCGGCTTTACTGCCTTTTTTATTTCTCAAGGCTTCCATTTCCTTCCAAACAGTACAAGTTTCGGAGAGATCTATGGCTATCACTCTACGAGACAAATCTCAGATCAATTGAGAGGTGCAAGAATCTCAAGGTTTGGAATGAAACTCAAAGCTATGTTTAAAGTTATCTTCTATTCGATTTTCATATTTGGAGGAAAAATGTCGTTTTCATCTCAAGGGAACTCTTTTTTCCCCCTAAACCAGGTTTAATTCCTCATAGCGTTCATGAGGTTCTTTTGCAGGATCCCAGTTTCAGACCTCTAGCTCATCCATCCTAGAAAATCTCAGGTAAATCTGATCCTCAAATTCACGATTATATGCATGCATCCTCCTTAAAAGATCAAGTCTATCTAGTGGCTATGTTTGGAATCATTTTCTGCTCATGCAACTCAGCAAGTCGAAAAATCTAGCTAAGAAGTTATGGTGATTGTTCAGCAGGTATCTAATTCCTTCAACATGATAAGGGCCACAAAGCAGCCAATTTTCAGAATTAGGGTTATGCAATGGTTCAATTTGACTTAGTTTGGTTCTTCTTTAGTAGTATTTCTCAAGCCAAACAGAAATATCCACCTAAAACATAAACGATCATAGTTAATTTCATGATTTGGCATGTACAGAATGAAGACATCATTTGGGCCTTATAATTTTTTTAAAAAAAACCTCTGCATTCTTTGGGACCCATCTGAAAAACAGTCTCCAGGTTCAAACGTAACCGAAATGTCGCCATTTAGACGTAGCTCGCAATATATTTGATGAAATACCAAGGAAGATTGTTATCTGTTGGACGAGCACAATTTCTAGGTATGTGAACTGCGGTCAGCTTTTGACCAAAAAAAAAAAAAAAGAACTGCGGTCAGCTTGATGAAGCCAGGGAGTTATTCACTTATTTGATAGGAGTCTAGTTAAGGATATTGTCCTGTGGACAGCTATGCCTGCCACAATGGTTTTCATTCTCATGAGGAATAGAACACTTTTAGCCTAAAACTAAAATAATAGTATAAACGCTAGAAATTGACAATGTCAAAGTAGAGTTTATGTACAATAACAATTCCTAAAATTCTCTTGTAAACAGAAGACGTCCAAGAAAACATATTCTCCTTAGTTTTGGGTGGCAAACCTCAACTCAACAGAAAATTCTAGTTGAACTTTTCTCACCCCAAACCAAAGAAAAGAAAATTAAATTGGGTTCGTTCTTTTTTTTTTTTTAGAAGTATCTTCATTTCTTTCTTCTTGGCATGCCCAACTTAACATGCTTAGTAAGATGAACTAACTTCTAGGCAGCAGGATATGCTCTATTAGTAGCTGATATGTTCCTTACTAATTTGGCAAAACAGGGGGGGGGGGGGGGGGGGAGAGAGAGAGAGAGAGAAAGGAAGAAAAGCTCTTCACAGCCTTCAAGAAATCTATAAACTTGAAAATACTTCAATAATTACTCCAACTATCATCATATGACAGTCGTGGCAAACATCTTCCAGATCCGACATCCAAGAGTAGTTTTGTTTGGTGTGTTTTGCGGCAACAGCAACAAATTATGGACAGAAATATCGGCAGACAAAGAACAAGAGCACATACATCTCGAGCCACCAACTACATAAGCGGATTACCAGACGTAATTCTAGTCTATATCCTTTCATTCCTCCCTTTCAAAGACTGCATCAAAACAAGCACCCTATCCAGAAGATGGAAGTACCTTTGGACAAAGAGTTTTCGAGTAAATATAAAGGAAGTAGAGATCATTGCTAAGCTAGTGAGAAGCAATTTCTACTGCACCATCTGTGGGGACATTTGGGTTTGTTCTCCTACTTGTTGCGAAAGGCATTTGCTTAAGGAAGCAAGGAGGATGTTTGCACATGTTGTAGACCGAACTCTCCTACTACACTCAGGTTGCACCCTGGACAAATTCCAGTTGACTTTCTTTTATGATGTCTATGATGGATTGACCACAAAGGTTGACAAGTGGGTTAGATATGCTTTGGCATCCAACATCAAAGATATGGAGTTGAGCTTCTTTAATCCTGGTCTGATGCAATACTTTGATGAGAGGGGACCTGTTAGCACAAGTGTCAACCTTTTATTACTTTATGAACTGCCTCATAACTGTTTGGTATCAAAGATACTAAGCAGTTTGAACGTGAACTGCCTCAAGCTAAGAGCATCTGCTTTAAGAGTTTTTCCTTCTCTTCGAAAGATATTCCTAAAGCAAGTTGTCATCATTGATTCTTCAGTCAGGGTTCTGGCATCAAAATTTCCTGTCCTAGAAGATCTGAGCCTGGAAAATTGTGTCTTCTCCAAACAATTTTTTCTGTGTGATGAAGACATGATGATTAAAAGACTTTATGTGACCAACTGCAAGCCCAATGAGATCCCCACCTTTGAGATTAACATATCAACTCCGCACCTAGTACTCCTGGTGTTACATGGAGTCTATGTCAAATTGACTTCTATTAGGAAAGCGACACAACTGGTTGATCTCACAATGGACATCAGACATTTGCTTGTCAGTGAAGAACGAGTAGGTATTGCTTCATTGCTGAGTGGATTACGCCACTGCCAGAATCTGACATTAACACCATGGTGCATTCAGGTAGCTTTTCTCTATTCCTCTTGCTTGCAAATTTTGAGCCAAATTCACTCATATAATAGTCTGTTGTTATCAGGGTCTGCCTGCAGAAGAAAATCTGACAGATCAAGCAAGGTTCCAACTTCGGGAGGTGGTGCAACTAACTTTACTGCTGTGCTTAGAAAAGGATAATCTTCCCAGAGTGGCCTGCCTACTAAGGAGCTGTCCAAATCTGAAACAGCTTACTCTAGCATTGCACGGAAATGTTAGGGCACATAACATGGTATCAGAAGAAAGAACCTTATAAGGGGTTATTATGATGTTATATGGTCATCTATCAGGAGCATCTAACATGTGATATTACTGTGTTCTTTAGGGTGATTTCTTCAGAAATGGCGGTCCAGGAATTTTGGACTATGATCCAGAGCACTACTTTCAATCTGAATGTTTGCCATTCCCTTGTCTGCAAAGCAGTCTCAAGAAAATTACAGTTGATGGTTTTGCTGGAAGAAGGAATGAGATGAAGGTTGTCCGTTTTCTGCTGAAAAATGCAAGAGTCTTGGAGAATATTTCCATCTTCTATGAAGACGCAGAGGAGTATTATAGAGGAGCGATGGGACTGTGGAGGCAAAATGGGCGATTCCACCAAATATTTTGTGAGCTGCTAAGGTATCAGAGGGTATCGGCTCGAGCTGAGGTGATATTTTCAAGCCCTCGAAGCCAATATGTTGGTCATGAAGGGTACTATCAGTTTCAGTAGTTATTTCTATGCTCTTCCTAAGTTCTCCCTTTCACATCATCCTGAAGGCGTATGATCTATATAGCTGTTCTCTCATGTTCGGTACCAACTAGTTTTAAGTACTTATAACTAAATCCTGCTTTGCGTCAAATATATTTGGTGACTGTGCTCATGTGATTATGATGTCCAATTGTGACATAATTAATAATTATGTGTGGCCTTATTATCCATCTATTCTTGTTAGCTCCATTGAGTATCCTCAGCTATTATCAGGAGTAAACCAAACCTCTAACTGTCAAAGACTTCTGGCATGTATTTAACATCCATTTTTGGCCAAACATAAGATACGTGCATGCTACATGCGCACCTACTCAGTCAAGCAGTACAACTCTTGTCTTATTTTCACAGGGACGAACACCTGGCAAACCATCTTATGAGAAAAAGCACACAAACGTCAACTCTACTGCCCCTGCAACATTTTTTCACCACACCTGTGCCTTGTGTTTCTACATGATGAACACCTTACAATAGTTAAGAATCAGTAGTTCTAGACTAGATCGAATCCATGAAGCGAATATGACATAAAAAATAAAACAGAATCCCATGAAAGCATGTCACATCTAGAGTCCCACGTGTAGCCAATGCAATTCAAACATCAAAGACACGATTAACTATAACATTGCAAATTTGAGAATGCAGCGCGTACCCACAACGCTAAGTGACCAGGCTTCTTTGCTTTGGGTGCAAAAGAGTAAGAGGATCCAGCTTCCCGAGATTGATGAGAAAGAGCTCCTGGTTTTTATACAAACAGAAAGCAGGTGGATTACAGAACAAGAAGTGGAAATCCAGCCCGTGGTG
Source organism: Rhodomyrtus psidioides (assembly GCA_021437785.1). Lineage (NCBI taxonomy): Eukaryota > Viridiplantae > Streptophyta > Magnoliopsida > Myrtales > Myrtaceae > Rhodomyrtus > Rhodomyrtus psidioides. The sequence goes on along the minus strand of JAILYB010000134.1, from coordinate 66,544 downwards.
GCGCCAGCACCTCAAATGAAGATGTCCCATCAAGTAGAGAAATAGAAACTGAGTTCAATGGAGTGAAAGAAAGCTGAAAACCCTGGAATGAAAAACATAGATGGAAATTGTCAGGTTGGATCTCAAATTGGACCCAGTAACAAAGGAGGCACCATTCAACAACAAGCACAGGAATATGAGCTGATATGCAAAGACATGACCAAAAACTAGAGAGAGACAAACTTGTGCCCTCCTTCTCTGTCTCTCTCTCTCTACATCAAGCAAGTCTGAGATTGGTTGACCAGACGTCATGGGGAACCAGGTGCGATATCACTTATACAGAAAATGAGAGAAGAGATGCACAAATCAACGAAGGAAAGAAATGCAAATTGGTGCAGATCACCCCCCAACCCCATGACCATAGCTACTTCCAATCCAGCATCATATATTATCAATATTCCTGGAAATCTCTGCTAAAGTCTATCCCTTTTTTGAGTTATTTTCACCCACAAAAGAAGTGAACAGGGCCAAAAAAAAAAATCCATAAAAACGCGCTAAAAAAAAGATTCCCGGAGAAAAACGGCCATACCGGGTACCTCTCGGAAGAAGCTTCGCAGTCGGAAGCGAAGTTTCTGAAAGAAAGCAGAGGAGCGACGAATGACGATGGCGAAACGGCTTAGCTGTTGCCGATGGGGACCGGATCACCTTTTGCCTTCTTGAATTGTGCTTCGTCGCGGTGGATCGTCTAAGTCTTGTGATAACAATTTTCTTGATGAAAACAGTATACCATTCAACCAGAAGATATATCGAAAAAATTGAGTTTTGTATACAAGTCCCTATTCCATAAATAGCTCTATGGATTTTTGAGAAAATTATAGATAAAGGCATGAAGTTTGCTCAATTTTTCAAATATTTCAAATAAGAATTTGAAATTATTTACAGTTTAATAAAAAAAAAATTGAGTGCATTCGTTTCATTTTTTATTTTTATTTTTATTTTTTTCCTCCTTTTCTCTAGACGTTCTCCGTCTCTGCTCTACCTCTGCCTCTGCCTCAGCGGTGCAGCAGCATTGAGCTTTAAACCAGATTCCACATGCTTCACAAATCAAAACAGCGCCCCCGCTATCAAAATCAACATATAATAAAACATACCCATGTGACACTAGCAAACAGCATGAAAGAACAGAGGAGAACAAGAAAAAGAAAGAGAAGCACCACAGCGTTTCAGCGAATCCAGAAAATTCAAAACCAGGACAAAAGCGGAGGGGGTCATATAGGCTCACAAGCAAGCCTGCACTGGTGAAATCCCATCAGGCCGGACCCAGTCGTGGTGCAAAGCGGCGGCCTCTTCTTCTGATTCGGCGACGGCAGGTACGTCGAGTGCATCGTCGCACTTGCTTTGCCGGCCATTCTCTTCGGAACGACTGCGTGCTTTCTTCAGAGATCAAACATGTATGGTCTCCCCGGCTCACGCTGTGGCGGTGACAATTTTGTGCCTGGAAAAATTTGGGTTGGCGACGGAGCGTTCTCCAGTTGAGTCAAAACAGAGCGTCGCGAGTCCGCCAAATCCAGGCCGTGCCTACCTTCACGCTTTCTGCTCTTCTTCTCCTCCTCCTCCTCCTCTCAGTTCTTCTTCCTTTCACTCATATTTTCCCAATTTGGCAACAATGGCCAACACTCGCTCTAGCCCAAACCCTCTGACTTATTTCGCCACCAAGACCAATAACTCCACCCTCTTCTACCTCATCCCCACCTCCTTCCTCTGCACCCTCTTCTACCTCGCCCCCTTCTGGCGCAGCCTCAGCGACTTCTCGTCCCGCCTCTCCGGCCACGATCTACCCATGCAGAACTCCAATCTCCGTCTCTGCCACTGCCAATCCCGCTCCTCCACTCGACTTGTCCACCCACCACTCGGGGGATTTCGGCGTGCTGCACTCCGCGGCAGAGCGTGGGCCTCGCTTCTTGCCATGTAGCGCCAACTTCATCGAGTACACCACTTCTGATCCAATGTTGCACGGAATAAGTGATCGAAAAATAAATAGTCAAAACAAGAAAAAAAATCGATCGATAGTAGAGACCTATCTCCACGAAAAGTAATAATAATTTTACTATAGATCAAGCGATACTTCTGATATTACATACCTCACTCGAGTCACTTTCTCAAGCTTCAATTACATCCAATAACACACACAGCCTCTCAATTCTTAGCGAAATAATCTCTCAATCTCACAAAAGAATTACATAAATCTAGCCTCAAGATTTAGTCGGCTCGAACACTGATTCTTCTCAATATAATTCTATGAACACAACGAACAGAGAAAATCCAACCAAGCACTTAATTATCGGTGCTTCATATTCTACACGTATTCATCAAACGGCCGCTCCAAGCACTCAGATAATCGGTGCTTCAAACTCTCTGATCAACAACGGCGTAAAAACAATCCAACGATATAATATTATATATACTTACGAAAACATTCACAATGATCCCTACAGATTCGGTCAACTCAGAGTTCAAGTTGGACTTTCCCCTTTTCATGCCCAATTAATTACGTTTGCGCGTTCAAACTCGAGAAATATTTTAATAATCTCCATTTTGACTCGACATTTGAGCCATGCACAATCGCTTCGCTAAAATCCGAACATCATCGCTACTCTCCCAATAGCCCGAAAGGGCTCAACCGCCACAGATATCATCCAGGTTCAAGTCACACTGTAACTTCGTCATAATTGAGAATCTCATTAAAATACCAACTGAACATGCACCCCTTTAACTGCTCCACAAGGACTTTATGACACAATCTCTTTAATCACAGATAAAGCTAAATCACTATTGCATCCATATCTGTCAGGAGATTGAATACGTACCTTGTCGATTTTAGCAGTTACAGCAACCGTTGACTCTTTAGGTTTCACCCACTACAAGCATCATCTGTGTCGATTACCATGCTAGTACCTATTATCTCAAGAGTTTCTGGTTGCAATTCCACCTCAAGCTAAACACCGTTAGGATCCGTATGAACATTGTTATAATCACTCATAGCCTGATGTACTGGAGACTCATCAAAAGTAACTTCTCTGCTGCAAACAGATGAATTTATATTCGGACACCACAACTGATAGTCATACTCATCTCGTGCATAGCCATAGAATATAGGGGTGATCGGTTCCCGGTCTGGGCCGGTCCGGTTCCTCCCAAGAACCGAGAACCAGACCGGTGGTCCCGATTTTTAATTTTTCGAAATCGAGAACTGGACCACCGGTCCGGTCCGGTTCTCGGGTGGTTCCATTAGACCGAACACAAACGACTTTTTGCTTCTTTCATCGCATCTTTTTAATCTTGTGAAGATTCACCAACGGTAAGTGCGCATGAAGAGGTAAGCTCCGATTGCTTCCGATCGATCTTTCGAGGAATCGTTCATGTTTTTTTCACGCATCCATTGCTTCGGTGCTCTTGCTCAGATGGCGTTCATTTGGCTTGCAGGTTTCAATCATGAAGGGAGGCAACTCGAAGTCATAGTTAAGGAACCCTGCGTGAGTTGCCATTACCTTCGGCCTTTTACGTGATTCACTGCTTCGAAGCTCATGAATGTTGATTACTTGTCGGTCGTCGTAGCTTCCCGTGATTCCAGATCTAAGATCTATTTTGTTCGTCGAGAAATCGCGATGGAAATCGCTCACGTAAATGTAAGTGTTATTGTGATGATTGTTGAAGTGATTTCGGTGTGACGTGCAGTTTGTATAGGCTCTCAGTGAACAAAAGGAAATTGACTAAGAAGGAGAAGAATGTGAAGGATCCTAACAAGCCTAAAAGGCTTGCCAGTGCCTTCTTCGTTTTCATGTAAGCCTATCCACGTTCTTCAACATGCTTTGATTTTGTCTGGATGTCTTGAAGGTTTCTCGCCCTGCATAAGATGTGTTCTCTTTTTTTTTTTTTAAACTTTTGTATGCTAAACTGGTTCATCTGATGAAGTCAACCTATTGATTTAGCTAGAATTGCGTGGTCAAAGCAGAAGCATCTCTTGTAACTTTTTTCTGGAATAGGATTGATGTGTTGAATCAACTCTAACATAGCTAAAAAAATTAAAAATAAAAAATTCGACCAGTTCGGTTCGAGCGGTTCGGTCCTAGAGGACCCTAGAATCGGGAACCGGACCGTTCCTTCTAGAACTGGGAACCGGACCATCGGTCCCGATTCGGTCCGGGCGGTCCGATTTGCTCATCCCTGTCGCGACCCTCTCGCGAGCGCGGAGGGTTAATGGGCCGCCCGATTGCTGGCAGGATCGGACGCGGGCCTCTCCCAAGGCCCATTTCCCAAGTCGCAACTGCTGGATGTACGTGGTCGACCTTCAATGCGGTCTAGTGACATGTGAAAAAGTGTACATGCCAAGGAGTCGCCACCAATCGTTTTGCGGAGGGTACGATCGGAAACCCTATCGAATAGTTGGGAGTGGTCTATTCGATTCTGCGGAAACCAGAGAAGTGGGTTCGGGGACTTAGTTACGCCAACTGTCTAAGTTGACGCCCTTTCGGTACCTAAACTGAATGGTTTATCTGATCCTAGGATTTCATACAGACGAGTGGGGTATAGATCCTAAAACTAGGAGTTCATGCAGATGGGAATTACTACCCTACCAATCACAATCAATGGAAATAAGTGCGCAAATCAAGGATCCAGTACATGCGGATAAAACACATGAAATCAGCGTGGTATCCCTAATGAGGCCCTATTAGCCTAGAGAAGTATCAATCAAGGCTTAGGAGTGATTTTGGCATGATTCGCCCATGAGGGGCAGAATCGTAATTTTGAACAATTCGGGAAAAATTTACCCTTAAAAGGGTAAATCTGTCATTTTAGACGGATTGGGAAGTCAGAAGACAGGGGAAATATGATTGGCCATCAATCCAATCCATTTCCTATTTTTCGGGATTTTTCAGAATTTTTCTGGAATTTAAAAGTGATTTTACCCTTGGAGGGGTAAAATCGTCATTTTGGATAAAGATGAAAACTAAAAATCTCAAATATTAGGGTCGGTCGTCCACCTGACCCAAACCCTAACTTCAAGCAATTTTCAGAACTCGATTGAGATAAGAAAGACGATTTTCCCTTTAAAGGGCAAAATCGTCATTTTGAGAAAAGAGGCGGGACTCGAAAACCCAAACCTAAGAATTGGTCGTCTAATCGACCCTAATTCTCACCTTGACATTATCGGCCTTTTCTATCATGCACAGCAGAGGCGACCTACCCCTAAAGGGTAATGTCGTCATATCTTGAGAAATTGGATAAGAAACCCCAAAAATAGGGTTGACCAGTTGTCTGTGGTCAACCCTCAATTTTTGGGGATTTCTGGAGTGTCTAGGATTTTTCCACAATTTTTCCACAATTTTTTTGGAATTTTCTGAAATTTTCTAGCATTTTTTGGATTTTCTAAGATTTTTCTGATTTTTTTTATTTTGATTTTTTTTATTTTTTTTAAAATCATTTTCGGAATTTTTATTTTTTAAAAATATTATTCGGGCCGGGTCAGGTGACCCGGCCCACGGCCCGCGGCTCGGCCCGGCCCGGATCCGGCCCGCGCGACACGCGCCCAAAAACGACGTCGCCTCGGTCACTCCCGCTTAAATTTTAAAATCCCGCCTAAACCAAACGAGCGGTCTTGATTGCGCCACGTGGAGGTCCTGCGGACGGCCTGATCTTCATGATGAGCCAACGGCCTAGATTGAAACACCCGATCGAACTACAGCCGTCCGATCTAAAGGATTTTTAATTTTCGAAAATCATTTTTTATTTCCAAAAAAGCGAGATCGCGACACGTGGCACACCTACCACCGTCGGATCAATTTGTTTATTCGGTTATAACCGAATGCGCTGACGTGGCTGCCACGTGGGTGCCACGTCAGCGACACGTCAGCGTTGACTGGTCAACTTTCGTTGACCAGTCAACGGACTCGCCGAAGAAGACGATCGGCGCCGGCTCTGTTTCGCCGGCGCCTCGTCGGAGGGCGGTTTCTCCGCGCACGGACCACCAAAGCCCATGAAACCACCGCCATTCAACTCATCCCGCCGAACTCTACAACATATATCACACTTAACACAGCAACATCAAGTTTGACTAACCTACAAATCAAGGCCGGAGCTAATCTCCGGCGAGCCATCGTCCTAACCATTCCCAGCGAGATCTATCCCACAAAATCAATCAAGAAGCATCCTAGGAGTTCGAGAAGACTTACCTGGCCATTGCGAGGCTTTGGTTTCGCTCGGGTCGAGCTCTCAAGCTCTCGGTAGGTTTGGATGGTCGGAGGTCAGACCCGATGTTTCACATAGGGAAAATGCAAGAAATCAAATGGAAAATGCTCAGTGATGCACAAGGAGTAAATTGCGACTCATAAAACGTAAAACGATCGAGTGGATCGCAAGTCGCCATTAGAGGCCGAAGCCAAGCACGAGGAGGAGCCTCACCGTTTTTCGAGACGAGAGGCCGATTGGAAGGGTTCGGTCGCTTCTCTGAGAATCAGGGAACTCGAAAACGGGCGTCGCTGGCTTCGGTTTCGCCGGTAGGGGTCAGTCGAAGCTTGCACAGGTTTGGCAAGCTTCGGTCGCCGTCTTCCTCTCTCTCTCTATCTCTCTGCCCTTCGCGAGCTCTCTTTGCGCGAACAGACTCCCTTCTCTCTGTTCGTTCTCCCCCTCGCTTACTCTCTCTCTCGCCTGCTCTCTCTGTCTTCGCCCGCTCAAGCTTTTTCTCTCTCCCTCCTTGTGCGAACAGAATCCTCCTTCTCTCTGTTCGTTCTCCCCTTTTTGTTGCGCCCGCTCCAACTAACTCGTTCTTTTTGTTGCCAACTGATTTCCCAGCCCAACCGATCTCCTTCGCCAACTGATTTTTCTTTTCCATTCATCTCCCCCCGTTCTGTTCGTGCGCCAAAGAAGCGAAGAGCCAGCAGGTGCTCTGGGTTATGACCAATATTGGTCAACGGGTTGACTGGGTCGGGTCAACCCGACCCAGTTGACCCGGTTCGCCAAAAATAGGCCAAATTGACCCACCAAAATTCCTAATTTCTCAAATTAAATTTGGAAATCGGCTTCCATGAGATGAATCCCATCTAGTATGGTGATTTAGTGAAAAATGAGTGTGGAATTAAATGAAAACCCCAAATGTTAAATAAGATCCGAAATCGATTTTTGTCAAATTGGGGTTCCTAATGGACGAATCGACCCCAATTGAGCCCATCATTAGATTCAGTGGGTCAAAAACTATAGGGAGGAAGCATTGGAGTTCTATGGGTGTCCCTCAGAAAATTTTAATTTTAATTTTGGATTTGGTACTTTAGGGGCTAAAATAAAAAGATTTTATGCAATTAGGTCCCTAAAGCCAAAATTGATCAAATCGGCGCACAATTGAACCAAATTGAAATGTGGGGCAATCAATTTGAATGTCAAGATTCGAAAAATGCCAAAGATTGCAAATAAAAAGACTCAAAACATATTTTTTGACAAATTTAACCCTGTGCGTTACAAAGAAACACACAAAATTAAACTTGAATTTCGACTCTTGATGAGGTCAAAATGACAAGGGATTTAAAAGAAAAATATTGACTATTTTCCTATATTTTTGTGACCTCAAATTCTATTTTTGTTGATTTTTCTAGTATTTTCCTATTTTCTAAAAATACTAAAAAAATGTGAAAAATATGAAAAATTATTTTTTGGTCAAGAATGGTTCCTTGGCCTTGGCCAAGGCCACCAAAGTTGATTTTGTAATTTTTGGACTTTTTATGAATTTTTTGTGATTTTTCGAAAATAAAACTGAAAAAGACTTGGTCAAAAATCAGGTGTCAACAGCTGCCCCTTTTTGAGAGGAATCTCGTGAGAGGTTTCTCTCAAAGACAGGTGACACCTGCATCTAGACCGACTCGATTGGGGAAAAGAAAAACGAATCCTGACATTCAATCTTTCTTGTTTGCTGGTGAAAGCTCTGCTCCTCATTTTTTTACGGATGTGAGAGAGAAAGTAGAGAGACCCACCTGTTACTTACCTGTTGATCACCTGCCTGATGCTCGCGCGGCATGTGCGGTGTATAGCGGGTTCAAGTGAATACCTAGGGACTCGTTTTTTGAGTATCCTAGGGCGGTTAAGCTCTAGCCTGTATGGTAGGTTGTACCAGAATGGGATTCCTATACTTGATAGGAACCTGTGAATGACGCACCCATTCTCTTAGGGATTGTCAGGGATTTTGATCCGTATGGTGGATCAGACCATGAGTAGGACTCCTTTCTGCTAGGAACCTATGGATGACGCACCCAGTCTCTTAGGGATTGTCAGGGTTTTGATCCGTATGGTGGATCAGACCATGAATAGGACTCCTCTCTGCTAGGAACCTATGGATGACGCACCCAGTCTCTTAGGGATTGTCAGGGTTTTGATCCGTATGGTGGATCAGACCATGAATAGGACTCCTTTCTGCTAGGAACCTATGGATGACGCACCCAGTCTCTTAGGGATTGTCAGGGGTTTTGATCCGTATGGTGGATCAGACCATGAATAGGACTCCTTTCTACTAGGAACCTATGGATGACGCACCCAGTCTCTTAGGGATTGTCAGGGGTTTTGATCCGTATGGTGGATCAGACCATGAATAGGACTCCTTTCTGCTAGGAACCTATGGATGACGCACCCAGTCTCTTAGGGATTGTCAGGGGTTTTGATCCGTATGGTGGATCAGACCATGAATAGGACTCCTCTCTGCTAGGAACCTATGGATGACGCACCCAGTCTCTTAGGGATTGTCGAACATTTTGATCCGTCAGGAGGATCGGGCCGAGAATAGGATTCCTCTCTGCTAGGAACCTATGGATGACGCACCCAGTCTCTTAGGGATTGTCGAACATTTTGATCCGTCAGGGGGATCAGGCCGAGAATAGGATTCCTTTCTGCTAGGAACCTATGGATGACGCACCCAGTCTCTTAGGGATTGTCGAACATTTTGATCCTTTATTCTAAGGAATTAACTAGGATTTATACAAATGAGGTGTGCCTAACCTTGAGGCTTTACCAAATGGGCTATTCTGGGTTTAGGGGTTACCTAGAACCTCACAGAAAGCAGATTTTGACAACAGTTTTTGATCCTATATTCTAAGGAATTAACTAGGATTCGTACAAGTGAGGTGTGCCTAACCTTTAGGCTTCACCAAATGAGCTATTCTGGGTTTAGGGGTTACCTAGAACCTCACAGAAAGCTGATCTTGAAAATTATCCTTTCGACATGCAATGCGTTATTCTGGGATTTGGGGATTCCAAGTATCCTGCAGAAAACTTAAACCTGCAAAAGCTTTGATAAGATTCTTCTGGGATCTAGGGGCTACTTGAGATCTCATAGAAAGTCTATCTTGAATGTTGTCCTTTCGACATTGAAGGTGACATTCCGGGATCTGGGAGCTCCAGGTATCCTGCAGAAAGTTTCAACCTGTAACACTGGGATCTCACACAGGGAGATAATTTCAAACATTGTCCTTTTGACATGTGCGGTGACATTCTGGGACCTGGGAGCTCCAGGCATCCTGCAGAAAGGTCAAACCTGTAAATTTGAAATCTCACAGAGGGATGATTTCGAAGATTGTCCTTTTGACATTGAAGGTGACATTCTGGGATCTGGGGGCTCCAGGTATCCTGCAGAAAGCTTAAACCTGTAAATTTGAAATCTCACAGAGGGATGATTTCGGAGATTGTCCTTTTGACATTTGAGGTGACATTCTGGGATCTGGCAGCTCCAGGTATCCTGCAGAAAGATCAAACCTGTAATATTGATATCTCACATAGGGAGATAATTTCAAACATTGTCCTTTTGACATGGGAGGTGACATTCTGGGACCTGGGAGCTCCAGGCATCCTGCAGAAAGTTCCAACCTGTAAATTTTCTTACCAAAGGCACATCAATGGTCTTTAAGTGATATGTGATGTCAAACTGACAGCACTTTATGACTTATATCATAGTCATGAAAAAAAATTCAATGAATGTATTACGAGGTTGGAGGTTATCCGAAACACCTTGCAACATACGGGAGTGATCAAAAGTTCCTTGCGGGGAAAGTTTGAATCAAACAATCTGAAATTATCAAAAGAGTTTGGTTAAAATGTCCAACGGAGTATTCTCATCAAAGAGGACTTCTCACCGTTTTGAGGTAATGGTCTTTTACCAAGAATGCACTCGAACTTCCTATCAAACCTGCGCCTAGGGTTCAGGATCATTCGCAGTGAATACACCTCGATTGATCAGGAGGACTTCCAAGGGACCGTAATGTTGGGCTTGGTCAACGGTTTTCAAAGGGGGACTTGCGTGCAAGTCAAGGCTTTCGAAGAGAAGTCTTCAACGTCTGCTCCAGGTTTACAAGTCAAGAAACCTGCGAAATGAGAAAGAAATAATCTTGCTCGAACTTCTTCGAGCTAAGCTTAGACATTAAACCCTATGTCAATCCAAGTGCCTTAATCAGAAAAGGCCTTTCAGGGTTGTAACGTAGGTAGGATTGGGGACCAAAAAAGGCTTATTTTTGGCTTAGAATATGCGAAGGGTCTAACATTGGTGATCACTGCAGGTTTGCCGCCGATCTTGTCCCTTCTCGTCCAAAGAGCGTCTTTAGTCTTTGAAGTGCATATTTGTCTTTAGAGAACGTCTCTCTCATGTCAAGACGGCGTCAACATCTTGTCTACACTTTCGTCATCTGAGTGTGACATGATTTGGGAGCATCTTTCGCAGTCTAGTTCCCTTGGAATTTTTACAATCAGATCTCACTAGTGACCTATACAAAGGTATCATGCCACTTTTTGGCATTTACAAGATCAAACACACGATTCACAAGTGTACAAGTATTTAGATGGGCATTGGCCTTGCTTTTACCAGGCACTTTGCTTTTTCTTGATGCCCAAGATTAAATTTTTCTCTCTTCTTTCTTTTTGAGACCCCATCTTTTCTTTTCTTTTGGGGATCAGAATTTTCAAATGAATGTGCTAGATGTATAGCTTGAATCTCAGCACTCGAACATCAATCTAGGAATTTTTCACAAATCCTGTGTTTTGAACTCTTCCGCTCTTGAAGTGACGTCGTTTCCACCTTGGAATATGCAATGATCACCAACGGGTTTGTGAAATGAACGTATAGGCTCAATTGGGCAGTGCGAAGGGTAAAAGTGTATAGGATAGAGAAACGAATGCTTTTCGTCATCCTAAAGCACCTGAATTACCATAGAAGTTAAAATGACAAGCAACACACGAAGATTGATGCAAGTCTGAGCAAGAGAACTTCTAACCATTTACCTCCTGATACCTCTGGACGTACCTCCAGTTTGCCCTACTGTGGGGTGGTTCTTGACAGGGGTATGGAATGAAATCGTCGTTCAAATGGTTATCAATGGTCACCTGTAGTGTTTATGATAGAGAAACGAATGCCTCCGTCGTCTCAATCCATGTAATCATTGCGAATAACCCTTACGTCCGTAGGTTAAGGTCTCGCTATCCTTACCATTCCACTTATCTCTTAAGTGTGTATGGGACGTGTTTGGACCAGGCTTGCCTCTTGTCTGAGGAAACATCCTTTTGAATGATTTAAACAGCTTTTGTTTGGAAGAGTTCATTTTGCTTTCTCCAAAACTTACCCTCCAAGGGGGTTTATGATGCACAATGCATATTTCAATCATGTTCGGATAACCTCCAAGTTTAAACATGATTGCCAATGATATGACTATGAGAATTTTGCGTCTTTCTAGACATGAGATTTGAATACATGCTAGATTCCAAGAAGCCTTCAAATTCTATCAATAAGGATTCCGACAGTCTTGTAAACCTAAAAGATTAGGGAAGGAATACTTACCTGCCCAACGCGGCTAGGGATTCCTGAAAAACATAAAAGGAATATGTCAGTGTATGCTCTCGAATTTCAGAAAATTAGAACGATACACCTTACCCTTGATCATGCATTCCAATGGAAGTGGATAGATTCGCGAAAATCTGCATTTTTCTTAACAACACAAGATGGTTAAGTTGTTCTAAAATTTCTTAAAATTCTCAGTCTTTGGAGAAGAAGACGTGCACCTGACCACCATGACGTTAGGTCTCCTTGATCATGCGTTCCAACTTATCGCGACCCTGCTTCCTTGGATCCTGCAATATTGAACACATGCTAATGTATGCATAGATGCATGACATGCTTATGCAAAGACTATCATGAAGAGTAGGCTCAATTCGAGGCAGGGCATATGACCGGAATCTGATTTTATTTCAAGGGTAATATTTCTTCACAGCATCTGAATTCACAGGGTGCCCCAATTCTTCTCCCTCGGAGTTTACAAGAATTAATGCTCCTCCCGTGAGGATCTTCTTAATAATGTAGGGGCCTTCGTAATTTGGAGTGAATTTTCCCCCCGGATGGGTAGTACTTGGTAAAACTTTCCTAATTACCAAGTCATTTACTTCGAAGTTTCTGGTCTTGACCTTTCGATTGAACGCCCTGGCTACCCTCTTCTGGTAAGTTTGTCCATGGCAAATGGCTTTAAGACGTTTCTCATCTATTAAGTTCAGCTGTTCATATCTGTGCTTGAAATACTCTGACTCAGAGAGTTTATCTTCGGATAAGATTCTCAAAGAGGGAATCTTAACTTCTACTGGTAGAACTGCTTCTGTCCCATATACCAAACTATAGGGAGTTGCCCCTGTAGAAGTCCTGATCGACGTTCGGTAAGCCATCAAGGCGAAGGGCAGCCTTTCGTGCCAATCTCTGTAGTTTTCTGCTGTTTTAGCCAAGATTCTCTTGATGTTTTTATTGGCGGCTTCCACTGCCCCATTCATCTGTGGGCGGTAAGGAGATGAATTCAGATGTCTAATGCTAAAGTGATCCAGCAGACCATCGACAATCTTGTTGTTTAGGTTGGACCCATTATCTGTGATGATCGCTTGAGGGGTACCATACCGGGATATGATATCTCTTTTGACAAATCTTGCCACATTTCTTGCAGTGACATTCTTGTAAGAACTGGCTTCTACCCATTTGGTGAAGTAATCAATTGCTACCAAGATGAAGCGATGACCATTCGAAGCCATAGGATTAATAGGCCCTATCATGTCTATCCCCCACATAGAGAAAGGCCAAACTTCAGACATTTGGTGTAGTTCGTTCGGGGGTGCGTTAATCTTATCCCCGTATATTTGGCATTGGTGGCATGACCGGACGTGCTGACAGCAGTCTGATTCGATGGTCATCCAATAATAACCTAGCCGCATGATCTTCCGGGCAAGGAGGTGGCCGTTCATGTGAGGCCCACACGCACCTTCATGAATTTCTTTCATGAGAATATTTGCTTCTTTGGCATCTACACATCTCAGTAGAGTGGAATCGAACGATCTCTTGTATAGAATTTGTCCATTGAGGAAGAACTTGCTGGCCATCTTGGTTATGTATTTTCGGTCTCCTGATTGGCATCCTTCAGGGAATTCCCTTTTCAAGAGGTAATTCTTGATGTCATAGTACCATGGCTCTCCATCACATTCCTCTTCGATTAGCATGCAATAAGCTGGCTTTTCAACAATGCCGATCCTCAGAGGTTCTATATCCAACCCTTCAATCGTTTGTAACATCGAGGCTAGGGTGGCTAATGCATCTGCGAATTGGTTGTGAGACCTTGATAGGTACTCGAATGACACTTCTTCAAACTTGAATATCAATTCTTCAAGGTATTCATGGTAGGGGATGAGTTTTGCATCTTTCGTCTTCCACTCCCCTTGTGTCTGTAGAATAATGAGCATGGAATCTCCAAAGACTTGTAACCTAGGTATCTCCATAGAAAGGGCCAGTCGTAGACCCAGAATACACGCCTCATATTCTGAAATATTGTTGGTACAAGGGAAAGTTATCTTTGCCGCGACAGGGTAATGTTGACCATCTGGGGATATCAGTACTGCCCCAGTGCCTGCCCCTGATAGGTTAACAGCACCATCGAAATACATGATCCACTTATCCTCTGCTAAGTTCAGAATTCGGCCTTCTGTGTTCGTTACTTCAGGGGATTCAGTGCTCGATGGGTTTTCTGCCAGCATGTCCGCTATAGCTCTTCCTTTTACCGACTTCTGCGGAGAACATTTAATGTCAAATTCAGACAACATTACTTGCCATTTTTCCAGTTTCCCAATCAAAGCGGGTTTCTCTAGGAGGTATTTGACGGGGTCGTTCTCTGTTATGAGCTGAATGTGATGATGTAGGGTATACTGCCTTAGTCTTCGTAGTACCCATACTGCTGCTACGCAGGCCCTTTCAACTGGTATATATTTTGCTTCAGATGGCGTGAATTTCTTACTCAGGTAATAAATGGCCCTCTCTTTTCCATCTATCGGGCTTGTCTGGGCAAGTAAGGCTCCCAAGGACTCTTGTCGTATGGTCAGGTATAAGGTCAATGGGTGACCGGGAATTGGTGGCACAAGCACCGGTGGTGTGATCAAATAGTTTTTGATCATTTGGAATGCCTTGCTGCACTCGGCGTCCCACGTTATTTTCGCGCCTTTCTTAAGCAATTTGAAGATTGGCTTAGCCACATCAGACAGCTGATTGATGAACCTGGCAATATAGTTCAATCTCCCTAGAAGGCTTCTCACTTCTTTTACTGTGGATGGAGTTGATAAATCGTGGATGGCCTGGATTTTTGAGGGATCAATCTCAATGCCCCTGTTGCTGACTATGAACCCAAGGAGTTTCCCGGATCTTGCCCCAAACACGCATTTGTTAGGGTTCAACTTTAACTTGTATTTGCGCAGGCGCTCAAATAATTTTCTTAATACCTGTATGTGATCTTGTCCTTTCTTGGATTTAGCGATCATGTCATCAACATATACTTCAATCTCTTTGTGGATCATATCATGGAATAACGTGACCATAGCCTTCTGGTAGGTAGCCCCGTCGTTTTTCAATCCAAAGGGCATGACTTTGTAGCAAAAATTTCCCCATGGTGTGGTAAATGCAGTCTTGGGTTTGTCTTCTTGTTTCATGGAGATTTGGTTGTATCCCGAGAATCCATCCATGAATGAGAATAATTCATAACCTGCTGTACTATCCACCAATACATCAATGTGGGGGAGTGGAAAATCATCTTTTGGGCTTGCTCTATTCAGATCTCGGTAATCTACGCAGATCCGAACTTTTCCGTCTTTCTTCATGACGGGGACTATATTTGCAACCCAGTCTGAATATGGGATAACTTCAATGAAGCCTACCCTAAGGAGTTTCATGACTTCTTCCTTAATCTTGTCTTCTAACTCGGCTTTCATCCGCCTACTGCCTTGTTTGACAGGTTTGATGCCAGGATCCGTGGGCAATGCATGTTCCACAATCTTAGGATCAAGGCCTGGCATATCCGCGTAAGACCATGCGAAGATGTCTTGATATTCTTTTAGTAGCTTGGTGAACTCGAGCCTTTCATCACGGGATAGGTGTCCGCCGATCTTGACCTCTTTGACGTTCACGGTGTCTCCCAAATTAATGACAATTGGTTCTTCTGAGGTAGGAGGCTTTGATTCTTCGAAGGTGTTCCAATCCCTACGGATAGACGCGTAATCCTCGTCTTCATCTTCCTCAATGTTATAGGAGTGGTTAATGGAGGGATCTGAATTTTGTAACAACCTGGTATGCATGTTTGAGATGATATGCCTGAAATGTCATGAGTATGGTTAGTTTGTGCTCAGTAAAAATGGCATGCATGCTTATGTAAAGTCTTTTTGAAAAAGTTTTTTCGAAATAGATGTAGGTACAGATGGGACTAATCCTCATGTCATTGGATATCCCAGCCCCTTGAAAATCTTTTGAAGATTAGGAATCATATGGCAAATCAGGCCTCAAGCTTCTATATGGAAGACCATTATCATCATCGGGCTGATTCGTGGTTCCATATGTCCTTAACAAAACATGTGTGGTTTTATTGAATGCGAAATGGGCCGCGTTACAAGATGTGTTATTTGGACCAACGGCCGGAGATCCAAAGGCGTTTTCTTATGCGTTCAATAAGGAAAGAAAATACAGTGAAATGCAGAAAGTTCTAAACACAGTATTTAAAGATGAAGGAAGAGTCTATTTACTCAGAAGAAGTGGCTTCACTGTCCAACCACTCCATGATGACATTCACAGAGTCATCTTCGAGAAAAGGATTTGTCAGATCTGGTTCCATCGGCGAAGTGATACCCTCTTCAGATAACCATTTGGAGTTCTGGTCGAAGTAGGTATTTAAGGGATTCTTGAACATTCGAGACCTTCCCTTCCAGGTTGGAGAACCGATGAATGAGCTATTCGGGCTGTTTTCGCCTCCACGGCGTCCCAGGCTTTTGCCTCGGCCTCGGCCTGTTGCTTTCGGGACAGAATCAATCATGGGATACTTCTGATACCCCAAGCCCATTTTATGTGGATTAGCCTTCAATTGTAGCGGGGCATTTATACCCTGATTATGTTTGCCTAGGCCTTTTTCAGGATTGAACCCGTATGCCAGCAGCATCTTAGCTGGTAGAAGATTGGCTTTTGAGATGTAAGGAGTTCTCAACTTCGACCCTACTGGGGTATGAACTGTTGCTACCAACTCTAGGGAGTGATAGCTCGCTTCAGTTTTCTCTTCAGGCTCAATATAGGGAATGGCACTGCTCTGGTATGCCTGGAGGTCGACTTCCCCATGTACGGTAATCACCTTCCCATCTACAACGAAACGTACTTTTTGGTGTAGGCTCGAAGGGACAGCTCCTGCTGTATGGATCCAAGGTCTTCCTAGCAGGAATCCAAATGCACTGGGTAGATCCATTACTTGAAAGTTTATAGAGAACTTTGTCGGGCCGATGAATACGTCAAGCTCGATCTCTCCCTCTACAGTCTTCCTCATGCCGTCGAATGCTCTTACAGCTGTCTTGGATGTCTTGATCATCTCTTCCTTGATTCCCAGCCTCCTTATGGTAGCCAAAGGACAGATGTTAAAGGCCGATCCATTATCGATCAATACGTGTGCCACTCTTTTGCCGTTACATTGGGCAGAGATGTATAAAGCTTTGTTGTGCCCCCTTCCTTCCATGGGGAAGTCCTCGTCAGAGAAGCTCAACTGGTCTTTTAAGAGAATTGCCCCTACAAAGTCCCCTAGTTGGACCTCATTAATTGTTTCAGGGACATATACTTCATTGAGTACCTTCAATAGTGCGTTCTTGTGCTTTTCTGAATTGATGAATAGGTCTAACAGGGATATCTGAGCGGGCATCTTCCTCAGCTGCTCTATCACTTCAAACTCACTGGTTTTGATGATCGATACGAGCTTTTCGGCATCTTCCTTTGAGACATCTCTTTTTTCGGATTCACCCTCTCTGGGGGCATAAAATCTTCCAGACCTCATTATTGCATCTACTTGTGTGGTCCCATAGTCCCAATGAACAGCTTTGGGATCATACTCTTCTACTAGGGGGACTTTTATCGTTACAGTTGTCTGATGAGGTATCTCTGGTCCTGACGTGTCGCTTTCTTCCTCCTGAGGCAATTGAATTACGACAGGCCTCACTGGGCAATCTTCTACCTTGCCCAGGCTATCCAACTCATCCAATCTGATCACCACGGCCGTGGCTACTTCGATCATCAATATGGCGTTGTCGAGTTCTTCCATACTGTTTGAGGTTTCTGGTTGGGAGAGATCATCCATACCTCCCCATCCGTCCGGTATGATGTCTTCAATCTTCTGATAAAAGCTGGTAGGGGCCGAATATTTCACCTTGAAATTGTATCCTCCAGAATCTTGACCTAGGTTGTCTATAATTTCGCTCTTCTCAAGTGCGTCAACCATAAATTTGAGGTCTGCTAGACTTCTCCTCCTGGCTTCTATTTCGTCTTCTTCAAATTCTTCTTCTGATTGAGTGGCCGGCCCCAGATCGTTTGCCAATTTCTCACGTGAGGTACCACAGGTGCTACTCTGTTCAGCTGTGATCAAGAAGTGGTTTCCTTTCAAAGATAGAGATGCTTCAATCCCTTCGAATTCTTCATCAGTAATGTCGGACATTATCCCCAAGTTCTTCATCTTGTTGATACACAACTTCCTTTGGTCGGTTGATATCTTCCCCTCTTCTGGGTATGATGAAGCGGTTGTTAGCAGGTTGGCCAGCTTAGGCACATCTACCTTCAGTTTAAGGTAGTCCTCTTCTTCTTCAGCGAATATTGCCCCTATTGCTTGATGATCTGGCAACGGATTTTCTTGTACATTTGGGGCTGCATTGTCAAATTTCAAAATCTGACTATCAATTAGGGCTTGCACTTTCGGCTTCAGGACATAGCAGTTATCCACATTATGCCCTCTTTCGCCCATATGGTAGGTACAGGTCTGGCTCTCATCAAAGCCGGGATATCTTGCGGGGTTTGCCCTAGGTGGTTCTTTTGCCACCAAGTGTTGCTCCAGCAGCATCAGGAGTAGCTTGGATAAAGGTCTCGGGAGCTGAGAGAATTGTCTCTGGGGTTGCTTTCTTCTAGGCTCTTGTACCTTTGGCGCTGACCAGGATGATCCGCCTTTGGCCTGATTAGAATTGCCAAATGGCTTTAACTTGTGGGGATCTGGTATAAATGCTATGTCCAGTCCGGCTTCTCTTTCCTTTCTCAGAGGGTACTGCTTCCTAGTAGGAGCTTCCTGAGGCCTTCTTTCTTTCAAGGCCCATTCCAGCCTCTCAGCAACCTTAATCAGGTGTGCGAATGTCTGACATCTAGAAGTGTTCAGTCTGTCAAAGTACTCGTAGGGGAGTGCTTTTAGGAATAAGTCGATCAGCTCCTCTTCTGGAATTGAAGGCTTTACTTGGGTAGCCAAGGCTCGCCATCTCTGAGCATATGTCCTAATCGATTCGCCCCTCGCTTTTGAAGTTCGTAGGAGGTCTTCTCTTGTTGGGGCTGTAGCCGTGTTAAATTTGTACTTCCTGAGGAAGTCTTCAGCAAGGTCCTCCCATCCGTCATAATCCTCTAAGTCTAGCTTAATAAACCAAGCCAGAGCGGCGCCAGCCAAACTCTCTTGGAATGTGTTCATTAACAACGGAATGTAATCCGAGTAGTGTGCCATCTTGCGCAGGTAGTACTTGAGGTGGGCACAGGGACAGCCTGTCCCGTTGTATTTTCTCACGAACTCTGGCTCCCTATAGTCAGGAGGAGTCTCTATTTTAGCAAAAGGAGATATTTTGTCGAAGCGGGCCAGCTCATAGCCTTGACTGCTCAGGCATTCTTCGATCTTGGCCAATCTCTTAGCCTCTGCCTCTGTCTTCACAGTTTGTTTTCCCTTCTCCTCTTTTTCAAGGTTGATGACAACAGGCGAGGCTTTTTGTTGTGCCCGACTATTTGGTTCGTGAACGTTTTCCTCTGTATGTTGGGTATCCCTGGTTGTTTCTTTATCTGTTACATCAGGTACCATGGAAGGGCCTGAGTTGTTCTGATTGGGGGCGGTTGTCTGTCTAGCTTGGTTGGTCTCCAGCATGGCCTTAATGTCAGCCATCATAGTTGCTAGGGCAGTCATCTGAGATTCCAACATGCCTACGCGCGGAGTCAATTCCTGCTGTTCCATTCTCGTCTTTAGGCGGGTACGGAAACGATGCGTTGGCAATTCCGTGATGAGAGTGTACCTGTTTAAAAAGATCTCTGTGAGTGTTTCGCATTATTTAGCAAAAAGAAGCAGCTAATTCTTTTAGTTGCATGCTTCTTGTCAGTAGATGAGAAAAAGGGCTACTTTGTGAGCCACAGCCTCATGTAAGTAGTTCTTTTAATCATTTCCCGACAAGAACTCATGGAATTAAAAGAAGCGTAATTTCTGACGATAGTTTTTTATGCATTTGCAAAACATGTTCACATTCATACTCATGTGTCCAAGATAGCATTCCACAGAAATGAGAATGTATGAGAAGGCATCACAATGCTTGCTTATTTTACACTTGACAGAATAGTCTATTCAAGTCTAGGACGTTTGAAGCCTGAGGTATCCTCATCATCCCAGTATAGATTCCCCTCTTCAGCTTGGGGCTCCTCGTCTTCTGAACATGACAGTGGTCCCATGTCTTCGGGTATGTAGGGCTCTATTCCAGGTACGTACGGCACGATGTATTCAGGTATGTAGGGCTCGACAAGGCTTCGTCGGATCGCTTTGAAATGTTGAATGTATTCTGTGGTGGCTCTATGAGTGTTTTCTTCTCGAGTCATGTCTTCTGGCCAACTTATTTCTTCAGCCTGGGAATTCTTCAAGGAGTGTATGATGGATGCCACCTTGGCTTCAAATTGTTTCTTCTCCTCCTCCGTGAGGGTCTGGTTTGGTAAGTCAAAGGAAAAGACACCAGGTCGCGGTGAAGAAGGGATCTCCTGAAGTGCTCCAAACTGTCGAATCACCCTCCTTGGATAGTATGCAGTTGCGCCCGTGAATCCTAGCAAGGGGACTGGGCTTCCGTCATCGCAGGTCAATCTGACTTTGCTCAGCGTCGGCAACCTTAGTCGCCATCGGAGTTGCTCAGGTTTTAGGACTTTGAGGAAGTTCTTCCATTCTACAAAGTTAAACTTAGGAACACGTGTATGGGTTCTAGCAAATGTTTTAAGAGGGTGTGCATTGGGGCTGATTTCAGTGAAACCCATGCGGATGTGGAATTGTCTGATATGGGATGTGAACCACAGATACAGCAGATCACTAGAAGCTCTAAAGATTCCCTTTTTGCTTTTTTTGAAACGATTTAGGGAGAGGAAAGTTTCGGCAAGGAGGATGTTTGAGTAATCCCACCCACAACAGACTTGCCTAGCTACTATAGCCATGATAGGGTCGAAGGTGACAGTTGAGATTGGGAATAGCACAAAGCTAAAGAATGCCAAGATAAAGGCTCTACCAGATTTGGTTCCTTTAGAAGCAGGAAGGCGGGAAAATCGGTCTATAAGGAAGGATAGGGAAACTCTTCCAGAATTGCTTTTTGCATCTACTTTGACTTCATTTAGGTTTGTGTCAAGGAATTCAGCTACCTGACTTAGGGGTTCAAGTCCTATAGGGGGTCGGACGAGCGTAGGGGTGAATTCAACTCCGATGACAGCGCTGTATTCCTCGATAGTGGGAGTGATCTCTAATCCTTCCATGCAAAATGTAGCGGTGGTAGGATCCCAGTAGAGCGCCATGGCTTGAATAAAGGCAGGTGGGCACTCAATCTTCAGTAGGTCCAGTAGGTATCCTAGTCGTGACTCCGCATACTTCTGGCTGGCTTCGCCCATGCCATCCCACCATGATTGGAGTTCAGCTCGGGGGATCTTGAACACTTGAATATCATTCTTTCCCATCAAGTCTAAAATATGCAAATGATTTTAAAAGGTCAATCGCCAGAAATTACTTTAAATGTATGAACATGCAGATGTCATGAAGCATGCATGAGCTAACTTGATTGCATAGTTCAATTTGAAGAAATGGAGATTAGGATCCTTTTTCAGGTCTTGAAAGCCTGACTCAAAGCCTAATTTGCATTTCAGGGAAGTGAATTATGCAATTTAGTCAGGTTTACTCAGTGACTAAAGGGAACAGCAATGTCACGTTCCATTGGTCAACACATCAAAGGAGCAAAGTGAGATGTACTCTTATTACAGTCAAGATGTCTAATAAAAGAACGGTAAAGAAAGGTTTTTCAAACAAGAAAGTCATAAAAGACAATGGAACGTGAGGATCTAAATCACTCTTTCTTCAGAAGTCTACCCAAATGACAGTCGGTCAAAAACTCTCCCTTAATCTAGGGTAGGGGAGTTATCTTCAGTGGTTTGGTCGAGAGGTTGTAGTTCCTCCGGCCACTCTCTAGTCCAGGATACGATGACTTCGGAAGCCTTCTCGGGTTCTACTTTCTTGATTGTGATACGCCTTGGCTTGGTCTTGATTGCAGGGCGTCTCTTCCTACCCCAAAAAGTAATCATGGGTATGTTCTCTTTGGCCAGCAATTCAGCCTTCTTGCGAGCGTACGCTTCCCTAGCCAGCTGGTTGCGACGTTGTCTCTTCATCTCCAGATAATCCTTCATCATTTCGTCTGCTTGTCACTTGAATCTGAGGTTATCAGCATAGTAGCGGGTTTGACAGTCTTCAGCATACCCCAGCTTACGTCCAGTCAGTTCCCGACCATACACGAATCTAGTAAAGTGTAGCCTCGTGTTTGGTCCGGGGCGAGTAACTTTTCTCAAGTACTCGAAGGTCACCAACTCCGTCGAGCTCTTAGGGAACAGCGACATCCTACCCCATAATCATTGTTGTTCTCATTAGTCACCCGAGTAATCTTCATGATGTGAATGCACATGGATGTATGCAATGTATGAGTCATATCATGGAGCAGGAAATAAAGTACGTTTAGAGATAAATGTCTTACCAACCACACTTTGGGGGATGTGGAATGCCCCCTGTATCAATGGGTGGTTTTAGGTATACCAACCATCCATGGACATGCGCATGCGACAAGTGGGTATACTCTAAAAATCGAAAATTAGGTAAGGAACCTATGGCTCAGGCTCCCACGATCCAAATGAGGCAGACTCCTCCCCAAGAGTACCCACTCAAGAGGGCTAGATATCGCCAATTTGGATTGTGAGCGGGAACGAACATGAAAGTCTCAAGTGCCATCAAACACGAGATCATTTCACATCCTTTCCCTATCTAAGGTAACCTAGAGGTGGTTGCAGTCGGGGTTTGACCGCCAGTGTGTGCGATGTGTCGTGATCATCACAATGCAAAGTCATGCACAACAGTTTGTATCAAACACCGCTTCAGTATGTGCGTAAAGTAAACATACATTCCCAACTCCAACCTGCAGGAAAAATGTCAACAATCACTCCACCCCTTATTTCTCCAATCTGCAAAAACATCTAACACAATGGTTAGTGTACGTACCTCACCTTCAAGAGCATCTGTAGAAAACAAGGTCAGATAAACCAAACAACTTTTTAATCGGCTCAAGTCCTCTGGTCTGCGAAACCAGAGATTCTGGGTTCGGTCCCCAGTGGAGTCGCCAGTCTGTCGCGACCCTCTCGCGAGCGCGGAGGGTTAATGGGCCGCCCGATTGCTGGCAGGATCGGACGCGGGCCTCTCCCAAGGCCCATTTCTCAAGTCGCAACTGCTGGATGTACGTGGTCGACCTTCAATGCGGTCTAGTGACATGTGAAAAAGTGTACATGCCAAGGAGTCGCCACCAATCGTTTTGCGGAGGGTACGATCGGAAACCCTATCGAATAGTTGGGAGTGGTCTATTCGATTCTGCGGAAACCAGAGAAGTGGGTTCGGGGACTTAGTTACGCCAACTGTCTAAGTTGACGCCCTTTCGGTACCTAAACTGAATGGTTTATCTGATCCTAGGATTTCATACAGACGAGTGGGGTATAGATCCTAAAACTAGGAGCTCATGCAGATGGGAATTACTACCCTACCAATCACAATCAATGGAAATAAGTGCGCAAATCAAGGATCCAGTACATGCGGATAAAACACATGAAATCAGCGTGGTATCCCTAATGAGGCCCTATTAGCCTAGAGAAGTATCAATCAAGGCTTAGGAGTGATTTTGGCATGATTCGCCCATGAGGGGCAGAATCGTAATTTTGAACAATTCGGGAAAAATTTACCCTTAAAAGGGTAAATCTGTCATTTTAGACGGATTGGGAAGTCAGAAGACAGGGGAAATATGATTGGCCATCAATCCAATCCATTTCCTATTTTTCGGGATTTTTCAGAATTTTTCTGGAATTTAAAAGTGATTTTACCCTTGGAGGGGTAAAATCGTCATTTTGGATAAAGATGAAAACTAAAAATCTCAAATATTAGGGTCGGTCGTCCACCTGACCCAAACCCTAACTTCAAGCAATTTTCAGAACTCGATTGAGATAAGAAAGACGATTTTCCCTTTAAAGGGCAAAATCGTCATTTTGAGAAAAGAGGCGGGACTCGAAAACCCAAACCTAAGAATTGGTCGTCTAATCGACCCTAATTCTCACCTTGACATTATCGGCCTTTTCTATCATGCACAGCAGAGGCGACCTACCCCTAAAGGGTAATGTCGTCATATCTTGAGAAATTGGATAAGAAACCCCAAAAATAGGGTTGACCAGTTGTCTGTGGTCAACCCTCAATTTTTGGGGATTTCTGGAGTGTCTAGGATTTTTCCACAATTTTTCCACAATTTTTTTGGAATTTTCTGAAATTTTCTAGCATTTTTTGGATTTTCTAAGATTTTTCTGATTTTTTTTATTTTGATTTTTTTTATTTTTTTTAAAATCATTTTCGGAATTTTTATTTTTTAAAAATATTATTCGGGCCGGGTCAGGTGACCCGGCCCACGGCCCGCGGCTCGGCCCGGCCCGGATCCGGCCCGCGCGACACGCGCCCAAAAACGACGTCGCCTCGGTCACTCCCGCTTAAATTTTAAAATCCCGCCTAAACCAAACGAGCGGTCTTGATTGCGCCACGTGGAGGTCCTGCGGACGGCCTGATCTTCATGATGAGCCAACGGCCTAGATTGAAACACCCGATCGAACTACAGCCGTCCGATCTAAAGGATTTTTAATTTTCGAAAATCATTTTTTATTTCCAAAAAAGCGAGATCGCGACACGTGGCACACCTACCACCGTCGGATCAATTTGTTTATTCGGTTATAACCGAATGCGCTGACGTGGCTGCCACGTGGGTGCCACGTCAGCGACACGTCAGCGTTGACTGGTCAACTTTCGTTGACCAGTCAACGGACTCGCCGAAGAAGACGATCGGCGCCGGCTCTGTTTCGCCGGCGCCTCGTCGGAGGGCGGTTTCTCCGCGCACGGACCACCAAAGCCCATGAAACCACCGCCATTCAACTCATCCCGCCGAACTCTACAACATATATCACACTTAACACAGCAGCATCAAGTTTGACTAACCTACAAATCAAGGCCGGAGCTAATCTCCGGCGAGCCATCGTCCTAACCATTCCCAGCGAGATCTATCCCACAAAATCAATCAAGAAGCATCCTAGGAGTTCGAGAAGACTTACCTGGCCATTGCGAGGCTTTGGTTTCGCTCGGGTCGAGCTCTCAAGCTCTCGGTAGGTTTGGATGGTCGGAGGTCAGACCCGATGTTTCACATAGGGAAAATGCAAGAAATCAAATGGAAAATGCTCAGTGATGCACAAGGAGTAAATTGCGACTCATAAAACGTAAAACGATCGAGTGGATCGCAAGTCGCCATTAGAGGCCGAAGCCAAGCACGAGGAGGAGCCTCACCGTTTTTCGAGACGAGAGGCCGATTGGAAGGGTTCGGTCGCTTCTCTGAGAATCAGGGAACTCGAAAACGGGCGTCGCTGGCTTCGGTTTCGCCGGTAGGGGTCAGTCGAAGCTTGCACAGGTTTGGCAAGCTTCGGTCGCCGTCTTCCTCTCTCTCTCTATCTCTCTGCCCTTCGCGAGCTCTCTTTGCGCGAACAGACTCCCTTCTCTCTGTTCGTTCTCCCCCTCGCTTACTCTCTCTCTCGCCTGCTCTCTCTGTCTTTGCCCGCTCAAGCTTTTTCTCTCTCCCTCCTTGTGCGAACAGAATCCTCCTTCTCTCTGTTCGTTCTCCCCTTTTTGTTGCGCCCGCTCCAACTAACTCGTTCTTTTTGTTGCCAACTGATTTCCCAGCCCAACCGATCTCCTTCGCCAACTGATTTTTCTTTTCCATTCATCTCCCCCCGTTCTGTTCGTGCGCCAAAGAAGCGAAGAGCCAGCAGGTGCTCTGGGTTATGACCAATATTGGTCAACGGGTTGACTGGGTCGGGTCAACCCGACCCAGTTGACCCGGTTCGCCAAAAATAGGCCAAATTGACCCACCAAAATTCCTAATTTCTCAAATTAAATTTGGAAATCGGCTTCCATGAGATGAATCCCATCTAGTATGGTGATTTAGTGAAAAATGAGTGTGGAATTAAATGAAAACCCCAAATGTTAAATAAGATCCGAAATCGATTTTTGTCAAATTGGGGTTCCTAATGGACGAATCGACCCCAATTGAGCCCATCATTAGATTCAGTGGGTCAAAAACTATAGGGAGGAAGCATTGGAGTTCTATGGGTGTCCCTCAGAAAATTTTAATTTTAATTTTGGATTTGGTACTTTAGGGGCTAAAATAAAAAGATTTTATGCAATTAGGTCCCTAAAGCCAAAATTGATCAAATCGGCGCACAATTGAACCAAATTGAAATGTGGGGCAATCAATTTGAATGTCAAGATTCGAAAAATGCCAAAGATTGCAAATAAAAAGACTCAAAACATATTTTTTGACAAATTTAACCCTGTGCGTTACAAAGAAACACACAAAATTAAACTTGAATTTCGACTCTTGATGAGGTCAAAATGACAAGGGATTTAAAAGAAAAATATTGACTATTTTCCTATATTTTTGTGACCTCAAATTCTATTTTTGTTGATTTTTCTAGTATTTTCCTATTTTCTAAAAATACTAAAAAAATGTGAAAAATATGAAAAATTATTTTTTGGTCAAGAATGGTTCCTTGGCCTTGGCCAAGGCCACCAAAGTTGATTTTGTAATTTTTGGACTTTTTATGAATTTTTTGTGATTTTTCGAAAATAAAACTGAAAAAGACTTGGTCAAAAATCAGGTGTCAACAATCCCTAATAGAATATGCACATCGCCCTCACATCGAGTTTACCATCACTTACTCGATAATAACACGGGCAACCAAACAGTCTAACATAGAATAATCAACAACGTTACTTGACCACACTTTTTTGGGAGTCCGATATCCAATCGCAGTCGATGGAGATCTGTTCACCAGGTAGCTCATCATACTAAGTACATCCGCTAGAATTCTCCTAACCATACCAGCACTAGAGATCATTTTACGATCCGTATATAGTAACGTTTTGCTCATCAATTCTGCAAACTGTTGTGGTTTACCAGCACTAGTGCGGTGTTTCACTATGCCATTTTTCATGCAAAATTTATTTACCAGTTTCGAGCAGAACTCCATGCTACTGTCAATTAGCACATGCTTGATCGGCTTACCAATCTTCGTTTTGATCAAAGCTCTTGACCACGTATTCCTGACGACAGCATCAAACTTGTGCATCGGCATAAGCACCCAGGTCTTCCTCGAGCAGTCATTATACTCTCAAACAGGTGTCGACGTCTCAAGAGCAAAACTTATCGATGTCTCACTTTGAAGTTTATACATGCCATTATGTTTGATTCCTTTCATTATCACTAGGCGCCTGGAACAACCTTCAAAACTTCACCTCTTGAAGAATACCTGCATCCACCTGAATCCAGGGCACTCGAGGAAATTAAGTTCTTTTTCAATTCTGGAACATGTCTTACTCCAGTCAATGTCCTCACAATACCATTATGCATTCTGATTTTAACATTACCAACACCCACAACATCGCATTTAGCATTGTTTCCCAACTGTACTTTACTACTATCTGTGCACGGATAAGTAGCAAACCAATTTTTGTTTAGTGTAGAATGAAAAAAACAACTAAAATCCATAATCCATCCGTCAAATGACGAATTCTCAGTGACAGGCAAGACATTATCGGCACCATCAGAGTTTTCAGCTATAGCTGCATTATCATTCGCAGATTCAACTCTAATTCCCTTACCCGTTTCGTTTTTCAGCTTAAAATAATTCATTCTAAAATGCTCACTATTGCCACAGTTCCAACAGACAGCACCGCTAGTCCTAGACTTGAAGCATATATTATCACCCCCGAGCCCGGAAGGCACGCGAGCATCCCACCTTCGCCGTTACCTTGTTGATGATACCCAGGATCCTTCGACCAACCACTTTCGAGTTCTCATAACAACATATGCGTACGAAAGCGAGAAAATAACTCTATGCAATTTTGATATAAGATGACTTGGGACAAAAAGGGTGTGTCTTCTCATAAACGCCAGTTACAGGTTCAGAGGTTACAATTCTAACTTCAAGATAATATGAAATCCCTAATAACACAAAAGGGTAAATCCATTTCCTACAATTACTTCCTCGAGTACTCATCCTCAGCAAGCTCGTGTTTCCATCATATGGGACTTGAAAAATGTGATCCAACGACGGGGTGAGATATAAAATCTCAGTAAGTTAAACCTAACCCTAAACTAGGCTGCTAGTATCTCCAGACACCTTTGAAAAACGGGTATTTTGGAGTTAAAACGTTGGCATGGTGAAATAGGACATTGTCAAAACATTGCATTTCAGTCTTTCAAAAGCGACTCAATCCAGTTAAAAACTGAGTTTCGTATAGTGGCAGGGTTTTTCAATCACAAACGTACACTCAAGACTAACTTTTCAATCATGAGGCATTTTCAAACTCACGAGGCATCTTCCATACTTGAGGGAAATCTTCAAAACATGAGGCATATTCAATTTCTCAAAATCATTCTTGATTTTTCTAGAAAATAGATCTTTTCATATCCGCCCATCCTAGGCTGCGAGATGATTCGGTCACTATATGACCTGTCGATCCATATGAGACTCTCGCGTCCGGACCTAAAGATGATTCAGTCACCATACAACTCTCGACGCCCATTTTCAATCGAGATGAATCGTGTCAGTATGGGACTATCTAGCCGCACGACCTCATCAGGTCCAATGGGAGTAACTCCCTCCCAATATGTTGGCTAAATTCATAAATCCTTGGCGATCCCACACGCTAGTGTACATATAATTTTTCCCAGCGATCCCACACGCCTGTGCACTTATAATTTCCATCGGCGATCCTACACGCCATTTATTCATAAAAATTTACAGTTATAAAAATAGCCTCAAATTTTCATTTAAAAAAATAATTTCATGCCTCGATTTTTCATTCGAAATCATACTCATGAGATTCAAGAATTTCATCGCCTACTCGAGGCACTCAATTCAAATTTCAATTTTTGATGCTCACAATAGCATAAGCAGGACACGGCCATTTCACATATTCAAAGTTGGCTTTTCAACTCAAGTATCAATTGGCCATTTAAAACACATGTTTACGTCAAATGGGACTCCTCATGCACATGATTTTCAAGCAAAAACAAGCCAAGAAATACCAACTCTCAAGTCGGGACAGATTTAGATTTCCTCGCACCTCTCACAAAAATCAATCCACAAAGCATTCAAATCGAGTTCAAGCTTCGTCTATTAGTAACCTAACATCCTAATAGAGGGTTGTCGCGACCCGTCCTCGATTTTTCTTTCAGTTCGACGGGCGAATGGATTGCCGATCGGGCCCCCACTCTGAAATGTGGATCGCGGGCTTTATCGTCGCGGGCCCTCCCAGGCCCATACCAAATCACGACGGGAGTATTTTTTGGGAATTCTCGACGATAAGAGTCGATCGCTTTCGACCTTGGTGTGGTCGTGGTGGCATGTGCAACGTGTGCATGTATTTGGAGTCGCCACCGGTCCTTCTTAGAAGGTGGACCGAAAACCTCACTGATCGATTGGGAGAGATCGATCAATTTTATGGAACCAGAGATTTTGGATTCGGGGACTTGGTTACGTTGGTGTCGTTACCAACGCCCTTTCGGTACCTAACGCGAGTAATTTTCCTAACTAAGATTTCATGCAGGCGCAATTTTGGGGTGAGGGAAGTCTGATTCAGGGTTTCATGCAGATTGGAAGACTAGTCCTATCAATCACAATCAATTTAATGAAAGCGCAATCAAGTGCATAAATAAACGACATCGATGCACGTCAATTCAAATCAATGGCTTCCTAGTATAGCCCTATTGGCTTAGAGAATGGACATTTGAAGTACGAGAGGAATTCTGAATGATTTGAAGGGAATTTGCCCATGAAGGGGCAAAATCGTCATT
Organism: Rhodomyrtus psidioides; assembly: GCA_021437785.1. NCBI lineage: Eukaryota > Viridiplantae > Streptophyta > Magnoliopsida > Myrtales > Myrtaceae > Rhodomyrtus > Rhodomyrtus psidioides. The sequence continues at coordinate 36,754 of JAILYB010000134.1, read as the reverse complement.
TAGAAAAATAAATGAGAATTTCGCGATAATGGGCAAAATTATCATTTTGGAAAGGGATAGGAACCCAAGAGCGTTAGAAAAAGGATTGACCAGTCGAAATGGCCCATTTCCTATTTCCTAACATTTTTTTGAATGATCTTCCCATGAGGGGCGAAATCGTCATCTTGGGAAAATAGAGGCGATTTACCCATGAGGGGTAAAATTGTCATTTTTAAGGGATTAGGAACCCAAAGAGTCAGAAAAAGGATTGTCCAGTTGAGATGACCTATTTCCTATTTTATGACATTTTTCAGATCTTTTCTTGATTTTCAAAGCAATTTACCCATTGTTGACACTTGATTTTTGACCATCCGTTATTATAGTCTTTATTTCTAAAATTAATTAAAAATAGCAAAAAATGTCAAAAAAATTGCAAAATCAACTTTGGAAGCCTTAGCCTAGCCTTAGGAACCAATTTTGAACAAAAAATATTTTTTGTATTTTTTAATATTTTTTGGAATTTATTTAATTATAAAAATACCCAAAAAATCAGAAAAATACCATCCGTGGTCAGAAAATTACACAAAAATATTCAGAAATTCGGCTTGGTTCATTGGGTTCCTTCCCAAACCTAATCCCGAACCGGGCCTAAAAAATCATTTCCGAGTCTTTTAATTTTCAATTCTCGGTTTTTATAAGCTATGACATTGGACTCTAAAGTATTGAAATGCAATTGGGTCAATTTGCCCTCCAATTTGATCAATTTTAACCAAAAGGGCTTAATTGCACAAATTTTATTCAATTTAGTCCCCGGTTTTACAATTCTTGAAATTAAATTTCACACGGGCACACCCATTAAAATTAAACACCTCTACCCAACAGTTTTCATCATGCTGAATCCATTGGTGGGCTCAATTTTGGCTAATTCGATCGTTTAGGCCTTCGATTTGGCGAAATTAAATTTCGGATCCTAGGGACAATTTGGGGTTTTCACAGAATTTCAATACATTGATTCACGAAAATACCCATATTTGATGGAAAACATGTCAAGGAATCCGATTTTGCCATCAATTTCATGAAAAGAGGTCATTTGGGGGGTCAATTTGGCGATTTGGGCGATTTGGCCGAACCGGGTCGGTCGGGTCCGGCCCGACCCGACCCGGTCCGACCCGGGTCTGCAACAACGCATAGAATGTGCAGAATGTGCAGCAAACAGAGCAACGTGGGCAGCGGCGTTTTGAAAAGAAAAAAGGACTATGCGCATGGGAGACATTGGCAGACGTCGGGGGCCGTGTGCTGCAGGGCGTGGGCGCAAAAAAACGGGCCGGTCGGCCATGAAACGGGGGGAGATTCTCGGTCAAAAAGGGAGCTTGGCCGAGAGAGAGAGAGATTTTTTTGGAGCGGAGGGGGAGCGCGAAAGAGCTGGCCCGGATCTTCAAGACACCACAGAGAACATCACCAAAGGCTCGGCGGTCGTCGGCAAGCTCCGGATAGGTCGGTATCTCGCCGGATCTCCATTTTTGTTCACGCACGCCATGTGTTCGTTGAAATGCCGATACATGTTTTGATTCAGGTTTGTCTCGGCCGTGACATCTCCGACCTAGTTTCATGTAATACGAGTCTTTGAGCTTCATTAGAACTATCCCTAAACCCGACTTGCTGTTTATTTTGCATTAAAACTCGACAAAAACCGAGGGCCGGAGCTTCGCCGGCCATGGTTCGGACGGGAGCTTGACGAGGGATTTCCGGCGGCCGCCGACCATCAAGGAACCCCAAGTAAGCTTCTAAACCACCATTGGATGTCATGTGATGGAATGAAACCAAGCTTTGAGCAAAAAAAATTCTGCAAATTCTCTCGCCGGAGTCGGGTTCGGGGAGGTCCGGTTCGCCGGTTTTTAGCGTGTTCATGATTATCATTTAGGTTGTATGTTGATGTGGGTGGTCCAAGGAGTCGAATGCCGCAAGGACGGGCGAAAAATACCAAGTTTCGGGTCCGTTTCGTAATTTTCCGGCGACCTCGCCGGAATTTTTACTATTCCCGCCGGAATTTTCACTGTTCATCATCTTCTCCGGCGACCCTCCGGCCGGTCAACGGTCAACGGCCGACGTGGCGTGCCGCGTAGGCAGCCACGTCAGCCGGGTGGGGCCGGCCGTGTGTTTTCAAAGCAATAAAAACGGACGGCCACGATCGCGACACGTGTCGCGATCCTAGAATTTTTGGAAAATTAAATAAATGATTTTCGAATAATCGATCCGGTGGACGAGGATGTGCCACGTGGCTCACTGAGGGACGTCCGATCTTGTACAAGATCGGACGCACCATAGGAGGCCACGTGGCCCGTTCTAGAGCGTCCGATTTGTAGGTTTTCTAAAAAATGAAAATAATTAATTTTTGATCCGACGGCTATTATTGAGCCACGTGGCTCTCTGTGGGTCGCTCGATCTAGTGGAAGATCGGACGCACGAGACGAAGCCACGTGGCACAACGTGGACCGTCCGATCCGGGGAATTTTCGGATAATTAAATAAAATACATAAAAAATCAAAAAAATTGTTAAAAAATAAAAAAATGTTTAAAAATATAAAACGGTGTCGTTTTAGGCCGGTTTCGACCCTTAGGGTCGGGCCGGGCGCCCGGGAGGCGCGGGCCGGGTTTGACCCGGCCCGGGAAATATTTTTAAATATTAAAAAATTCAGAAAATAATAAAATAATCAAAAAAATCAATAAAAAATCATAAAAAATTCAAAAAATTCGGAAAATTCAGAAAAATTCTAAAAAATTCCAGAAAATAGGAAATGGCCACATTCAACTGGCCACAACCTGTTTCGGGTCATTTGACCCCCGATCTTTTCAAAAATGACGGTTTTGCCCTTCCGGCAAACTATCTTCCAAAAAAATTCCAAAAAATTCAGGAAAATCCCAAAAAAAATAGGAAATGGCCACAAACAACTGGCCAAGGCTCATCCCGGGTGTTTTGAACCCCGAACTTTCTTAAAAATGACGATTTCGCCCTTTGGGCGAATCGTCTTCCAAAAATTGAAGAAAAATCAAGAAATTCCAAAAAATTCTCAAAAATGGGAAATGGCCACAAGCAACTGGCCATGGAATATTTTGGGTAATTCGGTATCCAAACCTTCCAAAAAAATGACAATTTTGTCCTTCGGGCTAATTGTCCCCGAATCTTCCCATTTTACCCCTAGTCCTAAATCACATCTTCTCTAAGCCCTTATGGCTATACTAGGAGGCCAATGATTGAAATTGATATGTATTGACATGATTCATTTATGCAATTGACTGCGCTTTCGTTAAATTGATTGTGATTGATAGGACTAGTATTCCAATCTGCATGAAACCCGAACCATACCTATCTCAACCGAAATTGCGCCCGCATGAACTCTTAGTCAGGAAAATCACTCGCGTTAGGTACCGAAAGGGCGTTGGTAATGACACCGACGTAACCAAGTCCCCGAACCCAAAATCTCTGGTTCCGCAGAACTGATCGATCTCTCCCAATCGGTCAGTAAGGTTTCCGGTCTACCCTCCAAGAAAGACCGGTGGCGACTCCAAATGCATGCACAAGTTGCACATGCCACCACGACCACACTAAGGTCGAAAGCGATCGACTCTTATCGTCGAATCCCTCAAAAGACACTCCCGCCGCGATTTGGTATGGGCCTGGGAGGGCCCGCGCCGATCCAAAGCCCGCGATCCACCTTTCAGAGTGGGGGCCGCGATCGGTAATCCATTAGCCGCGTCCGTTTTTTCGGACGGGTCGCGACACCCATGAGGGGTGAAATCGTCATTTTTTGGAGGGATTAGGAACCCAAAGCTTCGGATATAGGATTGGCCAGTTGAATGTGCCCGTTTCCTATTTTCTGGAATTTTTGGAATTTTTAGAATTGCTTCAATGTTTGGAAGACGATTTGCCAAAATGGTAAAATCATCATTTTGGAAGGATTGGGGTTCGAAAGACCCAAAATAGGTCATGGCCAATTGATTGTGGCCATTTCCTATTTTCTAGATTTTTTTGGAATTTTCGGAATTTCTCCAATTTTTGGGAGACGATTTGCCAAAAGGGCAAAATCGTCACTTCGGAAGGAATCGGGTTTCAAAAGACCCAAAATAGGTCATGGCCAGTTGATTGTGGCCATTTCCTATTTTCTGGAATTTTTTTAGAATTTTCGAAATTTCTTCAATTTTTGGGAGACGATTTGCCTAAACGGCAAAATCGTCATTTCGGAAGGGGTCGGGTTTCAAAAGACCCAAAATAGGTCATGGCCAGTTGATTGTGGCCATTTCCTATTTTTTGGATTTTGTTTTTAGATTTTATGATTTTCTATTTTTTATTGAATTTTCGAATTTTTATTATTTTTTTTAATAATTAAAAGAAGGTTCTGGACCGGGCTGGAGGATCCGACCCATCCGAACAGGATCCGACTCGGGCCTTAAGGGCCCAAGTTGGTCTAAGAAAAAGAAATACCCATTGGGCTTGACCCAGAATCTACTGTTTTTGCACATTTTCTATCAGGCCCAATTTTCTTTCAATTCTCCCCTCCAAGGCCCAACCCGAAAACTTCAAATTAAACCCACACCACACATCAGCCCAAGCACCGAATGGAATAAATCCCACGTATACTTAGTCTTGTCATCCTCATCATTCACCCTTTTTTTTTAACTTTTTTATTATTGTTTTTTTTTATCTCTTTCCATCAGGTTATCTTCTTCGTGGGACTTCCCTCTTTCCCAGGAGCCTCTCGCAGACCTTCACCGTGGCTTCCATCACCCGAACTATAATGTGACTGTTTCCAACCATTTTTTTTTAACTGAGGTAAACTAACTAAGCTAACATTCTAAACCGAAGCTAGACCAAAACGTTTGTCAATGGAACTTGTCGACAGCCCCAAACAGTGCCATTCCGGCAAAGAAATTCTCGCGGAAAAGAAACATTTACATCCAAACCCGGTTTTTCTTATTCAAGAATCATCAATGGAGTTATAGGGATCTTACCTGAGCTTCGTAGGAAATGGACGAAGTCTTGTCGGCCGCTGCGAACTCTTGGCTCGGACCGAGCTCCGTGGGGTCGAACCATCATTTCCGACACGAGTCGATGCAAAACAACAACAAGGGAACACTTAAAGTTGACTCGAAGAAGGGCTCCAAGCAAAAGAAACGTGAATGGAGCTAGGGAACACGATGTCCGGGACCAAAAACACACAAAATGATTCCGAGCGCATTTCATCGAATAGTCGGAGCGCATCGTAAAAAAATGGAAAATCGTTACGTCAAAGCTTCGCCGGCAAAAACAGGAAGGACAATCGTTCAAACGTGACTATAGGTGTCTAGAGCTATGCCGAAATCCATATGATTTGGCTCCGTTTGCTCGAAAATCAAACGGAGCGGAACTCATGGTAAACACAAGCAATGGCAAAGCAGGGGATGCAAGATGCCAGGACCGGACCAACCTTTTGGACGACGTCAGCGATGGTTGAAGCCTTTATGAAGATGTGTTTGTTGTCCTGAATCACAACGACGCCTGCTCGAGTGTCGGTGTGCTCGAAGCTCTCTCTCACAGCTCCCTCTAGCACTCTGTTTTTTTTTTCTCTCTTTTTTGAAAACTGAAGAACCTCCTCCTTTTTTTATAGCTAAACCCTCGTTTTTATGCTCTTTGGTGTTCCCTATGGTCGAAACCCAGAACTGAGCACTCTCAGTCTCCGTTTCTTTTTCTCTCTCTAAGTCGTTCCCTTCCTTTCAGAGATGGAGCTCTCTCTCGGCTTGAACTCTCAAAGCTGCCCTTTTTTTGTGTATCCAAAATGGTCAAGATCTCCACTACTTTCACCAGCTCTCTCTTTTTCAATAACTCACCTACCGGAGCTCTCTCTCTCTTCTTCTTTTTTTTTTTAGTCGACCTCCCTCACTGTGTGTTTCGTTTTCTTGAACCGAAGGACCCCCAACTCTCCTCCTCTGTGGAACTCCCTAAAAAAAAAATTCCCCTTGAGCGCTCCTTTGTATCCCCTGATGAAGAGGACCTTCACGCGTTTGATCTGCCTTGAAAAGGGACTGCTTTCTCAGTTTTTGTTGCGCCGATCCCCCCTCCCGTTTTCTGCTGTGCTCTGTTTCTTGTACGTGAGGGAGCAGGTTTGGTCTCTTTGTTGCAGACCCCATTTGCATTTTCTTGCTGTCCTCTTGCTTTTTCTTCTTCTTTTTTGTCCTCACTCTTCCTATCCTTTAAAAAATCGCTGGAGATGCAGGCATTTGGGGAGAGTTGGACAATTTGTCCATTTTAGCTGTTGAAATCTCCTGGAAACGTGAAAGGGAAGGAGAAGAAGTGCCATTTTTGTCTTCTCTCTATTTTTTCCTTCTTCTTTTTTGGTTCCTCTCGCATGCTAAAGGAGATGGACAGGGAAAAATCCTCCTATGTGCCTGAAGGAAAAAGCACCAATAATGGTCCTGGGTGTGCTTCTATGTTGACTTGGTCAACTCTCTCCTTCTCTCTTTTTTAAATTCAACATGGGCTTGACTCGCCTAGGTACTTGATCAATTAAGGAGTTTAATGACCAAACTGAGCTGTGCTAAGTTTACCGCTGTGTTCAAAGAGGCATAAGCCTATGGGAAAAGACTTAGATTTTGATAGAAGCGCTCGACAGTGATCAATTTCAACTTATTTGAAAATCGAGGATTAAATCGGAAATGCGAATAAGTCCGTTTTTGCAATCTGCTTTCAGGTCGAAATCGATTGGACCAACATGCAATTAAAGGTATAAGAATCAAATGTCAAAACTCGGATGGAGTGAGAAAAAGACTAGAAGCGCCTCAAATGAATTTTTTGGCTCAAATTGGGTTCACATTTGTGAAGACTCGTGTGATCCCAATTTGAATTTTTCACGTTTTAAATTCTCCAGATAAAAAATAGAGTTAAAACAAAAACATTGACTTTTTTTGTTTTTTTATGACCACGAATACTATTTTTTTTTCTTTTTGGATATTTTTATAATAAAAATAAAATTCAAAAATTTCGAAAAATATTTTTGTTCAAAGATGGAACCTTAAGCTTGGCAAAGCTCCCAAAGCTGATTTGCCAATTTTATGAATTTTTATGGATTTTTTTAAAGATTTGTTCAAAGAAAAACTGATTAAAAATCAGGTGTCAACAAGGGTTAAGAGCAACTTACTAGGTAACTGAGCTAGACAAAGTCCACAAGAGCCTCCTTGAAGCTCACAGCCAAAATAGGTCCGGAAATGATAGTTTTGTCCTCTAAAGAGTTCATGCAAGAATTAACTATCAAACTCCATCATAATCACTTTAAACCTCAATCAATGATCCCTTAACATGCTAAAATAAGTCTAAAGATCAACTCACCACTTGAACTAAGTGAGATCAGCCCTTGAATAGCCTCCTAAGTTCACGATTTGGTCAAGGGAAGCACATTCTGTTCGGTTCATGAAAATCAAGCGAAACCGACTATTAAACTCCATCAAATCCTCGTCAAACTTAAACCAATAGCTCATTAACATGCCAAGCCAAGATTTAGGATATCCTACCTTTCATTCCAAGCAAAATCAGCCATTAAATTATCCCCAATGTCAACGGTCTATGTAGCACAGACACACCGACATAGGTAATTTTTGCGTGTCGGACATGGATCCGTGTCCAACACGGCCGGTCGCGTGTCCGAATGGTTTAAAAAAAAATCACGCATGTCCGAGTGAAAAGGGGCAAAATGACCTAATCGTTCTCCTCACTTCTCAGTTCTTTTCTCACTTGTGTCTGTCTCGTGCGCCTCGCCTCTCCAGTCTCCTTTCCTCTGCATCTCACCATCGCACTCTCAGCCAGCCTCTCTCGTCTCTCTTCGACGCCTCGCGGTCGCAGGTCGCCGGCCTCGCCTCAGGTCGTGCACCTTTGTCTCCTCTGCATCTCGGCGATCTCGCGCTCTCAGCAGCTCTCTCGTCTCTCTTCGACGTCGCGCGGTCGCGGGTTGCCGGCCTCGCCTCAGGTCTCCTCAGTCCTCAGATCGCCATTCGCCACTGGACTGGTGAGGCCATGACCTCAACTCGCGTTATTAGTTTTCATTCTTGGTTCCCATGACCTCAGCTCGCGTCGTCACTCCTCAGTCCTCAGATCGGCAATTTGGTTTTCTTAGTTTGGATCTTTCCCTTATCCAATGTTCTGATTGGGCTAGTTCTCTTCTCGAAAGTACTGATGCCGTAGTTTTGCTTCGCTTTCTTTTAAGAGTCGAGACTGGTTTTGAAGTACAAGGGAAATAGGAGAGAAACACATTGGATCCCTCTGTACATTTTAGGTTCTCGTTATTTACGACAAGTGTTTCATTGTCTGTGTGAAATGGATTGATCTGAACTGCAATGCGTAACTGTAAGTAAGCCTGCTAAATGCTAATTCATGTAATACCATTACATAAAGCTAATATTTCTGCATTTTTTCAACTATGTAGATACAACGGCTGTCCGTGATATTGATATCACATTTGTCCCTTGCCTATACTTTTGCCATCACTTTGTTGGATTTATAATTCTTGTAATTTTTCTTTGTAGAGTGATATCAAGCATGGACAGTGGCACTTCTAGTATACAACCACTTACATCCACCAATGAAGAATTAAATAATCCATTATGGAGGGATGTGACTAGGTTGGCTAAACATGATGATGGAGGGGGGAATTGCTCTTGGAAATGTAATTTTTGTGGAAAGGGTTTTAAGGGTTCATACACGAGAGTTAAGGCTCATTTGTTGATGATAAGTCGAAAAGGCATTGCAAAATGCGGAAAAGTATAAAAAAGAAGAAGAAGATCTATTGGCAATGGAAAGATTAGATGAAGAGGTCAATGCTAGATTGAGGAGTAACATGCCTAGAAATGTGCCTTTGCCCCCTTCTAGTTTTTCATCTACTGGTGGTAATATTGATTGTATAGATTCATCCTTTGAATCTAGGAAAAAGAAGATTGGGAGTAGGAGTGGGAGTGGGAGTGGGAGTGGGAGTGGAAGTGGAAGTGGAGGATCAATTGAGAATGCATTCAACATGACTCAACGAGAACATTTAGATCATGAGATTGCTAGGATGTTCTATTCGGCGGGCTTGCCATTTAATCTAGCAAGGAATCCTTACTTTCAATCTGCTTTCACTTATGCCGCTAATCAGAACATAGCGGGGTATGTTCCACCGAAATATAATATGTTGAGAACTACTTTGTTGCAAAAAGAGAAGAAAAATATTGAGAGCTTGGGTGTATCTTTTAGAAACACGTTGAAGGACAAGGGTGTAAGTATTGTGAGTGATGAATTGAGTGACTCACAAAGGAGATCACTTATAAACTTTATGGCGATATCGGATGGAAAAGCTATGTTTATAAAATCGGTTGATTGTTCGAAAGAAAGGAAGGACATGCATTTCATTTACAACTTAATGAAAGAAGTAATCAATGAAGTTGGACATGAGAATGTGGTCCAAGTCATTACGGATAATGCTTCGAATTGTAAGGCCGCGGGACAACTCATTGAGAATGAATTTCCATCCATTGTTTGGACACCTTGTGTGGTGCACACTCTTAATCTAGCTTTGAAGAATATTTGTGCCACAAAGAATGTGGAGGCCAATCAATTAGTATATGAGGAATGTAGTTGGATTACGAAGATCATTGATGATGTTATGCAAATAAAAAATTTCATCATGAACCATTCCATGAGATTAGCAATATACAAATAGTTTGTTCCCTTGAAGTTACTTTCCGTGGCGGATACACGTTTTACTTCCATGATTGTGATGCTTAGGAGGTTTAAGTTGATAAAAAGTGGTCTTCAAAACATAATTATTTGTGAGAAATGGAGTATCTATCGAGATGATAATCAAGAAATGGCTAGGTTTGTCAAGGAGAAGTTGTTGGATGATATTTAGTGGGATTCAATTGATTACATACTTTCCTTCACGGCTCCTATTTATGATATGCTTAGGATTTGACACCGACATGCCTTGTCTTCACTTGGTTATATATATATATAGCTCTCTTCACTTTTTCAATCATCGAATCCCTCATATCTATAAGTTCCATATTCATATGAGATTACTATTATATTGTTTATTCTTTCTTTGACATGATAATGTAATAATCCTCTTATTTATTTTGTTTTGTTGAATGAGGTTTTATAGCGATCAATGGCTCAATGAAGACCCCACTCGTGTTTCTCCAGGCAAGGATCATGATATCAACCTACAAAGAAAAAAAATGTATTAGGAAATACTTTCCTACCGAGGATGAGCGTCGAAAGATGAATAAGGAGTATCTAGGTTTTGCATTCAAAAGTGGGCATTTTGAAGACCCTGAGTCCATTCAAGAGCGGTATTCTATGGATCCTAAGGATTGGTGGTTTGATCATGGTTCATGTGCACCTATACTTCAAAGCATAGCTTTAAAGCTTCTTACACAACCTTCTTCTTCATCTTGTGCAGAGAGGAATTGGAGCACTTACTCCTTAATAAACTCGACGAGAAGAAACAAGATGATCTCAAGACGTGTCGAAGATTTGGTTTTCATTCATAGCAACATTCGCCTTCTATCAAGGAAAAAGCCACAATATTTCGAAGGAGAGACCTAGACGTGGGATATTGGCGGAGATGCATTTGACACGTTTGAAGATGTTGGGGTGCTTGAAGTTGCAAGTCTTTCACTTGATGAGCCAGATATAGAGTCCGTTGTTTTGTCAGAAGGAGCGAACAACATAGATGAATGACTTTTTTCCTTTGGGTGCTACAAATAGAGTGTGATAGGAAGGTAAATAGCTACCTTACATTCTCCTTATTTCTAATGTTCACATGTTACCTTTAAACTAATAATTGTTTTTTCAATTTTCCCCTTTTTTGCTTCAGGTATCAGAGAATATTTTGTATAGCATTTTCTCGTATCCATATTGGTCTCCTGCAGTAAATTTTTTGGATATGGTGAGAGGATACTGGGCTCTTTAGTCCCTAGAGTTCCTGAGTATTTGTTCATTCGATTGCTTCAATTTTATCTTTAAGTTTGTCACTGATCAACCTGTTTGCATCTATTAGGTACCTTAAGTACTTGACAAAGAAGTACTTGAAGAAACATAATGTCCGGTATTAGCTCCACGTGATTACTTCAAACAAGGATCGCAGTGTCTCCGAGCTTAGGTACTTCAACATTGCTGAGAACGAGGGAGAGGGGGAAGATTAAGAATCTGCTGCAACATTAGAATATCATGATTCACTTGCTCAAAAGATTTCGTGCTCTGATTTAGATGCTGGTTGATTGTGCAAAGTCTACTTTCAGATGATGTACGTTTTAGGAACTTGTGCATGATTTCGCAATGTCTACAAGCTCTGGTTTAGATGCTGGTTGATTGTGCAAAGTCTACTTTCGGATGATGTACGTTTTAGGAACTTGTGGTCGTGTGAAACTAATTTTTTTTCTCCTTCCTTTTTTTGTTGAATTTTTTATTCCCGGTGAAATGGATAATTCTGTTATTCAAGGATTGATAGAAGGGAAATCAAATCATGAGAGCTTCTGCCTTGCTATGATTGAAATGTGTGTGTGTGTGTGCGCGCGCGCGCGGTGTCTCGCCGTGTCAAAATTCTCTATTTTTTTAGAACTGCAGTGTCGGCGTGTCGTGTCGTATCGTGTCGTGTCGTGTCCCCGTGTCCGTGTCGTATCGGTGCTACATAGTCCACGGTTCGGTCAGGAAACAATATGGCAGAATCTGTCCTCAAAATGTTCGCAAGAAACCAGTCATGAATATCACTTCAAATCACCTTAAAATCCACCCTTAAACCATCATTTGACCATACATAACCTTAAGCTAGGTTTGAGAGGTCACTTACCAAGAACGAGCTTGGAAAAATCCGTGAAATGGTCCCTCGAGTCCTCGGCTCTTCCTCCAGTAGAACCGGTCCGATTTTAGTCCACAAAACAACAAGGGATTAGCCTTTAATACCCATTATAATTCATCCTCAACCTCAAGTATATGCTTCTATATGTATTAACTAAGATCAAGGAGAGCCTTACCGAAGATTGGAGTGAAATGAGCTCGGAAATCCCGCTTAGAGCTCTCGGGTTCAAATCTGACTAGCCTGACATTTGTTCCTTCAAATGACTCTATGGGACAAACGGCTGTGTGGATTTGGGCTCATAATACCTTGTTGAAATGGCAAGAGGATAAGCTTTCTAATGGTGGGTGGCTCGCCCCAATCGATATCTTTCCATTCAATAGCCTCGAAGAGGGTCGAAATTCGGAATGTCACATATATTCAAGTTCATATTACTTCTGCTAACACGAGTACCAGTCCTTCCTCTATTTTTACCTACTAAAGAAATAGATATAGATTCATCAGATTCTATTATACGGATATCCTCGCTCAGAATTAAATCTTGAATCACATCAATAATTAAACTTGTTGATCCAGAGGAATTACTAACAATAGTAACAGTAGTATTCCAACTATCAAGCGACAAGGATAATAAAATCAAAGCACGTACTTCATCTTCAAAGTCAATATTAACTAAACTCAATTGATTAACGATTACATTGAATTCATTGATATGATTAGCAACTAACACACCTTCACTCATTTTCAAATTAAACAGGCGTAATAGACTTTGCTGATCGCGGAGGGCTTCTCATATATGTCCGATAGGGCTTTCATCAGGCCCACAATGGTTTTCTCTTTGACGATATTAAATGCGACGTTACGAGCCAACGTCAGCCAAATAACACACATCGCTTGCCTATCCAGCAATTCCCAGTCAGATTGCTTCATCATCGATGGTTTCTCCCCAGACAGAGGCACATGCAGCTTCATCTGATATATATCGTCCTTTATCTGCATCATCCAGAAACCAAAGTCATTCCCCTTGTCGCGACCCGTCCGAAATCGGACGCGGCTAATGGATTACCGATCGCGGCCCCCACTCTGAAATGTGGATCGCGGGCTTTGGATCGGCGCGGGCCCTCCTAGGCCCATACCAAATCGCGACGGGAGTGTCTTTTGAGGGATTCGACGATAAGAGTCGATCGCTTTCGACCTTCAGTGTGGTCGTGGTGGCATGTGCAACTTGTGCATGAATTTGGAGTCGCCACCGGTCTTTCTTGGAGGGTAGACCGGAAACCTTACTGACCGATTGGGAGAGATCGATCAGTTCTGCGGAACCAGAGATTTTGGGTTCGGGGACTTGGTTACGTCGGTGTCATTACCAACGCCCTTTCGGTACCTAACGCGAGTGATTTTCCTGACTAAGAGTTCATGCAGGCGCAAGTTTGGGTGAGATAGGTATGAGTCAGGGTTTCATGCAGATTGGAAGACTGGTCCTATCAAATCACAGTCAATATAATAAAAGCGCAAGTCAATTGCATAAATAAGTCATGTCAATACACATCAATTTCAATCATTGGCCTCCTAGTATAGCCATAAGGGCTTAGGAAAGATGTGATTTAGGGCTAGGGGTAAAATGGGAAGATTCGGGGACAATTAGCCCGGAGGGCAAAATCGTCATTTTTTTGGAAGGTTTGGATACCTAATTACCCAAAATATTCCATGGCCAGTTGATTGTGGTCATTTCCCATTTTTGAGAATTTTTTGGAATTTCTTGATTTTTCTTCAATTTTTGGAAGACGATTCGCCCAAAGGGCGAAATCGTCATTTTTAAGAAGGTTCGGGGTTCAAAACACCCGGGATGAGCCTTGGCCAGTTGATTGTGGCCATTTCCTATTTTTTTGGGATTTTCCTGGATTTTTAGAATTTTTTTGGAAGACGGTTTGCCGGAAGGGCAAAACCGTCATTTCCGAAAAGATCGGGGGTCGAAAGACCCGAAACACATCGTGGCCAGTTGAATGTGGCCATTTCCTATTTTCTATAATTTTTTAGAATTTTTCTGAATTTTCTGAATTTTTTGAATTTTTTATGATTTTTTATTTTTTATTGTTTTTTTTTTGAATTTTTTATTATTTTTTATTATTTTCTGAATTTTTTAATATTTAAAAATATTTTCCGGGCCGGGTCAAACCCGGCCCGCGCCTTTCGGGCCCCCGGCCCGACCCTAGGGGTCGAAACCAGCCTAAAACGACGCCGTTTTATATTTTTAATCATTTTCCTATTTTTTATAATTTTTTTGATTTTTTATCTATTTTATTTAATTATCCGAAAATTCCCCGGATCTGATGGCTCTCATCGCGCCACGTGGCCTCATCCTGTGCGTCCGATCTTCCGCTAGATCGGACGATCTACAGAGAGCCACGTGGCTCAACCAAAACCATCGGATCAAAAATTAATTTAATTTTCCCTTTTTTAGAAAACCTCTGAATCGGACGTTCCACACTGAGCCACGTGGCTACCATCGGTGCGTTCGATCTAGCACTAGATCGGACGTCTGTCAGAGTGCCACTTGGCGCGATGCCATCCGCCGGATTGATTTCTAATTAATAATCCGAAAATCAATTATTATTTCCCAAAATTTTGAGATTGTGACACGTGTCACGATCGGGGCCGTTGATTTTGGTTTTATTTGAAAATATTCGGACCGACCCCACCCGGCTGACGTGGCTGCCTACGTGGCACGCCACGTCGGCCGTTGACCGGTTGACCGCCGGCGAAATTGCCGGAGAAGACGATGAACAGTGACAATTCCGGCGACTTCGCCGAAATCTCGCCGGAGAACTCCGAAACCGAGCCAAAACTTGCAATTTTTCACCTATTCTTTTCGGCATTTGACTCCCTATGAACCCAACATCAATAGGCAAGCAAAACATGGCACTCCAAACGTCGGAAAACGGCCGAACGACCGGCCACCGAACCGGCTCCGGCGAAGAAAATTTGCAGAATTTTTTTTCTCTCAAACTCGATTCCAATGGTTCAAAGAGCATCCAATGGGCGTTTAGAAACTTACCTGGGCTCGTTTCGAGCTCGACGACCGCCGGCTACGCCGGTACAAGCTCTCGGTCCGACCATGGTTCGAGGAGCTCCGGCACACCGTTCCCAACACGGTTTAATGCAAAATAAAAGGTAAGCCGAGCTTAGGGATAGTTCTAGTGGAGACTCAAGGCAATATTCGTGCTAAATGAAGCTCGGGAAGACACGGCCGAGACGAAACCGAGCCGAGACATCCATCGGCATTTCATCGAACACATTGCGTGCGTATGAGAAACGGTGATCGGAGGAGAATACCGACCTGCTTGGAGCTCGCCGACGGCCACTGAGTACCCGGTGATGATCCGTGAAGATGCTTGAAGCTCCGCCGAAACTCTCTCGTCAGGTCTTTTCCAAAAAAAATCCCCCTTTCCCTTTTGCCGAGTTCGGTTTTTATCCGAGAATCTCCCGGTTCCGTGTGGCCGATGTCGCGACCCTCTCGAGATTCGCCATGGGCTCTCGAGGGCTAATGGGCCGTCCAGTCTGGTCGGACGCAGGCCTCTCCCAAGGCCCGTTACCCAAATCGCAACGGAGGTATGCGTAGTCGACCTTCAGTGTGGTCTAGTGACATGTGCTAAGTGTGCATGCCATGGAGTCGCCACCAATCATTTTTTAGAGGGTATGATTGGACCACCCTATTGAATAGTCGGGAGTTTCTATTCAATTCTACGATAACCAGAGAAATGGGTTCGGGGACTTAGTTACGTCAACTGTCAGAGTTGAAGCCCTTTCGGTACCTAAGTTGATTGAATTTTCTGCAATTTTTCTCAAATTTTTTTTTTTGAATTTTTCCTTAATATTCACTTTTTTTGAATTTTTTTATTTGATTTTTTTTTATTATAAATTTCCTGAAAATAAGTCCCAACTGAACGGTCCCTAACTCGCCACGTGGCGTCTCGGTGACAATCGAATCATTTTAATTATTGTAAAATTCAAAATTTATTTCTTTTAATGTTAAAAATATTTTTTTTATTCTGAAAATTATCGGATCACGACACGTGGCTCATCTGCAACCATCCAATCTAGCATTTTTTTTGTTTTTGTTTTTATAGGACGCAACACAATGCAAAAAAAAAATAATAAAGAAGATATTAAGTCATTATACACCATAAACATAAGCAAAGGAGATGGGATCCGGTGAATTTTACGACGTCGGAGTCCGTCGGTGCTCGTGCAACAATGTGTGGGGGGTATAAACCACCAGCAGGAGGCTCGGCCTTCCGATTCTGGGGTAGCACAATATAATTTACAGAAAATAAATAAATAAAACACCTTGGACACCAATAGGAGGCTTAGCCTTCCGATTCTGGGTCTTTTATGCGAAATATAGAAATGTTATGACATAAAGTAAATACACAGCAAATATTTAGACACCAACAGGAGGCTCGGCCTTCCGATTCTGGGTCTTTTATGCGAAATATAGAAATGCTATGACATAAAGTAAATACGCAGCAAATATTTAGACACCAACAGGAGGCTCGGCCTTCCGATTCTGGGTCTTTTATGCGAAATATAGAAATGCTATGACATAAAGTAAATACACAGCAAATATTCAGCAACCTTAAAATTCCAGAACATAGCCTATCATCTTAGGAAGCCATCACCGAAAATTTTACCTTAAAAGGAGTCCAAATGAGTTAGATATGACCACAATACCTCAATTCGCTCGATTTTCGTCGACTGTTTTTCAAAAAATCACCATAATTGAACCAGACCTCGAAAATTCACGAAACCAACGGGAAATCATTAAGGACATCTTAACTTAACCTGTGATGGTCAGAGGGGGGCGCAAAGGTCGCCGGAAGGGCTGATCGTGGAGGACGACGGCGACGGCAGAAACTGGTCGTTACAGGGTCAGCAGCGACCTTTGCTCATTCAAACGGCTCCATCGGACGAATGGCTGGGCCAAATGAGCCTTATAATATATCCCTGGAAAGATAAGACGATAAGCTTTCTATTGGATGTGGTTTCATCTCGACCTGATATTGGACGACGAAGTTATGACCGGAACAGTGAGATGGTTCGGGAAAGGGAGAGGAGAGAGGAAGAAGAAGAAGAAGAAGAAGAAGAAGAAGAAGAGGAAGAGGAGGAGGGGGAAGAGAGAAGGAGATGATGAGGGGGAGGAGATAAATAGGCAGCGGGAAGGAGAGAGGGAGTGGGGAGAGAGAGAGAGAGAAAGAAAAAAATATATATATAATAATAATAAAATAAAAAATAAAAAAATAAAAAAAGTAAAAATAAAATAAAATAACAAAAAGAGAAGACAAAATCATTAGTCCCCTTTTCCTTTTAAATGATGATGTTTCCCTCCTTTTCCTTTTAATCATTACTAATATTTTTGTCAAATTCAATTTTATGGTGATCAGAGAACACCTAAAATCAAACCTGAATTTTACTATTTATGAGGTTAGAAAATAGATAAAATAAAAATAAAAATACCGACTATTTTTATATATCTTTGTGACCTCAAATATTATTTTTCTTGATTTTCTTGATTTTCTTTTTCTTTTTTTTTTCTTTTTTTTGTATTTTTCGAAAATATATATAAAAAAATGAAAATTATGAAAATTATTTTTTTGGTCAAAATGGTTCATTTAGCTTGGCTAAGGTCACCAAAATTGATTTTTCAATTTTTTCAACTTTTTATGGATTTTCTATGAATTTTCAAAATAAAAATAAAAATAAAAATAAAAATAAATAAAAAAAGTTGATCAAAATTTAGGTGTCAACAGCTGCCCCTCTTTGAGAGGAATCTCGTTAGAGGTTTCTCTCAAAGATAAGGTGACACCTGAGTCCTGATCGACTCGACTCGGGAAACTAAAGGAAAAGGAGTCATGACATCCAATTTTCATGCTTGTCCATGTATGCTCTTTCTTGAAGGGGGGAACATTCATTTGACATGAGAGAGTGAGATAATAGAGAGACATACCTGTCACTTACCTGTTCGATGTTTGTACGATTTTCGCGGTGTTTGATGGATTCAAGAGAATTTCTAGGAACTCGTTACTAGAGTATCCTAGAGAGGTTAAGCTCTGACCCGTATGGTAGGTCAAACCATAATGGGATTCCTAACTGATAGGAATCTAAGGAAGACGCGTCCCATTTGAGATTTGCCAATGATTTTGATCCGTATGGTGGATTGGACCATTGAGTTGACCATTTAAGTGATTTTCACTATTGGATTGACCCTTCAGGCGGTTTCTACCTTTGATTGACCCTTCAGGCGGTTTCTACCATCATTTTGACCCTTCAGGCGGTATCTACCTTGTGTTGACCCTTCAGGCGGTTTCTACCATGAGTTGACCCTTCAGGCGGTATCTACCATAGTTTTGCTTTGAAAAGGGGTCTCATGACGAGCCACGTCCGATGAGACTGCCTGATTTTTGAAAAGAGGTCTCATGACGAGGGTTCTCCACGTCCGATGAGACTGTTTCTTTTAAAAGGGTTTTTCTTCCCCCCCTTTTTTTAGAGATCCCGAAGTTTGTCGGGAATTCAGTTTTGAAGCAGTGAAAGATTTTATTTTGGCAAAAATTTCACTGGTACGCTGATGATGCGGGAAGTGACTTTTCTGGGAGCTGGGTTCTCCAGGTATCCTGCAGAAAAATAGATTTGTACGTTCTTCTCTTCAGAGCGAGGCCTTCTTCTGGGAGATTGGCGTCTCTAATGGATCCTGCAGAAGTTCGAGCCTGAAAAATTTTTCTTCACCAAGAAAACGTTAGCAATCTTTGGGAAGACGACGGTTGTCCATCTGACAAAACCGTATGATTTAAGTTTTAATCATGAAATGTGCATTTTGATGCCGGAGGCTGTCCAAAGCATTCTTGCAACATGCAGATGTGATCACAAATTCCTTGCATGGAAAATCCGGATCAACAGTTTGAAAATTTCAAAAAGAGTTTGTTCAAAACATCAATTGGAATATTTCTCGACAAGGAGGTCTTCTCACCTGTTTTGAGATAGTGGTTTTTATAGGGGATGCACTCAATTCCCTACTAACCTGTGCCCAGGTTTTAGGCTCATTCGCAGCGCATACATTTTGATCGGTCGGGAGGTCTTCCACGGGACCGTAATGTTAGGCTTGGTTATTGATCTTCAAGGGGGACCCGCCTTGGAGTCGAGGCCATTGAATAAAAATTTTCATCATCTGTTTCGGGTTTACAAGTCAAGAACCCTGCAAAATGAGAAAGAAATAGTCTTGCTCGTACTTCTTCGAGCTAAGCTATATGTTAACCCAAGTGTCTTAGTCAGAGAAGACTGTTTCAGGGTTATGATGTTGGTAGGATTGGGGACCGAAAAAGGCTTGTTTTTGGCCCAGAATTCATGACGAGTTTGACATTGGTGATCATTGCTGATTTGCCTCCTGTCATTTCCTTTTTGCATCTGTAGTCTTTGAGGTGCGCAACCGATTTTGAGGTGTGCACCAGCTCTTTAGAGAGCGTCTCTTGTTGCATTCAGAGACCGACTCTCTCTATGTCTTTGTTCTGTGTTTGGCAGCATTTAGGGAGTAGTCTTTTTTGGATTTGGCTCCTTCAAGAATTTCCTCTTTTCGCCTCCAGGCTTCATTGTGGATCAATCAGACAACTTACACGAGCATCGGCCTTGCTTTTACCAGGCACTTTGCTTTTTCTTGATGCTGGGGATTTTCTTCGTCCTCATTTTCCTTTTGAAATCCCGCTTTTCTCATCTTCGATAGATCATGTTAGACATATGATCGAAAGTATAAACATGCTTTAAGCATTAGCCTAGGAATTCCTTTGTAATCCCTAAGTCTCGAACTCCTCCGTTTCTGAAGTGATGATGTATCCGTCTTGGAATGTGCAATGATCACCAACGGGTTTATGAAATAATTTGGCAGGCTTAACTTGGTTGTGCAAAGGGTAAAGGTGTGTGGGATAGAGAAATGAATGCTTCTCGTCATCCTATAGCATTTGGATTACCATATAAACAGCACACAAAGATTAATGTTAGTCCGAGCAAGAAAATTTCTAACCATTTTCTCCTGATGTTGCTGGACTCATCTCCATTTTGCCCCGATGTGGGGTGGTTCTTGACAGGGTTAAGAATGAAAAACGTCGTTCAAAGGGGTTTATCAACGGTCACCTGTAGTGTTTGGGGATATGAAACAAATGCCTCTGTCGTCCCAACCCATGTAATCGCTGCAAATGGTCCCTACCATCGTAGACCCAGATTTTGCTATCTGCCTACTCCACTCATCTCTCAAGTGTGTGTTGGACATGTTTGGATTAGGCTCGCCTTTCTTTTGAGTAAATTTCCTTTTGAATGATTTGACAAATAATGATATTTGGAAAAATTCACTCCTTCTTTCCCAAAATTTATCCATTGAGGGGATCTTGTGGTGTATCGTGCATGTTTTATTCATGCTTTGGGCAACCTCCCGATTTAAATCATGAACATCGATGCATTGGATAATTTTCATGACGACTGAAAGGATTTTAACATTCTTTATCTCCAGCTAACTGGGAAAGGGATACTTACCTACCTGTCGCGGCTGCAGACCCCCTAACAAGTAGTACGTGGGATGTAAAAACTTGTTCGTCTCCAAGGCGACTCCCCTGTAAAAAAAAAACAAACAATAAGTGTCAGTTTGCGTTCCAAAATTCAAGACAAATTGGAACGATACCGCCTTGTTCTTGCTTGGTGTTTTCATTTGAACACAAACGCGCGGCTTGCAGAAATTGGCCATCTATATTGTGGCCACGATTCCTCCGTTTGGTTGGCGATGAATCATTCTCAAGGATTTGCCCCATAGGAAATCCATTTGTGTTTTTGGGCGCATTCCAGCGTCACTCTTCATAGTTCCTCCACTTGATCAAAGACCCTTCCTTGGAGTGCTGACTCCCAAGGTTAATAATTTTATTAGCCTCCTCATTGGCGAGTTCTTTTCTTTTGTGGCTTTTGGCGCCAACGACTTCCTGTTAAATGAGGAAAACTCATGTTAAGCATGGGATTTATGGAGATCAAATTGAAACGATACAAAGTTACCGCCTCTAGGTTTGTATCCTGGGGTTTATTTCTGATGCAGATAACTCTGTCATTGCGTCTACGGATTTTGCCAGAGAAGAAACGTCTTTCTTTGCCCAGGGCAAAATTGATTCGCATGCCCCAGTCATGCCTTAACGCTTTCCGCTTTTGTTGGAGATTTCTAATCTCATCTGAAGGAGTCCATGCACCTGCATGTGAAGAAATAGACGTGTGTTTTTATCTGACTTCATTTGGAATTTTTGAAAAGAGGTACTCCCTCCGAAGTTTCGTCCTTTCGTGCTTTTCGAGCAATTTGCCCCGGTGAGGCCGGTTTCGCTGTTTGTCCTCTTTGGATTTGATGACCCTGGTCTGTTGCACTTTTAGGGGGGATCATGAGAGTTTGCCCCTGGCTGGGCTTCTCGGAGAAAAGGGAGAGACTTGCTCCCACGAGTTTTGCCAATCCTGGTCATCTATGAATTCGTGCTTTTCATTCTATTCAAAGAAGGTATTGATAAAACTTGAGATTTTCTTTTCAAGCATTCCTTTCACAGAGATTTTCAGGTGATGAGAAACTTTTTCAGGTTTTCTCAAAGATTTTGTTCACAAATTGAGCCATTAGAACGCTCTTGAAAACATTGAGTCAGACTTATGTTATGAAAAGGGGTACTCCTTGTTTCGTCATTTGGAAGCACCGCCATCTGATTCCCCTGCTTTTGATCGTCGCTGGAATGGATGGCTCCGCATCGTTTTATTCCCCATTTAGGAGGGAAGCTCCTCCTCGGGAACCTGAGTTATTTAACAACTGCTATGTATGCTTGGAATGGCATGCTTGAAGTGTCACAAAGACGGTTATAAAATAGAGAAAGTTCATGTAATGATAAACTTCTTTGAGAGACGTCTTAAGAAAAATTGAAAGGGTAGGATGGGAGCTAGCCCTCATATCATTGGGCATCCTCGCATCCCAAAACTTTGCAAACCAGGAGACATGTGGGAAATCAGGTCTCAGTTTTTTTTTTCTTTTTTTTTTTCGTCATTGACCGATTTGTGGCTCCCACACGTCCCCTTTTTTTGGATTTTTGATTTTTGATTTTTGATTTTTTTTTGATGAATTTTTTTGTTTTTTGTTTTTTTGTTTTTTTGTTGTTTTTTTTTATATACTTATATTACAATACAACACGTAAGAAAAAAGCCCGAGGCACCTAATGTGGATTTAGATGCGTCGAAGAGAGACAAATATCTCTTTACTCCATGGTAGGAGCGTCGCCGTCGAGTGATTTGACAAAATCTCCCAAAGACAAGCTGGTCAAATCAAGCTCCTCCGATGTCGTTTCTATCCCCTCGTCCTTCGACCATTTGGAATCCTTGGAGAAGAACCGGTCGAACTTGTTGTCGAAGATCACCCCCACGGTTTGGTGATCAGGAAGTGGATTATTTTGTACGTTCGGCTCTGTTTTGTCGAATTCAAGGATGCAATTATCGATAAGGGCTTGCACCTTGTGCTTCAAAACAATACAATTGTCTACGTTATGGCCCTTCTCTCCCATGTGATAGGCACATGACTGGCTTTCATCGTACCCGTTAAAATTCACCGGATTCGGCCTTGGAGGCTCTTTAGCCACTAAGTGCTCCTCTAGTAACATAGGAAGTAATTTCGATAACGGCCTTGGCAGGGGGGTGAACTGCTTGGGAGGCAACTTCCTCCTTAGTTCATATGGTTTCTGTACCGACATCGACGAGTTTCCTTGCACCGTACTCGAATTGGAGAACTGCTTAGGGTTGGGTGGGTTTGGTACGAAGGCCACATCAACTTCAGCCCTTCGGGCTGGATATTGGCGTCTTGTTGGGATTTTTGGTGCTTTCCTTTCCCTCATCGCCCATTCCAGCCTTTCTGCGATTTTTATGAGGTGTACAAATGTTTGACAACCAGATGTGTTCAGCCTATCGAAATACTCGTAAGGCAACGCTCTTAAGAAAAGGTCGACCAGCTCGTCCTCTGGAATGGACGGTTTGACTTGTGTTGCTAAGGCCCGCCATCTTTGAGCGTAGGCGCGGATTGCCTCATTCTTCCCTTTTGTGGTCCTCAGCAATTCTTCTCTGGAAAGGGCTGTAGCAGTATTGAACTTATATTGATGTAAAAAGTCCTCCGCCAGGTCTTCCCATCCATCATAGTCCTCCAAATCTAATTCGATGAACCAAGCCAGAGCAGCACCCGCCAGACTCTCTTGAAATGTGTTCATCAGCAATGGAACGTAGTCAGAAAAAAGTGCCATTTTGCGTAGGTAATATTTTAAGTGGGCTCGGGGGCAGCTCGTCCCGTTGTATTTTCTGACGAAATCGGGTTCTTTATAGTCTGACGGCGCTTCAATTTTTGCAAATGGTGATATCTTGTCAAATCGAGCCAACTCATATCCTTGGCTGTTTAGGCATTCCTCTATCTTTGCTAGCCTCTTTGCGCCTTCTTCGATTTTGCCCGGGGGTTTCTCCTTTTTGTCTTTTTCTAGGTCGATGACTACAGACGCGGCCTTCGGTAGTGCATCAGCTACTAACACTCGATTAACATTCTCGGCCACGTTCTCTTCCCGAGTTCGCGCCACATTCGAAGCATTGGGGGGTGCGGGCGGAGCATCCTGGCTGAGGTCATGATTTCTTTCTTGTGCAGCCACCATCATGGCTTTCATTTCTGCGAGCATGGTGGCCATTGACGCCATCTGACCTTCCAAACTATTCACGCGAGATCCCAACTCCTCTTGCTCCATTCTGGCTCGGAGACGAGTTATAATACGAGTTATTCTTGGTTCCGTGATTAAAGCTACATGCCCTGTGGTAGGTAGAAAGGCGTGTTAGCATATGGAAAAAAGTTATACTGAGTTCAAAGGGTGAAAGGAATGATACTTACAGACCTTTTGAAGGGGGTAAGACATGTCAAACACATCGATCATGCGAATGTAAACTTGTGAAGTTTTGACACCTAAATGGTGGGGTTCATGAGGCTTAAAGGCTCCCACCTCGAGTTCTAGAAAGGGTAGGTTCCATTGCACAACTATCGTTGCATTGGGACCCAATCCATAGTTCGAAGTGAGCGAAATTAAAAATGGATTACCCCGTGTTTTTCCTCACGGAGGTTCCATTTTCAATTCCTTCTATTGTTTGCTTATAGGGGCGCCTGGGGTTTTAGGCGCGGTTGTGTGTGTTCAGGTGTCGTGATCATCACAATGCAAGTCATGCATAACAGTTTATCAATCAGCGCTTCAAATCACCCACACAACATACATTCCTACGCCAACCTGCATAAGACAATGTTAATCACGGACTACACCCCTTATTTCTCCAATCTGCAAAAACATTTAACACCTTAAGGGTTAAAGTACGTACCTCACCTTGAAGAGCATCTGCATAAAACATGTTAGAAAAATCAATCACCTTTTTAATCGGCTCAAGTTCTCTAAACTCCCCAGTGGAGTCGCCAGTCTGTCGCGACCCTCTCGAGATTCGCCATGGGCTCTCGAGGGCTAATGGGCCGTCCAGTCTGGTCGGACGCAGGCCTCTCCCAAGGCCCGTTACCCAAATCGCAACGGAGGTATGCGTAGTCGACCTTCAGTGTGGTCTAGTGACATGTGCTAAGTGTGCATGCCATGGAGTCGCCACCAATCATTTTTTGGAGGGTATGATTGGACCACCCTATTGAATAGTCGGGAGTTTCTATTCAATTCTACGATAACCAGAGAAATGGGTTCGGGGACTTAGTTACGTCAACTGTCAGAGTTGACGCCCTTTCGGTACCTAAGTTGATTGAATTTTCTGCAATTTTTCTCAAATTTTTTTTTTGAATTTTTCCTTAATATTCACTTTTTTTGAATTTTTTTATTTGATTTTTTTTTATTATAAATTTCCTGAAAATAAGTCCCAACTGAACGGTCCCTAACTCGCCACGTGGCGTCTCGGTGACAATCGAATCATTTTAATTATTGTAAAATTCAAAATTTATTTCTTTTAATGTTAAAAATATTTTTTTATTCTGAAAATTATCGGATCACGACACGTGGCTCATCTGCAACCATCCAATCTAGCATTTTTTTTTGTTTTTGTTTTTATAGGACGCAACACAATGCAAAAAAAAAAATAATAAAGAAGATATTAAGTCATTATACACCATAAACATAAGCAAAGGAGATGGGATCCGGTGAATTTTACGACGTCGGAGTCCGTCGGTGCTCGTGCAACAATGTGTGGGGGGTATAAACCACCAGCAGGAGGCTCGGCCTTCCGATTCTGGGGTAGCACAATATAATTTACAGAAAATAAATAAATAAAACACCTTGGACACCAATAGGAGGCTTAGCCTTCCGATTCTGGGTCTTTTATGCGAAATATAGAAATGCTATGACATAAAGTAAATACACAGCAAATATTTAGACACCAACAGGAGGCTCGGCCTTCCGATTCTGGGTCTTTTATGCGAAATATAGAAATGCTATGACATAAAGTAAATACGCAGCAAATATTTAGACACCAACAGGAGGCTCGGCCTTCCGATTCTGGGTCTTTTATGCGAAATATAGAAATGCTATGACATAAAGTAAATACACAGCAAATATTCAGCAACCTTAAAATTCCAGAACATAGCCTATCATCTTAGGAAGCCATCACCGAAAATTTTACCTTAAAAGGAGTCCAAATGAGTTAGATATGACCACAATACCTCAATTCGCTCGATTTTCGTCGACTGTTTTTCAAAAAATCACCATAATTGAACCAGACCTCGAAAATTCACGAAACCAACGGGAAATCATTAAGGACATCTTAACTTAACCTGTGATGGTCAGAGGGGGGCGCAAAGGTCGCCGGAAGGGCTGATCGTGGAGGACGACGGCGGCGGCAGAAACTGGTCGTTACAGGGTCAGCAGCGACCTTTGCTCATTCAAACGGCTCCATCGGACGAATGGCTGGGCCAAATGAGCCTTATAATATATCCCTGGAAAGATAAGACGATAAGCTTTCTATTGGATGTGGTTTCATCTCGACCTGATATTGGACGACGAAGTTATGACCGGAACAGTGAGATGGTTCGGGAAAGGGAGAGGAGAGAGGAAGAAGAAGAAGAAGAAGAAGAAGAAGAAGAAGAGGAAGAGGAGGAGGGGGAAGAGAGAAGGAGATGATGAGGGGGAGGAGATAAATAGGCAGCGGGAAGGAGAGAGGGAGTGGGGAGAGAGAGAGAGAGAAAGAAAAAAATATATATATAATAATAATAAAATAAAAAAATAAAAAAAGTAAAAATAAAATAAAATAACAAAAAGAGAAGACAAAATCATTAGTCCCCTTTTCCTTTTAAATGATGATGTTTCCCTCCTTTTCCTTTTAATCATTACTAATATTTTTGTCAAATTCAATTTTATGGTTATCAGAGAACACCTAAAATCAAACCTGAATTTTACTATTTATGAGGTTAGAAAATAGATAAAATAAAAATAAAAATACCGACTATTTTTATATATCTTTGTGACCTCAAATATTATTTTTCTTGATTTTCTTGATTTTCTTTTTCTTTTTTTTTTCTTTTTTTTTGTATTTTTCGAAAATATATATAAAAAAATGAAAATTATGAAAATTATTTTTTTGGTCAAAATGGTTCATTTAGCTTGGCTAAGGTCACCAAAATTGATTTTTCAATTTTTTTCAACTTTTTATGGATTTTCTATGAATTTTCAAAATAAAAATAAAAATAAAAATAAAAATAAAAATAAATAAAAAAAGTTGATCAAAATTTAGGTGTCAACAGCCGACCGCCCGCCTCGACGACCACGCCTTCGCCACGCCGAACATGGGTCTCTGCCCGAAGTGTCCCCCACGCCCGTTCTTTTTTTTTTCTTCCCGAAAATCGCACCCCACGTTGCTCTTTTTTTTCTCTGTTTTTCTGCATTCTGCACGTTCTGCTGCACATTCTGTGCATTGCTGCAGACCCGGGTCGGGTCGGACCCGACCGACCCGGTTCGACCAAATAGTCAAATTGACCCCCCAAATGACATCTTTTCATGAAATTTATGGCAAATTCGGATTCCTTGGCATGTTTTCTATCAAACATGGGTATTTGCGTGAATCAATTTATTGAAATTTAGTGCAAACCCCAAATTGCCCCTAGGATCCGAAAATGAATTTCGCCAAATCGAAGGCCTAAACGATCGAATTAGTCAAAATTGATCCCACCAATGGATTCAGCATGATGAAAAATATTGGGTAGAGGTGTTTAATTTTAATGGGTGTGCCCGTGTAAAATTTAATTTCACAAATTGTAAAACCGGGGACTAAATTGAAAGATTTTTATGCAATTAAGCCCTTTTGGCTAAAATTGATCAAATTGGAGGGCAAATTGACCCAATTGCATTTCAATACTTTAGATTCCAATGTCATAGCTTATAAAAACCGAGAATTGAAAATCAAAAGACTCGAAAAGGATTTTTTTAAGCTCGTTTCGGTTTTAGGTTTGTGAAGGAACCCCATGAATCGAGCCAAATTTCCCTGATAAAAAGTGAAAATATTAAATAGGGAATTAAAATAAAATTTCTGAATATTTTTTTGTATTTTTCTGACCACAAATGGTATTTTTCTGATTTTTTGGGCATTTTTATAATTAAATAAATTCCAAAAAATATTAAAAAATTCAAAAAATATTTGTTGTTCAAAATTGGTTCCTAAGGCTAGGCTAAGGCTTCCAAAGTTGATTTTGCAATTTTTTGACCTTTTTTGCTATTTTTAATTAATTTAAAAATTAAAACTATAATAAAAGATAGTCAAAAATCAGGTGTCAACACCCCTCACTATCGATTTTCATTTTTCCTTCTTCTGTCGCCATTGATTTGCTTCAACTCAAGCAAGCCTAACTTTGATACCAATTGTTGCGCGGAATAAATGATCGAATAATAAATAGACAAAACAAGAAAATTCATAATAAATAGACAAAACAAGAAAATAAATGGGATACCAGATGTACGTGGTTCGATTGTATTAGATTTGGTGGAACCACAGCCAACTGCTCTAAAAGCTTAAGCTGTTAGAAGAAGGCGTGGTTTAATATTTAATTATTCTAACACTCCCCCTCACGCTTGGTCTAGTCTTTTGCCTAGTACTAAGCGTGGAAAAATTCATTGGGGAGGCAAATAGGGGCCTGGAAAGATTTGAACTCAGGACCTCCTACTCTGATACCATATTAGATTTGGTGGAACCATAGACAACTTTGCTGATCGCGGAGGGCTTCTCATATATGTCCGATAGGGCTTTCATCAGACCCACAGTGGTTTTCTCTTTGACGATATTAAATGCGACGTTACGAGCCAACGTCAGCCAAATAACACACATCGCTTGCCTATCCAGCAATTCCCAGTCAGATTGCTTCATCATCGATGGTTTCTCCCCAGACAGAGGCACATGCAGCTTCATCTAATATAGATCGTCCTTTATCTGCATCATCCAGAAACCAAAGTCATTCCCCTCAAATCTATTGATTTTCATTTTTCCTTCTTCTGTCGCCATTGATTTGCTTCAACTCAAGTAAGCCTAACTTTGATACCAATTGTTGCGCGGAATAAATGATCGAATAATAAATAGACAAAACAAGAAAATTCATAATAAATAGAAAAAATAAGAAAATAAATGGGATACCAGATGTACGTGGTTCGATCGTATTAGATTTGGTGGAACCACAGACAACTGCTCTAAAAGCTTAAGCTGTTAGAAGAAAGCGTGGTTTAATATTTAATTATTCTAACACTCCCCCTCACGCTTGGTCTAGTCTTTTGCCTAGTACTAAACGTGGACAAATTCATTGGGGAGGCAAATAAGGGCCTGGAAAGATTTGAACTCAGGACCTCCTACTTTGATATCATATTAGATTTGGTGGAACCACAACCAACTGCTCTAAAAACTTAAGTTGTTAGAAGAAAGCGTGGTTTAATATTTAATTATTCTAACAGTAGAGACCTACATCCACGGGGAGAGCGGCAACGAATTCTACTATAGATCAAACGATACACAGAGATTACATGTTACATTCGAGTCACCCAAACACTCTCAGTGTTTCCCAAGCCTCAATTACATCCAATAACCCACACAGTATTTAACCCTTAATTTTTAGCGAAATAATATCTCAATCTCGCAAAAGAACTACATAAATCTAACCTCAAGATTTAGTCGGGTCGAACGCCGACTCTTCTCGATGTAATTCTGCGAACAAAACCAACAGAGAAAACCCAACCAAGCGCTCGATTATCGGTGCTTCATATTCTGCACGTATTCATCAAACGGTCGCTCCAAGTACTTAGATAATCGGTGCTTCAAACTCTCTAATAAAAACAATCCAACGATATAATATTACATATACCCTACGAAGACGTTCACAGTGATCGATTAAATCCTGCGGTAGGAGATTCGGTCAACTCAGAGTTCAAGTTGGACTTTCCCCTTTTCATGCCCACGTTTTGATATAGATTTAAAAAACGGATTTTTTTAACTTCCTTTCTTTACACATTCAAAACAAATCCAAATCTAAATCCACATTGGACTCATCGGTAAAAGACTCCATCGCACAATCAAGCAACGATAATTTGAAAATCTGTAAAATATATCCAACATATCTTATTTTTGGTTAATAAATCTCCGATTAATTACGTTTGTGCGTTCAAATCGAGATATATTTTAACAAAGGACGTGGGAAGGTCGTTGCGGTTCGAGCAGGAGATGCTCGTGAGTATCGGGATCGACACTGCCCCGCCCCGAGGGGTTGGCGAGCGGCTCCGCTACTACTGCGTGCCGTCGCTGTAAGGGTACAAGAAGCCGTCCCGGCAAGAGAGCCGCGAGATGGTTTGCGAATGTGCCGCACAAGGAGTGAGGTGGAGAAAAAGGACCAAAATTGCGTCAATTCCGTTACCTTCTTGAAGGACCAAAAAAAGGGAAAAACAGAAAGAACAAAAAGGAAAAAATTTAAAAATATATATATAAAATGATGAAAATACCATGCTCGAGCCCTTTTTCAAAATAACAGGACACTTCAAACAATCTCTTATTTGAGAAATTGATGGCACTCATTAGTAAATTTAATAAAATTTCCCGATTACTAACGTGTTGGCCCTATGATTTCTCGTTAAATGACTCAATTGAGACCCGTCCTCTGATCGCCTTCAATTTTTTTTCCTTTTTAATAATCAATCCCTACATCGGGTTTTTGACTTTTTTTGATCGCCGGGCAAAGCCATTTTTAGTTTTATTTTTATTTTTTGCTTTGCTTTGCTCGGCACTCATCCCTTTCGTTTTTTTTTAAATAAAAAAAAGAAAAAAATGATTTTGTGGGGGACCTATTTTCGAAAAAAAAAAATGAACCCAAATCGTAAAAAACACCTCGAGCTCGGTGGATTTTGTGTAGATTGAACAATGCATTTCTATTTTTTTTTTAAATTCTTGTTTTCTTTTAATCATTTTTTAAGTTCTATTTGACTGAGCCGCGGAGCATCATATTTACGTAAAAAAAATATTTATGCAGCTCGACTCTAAGGAAAGTGAGCGAACGAGCGAAGCGACAGAACTACGATGATGCGCCTCGACTCCGAGGAAAGCGAGTGAACGAACGAGGTGATGGGACCGTGGAGGATCATATTTATGTAAAAAAAAATATTTACGCGCTTCGACTCCTAGGAAAGCGAACGAACGAGCGATGTGACGGCGTTTGCTCACGGGACCGTGGAGCAATCATATTTACCTAAAAAAATAATTACGCGCCTCGACTTCGAGGAAAGAGAGCGAACGAGCGAGGCGGCAGCATTCACTCGTGGGGTCGCGGAGCAATCATATTTACGTAAAAAAAATATTTATGTGCCTTGACTCCGAGGAAGTCGAGTGAACGAGTGAGGCGATGGAACTACGATGACGTCGTATTGAGGCGCGTTACGAGACGCGTAAATATTTTTTTACATAAATATGATACTCCGTGATCCGGTCAAATAGAACTTAAAAAATGATTAAAAGAAAATAAGAAAAATAATTAAAAAATAGAAATGCATGGCTCAATCTACACAAAATCCACCGAGGTCAGGGTTTTTTTTTTCTGATTTGAGTCCAATTTTTTTTCGAAAATAGGTCAAACCCCCCCCCCCAATTTTTTTTTAATTAAAAAAACAAAAGGGATGCTCGGCACTTAGCAAAAAAATTAATAAAAATAAAAATGGCTTTGCTAGTCACTTTAGGGCCTGCATGGTAACACTCATTGAAAAGTATTTCTATTCCGAAAGCGTTATCGAAAACTTTCGAAACAGAAAAATTAAAATTACAAAATAATTCATAAAATCAATCTTGAAAGCTTTGGCCAAGCCTTATGAACCATTTTTGAACCCAAAAAAAAAAAATCCTAATTTTTGAAAATTTTCGGATTTATTTTAATTATAAAAATAGCCAAAACCAAGAAAAATAGTATATGTGGTCAGAAAAATGCGCAAAAATAGTCTATATTTTTATTTTAATTCACTTTTCATTTTGGACTATTAAAGTTTTAAAAATTCAGTTTGGGACTACATGCCTCTTTATTGAACATAATCCTAAATTGACTAAAAAATTTCATGTTAAATCATTTTAGGCAATTTTTTTTTTACTTTGGAGTCATAATATGAGACTTTAATACACTGCATCTCATTTCAGTCCTCATGTTTGAAAAATTGCACAATTGGACTAATAGTACCTAAATGCACAAATATTTTTTATTTCGGTCTCCGGTTTCACTTAAAGTGCAATTAATATTTTTCTATGGATCCCCTCTTCGAGGTAATCATATTTTTTTAACTATTCGAGAACATTTATGTGTGACTTATAATTGTAATCTTTTCTATATATAGAAAACATATTTGATATTCTCATTATCCAATTGTAATTCGCGTTCTCTTTCATGTTATTTTTTTTATAATTGATATCGTCCATATTGCAATTTGATAAATTATGCTTAAATTACTTATACATATATTGGTCTATTTTGATTTAATAAATTGAATAAATGAGATTTAATTTGATATAGTAAGTTAAAAAGATAATAACATCTTAATTTTAATATATATATATATATATATATATATATATATATATTCCCCTTAATTAAATAAAAAATAGGAATAATTTTTTGTAGTTACCAAATAAGTTTTTTTTTTTCAGGACCAGAAACTTATATAGTTACCAGATGCGTTTCTGTTCCCAAAAATCATAACCAGGAACAGAAACACAAAAAAATATTTCTATTTAAAAAATGTTTCCAGGAACATAAATATTACCGTACGCAGCCCCAAGTGCCGAGCAAAGCAAAAAAAAATTGCTTTGCTCGGCATTACAACTAGGGGTGTGCAAACTGGACCGGACCGGCCTGGACCGGCCCGGGACCGGCCCGGCCCGGGCGGGTTGGTCCGGTCCTTGAGGTTGGCGGTCCGGTCCCCGGTCCCAATAAACAGGACCGGTGACTGGGCGGTCCGGTCCCCGGGTTCCATGGTTTGGGACCGGCCCGGCCCGGACCGGACCGAAAATGTTTTTTTAAAAAAATTAGTTTGATCATCCTAATGATTTGAAAATTCCGAGTCTCCTACAGTGAGTCTTTAGCTATTTTGGTTGCAGTGATTACATCTTTGATTGTTGTGGTGGTTGCATCTTTGATTGTGTTAATTGATTTTTTTTTTAGATCGGGCTCATTTGTTTAGGGAGATATCTTCTTTGAATTTTTCAAACAGATCCGAATTTTAGATAGTATTTTTTTCACATAAATAAATGAAAAGAAAACCATGTAAAAAGAACTGAAAAGATAAAAATCTCATTGCATTGATATTAGATTTGCATTTAAAGATTAATTAATATACGTGTTTTTCGTCTTTTGTGGAATTTTATTAGTAATGAATTCCTTTTTAGAGATCAGAATTAGGATTAGACTTTGGACTTTTTTGTGGAATTTTATTATTAATGAAAAATCAACACAAGAGGAGATCGAAGTCTAAATTTTTTTTTCACCAAACTAATCTTTTTTATTATAGTTTTTATAAGCAGTTAGAATTAGTGGTCCTATTGGGCCGGGACCGGAACCGGCCCGGACCAGGACCGGCCCGGACCGCCGGTCTTGGTCCGGTCCGTGGTCCTGAAAATATGGGGACCGGACTACTGGTCCGGTCCCCGGTTCCATGCCGGGACCGGACCGGCCCGGACCATGCACACCCCTAATTACAACTGCCGAGCAAAGCCCAAATCTGTAAATATATTTTTTAAACCTAATTTCTTAAATATTTTTTTTGAATTAAATTGGAAAAAAAAAACCCTGCATCATAAGAAGGCTTCCAACATCTCTCAACACAACTATATGTATATATTTGTAAACCTTTGCAAAACCACGATGGTCGTCCAAATCACGATATTCCTAGCATGTACATGATCATCCGGAATTAAATGTTGAGAATATGCCGGTGATTATAAAGAAAAATAAAACCTTTTTTTGGCTAAAAAAATTAAAATCATTTGACAAAGGGTTTATCCACACGTGTCTAACGCTACAAAGGTTTGGCTGTCCTGAACAGTAGCATCCCATCGTGAGTGAGGGGGGTCCACCACTTTGTCGCGCGTGGCTCTTAATGGGCCCACACCGTGGGCCGATGGAGACCGCGGCAACCCCTAGCATTGTCCCGCAATTTTTTATTTTTTATTTACCTGAAAATCCGGTGGCAAAGGTAAAACTCAGGCCAAGCATGTTGCAGCGTATGGATCCTCTGCCTTAGTTTTTCTAAGGCAGAGAGATCTCCACCCTTGAACCCTATTTCAAGGGTGGAGATCTCTCTGCCTTAGAAAAACTAAGGCAGGGGATCCTTGCGTTGCATGTTAGGATCCGGATTCCCTACCATGATGGAGGGCTGGGATCTTTATGATTCCCTACCATCATGGTAGGAAATCCCAGCCCTGCATGTTAAGCCATTAATTCGGTAACAAATCTTGCCTACTCCCGGTACATATGAGCGCACCTCTCGTGCGCAGTCAGATGAGGGGGATTCTGGTAGGCCCCATCTGATCCAATGGTGAACGTACTTGTGGTACCCATTTTATGCAGTTTTTCAAATGCAACCTGTCTAGTGTTCGGCATTGAAAACTAGCTGCTTCTTACAAACTAACTATTTGCCGCTTATTCGAAACCTCCCCCCCCCCAAAAAAAAAAAATATATGTTACTTCAACTAAGAAGGACGAGCATGATTTCATGATAGAATCAAGAACTCATCATATTTTAGAATATAGGGTATGTTTCAAGTTTCAAAAGTTAGGGAATCGGTTTCGACAAATAGATTCAAAGTACCAAGTACATGACACAAGTTTTTTGTATTTTTTCTTGTTCTATATTTTCGTGCGATGCCGTAGTATGCCTTGGCATCCGATAATGAATGCATAATATGGAACCGTCAATTTGAACTTCTATTCCTGGCGATATCCATGACTGAGACTTTTCCTTAATTAATGCTTCATGTTCTCCATCTATCTAAATATGAGTTGTAGTCAATAGATTATAATAATAAATAATGATCATTAGATGTGATGATTCATTACAATTGTTCGGTCAATAATACATGTGAAACTTGGGTACATCTTGGAATTGACCTAAAACCTGTGAGACAGTAGGTTCCAAATTCCAGGTTATTAAGATCTCGAGTTTCAAAAATTGGAGAACCGCTTTCAATGGAAAAGTTCATGTTCCTCAATTTATGTTTCATTTTTATTTCCAATATCTCCGCACTTTCAGTTCAATCAATTATCCACAAAAGAAAAAGAAAAAGAAAAAAAATGGGAAATTCAAGTACTTCTTCTTTACTCGCCTCCTAATTCCAAAACTTTCAAATCCCTCATCGGAACAATGTCGACAAAGATCAAACGATTTCTGTGTAACGGCCTGGGTTGGGCCCACCACTCGTAAGATATTGTCTGCTTTGGACACACAGTCCTCACGGTTTTGTTTTTATGAGGGCTGCCCATACAACCCCGAAAAATATCCCCGTCCCACATCGCCTAGGAGGAGAGCCCCGGGTTGGCTTATATGTGTTGGGTCCCCTTCAAACTTGCAAGACACGTTTTCGAGGGTTGTATGGGCAGCCATCGGAGAAACAAAACCGTGAGGACTATGTGTTCAAAACGGACAATATCTTGCGAGTGATGGGCTCAACCCAGGCCGTTACATTTTGGCCCCTACTCCTCTTGAAATTATCGAGTGCATGCGATTTGAGTGCAATCCTATCTTTCACATCATGTATACTTTCACACGGAATACATCGAAATCAAAAGTTATTTCGCGGTTTAATTTTTCAATTTTGTTCCATTCATTACCAAAACCTACGACAGTTTCTTCAATAATTGGGTCTTTTTTTTCGATTTAATTCAAAAAAAATTATTTACGAAATTAGGTTAAAAAAAAAATTACTGATTTGGGTCTCACGCAGTACTTATAATGCTGCGCGAGATCCATGCGGTACTTCAAGTGTCGCAAGTGCTTTTGTGCAGCAAATAGCGGCCCCTTTTTTTAAATTTCAATTTTATTTTATTTTTATTTTATATTTTTGGAGAAAAAAAATTATTTTTTGAGCCTTGCAAGCATTGCGCGCATTGTCCTTAGAACTTCCAGGATAAAATATATATATTTATCGTCAATTTGTGACGAATTTTATTAGCGACGAATTCTATGACGAACGTGACGTTGGAAATGTACGCTATATATTTCGTGGCGAAATTTGCAACAAATCTGATGTTTCATTGCAAATTAGCAAGGATTTTTTTTCTTTGCTAATTTTCTATAGCTAAAATCTTTTTTTTTTACATTTTTCAATTATTTTATATCTGTAGACAATTTTTTTTTTTGTATTTGTCGCCAATTTGCGACCAATTTCTACGCTATATATTTTGCGACAAGTGTGTCGCAAATTTCGTCACGAAATATATACTTCGAGTCCCATAAAAGGCGCAAGTGTTTTGTGCAGCACTTTGCCGCGAGTCTTACGCGGCACTTAAAGTATATATTTTGCGATGAAATTTGCGACACGTTTGTTGCAAAATATATAGCGTACATTTCCAACGACATATTCATCGCAAAATATATACTTTGAGT
Source organism: Rhodomyrtus psidioides (assembly GCA_021437785.1). Lineage (NCBI taxonomy): Eukaryota > Viridiplantae > Streptophyta > Magnoliopsida > Myrtales > Myrtaceae > Rhodomyrtus > Rhodomyrtus psidioides. Next base: position 738 of record JAILYB010000134.1, on the reverse strand, counting down.
GCTTCGCGATGACCAACATAGTTATTTCGCGTTTCAAAGTCGTTTAGATGGGTTTTAAAGCAGTTTTTTTTTATAATTTTACGCATTGCTTCGCGATGACCGACGTGGTTTTTTCGTGTTTCGAAGTGCGTAAAATTGTAAAAATGTCTAAAAATCCATCTAAACGACTTAGAAATGCGAAAAAATGACGCCGGTCACTCCAAAGTAGTTTTTATTAATCAGCAGTCCGTTTCCATGCAGCCGATCGAATTTGAGCTTATTTGGATTTTGCCGACCCTAAATGCATCATTACTGGAAAGTTTTGAGTTTGAGAGGACATATTTATATGCTGTTTTTGTGACCACCTTTTTTTTTTACTTTTTTTTTCTTAAAAAAGTTAAAAGAAAAAAAGTAAAATAAAATTGAAAATGTGCGGCGCAATGGCCAGTAGGTCTCGCGCGGCATTTTGACTATCGCGAGACCTAAATCTGTAAATATTTTTTTTTAATACCTAATTTTGTAAAAAAAAAAAATTGAATTAAATTGGAAAAAAGCCCCCATGAACCGCCCCCAAAAGGGCAGTGCAGTGCAGCTGCTGCTGGTCCATTGACCTTTCCCGCTTCCTGTTCTTCAGGAGTCCCTGTCGAGTCGACAGACGCGATTCCTGTTGCTTCTTCTCTCGTGCTGAACCGTCCCTCTCCGCCTTGATGAATCTCAAGCCCCCACCGAAACGACTCCTCCCTCGCGAACCAAACCAAA